>CM062804.1:86850603-88050603 GCA_031772625.1 Pinus tabuliformis
GTCCATCTCTTCTTCCATGGCTTGCTCTCGCTTCTTCAAGGTTTCTATCTAAATTGCTTCTTCATATCTTTTCAATTCACTAGAATCAGTCAACAATACATAACATAATGAAGGAGAGTATTTTTCATGGGGTCTACTTACCCTGGTAGATATTCTAACACCACTTCCAGGTATTTGAGGTGCATGTTGTTGTTGTTTTCATTGTGGCTATTGATAATTATAATTTTCAATCGCCTTTACTTTTTCTGTGATCTCATCAAGCACTACGTATTCTTTGTTTTCCTTTTCCTGTTTTTTTTCCTACATCTGATCCTTATACAAGACCTTTTCATTGAATATGACATCTTTTCTCCTAATGATTTTATGATTTTCATAGTCATATAAGCGATAAACAAAAGCATTAACACCATATCCAATAAGGCTGCATAGCTAGCGTTCCTTGCCGCTTGCTGTAATTATTAAACTTTGAATATAGTTAAATTAGAGTAAAAAACAATAAATATATACATGAATGGATAATAATTTGTTTTTTAGTATCCATACAATACTGCTACGTTTTCATTCTATTTGCTAGTGTTTTCCCTTCACAGTTGAACATTTTTGTTAGGATTGACTTTAGACGCTTCTATGTACATCATATGTAAAGCAAATTAAAGATCTATTTTTGTCAATATATCAATGTTAAAGAATATATTTTTCTTCCCTAGTGGCAATAAATCTTGTGGTAATGGATTTATGAGGTCTCGCACAAATGGTTGGCATGTAGGGCGAATATTCTCAAGGAATATTGGAATTTTTGGAATGCATGAGCAACTAAATTGTGCATGCATAGTCAAGAACTTGGTGTGCATTATGAAAAATAATGAACAAAAAGTTGTAGAGGCTCTACAAATGTTGGGAGTATTTCCCCCGTGCCCCCTTCTATTAGCAATGTCAACTAGAGTGTCATTGACGAGTGAGTTGTTGAAAGCAAATGCTCACAATGGTTTTTGGTGTTGATGAAATCTCAACTAATGGCGTTGTTATTGACAATGAGAAAATGCTTGTATAAACACCATATGGACTAATACGAATGTTATGTGTAAAAAGTACAACAATTTATTAAATATTCATTAAATATTAACCTATTATATCTTTATAACAAACATGATGTTTGAAATTCAAAACAATTAAAGTGCAAATTATGAATGCTTATGGGGGATTACATCCAATAAGTTGTTGTGTTGGTTAGGTAAACCAAACTCCAACAACTTACAATCTATATATCAAGCCTCTAAAATTACTCTTTTGCATACCTATTTTATAAAAGGAAAATGTTGTTTTTTTATTCTACCAAATTTCTAAGTCTAAGAAACAATGTACAATGTAATTTTTCTTCACATCTTAAGTTTTCAAGAATTTCTATTAAGTTCAAATCATAAATAAATAGTATCACCATACCACTTTCATTATATATATAATGGCATTGATATTTATATTTTGATTATCTATATGAGTTGAATTGGTAAAAAATTAGGCTTATGTTCTTCATATATATATCTTTACTCAAATTCAAAAAGTTAAAATAAAACAATATAATTAGAAATTAATAAAATTTATCATACAAAAATGTAACATGACATTCATAACTTCTTTTATATATATATATATATATATATATTATAAAACCATGTTTTTTCGAATTAATACATATTTCACAATAAAATTTTATTATAATAATAATAACTAAATTTAAAATCACACATTAACTAAATATCAAATCTAAAATATATAAAACTTATATTTATACGAAGGAAAAAGTGTCCATATACCAATTTCTATTCACTAAAAAAAAAAAAAACCTTCAGACTATAAATTAAATTTAAATTAATTTATAAAAAGAACATATCTTAAAAAATTACAACCTCCAAATTCTAATATTTCAAAATGTTTCAAATATTAAAAAAAACAACATATCTTAATCAATTCCTATTCAATTTAATTAAAAAAAAAAAACACTTCAAACTATAAATTAAATTTAAATTAATTTATAAAAGAACATATCTTAAAAATATATAGCCTCCAAATTCTAATGGACATGTGTCCAGTCATGCTTCTTGAACAGTTCAAAAACTCCCTCGAATGTCGTCTATATCAGCAGGCTGGTCCTTGTAATCACTACTTCGAGTTTTGTGAAAAAACTTTGGACTCAGCGTGCCTATTGTTAAAGCCTCCGCTTACCACGTGGTAGGAGTTGAATGAGAAGGTTTTAATAATTTTTACAATATTTCAGTCATCATTAAATAACTGCACATGAGAATATCAATCAACACCATTACATTTGTACGAGCTCATGATTACTCAATAAGAAGAGAACTTACCTAACCAAACAAAAGCCACGGAAATAATTTTATAATAATTAACAAAATAAACTATTTTTTGTTTTATAAAGTTAACATTACACATCACAATTTAATTTTTGGTCTAATGAGAAAAAATTAAAGGTCAACGCATCAACCAAATGCGTTATACCCTGCGCGACAGGGATAATAAAGGTACATTTCTTTGATTTTTCCTCAAGCTTTGTTCTGTTTTATTTATTAATGTGGAAAAAGGCTCCATACTGAAAGTCTTTAAAAATGAGTATTTTACCTTTTCACCTATCCATGCCTCCTTTGGAATACCACCATCCAAGGAACTTGAAGGCCCTCTATTTATTAGACACACAACAATATCTACAAGATTTGCCCAAAATTGTAAGGCAATATTACATGCAATATCATGCACCTTGCACGCTCCATGATTATCTTGTTCATCCTTTCTGACACACCATTTTCCTATGGCGTTCTTGGAACTATCTTCTCTCTGTGAATTCCATGCTCTGAACAATAGTTATCAAACTATTTGCTACAGTATTCACCTCCATTTTCTGATCTGGGAAACTTCAAATTCTTTCCTGTCTCATTCTCAACCAAAGATTTACATTTCTTGAAAGTATCAAATACATCAGACTTATTATGAATACAATAAATCCAGGTTTTCCTAGTTGCATCATCAATAAAAGTAACATAATAGTGAGAGCTACTGAGAGATGATACCTGAGAAGGTCCCCATACATCTGTATACACAAGCTCTAATTTTTCACTCTACTTTTCTTTCCCAACCATGATAAATTTGTCTCTCTTCTGCTTCCCATAAACCCATTTTTCACATAAATCCAAATTGACTTGCTTGAAACTTGGCAACAAATTTCTTGAGTGAAGAATTTGAATCCTCTTCTCACTCATGTGCTCAAGCCTATAATGCCACAACGTTGTATCTTCTCTAATCTGAAATTTGATCTAAGACAAAGAATAAGGTATTACAGACTCATGTGCATGGATGTGCCTATGTTATTTTGTGCAATGGATCGATAAGATTGTGAAATACACAGGCAATGAAGTAGTTAAAGAAAACATAACAAGCAACACATATGAACACAACAAGTTTAATAAGGAGTTCACCCAATACTCCTAGGTTACGTCTCCTGGTCCAGCCTTCAGTGGTGGCCTCTCTATTATGTTTTCAAGCAGAGTGTTTTTCAACAGTGAGCTCAATTTGAGTCTCACTCAACAGATATAAATCAGCAAGACTGTACTTGGATTCCCCAAGTCTCTAGAGTACACAGACTCTCCCTACTGAATCTTGACCTCTATTGGTCACAATGGTATGAGTCCAATCTGAGACTCAATACATGATAGGCATATACAGAGGAGTTTGCTTGAACCTCTCAAGCCTTCTCTAGAGTACATAGACTCTCCGACTCTCTCTGGCTCCATCTTAACTTTGGCTTGATGCTGTCTTTTCTTCTACAGGTAAGCTCGACTTCTTCTCTCTGCTCTTAGCTTTCTGCTCTAACTTACTGCTTGCTTCTCTCTCTGTCAGTTTGTGGCTTTAAAGCCAATCTGCTTCTTGACTGTTCGTTTCTGCTTCCTGACTTTCTGGTTCCCCTGCCTCTGTCCGTTTGAATCCCTCTGTCTTGCGTCATCAGTCACTGCATAACGCCTCACAGGGAGGTGGCCACCTATTTCGTAATGGATGAGTGTCAGTTCTCTTGGACATGGCCGTTTATTCTGTTAACTCCAAGAATGCCCATGAAACACGACCTGTGAAACACAACCTTCTACCAATGCATTGTCCATATCAAACTTCAAATCCTATACAACTCTGCCTGTTGACACTGTTAAATCTGGTCATCCATCGGAATGTGTCTCCGTCGTTGATCTGGGGGTCCCAGATCCTACGGTCATCGTTCATATTGGGCACCTAAGTCGCATGACGTTTACCCATCCGATGTGAATGGTTTTCTCTCTCTTCCGCTGGATGCATGGCAACCATTGTGTGGCATCGGGCAGGACTTGGTTGAAACCGCTTACTGCTCGAAGCCCTTCCGATATCCTGTTGGTTTTTGTGGGACCCCGCTTCTGATGGAATTGGAATGATATCCATTACATTTTATGATTTTTCGAGTCTGGGTGCTTGCGGCCTTTCCTTCTTTGAGGGGTTTGCCCTGCGATATGTGATTACGGAAACTACCCCTGTTTCTTGAAATGACCTCTAGTTTTGCTAATTTGCGACAGCGCGCGTTACCATGGGCCGACAGTCTACGCGCTTGACAGACGGTCCTCGTTGCTCCATGCTAATCACTAATTGCAACTATTACAAGGATACCTCCGATAGCTTGATCTTTATAAGACTTGTAGCCTTTGGCATAATTCTGAAGAGTTCATGAAGACTTAGAGAGTGTTCTAGGATCCAATTTGGATCACGACCTTCCCACTGAAAAAGCTTTTGGACCACCAAAAGTTGGTTTTTAAGCATCAATCAAGTGAGGGTATAGATTCCTTGCTTGCCCAATTTCTATCCTTCTTACACTGCCTGGTTTTGAACTCTTGAGTCCAATTCTAAGGTACTCAACATCCCCTCTGCGCGTAGTTCTCACCTTCTTGTCTAGAACTGTATCTTCCTGCAATTCATTGAGATATTCAGGCAACAGATCATCAATAGAAGGCAATTGACTCAGCTCTTCCTGATCTTCAATCAATGAAGGTTCAAATAGTCTCAAGCTTTCTGTATTAACTACTGAATAGATGTGCATGTATACTGCCAAATCAAGGCGAAAAGCATTCTCACCAATTTTCTCAAGTATCTTGAAAGGTCCATACCTTATTAGCTTCAGCTTCTTACCTTCACCTTGCATTCTGACTTTGCTGATATATAGCCAGACTTGATCACCAACTTGGAAACTATGCTCAGTCCAATGCTTATCATGCCTTGCCTTATACTTGGCTTGGCTCTTTTCCAGTTGTTCCTATACCACCTAGTGAATCTCTTGGATCTGTTCAATGAACTTGGTTTCCTTGTCCACATCACTGTGTCCATCAACCGCTATGTCTTTACCAAAGACAAAATCCAAGGGAGACCTTGGTATGAAACCAAAACAGGTCTCAAAAGGAGATCTCTGTGTAGAATAATGTTTAGCCCAGTTGTAAGCATGTTGCACATAACACAAATGTTCATCCCAAAGCTTGGGACGCTTGCTGCAATAGCCTCTGAGCAACTGGATCACTATCCAGTTGACCACCTCTGTTTGGCCATTTGTTTGTGGATGAAAGGTTGTGCTCTTCTTTAGTTTGGTGTCCATCAATTCCCATAGACTCGACCAAAATTTCCCAACAAATTGGGAATCTCAATCAGATACAATGGAAGTGGATAATCCAAAATGAACCCATACATGTTGAAAGAACAACTTTGCTGTTTGTTCAGCTGTAATATGTTTGTTACAAGGTATTAAAATACACATTTTGCTGAACCTATCCACAACAACATATAAATAGTCACGACCTTTTCTAGATTTAGGTAGTCCCCCAACAAATTCCATGGAAACACTTTCCCAAGGATGAGAAGGAACTGGTAGTGGAGTTTACAAGCCTAGTTTTCTATTATTGGGCTTGCTTTTAGCACACATGGTACACCCTCTTACATATCTAGAAATTGTTTCATGCATTTTTGGCCAATAACAAAATCTTTGCAGTTGTGCAACTGTTTTACTTACACCAAAGTGACCTGATATTAGAGAAGTGTGTGCTTCTCGAATTATCTTTACTCTTTCGGTTTGAGGAATGCATAACTCTCCAAAATGATACAAGAGTTGGTCCTTAACATGATAATTCAATTCTTCTACTTGTTTGCCATGACTTAAAGTTGCATATACATCTTTAAAGTCTATATCTTGAGCATATTGTTCAATGTAGCTTTCATGCAATACTGAATTATGCTTAAGTATAGTAGATGCATTTATGATTGGTCTAGACAACATATCTGCAACTTTATTGTTTATGCCCTTTTTATATTTGATGACAAGATGAAACTGTTGTAGAAAATCCATCCACCTATAGTGTCTTGATTGCTACAACTTAGTTTGTGAGTGTAAATATTGAAGTGGTTGATGATTAGTATGTATAACTGTCTCTTTGCCCATTATATAATGTTTCCACTTTTGCACACTCTGTATTAATGCATACAATTCTTTATCATATGTGGGATAATTAACTACTGCAGAATTAAATGTCTCAGAATGATAAGATATGGGTTTACCGTGCTGCATCAACACTGCTCCCATGGCATAGTCACTGGCATCAGTTTCAATCTCAAAGGGTCTTTGAAGATCGGTCAGTGCTAGTACTGGTGTTGTACTAATCTTTTCTTTCAAGGTGTCGAAGGCTTTCTACTATTTGCCTCCCCACTGAAACACCCTATTCAATCCTGTTAAAGCATGTAAGGGAGATGCAATCAAGGAAAAGTTAGCAATAAACTTTCTCTAATATTGTGCTACTCCTAGGAAGCTTCTAAGTTCTGTAGAAGATTTGGGTTTAGGCCAGTTTATAATGATAGCAACCTTAGAGGGATCTATCTTCAATTCACCACCCCCTACAATATGACCCAAATAATTCAAAGATGTTTTGCCAAATTCACATTTTGATGGCTTAACAGAAATATTTTCTCTTTTCAAAACATCTAGAGTCTGCTTTACATGCTTAAAATGTTCTTCCCATGTTTTACTAAATACAAGAATGTCATCTAAGTATACAATGACAAAATCATAAATAAAAGGCCTGAGTACCTCATTCATTACTCTCATAAAAGTAGCAGGAGCAGTAGTTAAGCCAAAAGGCATAACTAACCACTCATACAATCCCTGCTTTGTTTTGAAAGCAGTCTTCCATGCATCTTGCTCTGCGAATTTGACCTTATGGTAGCCACTATGCAAGTCCAACTTGGAAAAGTAAACAACTTCTTTCAACTGATCTAATAGATCATCGATGCGAGGAAGGGGATAATGATTTTTGATCATTATCTTATTCAGTGCTTGGTAATCAATGCACATTCTCCATGAGCCATCTTTCTTTCTCACCAAGACAATTGGAGACCCACATGGTGATGTGATAAGTCTTATGAACCCTTTCTCAAGCAGCCCCTGTACCTGCTTCTTGATTTCTGCATTCTCTAAAGTGGATAACCTGTACATTCCGATGTTAGGCAATGGAGCATCTTGCTGAAAATTAATATCATGTACTATTTCCTTTTTGGGTGGCAGAATTTTAGGTTCTTGAAATATCATATCATATTTTGAAACAACTTTTTCTAAATCAGCTTGTTGTTTAGCATCACAGCCTTCAAATACATTGGTTTTATCATGTTTCTTTTTCTTTACAACCATCAGTAAAAATTGTTTGCATGAATTTACAATTCTTTTCATCTGCCCTGAGTTTATGAGAGTATAATTATTCTTGAGTTTATGAGCTCTTACAATATATTCAATTTCATCTTTAACGAGTTGATACTTGTTTTCAGCTCTATAGAAAATTGCTTTTCTATCATACAAGTAAGGACTTCCCAAAACAATTCCACATATGTCCAAGGGAATTACATCTAACTCAACCTCATCTACAAATGATGAACCAATGACAAACCTAAGTTTACATTGTCTAGTCAATTGTAGCTTTGTTTTATCACATAACCAACCCAATGGATAGGGCTTCTTGTGAGGTGTGGTTAGTAATCCGAGTTTCTTTACAATTGCTTCAGAAATTAAGTTTACTTGTGAGCCACTATCAAACAAAGTATCAATCTTTTGATGCTTGGAAATAACTCTAATATGAAAAAGCTCATGTCTTCTTCTCTCATTTTCTTCACTATCAATAGTTTGTGTAGAATTACTAGTAGATGCTTCAGAATTTTTACCTTTTATACCTGTGGCTGTGATTGTTGTTTCATCCCCTGAGTCTGACCCCAAATCCTTCTGAATAGCTGCAACAATCTTCTTCTTTTTGCCATCGTACTTCTTGGGTTTCAGCTCTGGATGCAGAATCCAACAGTGTTCATCATCATGCCCATCCTTCTTGTAGTGAGTGCACAAAGGTTTGGTCTTTTGTACAACATTTGCCTTCCTCTCTTTCCATTTCTACTTTCTCTTTTCCTTGTTCTTGCTTGCAGTGGGTTTTGATGATCCCCCAACTTCTGGGTTCACATTCTTGCCCCTAGCCTCTAGATGTGTAGCTTGAATAGATACCTCATCTATGCTAGTAGGATTAAACATGAGAATGGTATGTCTCAAATAACTATGTAGACCACCTATATACTTCAGCAGAGTTTTAGGTGAGTCTAAAGAAATGCCTAGAATCAAAGCTCTTTTTCTAAATTCTTGGGTGTAACTTTGTACACTTTTCCCTTTCAATTGGCGAAGAGTTTGCCAACTCATCATAGCTTGCTGCATATAAGCTAGTGGATAGAATTGTTTTTTAATTGCAGAAATAAATTCACTCCAGACAGAAAGGATTTTACCATGCTTCTTCATGTCAGCTTGTGTCCTGCCTTCCCACCATACTAACGCAGTGCCTCCAAGGCATAGGTTGGCCAGCTGAATCTTACTTTTGTCTGAATCAATGCTGTCCACCCTGCAATATACATCAATCTGTCTAATCCAATTATCCAGCTTCTCTGCATTCAAATCTCCATAATATATCGGTAAATCAAATTTAACATCTAATTTAATCAAAGATGTCTTCTTTTTATTTTTAGGGCTATTAGGAGGTGCGAGAAGCTTTTCTTCTTTCCCTTTGCCTTTAGAATGGTCATTGAGGAGAGATTCTTCTGCTCCTTTATCTTGTTTGGAGTTTGATGAATCTTCATCTCTACCTTTCTTAAATTCTCTATACATTTCTTCTACCATGGCTCTCATGGTCATGAAACTATCCATGAACTGGGAGTCTGATTCCAAGGGACTTTCTTCTGCCATTTTCCTCTTAGGATAGACTCTTCCAATTTCTAGGTTAGCTTCAACCAATTCTCCTTCTCCTAATTTAAGCTTTGATCTAGTTAGCATTCAACAAAAGAATCCAACACAAGATTTTCTGACCTCAGAAACCTAGAGCTCTGATACCACTTGATTTGAAATTTGACCTAAGACAAAGAATAAGATATTATAAACTCATGTGCATGGATGTGCCTATGTTATTTTGTGAAACGGATCGATAATATTGTGAAATACATAAGCAATGAAGCAGAACAGGCAACACATATAAACACAACAAGTTTAATAAGGAGTTCACCCAATACTCCTAGGCTATGTCTCCTGGTCCAGCCTTTAGTGGTGGCCTCTCTATTATGTTTTCAAGTAGAGTTTTTTTCTAAGAACAATTTGAGTCTCACTCAACAAATATAAATCAGCAAGACCATACTTGGATTCCCCAAGTCTCTGGAGTACACAGGCTCTCCCTACTGAATCTTGACCTCTATTGGTCACAATGGTATGAGTCCAATCTGAGACTCAATACATGACATGCATATACAGAGGAGTTCGCTTGAACCTCTCAAGCCTTCTCTAGAGTACACAGACTCTCAGACTCTCTCTAGCTCCATCTTAACTTTGGCTCTATGCTGCCATTGCTTCTGCAGGTCAGCTCGGCTTCTTCTCTCTGCTCTAACTTACTGCTTGCTTCTCTCTCTATTAGTTTGTGGCTTTAAAGCCAATCTGCTTCTTCATTGTTCATTTCCGCTTCCCGGCTTTCTGATTTCCTTGCCTCTGTCCATTTGAATCGCTCTGTCCTGCATCATCAGTCACTACATAATGCCTCACAGGGAGGTGGCCACCTATTTCGTAATGGATGATTGTCAATTCTCTTGGAAATGGCCATTTATCCCGTTAACTCTAAGAATGCCCACGAAATACGACCTTCTACCAATGCATCGTCCATATCGGACTTCAAATCCTATACAACTTTGCCTGTTGACCAAGTCAAATCTGGTCATCCATCGGAACACGTCGCTGTCGTTGATCTAGGGGTCCCAGATCCTACGATGATTGTTCATATCGGGCGGCTAAGTCACATGACGTTTACTTGTCCGATGTGAGCGGTTTTCTCTCTCTTCCACTGGACATGTGGCAACCATTGTGTGGCATCAGGCGGGACTCGGTTGAAACTGCTTACCGCTCGAAGCCCTTTCGATATCTTGCTGGTTTTTTGTGGGACCCCGCCTCTGATGGAATCGAAACGATATCCGTTGCATTTTATGATTTTTTTCCAGTCTGGGTGCTTGCGGCCTTTCCTTCTTTGAGGGGTTTGCCCTGCGATATGCAATTAGCAACTTGTCGCTAATCGCATATCGAAAATGACCCCCGTTTCTTGAAATGACCTTTGGTTTTGCTAATTTGCGTCAGGGCTTGTTACCATGCGTTGACAATCTGTGCGCTTGACTGACGGTCCTCGTTGCTCCGTGCTAATCACCAATTGCAACTGTTACAAGGATACCTCCGATAGCTTGATCTTTATAAGACTTGTAGCCTTTGGCATAATTCTGAAGAGTTCATGAAAACTTAGAGAGTGTTCTAGGATCCAATTTGGATCATTCTCCTTTCGAGGATAATGCGTTAACAGAATTAGAAATACCATTACATAAATGAAACATACCAATATTTCTCCTTTTCCTATTACTAGGACTTCTTTAATGACCTTCTAGGTTTTGTTTATGAATATAGTTACACAACCTTCACCACCTAACTGCTCCATTGAAATTAGATTTTTCTTTAGATCTAGAACATGCCTTACCTCCTTCAATAGCCATTAGTTTCCATTCTTCTTCTTTATAAAAACCTTACTCATTCTAATCATTTTACAGGGTTTATCATTACCTAGATGAACCTATCCAAAATCTCCTTGAACATAGTCATGAAAATGTTTCCTATCAGGTGTGGCATGGAATGAGGCCCCTGAATCTACCACCCAGGAATTAATAATATTCAATAATGAAAGAATGAAAGCATATTGCAACACATCACCTGCCACATTCACTTCATGATTGCTCTCTTGTTTTCCATCTCCTTCTTTTCCCTTCCAAGATTTGCACTCTTTCTTTAGGTGTCCTTTATTCCAACATTTCCAGCACACTATCCCTGATATGAATTTAGATATGGATTTTCTTGACTTACTGTGATTTCCTAGGATCCTTCCTCTTTCCATTTTTATTTCCCTAGTCTCTGTAGTCAAATCATTACTTGATGTCTCACCGAGTTTTTCCATCACATTTCCCCACTAAGGATGGCACCAACAACATCATCAAACTTTAAAGTACTAGATCCAGAGACAAAGTTACTAATAACCATAACTAAGCCATTCCAAATTTTAGGCAATGAGCACATAAATGAGAAATCCCTAACTTCGTCATCAAAATTTAACCCTATAGAAGTTAACTCACTGGTAAACATGTTAAATTCATTTAAACGATCAGCAGCATATCCAGCTTCTGACATCTTCATATTAAATAGACGCTTCATAAGAAATACCTTATTTGAGGCTAAGGGTTTTTCATATAGTTTGGCCAATGTCGTCATTAAACCTTATGTTGTGATTTCCTTTGAAATGTTGAATGCCACTGACACTGCGAGACATAGTTATATTGTTCCTAGTGCCTTTCTATAAAGAAGGTCTCATTCTCTATTTGTCATATTTGTCAGCTTCTTTGATTTTCCACTCAATGGTAAGTACACATCTTTATATATAGATAATCTTCCATTTCCATCTTCCACAACTACTAATTTTGGATATTAAATTTCTCTACCCTAAACCTACCATCTTCCACAATTATTCCCACTCGAACTAGGAACCCTTATTTTTTGCAAGTTTATCTGCCAAATAGACCTACGACTCTGACACTAGTTGTTATAAATTAATTAATGGAGCAATGAAATACATAAAATATTGTGGAAACACAAATACGGAAATGCATAAACAAGAAAGACACATATATATGTGGTTCACCCAATTTGGGCTACGTTCATTGAGAAAAAACCAGTCTTTCCTTTATATTATCCAACAAAATGAAGAGATACAACCTACAATAGATCTATTATAATTTCCTCTTCACTCTCACACAACCTTCTCTCTCTCTTGCTCAGAATACTAATACAAAGCTTCAATACAATTCCCTCATATAAACCAAGGTTTTCCTTCTAGGGAAAAAACCCTAAATTAACATAGCTTCTATTGTCAGATCATCTGCCTAATGAACGACCTAGATTGACTACGAAATTACAATATTTTACAAGGCAATTCTTCATCTATTTTTAGCTTCGGCGGTGCTACGCTCAGGATATGAACTTAAATAGGAATGCCACATAATACATATATAACCATAAATACAAATTTGCAGCATAAATAACACTTCATTTCATTAATATCAAAGAACTGAAATATGCTTACATACAAATTTGAAATAAACTAGCTCGGGCGATGGTAGCTAATATTTTAGAAGAGATGTGGTGGATACATGCCTTTGAACTATGTTACAATGAAGCTCAAAGGACTATTTATTATTGAGAAACAATGGAAAACCCTAAACATCCAAAAACCTAACCTTAGGAGATGAAGCACCAAAACTGTGGGCCTCGTTTGGGTAAATCGGTACATCAACTTCCTGGGGTCGTAACTTTGCAATACAATCTTTGTTTGGCTATCATAATACCTCATTTCAAATATCTCAAAGAGGAGGCCAACATTAAATAACTAGAATAGATTGGGACTTTTCTAGCCTCTCCATTTTCCCTAAAAACTTGTTTTAGTCCCTCAAAATGACTCTGAAAGTTTAGGACCTGAAAATTGCCAAAAAATAGTAAGTTGTGCTACAATGAAGGAAAATAAAAAGAAACAATGATGGGGGTCTGAGTGGAATAGGTGGGTGTCCACCAATATCCATCTGGATTAGTCATCCCCTTGGAAGCAATGGTCCCCATTACGTTGAGTGCCTCCATGAGATGGAAAAACTTCAATTGAACTTGGTCCCTGGTGAACCACTTGCCTTGGTGTAGGAGTTGGCCGGCTTTGAAAACCTGATACAATTGGATCTTTTGTTGGCAAGTGTCCTTGAAATGCATGTCCATGATCTAATCAGTTGTGGCATGTTCCATGTATTATGGGTTTAACTTTGTTTTTGTGAGTTGTTCTACAATATCTGATGTGTCGAGTAATGGTGGAAAGTATGGTCGAAGTCAGTCCACATTGAACACTGGGTGCAAGCTAAGGAATGGTGGAATGTTGAGCTTGAAATAATTTTCCCCTACAGCCTTAGTGATGGTGTAAGGCCCATATCGGTGTGGGTTAAGCTTTGCGGTGGGGCCTAGTGAGGCTCTCCTTCTATAAATGTAGCCAAACTTTGTCGCCCACATGAAACTTGTGTGACACCCGATTTTGATCATGATGTTGCTTGTGCTTAGCATTTCCTTTGTACAATATGTCATGGACCTGCTATCAGATGTGTTGAATGCGCTCAATGAAGTTGTTAGTCTTGTCAACTTCAGACTGGACATGAGTTGAATCTGCCTTAGTAGCTGCAAATGGTATGGCCACATTAATGGGACATAGTGGTTGCAATCCCAACCCCGCTTGAAAGGGGTTGTGGCTAGTTGAGCTATGGAGAGCTCTATTATATATGTGTTAGCCATAGGCAAGGCTTTCATCCCATGTGTGTGGATGCTTCGAGTTGTACATGCGTAGAATGTGTATGATGATCATGTTGACGACCTCTGTTTGACCATTAGTTTGGGGATAAAAAGTCATGGACTTAGTGAGATTGTTATCCAACATTGACCAAAGACTTGACCAAAATGTATTTAGGAACCTGTTGCCCCGATATGAGATAATGGACAGTGGCTTCTACTGTGATACTCTTCTTCCAAGCCGCTAGAATGGCCATCTAATATGTCGATGACTACGAAAATGCAGTCATAGACATGCTTAGTAGAAGAAAGGCCCGACATGTAATTCATGGATATGGATTCCCAAGGTTGACAAGGAGTATGAAGAGGAGTGTATAGGCCTTGATTCTTGATGGTTGGTTTGGAAATGGTGCAAGTAGTGCAGGATCTGATGTACTTCCAAACATCCTGTCGAAGGTTTGGCCAATAAAAATACTTCTTCAACACTGCCATTGTTTTCTCTACTCTAAAATGTCCAATGACTCGACTGTAGTGCACATCCCAAATAATCTTGGCGCGCTCTCTTGAAGGAACACAGAGGTGTCCCAGGTGGCATAATAGTCCATGTTGGAGGTTAAAATTTTGAACTTTCTTTCCTTCCATGAGCATCTGGTATGTGTTGTTGAACTGTGGATTTCTCTTGTAAAGATGCAGCCACCCCGAAGTCTCATCCCTAGAAGAGTCGAGCACAATGGTCAATGCCATGACCACTGGGCAGTTGAGGTAGTCTGAAACATTATTGGTGCTTCCCTCTTGTACTTAATGTTCAAATGGACTTGTTGCACGTATGTGGACCATTTATGATGGCAATTATTCTACAATTCCCTTGTGTGTCTATGAATTGCAGGGGTCGGTGGTCTATAATTCAAGTCACCAAAACAACTTTGTAGAATGTAATGATTCCATTATTAGTAGGCCTACACAATGTAATGATTCCATTGTCAGTAGGTATGTTGCTTTCGCTCTTCCCTTGGTGACTTGACTTAAAGGCCAATAGATATGAGAGAACCCCAACACGAACCTATGGTAGAAATTGGAAAGACCCAAAAAGCTGCAGAGATCTGTTAGAGTGGTTGGGGCTAGCCAATCCCGAATGACTTGTATCTTCACTAGGTACACATGTACACCCCTCTCATCAATGATGTACCCCAGATATTGAACCTGGACCATACCAAAAGTGCATTTCTCCAAATTGGCACACAACTTGTGTTGTCGTAGGGTTTGGAGGACCTGTCGAATATGGTGGAGGTGATCTACCCAACTCTAGCTAAAGATCAGGATGTTATCCAAATACACCACCACGAATGAGTTGGTGAAGGGTCGCAAGATGTCTTCCATCAACCTCATGAAGGTTGTGGGGTTATTCTTCAACTCGAAAGGCATGACCAGCCATTTGAAAAGGTCCTCCTTGGATTTGAAGGCATTCTTCCAAACATAGGAGGGTTCAATTAATACCTGGTGATAACCAAACTTCAAGTCAATATTTCTAAAATATTCCCCCCCTTGAACTAGTCCAAAAGGTCATCAATTCGTGGAATTGAATACCAGTTCCAAACAGTGATCTTGTTCAGCGCCCGATAGTCAATACAAAGTCTCCAGGTCCCATCCTTCTTCTGTACCAACACGATCGGGCTCCCACAGGGTGATGAACTTGGCCTGATGTGCTCTTTCTACAACAACTCCTAAATCTACCTCTTGATTTCACCGTTCTCCATAATAGAGTGTCAATAGATTGGTCCATTGGGTAGAGACGTACACGGGGTCAGATTGATGGAGTGCTTGACCTGACAGTATAGAGGTACCCCTGTGGGGGAGGTGAAAATGTCCTTGTACTCCTCCATGACCTTGTCCATATGTTGCTACCATGTGGAGGAGCCCTGAATAGAGGTTGTGGCCACAATATTCTTCTTTCCATGAGGGAGAGTCATAAGGAAAACAAATTTCCCATTTTGGGAAATGATCTTACTACATTTATTCGCAGTGATCAAAGAGAGGGTGGTCAGCGGTGCCACCTCCGGTATCCTGTACAATTTATTTCCAAAAGTAATAATAATGGTGTGAGGCCTAGACGCATACACTTCATGTTGCTTCCACAAGTATGGTTGTCCCAATAATACATCACAAACTTCAAGAGGAGAAACATCATGTATTACCACATCCGCGAAGGGCTTGATGTTGTAGGGAAGGCGACATTGTTGGCTTACGCGGAAATCTCATCCTTGTTGAAGCCACCCAATGGTCTATGGTTACATGTGTGTTGTGGTCGGTAGACCCAACTGCTTCACGACCTCTGTTGAAATGAGGTTCTTTTGGCTCCTCGTTAGGGAAAATTTGAGGTCTAAAATGAGTCTTCTAAGGAAATTATAAAATAATAGTGAAAATAATAAAATAAGATTAGATTACATCATCAAATTTTAGAGGGAAAAAAGAAAAAACTATTTTTTCAACTCGTGTTTTCAACTTATCTCCCTATGGGTTTACTCAAATTTCTAGTGGAATCACTCATTGGATGCAAAATTTGATTCCTCATCCAAGGAGTACCCATGTTGTATATTTTCGATGGACCCTACTACAAAAAAAATGAGAAATACATGAGGTAATATGTGATGTTTCTACTCTTGAAGTTTGTGATGTATTATTAGGACAACCATACTTGTGGAAGAGACATGATGTGTATGAGTCTAGGCCTCACACTGTGATTATTACTTTGGGAAATAAATTGTACATCATCATCTTGAATCCTATTGGTTCTTATAAATTTTATTTTGGTTGTACATTTTTCTTAGGAGGCCTCCACCCCATTTTAGACCATTTTAGGAGGCCTATTTTCGAACTGCAGTGGAGAACCCTTCAAAAAAATCTGTGAGTAGAAGAGGCACTCCCCCTCCTTTGGATCTTCGGGTTCATTCTTCTGGATATTGGTGGTGGCAATGGTGGCACTGGGTCCCGCGTCGATAATCTTCTTCCTTTGTCATTCCCCTTGTCAAGTTCTGACTCAAAGTTGGAACATGCATCTGATTCAGAAGCCTTCATCTTAGCCACCAATGACTGGTTGGCCCGACAGTCACTTGTGTATTGAGTGGGGCTCTTATGGAACTCACACCATTTCCCCATGTCCTTCTTTGTCTTCGTGGTGTTTTTCTTTTCTTGCGGCTTTGGCGAGTTTTCCTGGGTCACCCCTCCTTGGCTTTGTCCCTTGTTCTGTAGTTTTGGGGCGCCTTTCCCTTGCTTTAGATTCACATATCCAAAGTCTCTCTTCTTTTGTTTAAATTTTTACTCCATCTTGATAGTGTATCAATAGGCCACATAGAGCGAGGAGATGTATAGGAACTCCATCTCATCCTGGATGTACCTGTGTAGAAATTCAAAATACTTAAGTACCAAATGTCGCTTAGAATCCTTGATACCCAACTTCGTGCGAAGGGTATGAAATATATTTGTAAACTCCAACACGTTTTGGTCCCTTCCCTGCAACATCATGGTCCACTTTATATATTTATCCTCATAGCTCCCAACAGGGTAATATCGTTGCTTTAAGGCTTCCTGAAAATAATTCCAAGTGGGTGCAGCTGAAAATAGTGAGGGTGCACTCTTGTCCCTCTTCTCACAATAGGTTTCCCACCAGTCCTTGATATGGGGGGTGGCTTTGAGGAGTGAAAAAGTAAATTTTTCCCAGTTGGAAAAATCATGAACTGAAAAATATCCTTCTAGCATATTTAACCATTTATCTACGACATCTGCATCTATCTGACCTTCAAATATGGGGATGTCAAAGTTAAATTGTACCTTAAAGTGTGTGGCGCCTCTAGAGTGTCTGCTAGAAGGAGATGCCTCACCTATGGGTAGCCGCTGAAGAATCTGGGCAAAGTTGTCCATAATCACATTCCTCTATCACTCGAGGGCTTCTTCGAGCAATATTTTAAAAGGATCTCTTACCCCCTCGAATTTCTTTTCTTTTTCCATGGGAGGCAATCAGGGTTTGTGTGGCTGGTCTTGCAAAGGTTCAACTAGTTTGATCACTAACTCCTTATACCCTGACCTTGTTAGGGACATGCAAAGAAAAACAGAGAAAGAGCAGACCCCTCTGATACCACTTTATCTGAACTTAAACAGGAATGCAACAGAATATAGGTATAACCATAAATACAGAGTGCAGCAGAAATAACACTTAATTTCATTAATATCAAACAACTGAAATATTCTTACATACAGAATGGAAATAAATTAGCTCAGCCAATGGTATCTTATCTCTGAGAATAGATGTGGTGGCTACATGCCTCTGAACTATGTTACAATGAGACTCAAAGGCCTATTTATTATTGATAAATATTGGAAAAACCTAAACGTCCAAATACCTAACCCTAGGAGATGAAGCACCAAAATTGTGGGCCCCGTTTGGGTAAATTGGTACATCAACTTCCCGGGGTCGTATCTTTGGCATACCATCTCTATTTGGCTAACATAATACCTCATTTCGAATATCTTGAAGAGGAGGCCGAAAACGAACAATTAAATTAGTTTGAGACTTTTTTGGTCTCTTTGTTTTCCCTAAAAACGTCTTTTAGTCCCTCAAAACGGCTCCGGGAGTTTAGGACTCGAAAAATAGCCAAAAATAGTAAGTTGTGCTACAATTAAGGAAAGTAAAAAGAAACAATGGTGGGGATCTTAGTGGAATAGGAGGGTCTCCACAAATATCCACCTAGATCACCCCGAACCCCCTCTAGGGGGGACTCATTAAAAGTAGTCGTCGCCCTCCCTAGCCCCCCCAGTCAGCTATCATATGGGTGGCATTTTTTCCCTGTTTAGGAACTTGGGTCCAACGCGACTGAGACCTATGAATCAAGAAGATAATGAAGCTACACACCCAGCACATTTACCCATTTTTACAAGCTCCCCATGGTATATGTGAGGTTGAGTGCTACTATGACATCACCCGACCTCCAAGTTCAAGTTATGGAAGTGGGGCCTGCAATTTAGAAACTTATTGATACCCCTCATGAGAACTAGATCACCCAGAAGTCAGTCCACAACCTCTGATGACCAGATCCTTAGCTAGAACTTATTTTTCACAAGCCTAACCCCCAACCGCACACGCAACAAGGAAAGAGTGTGGTTATGAGACCTCAAACGCATGCACAAGCCTGCTTCCATGCAATTATAACCTAAATCCTCCAGTTTTTTGCATGCGGTTTTGAGATTTTAGCCAATTTTTCAAGCTAGCCTCTAGACTACTACCCAAAACTACATGTAAATTTCCAGAATCATAATTAAGGTGATAACAATGCCAAACATTCAAACTTGAAGCTAGAACTTAACCTAGAATTCCTAGCACACATTAGACATTTCATTAAACATATGGTAAACATGTAAGTTACAGTTCATGAATGCATATTTGATCTTACATATTTGAACTTCATTTGAAAATTACCAAGAATGTCCAATGCCCTCTCAAGTAGTTGCAACAACACTTGTTAGTCCATGCATTCATCAACCATTCAAATACTTATAAAATCATGAACAAGAGCCATAGCTAGAGCACATCATAGAACTATGCTTATAACCAGAATATTAACCATGACAAATAAACCATTAAATCAGCATAATAACAAGTACATGTTCTCATATATAATAATAGGAAAATAACTCATATTAACTTATGCAAAATCCAACGAAGTCAGGGACTCCCATGTACCACCCGACCATAGATTGGGTTGAACCAAATATTTCTTTCAACCAATCACTCCCATGCCATATTCCAAGCATGAATGTGGGATCTCATTGGATAACCAAGACATAATCAACCAGGGACTCTAGAGGTTAAACCACTTCCACCCTCAAACTACCATGATCTCACCTAAACCAATCCCGAGATCACAAGACCAAACTGAGCTTGGATGCCTCAAAGTCTCTTCACCATACCTTGAGTAATTTTCTTATCTCCACCCACTTATCGAGGGCTTCCTAGAGAAAACCATCTCGACCCCCAACCTTTGGGAATGTTCTTGAAACCACCTTACTTGGTTCCAAAACCTTCCAGCAATCCAAAGTTCAATGAGAATGAATCTTGTCACACCATGGCTATCCAGGAAATGGCAAGGTAAGGCTAAAACCACTATCAAACTAGGAAAAACCTATGCCAATGACAACAAATGAACCAAATAAACAAATGCATGTACCATGCATTCACACCTCAACTAGGAAATCACATATGCAACCTATTATCTACAAGATCTTCTTGTTGAAGTTGTTGATCCAACCTTCTCCTTGTTTTCCTTCGCTTTCATTTACTTGTCCTTTTCCTTTTCCAAGTTCTTGTTCTCTTTTCTTTGCTACACCTACTCCAAATATGGGCAAAAGGTTGTCAATTGTTTATCAATTGCCTTTTTATCATTGATATCTCCTTTTTCTTCATTTCCCTTCATTTTTCCCCTAATTTATTTTACATGCACATGTGTGTCTCTTCACCTTCCTTTTCTCTTATTTTCCTTTATTTTCATAAATAAATGCCATTTATTGCCTCCTTTCCTTTTCCAATGCTGTTTCCAAATTCCATAGCCATAAATAAACCAAAAGTGATGCCCACTATATTGATTTCACAACATTCAACTTGGAATACATGTCCCTTGACGTCGGTCTTATTTTTCCTTTATTATCCTTTATTACATGAAACTTTAACTCTGGGCTATTACAAAAGGGAAGAAGATTGAAGAAGGAGAGGAATAATCTAAATGGATCATCTCACAAGAAAAGGCGTAGGAATAATGATTTTGATTTTAAATACTCATTTTATTCTACCCTTATATGTTCCATTGTAGGTCACAATGGGATATGGTTGGTAGATAGTGGGGCTTCTAGACACATGATAGGGAATCATGATCATCTTTCCAAATTGGTTGAGAAGAAGATTGCTCAAAAAGTTGAACTTGGATATGTTGGAAAATATGAAGTTAAGGGCATTGGCACATCTTCCTTTCAATTTAGCTTAGGAGCTAATGTATCCATTAACAATATTTTATATGTTCCTGGTTTTTTTTTTTTTTTTCTCGTTAATACTATGCTAATATTTACATTAAAGAAAAAACAGTTACATCCATGCTATCATTTGCCAGAGGCCTGGGATGGCCTCTGGACTTACAGTAAACAAAAGAAGAACCACCCGTACAGGGTCCACGCCACAGTCTTGCATACCCACGCAGGGGCCTTAACCAAAAAACTAAAACGCCCGCACAGGGGCAGCTTCCTTGAGATCAAAACACCCACACAGGGGAATTGCCATGAAAATAGAGAGCCCACGCAGGGGCTTTAACCTTTTGAAAATCAGAGGGGCAGAGTTGTCATTCCACTCAGGGGCGTGGATGAGAAAAGGAAAAAATTTATCACTTGCCCTCGCAAAACAGAGACTTACAAAACAGGGCTTGGAGACGCAGTGGACACTATAATTCGCATACAAAACAGAGTCGTTCAAAACATACCAGCTGCCATAGCGGCTTATATGACAATTCAGGGCAGAACCAGAGCACCGAGTGTGATGAAGAGACTGAATGAGCGGGCTTCTAATCTTCAGGCTCCTCTTCATATATCCAGCACGTTCCTTCCGGAGGAGGGCCCCAATCCACCTTGGCTTTTCCGGACGGAGGCACCTCCTGAGAAGCTGGCGGGTCGAGGTCCGGCTTGAAACTATCTTCTGGCAGTCCTTCTGCTGCCCTGGAGCTCTCAGCCTGATGGAGCTGTGGGCGAGGCTGCTCCTCGACCTCCTCCACTGGTTCTTCCATAAACAAGACAGAGACATGAGCATTAATTCGAGAATTGGCCGGGGCGCTGTTGAAGGAAAAAACCGCTGTGCCAAACGCCGGAAGGGACTTAGTGCCCGCCTCAGGATTGCCAGAGTCCATGAACTGGCTCGATTGCAGGGGATTCGCTTCTTCCACACGATGACAGAGACAGCGACAGCAGCGGGTAGAGGCATTGTCGACAGAAGGGCGAGAAGTGCCGCCTCTGCCAGAGCCTCGGCGACTGATAAGGCGTTGTCTGGGCTTGACCATGGTGGCGATGGAAACCAGAGATCCCAACAGAGCAGGATAACCATAAACGTACTCGTCGCCCACTCTTGCAATTTTGCAACCAACTTCAATGGCAGCGGGGGCACCTTGAGCCAGACCTCGTGAACATTCCAATGCACAGACTTCCAATTCCATAAACTGCCGACATTCCAATGCACCGCTCTCCTTACCTGCACCATACTTATGCCTCTCCGCAGCGTCTCGGCCCTCGCGAACCATAACTGCTCACAGAACTCAGAGCTGTAAACCGGACTGGGCATTAAATTGCCGTCCCTTCTCTCCTCGGCTCCCACACTTGCAATCCGCGACGGCAGATTGCCATGAGTACCTCTTTTAATCTTGGTGCCGCCCATGGTTACCATGTGGCAGATCCATCTCCTCGCCCGTGGCACCCGCATCCGGGGTTATATGTTCCTGGTTTAAAGAAGAATGTATTGTCTATTTATTTTCTTGAAGACAAAGGGTATAGAGTGGGTTTGTGGGTGGACAAGTTCTAGTATGGAAGTATAATTCCTTCTTTTAATATACTAAAGTCATTAGTTTTATAATAGGAGGACTATATTGTATCCTTGGACATTCAATTCAAGCCCTACTACACAACATCACTGATCTATTTGAACTATGGCATCGAAGGTATGATCATATGCATTAAAAATATTTATCTAAATTGAAATACTTTATCAAAGGTGTACCTAAACTTAGGATTCAACATGATGGAGTATGCAAAGGATGTTCCCTTGGGAAAAATGTTAAGGGAAGATGTACTAGCAATGATAGTAGATCCAAAGGGATCTTGGATCTTGTGCATTCTAATGTTTGTGGGCCTATGTCTGATAATACCTTGGGTGGAAATGTGTATTATGTCACTTCCATTTATGATTATTCATGCAAGACATGGATTTATCTTCTAAAGTCCAAGGAATAAGTATTTGAAAAGTTTTGTGAATTTAAGGCACAATTTAAGAATGTTACAGGAAAAAGGATCAAGACTTTGAGGTCTGACAATGGAGGAAAATATGTATCCAAGGAATCGATTTCCTTCTATAGGGAAGCCAAAATTAAGAGGGAGTTGATAGTTCCTTACTGTCCTCAATAAAATGGAAATGCTAAAAGGAAGAATAGGAATATCATGGAATCTGCCAAGATTATGCTTCATGATCAAGAGCTACTTGTATTTCTTTAGGGAGAAGCTACAAAGACAGTTATCTATGTTCAAAAGAGGTTCCCACATCGAATCTTGAACTACAAGACTCCTGGAGAAATTTTTATAGGTGAGAGACCAAACGTTGAACATTTAAGAATATTTGGTTTTCATGTTTATGTTCATGTGCATAAGGAGAAAATGAAAAAATTGGAACATTCTAGGAATAAATGAACCTTTATTGGCTACAGTGAATATTTAAAGGCCTTAAAGGTTTATGTACTGGGACAATGATATATTGAGACTTGTAGGGATGTTGTATTTGATGAGTATGTTGCTTTCTGGAAGTCCAAAGGTCACACTTGGACTCTAATGAAGAATTACATGTGGCTTAAAAGAATGTGGAATCAAAGTCTAAGGAACCTGAGCCGATGGATCAAGACACTCTTTAGGAATCTGATAGTCATGAAATTGTTGAATCTCTGAGAGCCACTACACTTGAGACTAGAAAGAGACTTATCTGGATTGAAATAACATTAAAGGAAGTTGAAGGACATGTTATTGCTCATGGGACCTTCATGGAAAGAAAGAAACCAAAGAAGTACTCTGGCTATACAACCATGATGTGCAAGATATTTGAGTCTAATCTAGCCTCCTATGAATAATTTTTTGAAGAATAAGTATGGAATGATGATATGAGTGAAGAATATCAATCCATATTAAAGAATAATGTTTTGTAAATCATGCCAAGTCCTGAAGGAAAGTTTGTTGTGCCTTCAAAATGGATCTACAAAATTAAACATGTTGTTGATGGGAGTGTTGAAATATACAAGGCTAGATTTGTGGCTCATGGATTGTTCTAGAAAGAGGGAGAGGATTATAAAGACACCTTTGCTCCCATTTCTAAGTATGCATCTATTAGATTTGTCACTACTCTTGGTTCTATTGTAGGTTTGAAATTACATCAAATGGATGTCAAAACTACTTTTCTAAATGGGGTCAATGAAGAGGAAGTCTATATTGAACAACCTGAAGGGTTTGAGGTCCATGATAGAGAAATGCAAGTTTACAAATTGAAGAAAGCCCTATATGTGCTAAATCAGGCCCCTCGTGCATGGTATTCCCACATTGATTGTTATTTGATGAAGCTTGGTTTCAAGAAGAGCGATGTTGATCCAAGATTGTATTTCAAAGTTGGTCAGGGTGAGCCTTGATGTTTTTGTTGTATGTAGATGACTTTTTTCTGACAGGGGATGAAGTGTTGATTGTCTAGTGTAAGAGGGAGATGGTATCTAAATTTGAAATGAAGCATCTTGGTCTGATGGAATACTATTCGGGATTGGAAATTTGGAAAAAACCTGATGGAATATTTGTTGGCCAAGGCAAATACACTATTTCAATCCTTAAGATATTTGGCATGATGGACTACAAGTCCATGGACACTCTGATGGTGACAAATTTGAATAAGATCTAGTACGTGATTGTGACTTGATTGATCCATCTATGTATCACAAACTAATTGGTTCATTGAATTATATTGTGAACACTAGGCTTGATATTTGTTATGTTGTGAATACATTGGGCCAATTATTGGACGAGCTTCGACGTGTGCATTGGATTGTAGCTAAAAATATTTTGAGATATTTGTGTGGAACTATTGAGTATGGCTTGAAATATGATTCTAATGGAAAAAGGAAGTTGCATGGATTTACTGACGTTGATTGGGCTAGAAGATTTGATGATAGAAAGAGCACCTTTGGATTTTGTTTTGGCTTGGGCTCCACTATGATTTCATGGGCTAGTAGAAAACAAACTTATACTGCTCTGAGTATGGTTGAAGTTGAATACATTACTGCATGTTTTGTCTGTTGTGAAGAAGTTTGGCTTCAGAAATTGTTTTTTGGTTTGTTTGATCAAATGCTGGAATCGACCATTGTTTATTGTGATAATCAAAGTTTTGTGAAGCCTTCTGTGAACCTAATGTTTCATGATAGGTCGAAGAACATTGAGATCAAGTATCTTTACATCCATAATATTGTCGAGAGAGGAGATGTGAGGCTCGATTATGTCCCACTAATGAGAAAGTTGCTAATGTGTTGAAAAATTTGTTGTCTCTGATGAAGTGTTCATATTTCAGCGAGCAACTTGGATTTGTTGAGAACCCCTCTATGAGAGATAGGGAGCGCTAATTGCATAGCATCACATGATGGACAATATTCTTTAGGCTGAGGCTGTGAGACCTTGTGGTATGGGAGATATATTTTGATTTTATGATTCATCCTGTAGGTTGTGTGTGTGAGACCTTGTGGTATGGGAGATGTATTGTTTTGATGATTCCCCCTATAGGTTGTGTGTTGGGAGACCTTGTGGTCTAGGAGATGTTTTGTTTTGATGATTCCTCATGTAGCATGTGTGTTGTGAGACCTCATGATTTGGGAGATGTATTAATTTGATGATTCCTCCCTTACGTTATGTGTTGTGAGACCTTGTGGTCAAGGAGATTCTTTGAGATGAAATGGATGTTATGTACCTTTCCTTACGATGAGACTTATGATCTCTTCATTATGTTGTGTACTATGAGACCTATGGATTGGCCGAGGATATTGATCCTGACAGAGAGAGAGACTTAGATTGTGATCTATTCCCCAGACTATGAGTTGTGAGACCTATGAACTAGTTGGGAAGATTGATCTTGAGAGAGAATGAAAAACTACCTCCCTAGCCAAGAAGGAGTGTTGAAAATTTAAGTAGTTGTGATTGGTATTTTTCCTTGGTAAGCAAAGGAAAAGATTTAAAAATTTGAGTTTGATCAAGTCGGCCCCATATGAGATAATTAGACCTCCTCCCACACATATAAATAGGGCATCATTGTGATTCATCTGGGTCATCAACAAACACATTCATTCAATTTGTAATTTCAGAGAGACATCACACGTGCAAAGGAGAGAGGAAGAATTTTTTATTTGCATTGGCTATATTCTTTTGGAGTTGCATTGACTTTGTTTGAATAAGGAATTTTGGCATTTGTTTGATTGTTATTTTGATAATCTTGGAGGGTCGAAGGCTACATAAATATTTTGACTTTGGTTGACTCTGATTTCATCCCTATGTTGGCTTGTTGATCACATGCTTTAATTGGTGGTTTGACCAAAGATCTTTGACTAGTTCGTTGATTGTTTTCTTAGGCTACTTTAGGACAAAATTTCAACCCTCTATTCAACCACCTTAGGGCCAAAATTAGGCCTCTTTGTGCATACTGAAATTGTTGACCATAGTTGACTTTTCTCTCTCCTACTTGAATGATTTTGATTGGAATAGTATTGAGGTCATATTTGGATCTTGTTGGAATATTCTTTGATGTATTATTGATCAACATAATTTCTCTCATAAGGAAAGAATTGGTTGGGTTTTCCCCTAGTGGGTTTTTCCCTAGTTGTGAGCTTAAATTATTGGTGTCTCTTGTTTGTTGTTTACTGTGATATCTATATTTCTATACTCATGAAATTAATCGTTGAATTTTTTCATGTATAGATACTTGATGATTGGAATATAAAATAAGGACTGGTTAAATCATTAGAAGTAGTTATCAATTGTGAAAAACTACACTAATCTTAACTGCACTAGAAAATCAACACAAGATGGGTATGACTATTAATACCAATAATATTAAAGTCGTGATAATTAAATCCATAAAGATAAACTGTGATAATTTCATTTATGATAATAACTACTTGGAGAAAGTTTCTTCATACAAAATATTTGGGCATCAATATTCATCATCAACTCAATTGGAATTATAACATTAAGAAAAGGATAATTGGAGGATAGAAAGCTTATTATGGACTTGAAAACAATTGTAAGTCCAACGATCTTTAGGCATGGAGTAAAAAGGTGTTCCTCTTTGTGACTCTCATCACCTATGTTATTTTATATGGATTTGAGGCGTGGGGTTGTAATATATCTAGAGAATTGTGGAGGAAGATTGAGTTGATCCAAAAGAAATTTATACCTACAACCTCAAGATCAAAAGAAATACTCCCTACCTTATCCTCTTAATTGAAGCTAGCCTTTCCCCCATTGAAAGCATGGATATTATTATGTATCTCATGTATAAGAAGAAGCTATATGACATGGAAGCTAAGAGGTATCCTAAAATTTCTTCTAAATTAAGCCAAAACCCACACCTCTGGCTCAAGCGAGGTTGGAAAAAGGATGCCCATTCTTGGCTAGACCATTAGGGGGTAAGGGAGGAGATAATCTTGAAGAATAAGGATAAAATTAGAAATATTATTACTTCCAAATTAAAGGATAAGTAGTGGGATGACAAGTAGTTAGAGGGAAAAAGAAAGCTAAGGTATTATAAGGAGGTGATCAACCTAAATCTCAAAAACCAGAATTATCTCTCTGTCTTGACCAGTGTTAAGAAGAAAGTGAACATTGCCAGGATTTAAACTAATTCTCATGAGCTTTCAAAATATTTGCCACACTGCCAACCTTCTTGGCTTGCTAAGACAACAAAAATACGGTGATCTAGGAACGCTGCTCTCCCTTCTTTTTTTATCATAGACCATATTCGTCTTAGTGGACATTAATCACCATCATCTATAGACCAATTAAGATATAATTTTTTGTTTTTTGTTTTTTAAATGATTTTAATTAAAACATAAAGTTAATTGTTGCATCCAACCTAGTGTGGTAGAGATATTGTAATGTAATGATTAACATTTTGACTATGTTAAAATACATAAAAATAAAATAAAATTAGAGAAAATAAATTAAATAAAAATATTAATGTAATGTAATGTAAACATTTTAAGTTGGTCAAAATAAAATAAAAACGTAAATATTTTCCGCTCTGCTCTAATCCCTCTGCAGAAACCCTAGCGAACGACATCGTTGGAGGGGGGCCCTCCCCCTCCCCTTCCCCCTCCTTCTCTAGAAGAAGAGGGAGCGGATTTCTAGGCATTGCTTCTCTATCAAAGTGCTAGAAAAATATTAGGAATTAGTCGAAATTCGTGAAGAGAAATAATGAAATTCGAGATATCACTTTGTCGGTTGGAGCCCAGCGAGTCATGTTGGCTTACTTAGAATAGACTCTAATAGGAAAGTTCACAGGCATGTGGCTCTCTCCGAGAATGATTGAGGCTTGGATCGAGAGCTCCTGGAAAGAAAATATTAAAGATAACATCACGATATTCACAGTTGGGAATGGTTTCTTTCATTTTTATTTGAACTTCGTGAAGACAGAGACATTATATTATGCAATAGACCTTATTTTCTTGGGTCTCGAGGAATGTATTGAAACAAATGGACACCTAAATTTAACCCGGATGGAGATGTTCCTACAACCATTCCAGTTTGGGTTAAACTCCCTCACCTCCCTTTGTCATGCTGGAGTGATGACTTCCTTAAGGCAATTGCAAATTTATTGATAAAGCTTCTATCAAGGGGTCTCAGTTTTCCTATGTAAAGATATGTGTGGAAGTGGACTTGGAGAAAGGTCTTCCAGCTAAATTCAACTTAACACTAGGAGAATGGAAACATAAGAAGATTTTGGATTATGAATAAATCCAGTTCAAGTGCAGACATTCCCGTGAATACGGTCATTTCACTCAAGATTGTTCAAAGAATCCTCCAGTCTTTGGTTTTGAACTACCTTAGCCGAATGAAGAACAATGGAAAACCTAGAAAAGGAAAGGCAATAAGGGTCCAACAGCTGGAGTCAAAACTCTAGAAAATAAAGATAAGAACATGGAAACAACATCATCAAATCCATTTAATGTGCTAGACAATTAGAAAGAAACAAAGGAAAACGAAGAAGTTCAAGGAGAAGCCATGGAGAAAAAACACAATGAGGACGAAGATGAAGAAGTGGAGGAAGGGGAGATGAAGTAAAACACTCCCCCAAGGAACGGTCTATTGGTTTCTATGCCTAGAAGGGAAGTGACACCTAACCCAAAGACTCCCCTCCATCAATATAGGCCAACAAGCATGGCAAAGGAGATAGCAGGGGTGATTACAAGACACATGGCCCAGAACCTTGTTTGTGACAATGAAGGAAGAAACCGGGAAACTGAGAGGTCTAAAAAGAAAGGGAGGCAAAAAAACAAAACCCTAAGGGAGAAGGAAGTAGAGAAAAATACAAAATTAGGAAATTAGCCCATAATATTAGAGATATTGAAAAATTAAGGGACCAAAAACAAAGATGGAAAGGATGGTGGGTCATTGAAAACCCCAACTTTAAAATGATAATTTTATCTTGGAATATTAGGGGTGTGGGGAACCCTGGTAAAGCCCTGTGAATAAAAGATTTGGTAAAATAGGAATCCCCTTGGATTCTTTTTCCGCAAGAGACAAAAATGGAGGAACAAGATGTTTATAAGTTAGCTGAAATTTTTTGGAGGGACAGTATGGGAGTTGCTCAGCATGCATAGGGTGCTTTCGAAGGACTCTACATATTTTTGTCATCTTCCCACTTCTCTTTAGTGGAAAGTGTGAAGAATCAATTTTTGATTTTGGCACTACTAGAAGATACAGCAACAATGAATGAATCTTAGTGATAATGTGTATGCTCCCATATTATATGGGAAGAAGGCTGGGTTCTGGGACTTAATAGATGAGTTAATATCGAGAGGAAGATTTCATAATTGCATAATAGGGGGCGATTTTAATACAGTGCTCAGTGCCTCAGAAAAAAGAGCAGGGTCCTTAGTTTGAGATCCATTCAAGGATCGCATGGAACATATGATCTCATATTGGCACCTGATAGATGTCGTCACAATGGTTGGTAAATATACCTAGATGAACAGAAGAGCTGGAGAGGTTCACATAGTAGCGATACTAGATAGGTTTTTGGTTCATAGTGGTTAGATCCTTAAAGGCCTTGAATGCACGTTTATTATCATTCCAAATGAAACCTCATATCATCACCCAATATCTCTGTGGATAGATAAACAAGAAAACTATGGGCCGATTCCATTTTGATTTAATATAGCTTGGGTTAAAGAGGAAGGGGTGTAGGACCTTATCAGAGAAGCATGGAAAATCTTGGTTCAGGGCTCCGTGTCTTACATCCAAGTATCCAAGATTTGCAATGTCAAAACATTTCTCATAAAATGGTTGAAGGAAACATACAAACCCCCGGGGGAAAAAGGAGATAACTCCAGGGTCATTTGGAAAAACATTATAAACAGTGATAGAACATTCCCCTATAGAAGACTAGCACATTAGAAAGGAAAGAGATTTTACAAAGGAAATATTTTTAGCAAGTAGACAAGAGGAAGCTTCATGGTGGCTTAAATCAAGGAATCATTGGCTAAAAGAAGGGGATATGAATACTTCATATTTTCATAAGCAAGTGAAAGCAAGGGAAGCAATAAATAAGGTAAAGGAGGTAGTTCCAGAAGGAAAACCAAAAATCTCAGATTTCCAAGAAATCAAACAAGAGGGTTACCAACACTTCATAAAGCTTTATTCTGAAGAGCAGGTTCCCATGAATTAGGTGGATGATTTCCTTTGTTGATCCGAATTTAAACAACACTGCAACAAATTATAGATATAACCATAAATACAAAGATGCAACAAAAATAACACTATATTTCATTAATATCAAATAATGAAGTATGCTTACAAACATAATGGAAATGAGACTAGCTCTGGTGACGGTAACTTATCTCGAAGAAGAGATGTGGCGGCTACATGCCTATGAACTGAGTTACAATGAAGCTCAAGGGCCTTTTTATTATTGAAAATAAGAAAAAACCCTAAACAACCAAAATCCTAACCCGAGGAGATGTAACACCAAGATTTTCTGGGCCCCGTTGGGGTTAGTTGGGCAGCCAACTTCCCGGGGTCGTAGCTTGGTCATATTATCTCTGTTTGACGCACATGATACCTCATTATAAAGATATCTCGGAGGAATACAGCTGAAAACTCGATCTTAGTGAGATCACTTAGAGCTATATTGCCAAAAAAATGTCATTTAGGGCCTCAAAACGGATCTAGACGTTCAAGACCCGAAAAACTGCCATAAATAGTAAATTGTGCTACAATTAAGGAAACTAAAAATCTGAAAGAAATTATGGTGGGGGTCCATGTGGAATAGGCGGGTGGCCACCAATATCTGCCTAAATCATTCCCCCCACCTTAGGAAGCAATGGTCTCCATTGGGAAACTTCTGTTGTACTTGGTCCCTGGTGCGCCATTTCCCTTGGTGTAGGAGTTGGCCGGATTTGACAACTCGATACAGTTGGATATTCTCTTGGTGATTGTTCTTGATCTCTGTGTCCATGATCCGATTAGTTGCAGCCTGTTCCATGTAGTCTGAATTTAACTCTGTTGGTGTGATCTGTTCTGTAATGTTGGATGTGTCCAGTAATGGTGGAAAGTATGGTCGAAGGCGATCCACATTGAACACTGGGTGCAAGCCAAGGAATGGGGGAATGTTAAGTGTTGAGCTTTGAAACTACATCTCTCCTACACATTTTCCTAGACTTTTTCCCCTCACCATACCCCATCTGCTATCAAAGAACATTTCATATTAATTCTAAAGGAGCATTTAAGTGGTTTTCTAACTATGTTTTTGTGTTTGCTGTTTGACTTAGATTTTGCTCATTAGCTACGGAATGTAGTCACTTTCCGCAGCTGATTCAACTTTCTACAGTTGTTTTTGTTAAACTCTAGGTTGCAGGTGTCATCAAGTAAAACAAGGCACGTGGGCAAGATAGAAATGACTTGGACATGGATCAGGTCCTATTGGTTTAGCCGGATTCATTAAGGAAAACCGTGGTCAACGGTGGTCAAATGGTGGTCCAACGTAGGAGTCCTACGGCAACCGGACTTTGTTTTCAAAGATGTGAAGGATTCGTGGCCGTTCCTAGATCCTTGGGGTCATGTTGACACCTGTAGACTGCCCCACGATGTGAATCCAACAACCACTCTTGATAGATTGAATAATCTCGGCAACCAGTATGCTAAGCTTACGGACGTTGTCCTTTTACGTGTCTTCAGTTAAAGATGTTTCATAGGAAAATAGTTACGCATTTTTTGTTATAAATAATGTGTTTCCAAACACATAGAGTTAGTCTTTTTTTAATGTAATTTTGCTGTTAAAGTTTACTGTGTCGTGACACTAGTTCCACTGTGGTAACGAGAGGATTCTTCCTCTGTTTTGAAATATAAAGAAGACTCTGTTTTATATGACTACGTGAGCATAATTCTGGACTGATAGTCTATTGACCAAGGCCGTGCAGAGGGCCCCTGCATGCTAAGGTTTCGTTTTCCTTATTGCTGTAAAGTTTTTATGCATTGTTTCTCTATTTCCATTGCACATATTTCATAGTTATACACCTGTGTATATTTCATTTGCTATGGTATTAACATTTCATTCCTGTACATGATTTTTCAAGCTCTGTATATTTTTGTTAACACTGATCAGTGTGTGTGTGTGTCTCAGGATAGAGTAGGCCCGTGCATTTTCATACAATTTTTTTGCAATAACTAGTGACATGATATTAGCCTCTCTGCTGACTTTGCTTTTCTTAGTTTTTTTTAATTCCAATTGAGCTTTGATTTCAGTCTTATTCACTTGCTTTGTTAGTTAGTTTAGATATCAAACTGCTCATATCATTGACGTTATCTCCTAAAGCCATAGCTTAGACTACATGGCGAGCTATCAGACTATGAATGATGTGATTTGATTTTAGCTTTATTTTTCTGCAATTAGATATCAATTTCCTCATATCATTGACGTTATCTCCTAAAGCCATAGCTTAGACTACATGGCAAGCTATCGGACTATGAATGATGTGATTTGATTTTAGCTTTATTTTTCTGCAATTAGATGTCAATTTCCTCATATCATTGACGTTATCTCCTAAAGCCATAGCTTAGACTACATGGCGAGCTATCGGACTATGAATGAAGTGAATTGATTTTACTTTTATTAGTTTGCAGTTTTTGACTTGTTTGAGTGCAGTAGCTTAACTTATTTTTTTCTGTATTTAGATGAGCAGCAGAAGTAGTGATTTCATGATCAGTAGTTCATCATTTATTTTATTTTACTAGCAGTACATTTCCATTCTTGTTTAAATGACAGTTTCATTACTGGTACGTTTTGAGATCCTCTGAAGTGTTAAGCTCTGGAAATCAGCATAAAGGACATAATTTCCTTAAAATTTATATCCATAATTACCTTCTGAAGTATTCTTAAAATTTAGGAATAGGATTTCCATTCACATTAGGAGATAAACAAAGATAAAACCCCCAAAACAAAACAAAAATTGAAAACAATAAAAAGTAAGAAAAAGGTTGTCTTGCACATATAGTGTGCCACACTTCGTCAGTTTACGACTCCTGGTCGATAATTAATGTAGAAATTTAGGACATACTAAATTGACTAAACATTAAGCTCAAAATAATTATCTCCCACATCCTTGGTGATGGTGTATGAACCATATCGAAGCAGGTGAATCTTGCGGTGGGGCCGAGTGAGGTGCTCCTTCTGTAGATGTAGTCAAACTTTGTCGCCCACCTGGAACTTGTGTGGCACCCGATGCTGATCATGTTGTTGCTTGTACTTAGCATTGGATTTGTCCAATATGTCATGGACCTGTTGGCGAATGTGTTGAATGTGCTCAATGAAGCTATTTTCCTTATCGGCTTCGAACTGGACATGAGCCGAATCTGCTTGAGTCGTTGCAAATGGTATGGCCACATCAATGACACATAGTGGCTAGAATTCCAAGCTCACCTGAAAAGGTTGTGGCTAGTCAAGCTGTGGAGAGCCCGGTTGTAGTTGTGCTATACATAGGGGAGGCTCTCATCCCATGTGCATGGATGCTTTGAGTTGTACATGCGTAGAATGTGTACGATCAGCCTGTTGACAAACTCTGTCTAGCCATTAGTTTGGGGATGGAAAGTTGTGGACTTAGTGAGCTTGGTGTCCAGAATCGACCAGAGACTAGACCAAAATGCACTGAGGAACCTGTTGTCCCAATCTGAGATGATAGAATATGGGATCCCAAAGTGTACCCACACTCGTTCAAAGAAGAGTTTAGTAGTGGCTTCTGCTGTGATGCTCTTCTTGCAAGCTGCCATAATGGCCATCTTCGAGAATCTCAAATGGTAGTTGTAAGTCTGGTAATGTGAGCACTGGTGCAGAGTAGAGGCGTTGTTTGAACCCTGCGAATGCCTTCTGTTGAAATTCAGATCAAAATAATTTTTCTTTCGCTCCTCCTTTGGTGACTTGACTCAAGGGCCAAGTGATATGAGAGAACCCCAACACGAACCTATGGTAGAAATTGGCAAGACCCAGAAAGCTGCGGAGCTCCGTCAAAGTGGTTGGGGCTAGACAATCCCAGATGACTTGGATCTTGGCTGGATCCACATGCACCCCCCGTTCATCAATAATGTATCCCAGATATTAAACCTGGGTCATTCCAAAAATGAATTTCTCCAAATTGGCAGACAGCTTGTGTTGCCGCAATGTTTGGAGAACCTGTCAGATGTGGTGGAGGTGCTCTTCCCAACTCTCGCTGAAGATTAGTATGTCATTCAAGTATACCACTACAAATGAGTTGGTGAATGGCTGTAATATGTCATCCATAAGCCTCATGATGGTTGCAGGAGCATTCGTCAACCCAAAAGGCATAACCAACCATTCAAAAAGGCCCTCCTTGGATTTGAAGGCAATCTTCCACACATCAGAGGGTTCGATTGGTACCTGGTGATATCCGGACTTCAAGTCAATCTTGTTGAAATATCTCTCCCCCTTGAGTTGGTCTAGAAGGTCATCAATCCGCGGGATCGGGTACCTATTCCAGACGATGATCTTGTTCACCACCCAATAGTCAATATAAAGTCTCCAAGTCCCATCCTTCTTTTGTACCAACACGATCGGGCTCCCACAAGGTGATGAACTCAGCCGAATGTGACCTTTCTGCAGCAGCTCCTAAATTTGCCTCTTGATTTCATCGTGCTCCAGAATGAAGCATTGATAGATTGGTCCATTGGGTAACAACGTACCTGGAGTTAGATCGATGGAGTGCTTGACCTGACAATGCAGAGGCACCCCTGTGGGGGAGGTGAAGATGTCCTTGTACTCCTCCATGACCTTGTCCATTTGTTGTTGTCATGCGTAGGGGCCCTGTTTGGAGTTCATGGCCATTTTCTTCTTCTTTCCTTCAGGGCGTATCATCAGGAAAACAAATTTCCCGGTTTTTGAAATGAGCTTACTGCATTGTTTTGCAGTAACCAAAGAGATGGCGGTAGGCGGTGCTGTTGAGCAGTAAAAAGGGTCTTTTTCACCTCTATTTACCCTACATTAATTATCAATCCAGGTATGATTTGTTATCTTAACGAGTGTACTCAGTCTGAGGCGGTCATTTGTCAGAATAATGCTAGTAGTATAGTGCTTTAAATACAAGAGTAAACGGATGCTTGGAATAAAATCTACTTTCAAAAAGAAACTTAACACTCTGAGACTTAAATCATTCACTCAGAAAACTACAACAATTTATCAGTCAAGGGTGCAGTAATAATAACTCCTCCCTTTGTAAACTGATGTAATTGAGAATCAATTTAAGGAAAAGATCATCAACCTGGGAATTGGACAACAACTGTCAATGTTCACTACAGTTTCATATCATTCTATGCACATCAAAGCAATGATAATTCAAATAACAGGAAATGGAACAACGACTGATCTATTTAACTCAATTGAACAACAAAGCTTTAACCTACGAAAATGAAGCAGTAATTGCAATCTTCACTCAGAAATGATTTGAACAGCAAATGGAAATGGGACAACAAACTAAAGGAAGCTATGAAATATTGAACAACAACTGAAATCAAATGTAAATTCACAACAAACCAAATCGAATATTACACACAGCACTTCTCTGTTGAAGAAACAATAATTTGAGTTTCAGCATAACAATTATTAATCATGGTTGTGAAGAAACAACAATTGCGATCACGGTGGAACAATAGTCCCAATGAACAGCAATCACACTTGGGAGTAAACCGTAGATAAATAGACAATAATACCGATTTATAAATACACAGCACTATTACTCTGTAATCGAACAGTAACGGCAATCTATAAGGAACAACAATGTTATACAATAATATCAGTTTGTTAAAGGAACAACAATACGATATAACTTTAGAACGAGTAGCATAACATTCATGTGCAGAGAATAAACTTACTATTCAAATAGGAATGAAATATAATAGAGCTAAGACATGAAATAATAAGGAAAAATAGATTACTAAACAAAGTAGATAAAAGAAATCAAACTACACACGACTTGGAATCGAGAATTAATTGTACAGGAAGCAAGTGATCCACCAGGGCTAGGTCCTTAGCCTCCAGGGACACACTGCTTATGATTACTCCAGAATCAAAGATGGAATGGCAACAGAGTTTATATATTAAGCATCAAAACAGAGTTACAGTAATCTCTCTTTTAAAGAGAGTCGATGATCAAAGTTTCAGTTACAATAGTGAATTTCATAAAAACAACAATAGTCTACCCCTTGGGCTAGCAATGCTGCCCCTTCTTATAGCAGCCGAGTGGATATATCAACGATACAAAAAATCGTTAAGGTAGTGCTCCCTCAAGATCAAAGGATCCTGAGGGATTCGCCATATTGTTAGCTCTCAGTTATCTTCTCGTTCTCTTGCGCTGATTTGGTATCTCCTCTTCCTTTTCCTGGCTTGTACACTCCAATCTGGATTGCCTTGTTTGGATGCGGTTCCCTGTCAAAGGGACAACAGTTGATTTCGTCTTGTCATTTCCTTTGGAATGGCGATTTTCCGTTTTCCTCTTTTTCTACATAGGAAAAGGGTAATTATTAGTCATTTTACATTGCACACAAATCTTCTAAACTTTATCATAATCTTTCACCATATACCTATTTCATAATGTAAAGAAGTTATGAATTTAAGGAAAGGATGACAAAATAAGTGGTAATTACATACCTTCTCTAGTGCTCAACACACCCCCTACTTACCCTCTTTCATGCCGTCATGAAAACATTGTAATGGACATGCAAGGAAGTTAGGGAATAGGCTGGAGAAGGGATCTCATTAGGTGGTCTACAACCATGATGCCTAGCTAGGAATTCAAAAAGATATCCTGTCTGACCTTCAGGCATTTCATATAAGGCTTGATATCCTGGTGCAGGGTGCCAAATGACTGGACTTCAGAACCTACAGCCTAACCAAGATGGGCCTTCTCTCAAAATGAGGTCACCATAGATACCCAAGCAGTCAGCAGCTAGCTTAAAGTTCTCATAATTGAATGGTTCCCTGTTTTGGATGTTCTGATTAGAAGTCTGGTATCGGAATTTGGCTGCTGCTATGGCAAGGTCTTTGATGGTAAAGAAGTATTCTACCCCTTGCTGGATGACTGCTGTGTGAATAGGTCCCAATGCTTCGATCACTCCCTGAGTTCTCATTAGGCTCCTATGTTTATTCCATAACTGCAGTGGGTCTCTAGGTTCACCCCTCACCCATAAATCTAATCCATTCTCTTGTCTTTGAAAGACATTGTAGGCTTTAAGCCACTTTATTTGATTAACACCAAAAGAAATAAATGCCTGCAGTTGGACATCACCCACAAAAGGGCTAGGGTTCTGCTCTGTTTCTCCATCTAATACAAGATTGTGTAAATAAAATTTGCATAACAATCGTTGAACTTTCACCCCGTAATACTTACAACAGTGTATGAAGTCATCAATGGTTTTTATCTCTATAGATACTCCTGCTTTAATAGCTTTAATTTTTAATTGTAGATAGTTTTCCATTAAAAACAAAGCATAGTTCCTAGTAGGTGCCCTACATGCTAGCACGTCAGTATACAGAGAACATAAGGTATCCATTTGTTTGATGACTATGTCTAGTCTTTGGGTTACCTTTTTGGATCTTTCTTCTACTTTTCGCCATCCTTCAAAGGCCTAGCTTTCTGATGCGTTAATGCTCTTCAGCTGTTGTTTTAATTTCTCATATTTTTCTCGAGGGACAGTCTGCTCTATAAGTTTCTCTATTGTTTGCTAGGCTTGTGCCAAATCTTTTCGCAGAGTTACTGTCCTTGGGTCATTATCCAACATAATAGTTGTAGGTGGGAGATCTACTTGGATCTTCTTATCACAGCATCTCATCTTTATGGTCTGATTTTCCTTAGAGGATGGTGCCTCTATCTGAATTTCCTTATCACAAGCCGATACGTTCTCTGTTTGTACTTCGACATGGGCAACAGCCAGATGTTGTTCCTTTCGGTTTTGAATGGCAGGTTGGACTTGAGTCCTCTTGATCTTTTTCTTAAGGGGTTTTGCCTGGGCAGTTGCATGCTTTACCACAGAGGTTCCTTTTGATTTTTTCCCTATTCTCAAAACCCTTATCTATTGTCGAAGTTGCTTGATCACGTTAACCAGTCTTTGTTGTTCCTTTCGTAATATTTTAATTTCCTCTGTTTTCTTGGAAGGAAAAGTCGTTCGTTTACTTGGGCCTAGGCTTTGTACCTCCGGTATTGTACCTTCACCTTGGCCAATTTCCTTATTTTCTTCTTGGGGTGCTTCTTCAGTGTTCTGCTGATCGGGTTGTTCAGGGGTAGAAACCCTAGCTTGCTCTGTTGTTTCCTAGGTAACTTCTACTTCTACCTCTTCTTCATCGTGGAATTATTTTGGTGTATTCTAACTAGGAACAGATTGTTCCTCTTCTTCATTCTCGTCACTCTTCTCTCCAGATACACTCTCATCATGGGCAAAGTGATCCTCTTCTTCTTCTTCTTCGTCACACAGTTCTTTGGATGCACTTTTATCATGAGCAGAGTGCTCCTGCGGTCCTTCTCTGGTGTGGGGGTTAAGTGGGCTGTGAGGTTGGACATATTTGCCCATATTGGCCAGAATCTGGGCCAATTCATCTTCTTGCAATGGTTTTGCAGTGGACTTCCACTGCATTGCTCTGTTTCCTCTTCCTCCTGACCAGATTGCTCAGTCTCTTCCTCCGGTTCTCCTTCATCATTTTCCTCCAATTGTTTTTTGTTCTCCCCTCCTTCCAATTGTGGGGGTTGCTCGTCTCCTGAATCATGTATTTCCACCGGTTGACTGATGTTCCCTGGGAATTTCCCATCATTCCTCTGATCCATGCCAATCTAACATATTTTCTTCGTTTCGGTGGTCTGCTTGATGTATTGGCAACATGTTTTCGTTTTGGGGCTGGCAAAGCCGGTCCCCCATCTATCGTGAAAATCAGTTCTTCCCAACTGCTTTGCTGTTGAGCAAGACTGTAGTTGATTATCAGTCGTATTAACCCGTGGTGACTTACTACTGACTCTACATGGCAAGATTTCTTCATGCTTCGGGAAAGTTCGTGCAATAAAAAATTTTTAAAACGCAGGCAAATTCACAACACATTTTTGCTTTAACACAGCTAAAAGTTTAAGATGGCGTGGTCTTACCACGTCTTTCCTGCCATCACAAGTGATGTAGCTTTGGATAATTCTCGCCAATTCTGCCCATGGTTCTCCCAAGGTTTCCAGTAAAACTCCCTTCCCTTTTACAGTTAGGTTCTGCCCTTCATCCTGGAAGATCTTCATGGCGTCTAGCAGTCTCACATTTTTCAGAGTCCACACAGGTCCAATGGTTGGCAATCCTGAAACCTTTGCAATTATGTCGTCAGTGACTGCTATCTGTCTCCCCCTCACCATGGAATGATGTTCTTGCAAGTTCTGTAAAAACTCAATTGCCACCGTCTCGTTGGATTGTTGTAGACGGTTAAGATAAACTATCCATCCTGCCCTCGCTAGGATCTCTCGTGCAGCATCAGAGACCATCAACACCTGTGGCTCACTGCAAATTGATCTTCCTCCCATGCTTAGCACACTGTAAAAAAACACAAAGATGACAATGGAACAGTAGGTTGTTCAAATTTTTAGCTCACTGTTAGCAAACACAGAGAAGATGACGGAACAACAAGCTGTTCGAATTTTGAACTTACTGCTAATTTTTGCATAGCAAAACATGGAAATAGCTTCGGAACAGTAATCCATGCATATTGGGAAACAAAATACTATTAATCTTTGTTATTTCCGAGTCATAATTCTCCGAATGATAAGCTAACACGTATGCCAGCGAATTATGGGGATCACCTGCGCCCCCCCGCAATGTGATAGGTCATATTCAGCCGTCAAATGAAGGAGAAGCGTGCTGAATTGCCATAGTACAGAGTCATAAAGTAACAGCATATACAGAAATGCCATGTTTACAACGATGAGCGAATTGCCGAAATCGAGGCGTATAATAGAATCGCTTAATAAATAAGGAAATGTCGTGATATGATGTGAGAATCGGAGGATAGGACAACTGACGTGCATAAAAGGTCTTATGTGATCATTATCGAATTTTACCGTCATAATTGATTTGTAATTGATTTTCATGTATCAAAGGTTCGAAAGGGTTATATACATAATCTCATTTGAACCATTTATAAAGATATAAGAAGAAGGATTTTATAATTGTTATTGGTGTATAAGAAATATGACTTCAATACCATCAACAGAGCTCTGTTGCCCACAGGTGTCCATAACCTTGACAGAGTTGTTTATTTCACCCTTGGAACCATAATCCTTTGTGTATGCCTAGGAAAGTGCTGTGAAATGTTAGAATGGAGGCCATTATGCTGGCTTGGTAACCAAATAAATCATAATGCCATTCACTAGGAAGGAGTGAAAGGTGGGCAAGCCGGCTTGTGATGAGACCTCCTGTTCCAAGGACTTTTTATTTTACCTGATGTGCCTCTTGGATCATATCCCTAGTGTGGTGGCCATAGTGGGAATGCCACTTCACTTTCTTCCTTATGATCATGGTAGGCTGGCTCTTGATGAGACCCCCTATCCTTCATCTGACAAACCATGTTAGCAATCATATAAACATTTTTTCTTCCTTTTTCTTTTATATAGCACTTTTCCTATTTATATACAGAGGGTGGTTCAACACTCCTTAAGAGTAGGGATGGTGGAAGAAGTCTTAACATCTCAATAGAAAAATATGCCCTTATTCTTATTCAATAATAATGATCAAAGAGAATTATGGGGATTTAGGAAGAACCATCATGATAAAAATAATCAATCATATCAGTATTAGTAGAATAATGACAGCAAGGTGATCAATAGTTGTGTCCTTTCCTCTTTCCTCTTATCAATTCAAAGCAATTTCTTCTAAAGATAACGATTTTTATGTAATTTGTTGATTTCAATATCCTCTAGTTTTTTTATTCATTGCATAAATGTATAGTTGTGCTTTAAATGACCATGACTCACAAAAATGATCTAAATGGTAAAACACACAAAGAAGAAAATTCACTCTAAAAATGTTATTCTCAAGATAGAACAACTACTGTAAAAAAAGCACAAACAAAAGGAAAAATATGCTCGAAATTGTTGTTCATTGAGAGGAATAGCAGTTGTCCCTTAATTGGAACGGCAAAGAAAAAAAGCGCAAACAAAAAAAAATGCGAAAATGTTGTTCCTTCAGAAAGGAACAACAAAAAAATGAAAGTGTTTTTCCTTCGGAAAGGAATAGCAGAAAATGAAAGTGCTATTCCTTCGGAAAGGAACAACAGAAAATGAAAGTGTTGTTCCTTCAGAAAGGAACAACAGAAAACGAAAGTGTTGTTCCTTTGGAAAGGAACAGCAAAAATGCAGAAGTGATGTTCCTTCGGAAAGGAACAGCAAAACGTAAAAGTGTTGTTCCTTCGGAAAGGAACAACAAAAAGGCGGAAGTGTTGTTCCTTCGGAAAGGAACAGCAAAACGTGAAAGTGTTGTTCCTTCGGAAAGGAACAGCAAAACAGCGAAAATGTTGTTCCTTCGGAAAGGAACAACAGAATGCAAAGGTGTTGTTCCTTCAAAAAAGAACAGCAAAATGGTGGAACTGCTATTCCTTTGGAAAGGAACAACAAAATTCAAAAAGCGTTGTTCCTCCAAAAAGGAACAACAAAGCAGTGAAAATGTTGTTCCTTCGGAAAGGAATAGCAAAATGCAGAAGTGTTGTTCCTTCGAAAGGAACAAAAGAATGGTGAAAATGTTGTTCCATCTGAAAGGAACAGCAAAATGCAAAAGTTGTAGAAATGCAGAAATCTGTACAGAAAATAATTTACACAAACAAAACAAAAGAATTATGTACAAAATTTAAAAGCAATCAAATCACTTAATGAACCAAAGGTGAGGAAGATTTCTCTTCCTCAACCAAAATCTGCATGTCGGAGTCTTCCCAGAGTTGCTGGTAGAAGGATTCCCAAGTAAGTGGTTTGCGGTACAATTGAACTTGGTGGTCGTTTGCCTTAAAGGTATGTCCAGATCCATCGATGGTGGTTAAAGTAATGGTGCCATTATCATGTACCTTCTGGATTTCATATGGTCCCAGCCAGTGAGTCTGAAGTTTCCCCGGAAAATCCTGAAACCTCGAATCATATAGGAGCACCCAATCTCCTTCGCGAAAGACTTTCTTTTTGATGAGGGCATCGTGCCATTTGGCTCTCTGTTGTTGGATTAATGCAGTATGTTGAAGAGCAGAGAGCCTGATTTCATCCAGCTCATTGATCTGCTATAGTCTATTAATCTGGGCCTCGTTTAAATCTAGACTGACTTCTTGTGTTGTTCTCAAGGTCTGTATTTTGAATTCTATTGGAAAGATGGGTTCCTTTCCAAATACTAGCTGATATGGTGAATAACCAGTAGTGCTTCTCCATGTTGTTCTGTATGCCCACAAGGCTTCTGGCAATCTTGTAGCCCAATCGCGTCTATGTGACACAATGGTTTTTGTCAGTATTGCTTCTATTACTTTATTCGTGCTTTCTACTTGGCCATTTGCCTGTGGGTGGTATGGAGAGGTAATTTTATGCTGAATATGATAGTTTTTTAGTGTTGCAGCAATTTTATTACTAGCAAACTGTGGTCCTCCATCCATGATTATGTCTCTTGGGAGGCCATATCGCACAAATATGTGGAACAGGAACTGAATGACGGAATCCTCTGTAGCTCTTGGCAATGCCTCTACTTCAACCCATTTGGTGACATATTCTGTTGCTACCAAAATATATGTTTTCTGGTTTGATGATGGATTGATCGAACCAACAAAATCGAGCGCCCAATGTTCGAATGGTTCAATGACTAGCTATGGGTTCAGAGGCATTTCGTTGGACTATCCAGGGCGTCCTGCTCTTTGGCAACTGTCACGATCTTGAACAAATTTCTTTGCATCTTTGAAGATTGTGGGCCAATAATGCCCTGTTTGCAGAACTTTGTGACCAGTTCTTCAATCTGTGAAATGTCCGCCACACGGTCCGTCGTGACAGGCTTTCAAAATGTCAAAAATTTCATCTTCAGGAATGCATATTCTGATGTGCATATTTGCTCCTGTATGAAATAGGTAGCCCCCAATCCAAGAAAATCAGGTACTACACTAGACAATCTGCTTTCGTTCATTGGGAGTCAGATGTTTTGGTAATTTTCCTACTACTAAATAATTCGCAACATCAGCATACCAGGGTGTTTTGACAGTAACAGTGAACAAATGTTCATCTGGAAATTGATCTTCGACGGCTGCTGCATCCACTTGTTTTGGCATTCATAAGAGAAAGTCAGCGACATGATTTTCTTTTCCAAGTCAGTCTTTTATTGTGATGTTGAATTCCTATAATAAAATCAGCGATCTTGTTACTCTACCATTTGTGATTGGTTTATTTTCTAAATATTTTATGGCAGAGTGATCTGTGTATAAAACAACAGGATATCTAGTGATATAATGCCTAAATTTATTTACAGCATGTATTACAGCTAAAAATTCTTATTTAGTAACGGTATAGTTTAACTCAGCAGGAGACAAATTCTTGCTACTATAATAAATTGCATATGGTTTTTTGTCTTCTTCCTACCCAAGGACTGCTCCAATAGATGTGTCTGAAGCATCTGATGAAATTTGGAATCGCAGGTCCCAATTTGGATCTCTGAGTACTGGGGCTGTTGACACAAGCTTTTTTAGATCCTCAAAAGCACGGTCACATTTATTTGTCCAAACAAAGTCAACATTTCCTGTCAGTGCGTATAGAGGTGCAACAATGTGAGAAAAATGTTCTATAAATCTCCTATAATAACCAGAAAATCCAAGAAAATTGCATACCTCTGTCTGTGTGGTAGGAGTAGGTATTAACAAAACTATTTGAATTTTGGTTTGATCTACCTGTATTCCAGTTGTTGAGATATAATGACCTAGGATGAGTCCTTCAATCATCATCATATAGCATTTATCATGGCTCAGGCAGAGCCTGGTAGTGATACATCATTGCAGCACCTTTTCCAATGTGTCTAGTGTTGGGTCGAAATCATCTCCGTATGGTGTGAAATCATCCATGTATACTTCGAGCCCTTCATTTATTAAATCTGAAAAGATGCTGAGGATAGCCCTTTGAAATGTGGCAGGGACATTGCATAGGCCAAAGGGTAAAACTCTGTAGGCAAACGTTCCCCAAGGATAGGTAAAAGTTGTTTTGTCTTGGTCTTTAAGAGCAATCTGAATCTGATTGTATCCACTGAAGCCATCCAGGAAAGAAAAGAATTTCTTTCGTGCTAATGTATCTAATACCTGGTCAATGAATGGAAGGGGAAAGTGATCTTTTTGTGTTGCTTTATTTAGTTCTCTGTAATCTACCCAAATCCTCCATTTTCTATTCTTCTTTGGCACCACTACAAGCGGAGAGACCCATTTGCTATCGGAGATAGGATAAATAAAGTTTACATCTAAAAGTTTTTGTAGTTCAGCTTTCAAAATGTCTTTTAGATGAGGGTTAAGTCTTCTTTAGGGTTGGCGAACAGGTCTTGCATCCTTTTCTGTGTAAATGTGGTGTGTATATAACTAGGGATCGATTCCCTTCATGTCTGGATAATCCCATGCAAATGCTTCCTTGTATTTTCTCAGTAGTTGGATCAACTTCTCTTCTTGTTCGGGATTCAGGTTACTATTAATGTTTAAAGTTTTTCCTGGCTCAATCTCTACAGTTTTTCTATTTGAAACAGAGGTAGTAGGTATTGTTTGATCATGAGTGTATTTGATAGGATCTTCTTCTAATTCATTATCAAATGCCGCCTCTATCATGTGACATTGTATGTGGGATCTAGATTCAGCTTGGTTAATAAAGTTGCTAATAACGCCATCCTCTATTTTATCTTTGAAATCGAGGGCATCTTCTATAGTTAATGGGGATCTAATGTTTTCAGTAAGGTATCATATTGGATGTTTGTTAGTTTTTATTATCATCACACTTAGCTGGGCGGGAGGGTATAGGGCTAGATTCTTAATGTTACTCCCTCTAGTTATGGTCATACTGCCTTGTCGGTAGCCAATGTAAGCATCAGTGGTTGTAAGCCAAGGTCTACCTAAAATTAACGGATGTCCATCAAGTCAGTTTTTGGGGTTTATTATCAGAAATTCGGCAGGATATTTCCAGGAATCAACAGATACCATGACATCATGTAGTGTGCCTTCCGGCCTAACCACTGATCGGTTAGCCAGTTCCAATAAAGTGGAAGTCGGTTCTAATGATGTAATGCCCAGTTTTTGACAAGTGGTGGTTTTTAAGATATTAATTGCATCCCCTAAATCAACTAAGGCATTTGAAAAGGTTTGTCCATTGATTTGCACTGTCACTATTGGATTTCCTGGGTCTTCATATTTGACAGGTGCTTCTCTTCTTGATAACAGGTCAGATAAGGTGCCAACTACTTGGACTGTTGGGTTATTTATTATTATCCTCGGTTTTTTTATACATAGCTCTTTGATGGTCTTTGCATATATTGGGATATCTTGGATAGCTTGGAGGAGTGGGATTTTTATGTACAAATTCTTAAGTTCTCCCATAATATCAAAGTCAGGATGTTCTATAGGTCGTGGTATAATTAATCGTTCTGGGAATGGGGGAGAATATGTAGTTGTTTGATTATGAGTCTATTGTCTGATTACATCTTCTTCTTGTAATGATTGTTCTATAGGTAACTGATTTTCAACTTGAACAATTTTATCTCCCTCAGTTTCTACAATACGCCCAGACCTTAATTGAAGGTCATTGCACTCCCTTAGATCGGTTTCTAGCTCTGGTGTCTCAATTATTTGAACAAATTGGACTGGTCTGTTATTTGGGTTTGGGTTGGGTTGGGCTGGGAATTGCAGTCTTAAATTGTACTGGGGGTTTTGTTGTAGTGCTGGCATTTTAGGTTGAGGAAGTGGAATGGTTCCTACTAGATGATTCATCGGTCTTTGCTGGTTTGTCTGCCAGGCTTGACTCTGCGAAGTAGGAGGGGGCCATTGTGTTGGATATGCATTTTTTTGCCAATATGGTGGGGTATAGGGAAAATTTGGCCAATTAGATTGGCTTGTTTGGTTCGGCCATGGAGAAGATGAAGGAAATGGTTGTTGTGACCAATTTGGGAAGGGGGGTTGATTTTTCCACATTGTATTATATTGTTGAGCATGATATTGTGGAGGCTGAAAAGAAGAAGTTGGATCGAGGAACATACCTGATTGTCGCGGCTGCCATTGACGGCGCTAATTAAGTAGGTACACCGGTTCTGGTTCTTCTTCCGCTTCTTTGTATACCGCTTTCAAACTAGGAAGTGAGGGACAACTTTCTATAGAGTGGTCTTTTGTACAAATGGCGCAAATTTGAATCGCATGTAATGGGCACTCTTTATGGCCGTGTTTCTTTCTGCATCTGGGACAGAAGATTGCCAAATTTTGTTCTGTCTCTGCTTGTTTCTCTTTGGCTTGCATGATGTCGAGCTGCGTTGTTAGAGTCCCCAATATATCGGTTTTGAAATTTTCTAATAAATTTCCAATTTTTGTGCGAGTTACTCCTTCTGCAGAGATCTTGTTGTCCCTTGTAAACCTGTCATGTTCTGCTGGTTTTAGCCTTGTGCTTCCTCGTGAGCTCCTGATACATAAATCAATGATGTTAGCAAAATCTTCTTGATAGATATCTCCTTTTCCCATAATATTCAGTGTTTCAATCCATTGTTCCTTCATACCTTTAATTAATGTTGTTTTTAATACATTATCAGGTAAGGGTAATGATGCATAAGGAGATCTTTGAAGATTATACTGAAAACGTTCAACATATTCTTCTAACGTTTCATTAGGTCTAGCTACCATCTAAAATATTTCATCTTTTAACTCTCTAGACCTACAATAATCCTGATATTTCTTCAGGAAAGCACCTTTCATTTGATCCCAATTATTTATAACACCTCCACCCAACCCCATAAACCATTGTAAAGCAGCCCTTTTCAATGTAGAGAGAAATAATTTAGCTTTTGGGGATCAGTGGTATAGTCATATCCTCTACACAACACATTGAATTCAAACAAAAATGCATCTGGATCTTCTGATGTAAGGCCATGGAATGTAGGGATGTGCTAGAGCGGAATGGTCTTCATGGGTGCATTAGCTGCAGTATCTACAATGGAATATTGCAGTTTGTAGTTTTGGGTGTTTGGCTGGTTCTGTGCCATTTGGTCAATTATGTTCCAATAACCTTCTGGGATGTCTAGGAGGGTATTCCTAGGCTGACTAGAAGGAGCAGCAATGGCCTTAACAACACTTACTTGATCTGGGATAATGAGAGTTCCTTGCTGAATTAATGTTTGGGGGGATTCTTCATTTTGGATGATATTTATAGCACTTCCCTTATCTGGGTTGCTTAATGGCTGAATTTTTCCAAGAGGAGATTTTGGCTCTTCAGTTCCCCTATTTCTCCTCTTACCTCACAGAGATTACTAAAGTTCCCTTCTTGTAATGATTTTGGACTAGAATTCTCAATTTCTTGAAAATCTTGCTCCTCAATTTGGCTATGAACCTCAGCAAAGGCTACAAATGGTGATCTTGTGGCCTAAAGGGAACTAGTAGGTTGTCTAGAAGCAACTTTTCTAGGTCCTACTGAAGGCTGAGATTCTGCTTTCTTAAGGATTTCGTCTATAAAGGTCGATCGGCCAAGGGTCACCGGCCCCTTAGCTTTATCAAGCTTGGGTAGTGGTTTTGGATTCTTTTCAAGCTTTTTCTGCTTAGTCATACACATAAATCAAATGTTGATTTCTACACAAAACAACAACAAATCTGTAGGAAAGTGAGTAAGGGAGCAGGGCTGTTACATGCTTTGTACGCAGGTTCTTACCTTCCGTTTTTAAAACCCAATTCTCTCCTAGCAGGTACTTACACTACTCTGAAAAAAAAACAAATGGCTACACTCTTCCCCTGCAACAGCGCCAAAATGTCGAGTAGTAAAAAGGGTCTTTTTCACCTCTATTTACGCTACATTAATTATCAATCCAGGTACGATTTGTTATCTCAAAGAGTGTACTCAGTCTGAAGCGGTCATTTTTCATAATAATGCTAGTAGTATAGTGCTTTAAATACAAGAGTAAACGGATGCTTGGAATAAAATCTACTTTCAAAAAGAAACTTAACACTTTGAGACTTAAATCATTCACTCAGAAAACTACAGCAATTTATCAGTCAAGGGTGTAGTAATAATAACTCCTCCCTTTGTAAACTGATGTAATTAAGAAGTAGTTTAAGGAAAAGATCATCAAACTGGGAACTAGACAACAACTGTCAATGTTCACTACAGTTTCAGATCATTCTGTGCACATCAAAGCAATGATAATTCAAATAACAGGAAATGGAACAGCGACTGATCTATTTAACTCGATTAAACAGCAAAGCTTTAACCTACGAAAAGGAAGCAGTAATTGCAATCTTCACTCAGAAATGATTTGAACAGCAAACAGAAATGGGACATCAAACTAAAGGAAGCTATGAAATATTGAACAGTAACCAAAATCAAATGTAAATGCACAACAAACCAAATCGAATATTACAGACAACACTTCTCTATTGAAGAAACAGTAATCTAAGTTTCAGCATAACAGTTATTAATCATGGTTGTGAAGAAACAACAATTGCGATCATGGTGGAACAAAAGTGCCAATGAACAGCAATCACACTTGGCAGTAAACTATAGATAAATAGACAATAATACCGATTTATAAATACACATCACTGTTACTCTGTAATCAAACAGTGACGGTAATCTATAAGGAACAACAATGTTATACAATAATATCATTTTGTTAAAGGAATAGCAATACGATATAACTTTAGAACGAGTAGCATAACATTCCTATGTAGAGAATAACCTTACTATTCAAATAGGAACGAAATATAATAGAGCTAATACATGAAATAATAAGGAACAATAGATTACTGAACAAAGCAGATAAAAGAAATCAAACCACACACGACTTGGAATCAAGAATTAATGGTACAGGAAACAAGTGATCCACTAGGGCCGAGCCCTTAGCCTCCAGGGATGCACTGCTTATGATTACTCCAGAATCAAACATGAAACGACAACAGAGTTTATATATTAAGCATCAAAACAGAGTTACAATAATCGCTCTTTTAAAGATAGTCGATGAACAAAGTTTCAGTTACAATAGTGAATTTCATAAAAACAACAATAGTCCACCCCTTGGGCTAGCAATGTTGTCCCTTCTTATAGCAGCCAAGTGGAGATATCAATGATACAGAGAATCGTTAACGTATCGATCCCTCAGGATTGAGGGATCGCAAGATCCTGAGGGATTCGCCATATTGTTAGCTCTCAATTATCTTCTCGTTCTCTTGTGCCGATTTGGTATCTCCTCTTCCTTTTCCTGGCTTGTACGCTCCAATTTGGATTGCCTCGTTTGGATGCGGTTCCCTATCAAAGGGACAACAGTTGATTTCGTCTTGTCATTTCCTTTGGAATGGCAATTTTCCGTTTTCCTCTTTTTCTGCATAGGAAAAGGGTAATTATTAGTCATTTTACGTTGCACACAAATCTTCTAAACTTTATCATAATCTTTCACCATATACCTATTTCATAATGTAAAGAAGTTATGAATTTAAGGAAAGGATGACAAAATAAGTGGTAATTACATACCTTCTCTATTATAGCTCTGATACCACTTGTTATAGATCTAACCCGGAAATATTATAGATCTGATATGAAATTATAAGACAATGCAAATAAACCCAAAAATAATATGAATGATTCTTTATTGATCAAACCCTTATGGTAGGGAAACACCATACATTCACTCCTTAAGGAAGGAGAACACTCCACAAGCCATATGCTTGTTCATACAATAATCCCTGACAATATTCCTTCACACTCTCCATGTGGATTCTCTAGCCTCTATATAGGCCTCATACATACAATACCATGGGTCATTACCATGGTTCCCTCATAACATCAACTAATACCATGGGCCCATTACATTATTACTAACTAATTGTGGTCCCTTACATGATATGGGTTAACCACTTTATTTATTACTATGGCCCATCTCATTATTACATTATTACCTTGGGTACCTCCCTTGGTAACCCATATTATCCCCCCTAGGTATATAACATTCTCTAGTGCTCAACAAGTGCTACCTCCAGTATTGTTGGCTTAGTGGGGCCTGACCCAGGTTCAGCAGTGATTTAGCCAAGCAAACCCAGGTACTACTGGCCCTTTCAGCAACAGTCCGTAGAGCGCGGATTGAGGTCTCACCCGAAGTAGTATGGGAGGGTGCTAGAACCAGGTTTCTGCACCCTGGGGATGTCTGATAGGAGGTGATTGGTACGTGGTCCAACCTTTTCACTTACTGTGCTACGCGCATCATAGGGCACCCCGTGCCTTATGATACTGTCTTCGTGCAGTTCTAGTCATCGCGCGACCCATGTTATTTACCCAAGTCTTCCTTAATTAGGCCCTGTTGGCTGATTACTTAGATTATTTTCATATATAAGCATTCATACAAGTATTTATCAATTGCACGCAGTAAATAAACAGAGTAAAAGTAATGTATAATATAAAAATATGGTTTCAAGAACAGACACACAGAGTAAACTTCTCTTTATTAACTTTCAATCCCAAGTACAGCATGGCTCCGCCCTGCACACTCAGTTACAGGGGTCTGCACACTCAGTGGCAGACTCTTCTAGGCCTCTGCGCACTCAGCTGCAGAGCCTCTTCCTACTACTATAACCCAGTACACTTTAGATCCAACTCTAACCCCGAACCATGCCTTCGCTTTTCTATCTATCCCTACTCCTCTTTACACTTAGAGCCTCGCTCTATGTATACAATCCCATGGTCCACAGACCATGGGGAGGCTGACACAAATGTACATTAAATTACAATATTTTAGGGCAGACAACCCTATGACTCATCCTAGACTTCACGCTCCGCGCCCGTAATTCGCGAAGTCTTACAATATAATTGACCAAAACTTGGGATTTGAGCTCCAAAAACATGTTGCGGGGGATCCCATGCCCAACAGGCCCCCAACGCAATCATCATGACTCGTCCCGAGTCACTCTGCTGGTGTGGAGATCTTGGCATAGAACCCCTGCAATTGTGCCTATGTTGTGCGAAGGTCCATAGTGCATGAAGCTACTGTTGGCTGATCCTACAGCATCTTATCTTTTGAGCCCGCCGTGTCTGAATTATTCCCTTACAGTTGTACCGGCATCTGCTACGTATGTTTATAGTCCAGCCCTTCGGGTCGCGAAGACTGTGCCGTGGTTGGTTAGTCAGGTAGCCGGCCCACCCGTATAGAGCTTCAAGCGACTGTCATTTACTTTGCCAGGGAAGGGTTCACCATTTAGTTTACCTAACCGGACGGCGCCTCCATCTGTAACCTCCTTAACTACGTAAGGTCCCAGCCAGTGCATTCTAAATTTCCCGGGAATTTGTCGAATTTACTGTCGTACAGCAGTACTAAGTCGTTGACCTTAAAGGTGCGCAACTTGATATGACGATCGTGCCAGGTCTTTTCACGTTGTTTTTGTACTTACTGATGAAATCTTGCCAGGAATCGTTCTTCCTTGAGTTCTTCTAATTGCATGAGCCTCGCTTCCAAGGCTTCGAAGCCTGACATGCATGTGAGTGCTGCTATTCGCAGACTAGGTACGATGTATTCCATCGGCATGACAACTTCCATGCCATAGACTAGCTGGAAAGGTGTCTGGCCCATCAATTTTTTGCACGTGGTTCTGTACGCCCACAATACGGCAGGTATGCACAGGTCCCAGTCATTTCACTGTGCGTTACATACTTTGGTTAGCGCAGTCTCCAGTATTTTGTTGAATGCCTCTACTGTCCCATTAGCTTGCAAGTGGTACGGTGTACTTTATTGATGATACACCTAAAACTCCTCTATGAGTGCACTGATGGTTTCATTCAGGAAGTGTGTTCTGTAGTCACTCATTAAGATTTTGGGGCAACCAAATCATGTCAACATGTTTTCGAACAAAAACTTTGCAGCCATAGCGGCCATGCAGTCCTTTACTGGCTGCGCTTCCGCCCATCATATCAAGTACTCCGTCGCGGTGATGATGTAGCACACACCCATCTTTCCCGGAGGTTTTATTGGTCCCACGAAGTCGATTGCCCATTTTTCAAATGGTTGCAGTGTCATTTGTGGGTTTAGTGGCATCTCGTCCCTTCGTGATGGTTTTCCAGTCCTTTGACATATGTCGCAGGCCCAACAGTGTGCTTTCGAATCTTGGTGCAGGGTTGGCCACCATAACCCAGCGCGAAGAATCTTCTGTGTAGTCGCACCCTGCATAGTGTCCTCCTGCAACACCCCCATGTGCTTCCGTGAGGATCTAACCTCATTCAAATTTAGGTACATATCATTGTAATATCTCATTGTTTCCAATTTTTTAGAGGTGCCCCGCGATGACAGAAAAGTCTGCCGCACGCACCACCAATTCCTTCTTCTGTTGGACTGAGTATTCCTTCGGTGTAGTCCCTGTGGTTAAAAAATGGATTATATCTTCGAAATGGTCATCTGCGACGCGCACTATGAAGAGCTATGCATCAGGTAGTCCCTCCTCAAAATTTGTTGGCTCTTCACCTGTCTCAATTCGTGACAAGTGATTTGGTCCTGCATTTAGGCATCCTAGCTTGACGATGACCTCAAAGTCATATTCTTGAAATGGTAACAACCATCTTCAAATGCGCCCCCCCAACAAAGGCTTGTTCACCAGGTATTTTAATTCGGAATGATCGGTATACATCGTGAAATGTCCGCCAAGTAAATAGTGTCGGTATTTTTGGAGCGTGTGCACCATTGCCAACCCTTCACGCTCAGTAGTAGAGTATTTCTTTTTTAGCATTGGACAATCTCCGACTCGGGAACGCGATCAGGTGATCCATGCCTTCCGCACCTTCCTACATGAGTACGGCTCCCAACACAATACATGATGCATCAACATGTACATGAAACTCCATGTCCTATTTTGGGAAGACCAGGATGGGAGCAGATGCCAGTTTCTCCTTGAGGACATCCAAACTTTTCATGCAATCATCATTCCAACAATATGTAGCATCCTTCTTCAATAGTTTTTCCATCGGCACTGTTATTTGGGCATAGCGCTTGATAAACTTCTTATAGTAGCCAGTGTGCCCCAAAGTAGCGTGTAATTGTTTGACACTGCGCGATGCTTCCAGATTCAGAATAACAACAATCTTCGCAGGGTCCACCATCAGGCCTTGTTAGCAGACCACATGGCCCAGCAAGTTTCCAAAGGGCACGAGGAATGTGCACTTCTTAAGGTTCAGCGCAATCTGGTGTCGACAGCAAGTATCTAGCATCAAATGTAAGCTCGCTACATGGTGCTTAACTAATCCAAAGATAGTCCAATCATCCAGATAGACCGCCAAGAACTTGTGGATATATTCTTTGAATGCCGCCACCACTATGCGTGAAAATATTGCTGGCGCGTTCTTCAGTCCAACGGGCATAACGGTGTACTGAAAGCAGCCCCATTCTGTTTTGAAGGTTGTTTTGCTCGTATCTTCCGGTGCGATCTTGATCTGATGGTACCCTGAGAAGCCATCCATGAATGAGTAAGCTTCCTAACTACCAACCTTCTCCAATACTTCATCTGTGAATGGTGTCGGGAATGGATCGTGAACACAAGCGTCGTTAAGCTTTCTGAGGTCCATGCATATTCTTATTTCACCTTTCTGTTTTTTCTCCTGCACTACCACAGGACTCACCCAATCGGATTCTTCCACTGGTTCAATAATTCTGGCTGCAAGCATTTTGTCTAATTCGTCGCAAACCTTTTCTTTGTACTTTGGGTTCAAGCAGTAAGGCCGCTACTTAACTGGCTTCGCATCCAGTTTCAAAGTGATCTTCATCATCCCTAAGTCGCCAATGATCCCTTTTAAGTCTGTGATTTTGGTCGGGAATAAGTCTTAGTATTTGCGAAGTAACTCAACAACCTTATCTACCGTAGCATTGTCCCAATAGTCCCCAAGCGTTGCATACTTCGGCTCCACTTCTGTGCCAATGTTTACCTGCTTTGTTTTTAGTGGCACAGTGATGTCGGGATCCTCAATTGATGGTCCTCGAACCTCACGACAACCTTCGGTTTCTGGAATATTAATATTTCAGGGGTCGTCATCATCCTCCTCCACCTGCATGTTATAACATTCTAGGGCACTGCTTAACTAGGTTGCCCATACTAGTTGAAGCATTTCCAGTGGCTCCTGTGGTATTTTGAAGATGGCGGCTTTTACTGCTTGCAGCGCATCGTCAACAGTATCCGACCACCGGTCTTCAAATGTGAATGTTAACAAAAATCCCTCGCGCAAGACATCCCATTCACCCGTACCATGTCGGAGTTCTGTCTCAGTATACTAGTTCATGGGTATGACATCTAGGGTATGGTAGAATAAGTGTACCCATTCAGGTTGTGGTTCTTCCCCATAGACCTTGGTCCATTTCGCGAGGTGCGTGCATGGGTCATCTCGTCCATCGTATTTGTCTTCTAACCATAGTTGCAGTTTCCCAAATCGTAGGTGCATCATCCTTTTGCATCCATGCTAGTCCTCAAAATTTCCTTGATGTGTACCCCACCATCGTGCGGGTGTTGCGTGCAGTGCCCACTTCAACGCATTGAACCACTATTGTTCTGGTACTGTGCTTTCAAATTTGCTCAGGAATTCATCCACCGCTATCAATCCATCATATGTCGGCAACTCTCTTGCCTCTGTTGTCACACAACGCAGTGATCTAACCATCATGTTACAATTCAGCGTTGTCACTTCGTGCAACCGATTTTGCCATCGCTCTACTTCTTCGTTTGAATCCGAAGTGCAGGAGCTTTCATGCTCCCACGAGATCCTCCCATCTGCAGTCGGATTCACCCAATCCTAGTCTCGCGCAATTATCTTGTAAATACAATCAAGATCATCGTGGCACACTGGTTCAGTGCAGCGCCCTCCTTCGGCTGGGTCTAGTGGGACTACTACGCGTAATGACTTTTTCTCAAAGATCATTTTTCACTTCTTCAGGTTGATTACTCCATTCATATCGGTGGCCCAGTCTATTCCTAACAACACGGGATAGGGATTGTTGTCTATTACTTCAAAATCCGCCTGCGCGCTCGCGCCTTCAATATCAATCGTTACCCCTTGCAACCTCCCCATGGGCAAAATCTTTTGTTGGTTCACCATTTGTAATTGAATAGGGGACCATTGTAACACGGGCCTGCCCATGTGTTCCCATGTTTGCTTCGGTAATAAATTTGCTTCCGAACCCAGATCTAAGATAGTGCAATCAACCTCATTTCCCTTCTAGTGCGCAATGCATGCTTCCCCAATTTCTGGACTATGCGCAATTCTCCTGACCCCGCACACCTTGTGATCAAATCATGTAGTCCTTTAACTGCCTTGCTGTCGTGCAACATTTTCATGCATGTCTCCAAAAAGGTAGTGAGCATTGAAGGATCCATTCCTGGCTCTGGTTGATCCTTACTACCTGAAGTGGAGGCCTCCGTGAAGCTCTTCTTAGCTTCCATGAATGTCTCCTTTGCACGTTCTAAGTCAAACTCGGGTTCCTTTGCATGAGCCTTGCGAACCCCGGTACTTTCCTTCGGTTGCTTCCTTGTATCCTCTCCTGTGGCCGTACCGCTTCTGAGCATCATGTTTACATTCAGGTCCTCTTCACGCGGCTCATACCTCATCATTTGTACATTTTGAGTCGAGGGAGGCTGGAATACCCCTTTTTTGTGCATTCTTATGATCAACTTAGAACAGTCTATTGTTTCATGATCAAACTGAGCACAATAGGAATAGGATATCCTCATCGGGTTGGTACAATCATGGGCATAGCCCCTGGTCCTTCGCAATTGTAACAAATTAATTGTCTGCGGCCCCTTCCTGGTCCCATTCCACCTCATCCTCGACCTTGCCCTTGAAATCTAGCATGCGCCATCCCCGCATCTAGGTCGAGGGCTCGCATTTCGGTCTGCATCCTACAGGCAGGGGTTCGATCCATCATTAGCTCGTAACTGTGATAAGTGCGCTCATCGTGGCCTACTGACCTGCAGAAATTACAAAACAATTGTTGGGGTGTCTATATATACTTCTGCAACAAATGATAATTATCCATCGTGTGTTTCCCTCCTATCTGACAGATTGCGCACCATAAAGCAGGTGCTGCACTCGGCCCTTCCTGTGCCTCTAGTCTCAACGGCATTGGCCCTCCTCCTACCAAGTATTTCACGAACACTAGACAGTGATCCTTGTCATGGCCCTGGCCTTTGCATTTTATGCACCATACTTCCTCTCACGCCTCTAGCCGCGGTGCCTTATCCTGCTTCAAACTTTGCATTTCCAAACACAGATTCTGTAGTTGCATGTGGATTTGTTGAACTCCCAACCTAGGGTCTTGTATCGGGGTCTCATGTAATCTTATTTCCATTTCCAACGCATCGGCCTAGGTGGAAAGTTTCTGTTGTGACAACGTCGTCCTCAAGTGCGGTGTCAGAGATGCTACAAACCATGCGCGATGTTGTCCATCTGTCAATGTCATATTGGCTTCGCGGATCGTACTCTTTAGCCGTTGATCCAGATCCCAGGGAGTCTCACCTAGGAGCATCGCGATTTCTTTAAGCTTGATGATTGATTGTCTTTATGACTTTGGCCTGCTAAATTCCCTATTTAGCGCGTTCTGGATCTCTACTATCCCTGCATTTGGGTGGTCGTTAGAGTGCTTGATATACCATGTTAATTCACGATCCTGCAATGCGCTCACCAATGTAGCCTTCTTAATATTGTCGTCTGTGACACCTTATGCTTCCCATATTGCTCTTACCACGAACCAGAATTGGTCTGGATCTTCATTCCCTACTCCTTTGAATACTGGTAGTTTGATCGCGCTTGTCATACTGCACTGTGGAGGTGGTGGAGGTGGAGTGGGTGGAGATGGAGGTGAGGGAGGTGAAGCGGGTAGCGGTGTGGGTGGAGGTGGTAACCGTGGAATGCACTGCCTTATCAAACTGACCATGCTTCTTGGAGAGACCTTAGCGAACTCTTCCTTGCTCTCTCGCGAGGGTGAAATTAAGGGACTATTTTCTAATTCTTCGCTACTTTTGTACATCTTTCCGCTCCGCATAGTCCCAAACATTAATGTATTCACATGACCCTTTTTTCACACAATAGCATCTTAATCCAAGTATTCAAAGATTTAATATACTTACCTCGCAGTCCTTTGAGAAAGCATCGTTCTGCCTCGCTATAGCTCACAATAGTGTCTACAGCAAACTCAGTGATAAATCCCCCTATTATCTGGTCGAGCCAATGGTCCACCGCTTGCACGATCTTATCTTTTGATGCTTCTAGTCTGTGCACTAATTTCAGATTCCACACTATTGGTTTGTCGAGCCTACACCTTCCTTGGCTGTTAGCTAACTTCGCGATCCACTCATATAGCTCAGAAGGAAAGGATGCAAAGAAAATCTCATGGATTTTCGTATACACATAGCACTCCAACCACTTTTCCTTAGATACTTGCAGAGTTTCGTTTTCCTATGTCGCGAACTCGTGAATCCTCTTGTCCAACCACTCTTCAATTTCCTTCTTTGTTGGGTTCCAGTGGCATGACATCAGAAATCCCTTATGCAGATCCTGGTCCCAGCAACGGAACCATTTGTTGGCTTAATGGGGCTTGACCCAGGTTCAAAAGTGATTTAGCCAAGCAAATCCTAGTACTACTAGCCCTTTCGGCAACAGTCCGTGGAGTGCAGACTGAGGTCTCACCCGAAGTAGTATGGGAGGGTGCTAGAACTAGGTTTCTGCACCCTGGGGATGTTTGATAGGAGGTGATTGGTACACGGTCCAACCTTTGCACTTACTGTGCTAAACGCATCAGTGAGCACCCTGCGGAATACTATCTTCGTGTAGTTCTAGCCGTGGCGCGACCTGTGTTATTTACCCAAGTATTCCTTAATTAGGCCCTGTTAGTTGATTAAGTAGATTATTTTCATAAATAAGCCTTCATACAAGTATTTTTCAATTGCATGCAGTAAATAAACAGAGTAAAAGTAATGTATAACATCAAAATATGGATTCAAGAACAGATGCACAGAGTAAACTTCTCTTTATTAACTTTCAATCCCAAGTACAGACCCGACTCCACCCTGCGCACTCAGTTGTGGACTCTTCTAGGCCTCTATGCACTCAGCTGCAGAGCCTCTTCCTACTACTATAACCCAGTACACTTCAGATCCAACTCTAACCCCGAACCATGCCTTCGCTACTCTATCTATCCCTACTCCTCTTTACACTCAAAGCCTCGCTCTATTTATACAATCTGATGCGGGAGCATGTGACTCAGAGGGGAAAAATCTTCCAAATTATTCCAAAAATCCAAAAAAATCTACAGGCAAGGGAGTGGGGTCCTTTAGCCTGCAATTTCTATGCTTTCTTAGTTAAAAATAGAATAAATTCTAGCAATAAATCATGCTATTTGTAACAAAGCCTTCAAGCTTTAAATCATTCTGTAAAGCATGCTTTTCTTTGTATCGGATAAGGACCGAGAGGGCCTATCCTTAGTTATAATAAAGAGGCAGCAAAGCTCTCAGAGGAAGGGGAGAGGAGCGAGTGCCTTATCATTATTTTAAAGAAAGAAAACCATTCTCTCAGCGTCTCTTATTAATGACTTTGTAATATGCATGCATAGATTATTGGATAGTGCCGACGGTGTTGAATGGTTCCTATTTCATCACGCTGCAAATACTGTATATTAATCATTGAAATCATTTTCCCTTTCGTTTTATGTTTATACAGGCTTGATTTTATAATTGCGCATATGTCTCTGTTTATCCTAAGAACTCTTGCAAATTCCCATTAAGTGGCTGTAGCGGATTTGAAACTTTACAACTGTAAGTTCTTACAGTCTCGATTTCGAGACTATATCGGTGTAGGGAGATCCTTGGAACTGTTAGTTGTATGCTCAGTTTACAAAGTCTTTCTGATCGAAAGGAGCCATAGTGCAACAAGGGCCGAGTTCCGAATTTAGGAGCCGAAATGATATAAACTGCGATATATACATATCGTCGAGTCCGTTATTTTGGAGGCAGGGAAGTTATTAATTGAATCGACCACCGAATAGCGGAACTGCCGAAGTATTAAAGGCTGCATATAAGTGTATCAGGTCCGTTGATTCGGAGGAAAGAAGATCATTGTTTGAGCGATTGCCGACTTGTATATACATCGACCGAAACCAACCGAAAACAGTATAGAGAGCAGAGATATATATATAGCCGTCGGTCCATAATATACGAGCCTTTGTCCATGGTAAAGTCTAGCCTATAACCGTCGCCGATGCCAAAGAGGAAGGGGAGAATATACCGTGGGTATATATAACGTGGATATATATATATATTGTGTGCGTAAGTCCACCAATGGGATATTTCTTTTAAGAATTCCCTGAAGAGCCACTGTTTGTTAATAAAGCCTGATAGTGGGTTTTTTTTTAAAAGAAATGAAATATCAGTTTAATGACTGATGTGCCCAGATCAGAAGAAAGGAAAGTTGATCAAGACATTGAAGAGCTTGCTGGCAGATTAGGGAGATTGTCTCTAACGCCTGCCCCCTCGCCATCATTAGTGGTATCAGAGCCATCAACTGATATTGAATTGAATCTTAGGAGCAGAAGAAGGATGGCTTTCAGAGTTGGAAGAGGACGAGGACGTGGTGGAAGAGGACGACCTGCTGCAAATGTTGAACTAATGGAAACAGTAGAAGAGCTGCGAGCTAGAGTGGATGCGTTAACTTCAGATAGAAATATAGATGATGGAGATGTCAGTGAGCCCGAAATTGAAGCTGCTGAACAGGAGGAAGCTATACAGGTTACTCCTGAGATGAGGTTCTTTCAGTCAGTGTTAAAATCCACATCTAGGCCATGGAACCAGTTAGTACCGGTATATCAAGGAGGACTGAATCCAGAATAATTGATCGACTGGATTAACAGCATGGAGAAATTCTTCGATTACGAGGAAACAGAAGATGAGAAGAAAGTAAAGTTTGTTGTCACCAAGTTAAAAGGCCACGCAGCACTCTGGTGGGATGGTGTGCAGGCAGAAAGGAAGAGACTTGGTAAGCAGCCAATCAAGAACTGGAGCCGAATGGTAGCAAAGTTAAGAGGTAAGTTCTTGCCAAGTAATTATCAGCAAACATTGTTTAGACAAATGCAAAATCTTAGACAGAGAGCTTTAACAGTAAAAGAATATACAGAAGAGTTTTATAAAGTAAGCATAAGAGCAGGAGAAGCTCAAGACACAGATGAGAAGGTGGCTAGATATATGAATGGCCTCAGGATGGACATTCAGGATGAGATAAGTCTGCTGTCTCCTAAAACAGTAGAGGAAGCTTATCAGATAGCGCTGAAAGCTGAGGAAAAACTCATAAGGAAGCAGTCTGCCAAAGGGAGAGGGACTTTCAGAGGGAAAGGAAGTCAAGGTGGTAGAGGAAGATCTACGACACCTAGAGATGGAGCTAGCAGTAGCTCAACCCAGCATGCACCCAGAGAAGGTGATGCAAGAGGCAGAGGGAGTTTTTCCAGAGGAAGAGGAGGCAGAGGAAGAGGTAGAGAAATAAGATGTTACAGATGTAACAAGCTGGGACACAGAGCTTTTGAGTGCCCAGAGAATGTAGACATAAAGCAGAGGAATGCAATTGTTGCTCCAGCTGAAGAAGAAGCACCAGCGGTAGCGGTAGCAGAAGAAGAAAATACACCAAAAAGAGGAGAATCTCTGGTGGTTAATAAAGTCTTACTTAAGCCAGTGAAAGAGGTGGCTGAACCGCCACAAAGGAAAACTTTATTCAGGACAGTGTGCAAAGTCCAAGGGAAATGTTGCCAGATGATCATTGATAGTGGCAGCACTGATAATTTGGTCTCTACAGAAGTAGTGGAGAAATTGAAGCTGAAGACAATGAAGCATCCAACACCTTATAAGGTGTCATGGTTACAAAAGGGACATCAACTGTTGGTAAGTGAACAGTGTGAAGTGGAATTTCAAGTGGGCAAGTACAAAGATAAAATTGTTTGTGATGTGATGCCTATGGACGTGTGTCACATATTGCTTGGAAGGCCTTGGCAATATGACAGAGGAGCCATACATGATGGGAAGAGAAACACCTACAAGTTTGGAAAAGATGGTGTTAATCATACATTGTTGCCTCTGCAAGAAGAAGATGCATCGGGACAGAAGACTGGTCCAAAAACTCTGTTACTTGGAGGGAAGGAATACTTGAAGCAGATTGAAGAAAATGAGGTAAATTTTGCTATGATTTGCAAGCCCAAGGTAATATTGACTTCTACTAAAATTTCTGAATTACCCATTGAAATTCAAGAAATGCTGGAGAATTATTATGATATTATTGTTGATGATTTGCCTAATGAATTACCGCCAATTCGGAAAATCAGTCATCATATAGACTTGATTCCTGGAGCAAGCCTACCTAACAAAGCAGCATATAGAATGACTCCTGCAAAAAATGAAGAAATTAAGAAACAAGTGCAAGAATTGCTTGACAAGGGGTTGATCAAAGAAAGCCTGAGTCCTTGTGCAGTGCCAACAGTGCTGAGCCCGAAGAAAGATGGAGGATGGAGAATGTGTACAGATTCAAGAGCCATCAATAAGATTACAATCAGGTACAGATTTCCATTACCCAAAATTGAAGATTTAATGGATTGCTTGTCTGGCGTAAAATATTTTTCAAAGTTAGATCTTAAAAGTGGCTATCATCAGATAAGGATAAGAGAAGGGGATGAATGGAAAACCACGTTTAAGACCAATGAAGGATTATATGAGTGGAGAGTGATGCCTTTTGGGTTGTCCAATGCACCAAGTACATTCATGAGGCTTATGAATGAAGTTCTTAAAGAATTCATTGGTAAATTTGTAATAGTATATCTGGACGACATATTAGTCTATAGCAGATCCAAGGAGGAACACTTGAGGCATTTAAATTATGTTTTACAGAAGCTACAGCAAGAAAAATTATTGTTGAATCTGAAGAAGTGTTTATTTATGAAAGAGGAGCTGGTGTACTTGGGATTTGTTATCTCAGCTGAAGGATTGAAGATGGATCCAGAAAAGATCAAAGCAATTGTGGAGTGGCCTTCACCCAAGAATATTTTTGAGGTAAGGAGTTTTCATGGTCTTGCTAGTTTTTACAAAAAATTCATTAAGAATTTTAGTAAGATTAATGCACCTATTATTGAGACCATAAAGAAATATAAACAGCCATTTAAGTGGACTGCTGAAGCAGAGAGAAATTTTCAGCTGTTAAAGAGGAAAATAATTGAAAAGCCTGTTTTGGTTCTTCCTGATTTTAACAAAACTTTTCAAGTTAAGTGTGATGCCAGCGCAAAAGCAATTGGAGGAGTTTTAAGCCAAGAAGATAGACCAATAGCTTCTTTTAGTGAAAAGCTAAATGATGCAAAAAGGAAGTATTCTTCTTATGATAAGGAGTTTTACGCAGTTGTGCAGGCACTAAAGAAGTGGAGGCATTATTTAATGACGAAGGAATTTATTCTTTATACAGATAACCATGCATTGCAGTTTATAATGCAGCAGCCAAAACTCAGCCAGAGACATGCTAAATGGGTAGAGTATCTTCAAGGCTTCCATTTTATGTTGAAGCATATAACTGGACAATCAAACAAAGTCGCAGATGCCTTAAGTAGGAAAAGTGTATTGCTGCAAGAAAGTCAAATCCAAGTGTTGGCGTTTGATTTTCTTAAGGAATTATATGAGATCGATTCAGATTTTAAAGAGGCATTTGAGGCTTGTAAATATCCTGTTATGGCGGACAGGAGCAAGTGGCTGGATTATTTTATACAAGATGGGCTATTATTTAAGAAAAATCAGCTGTGCATACCAAACTGTTCAATGAGAGAAAATTTAATCAAAGAGAAGCATAGTGGAGGACTTGCAGGACATTTTGGTAGAGAGAAGACCTTTGAACAGCTCAACAGATTTTACTTCTGGCCGAAAATGAAATCTGAAGTAGAGAAGTATGTAAGGAATTGTAAAGTCTGCTAGTATGCAAAAGGAAGGAGCCAGAACACAGGGTTGTATATTCCATTGCCAATTCCAGATAGGCCTTGGGATATGGTAAGTATGGATTTTGTGCTAGGATTGCCAAAGACTCAAAGAGGCTATGATTCAATTTTTGTTGTAGTGGACAGATTTTCAAAAATGGCACACTTTATTCCATGTTATAAAACTAGTGATGCTTCTCATATTGCTAACTTGTTTTTTAAAGAAATTGTAAGATTACATGGATTGCCCAAAAGCATTGTTTCAGACAGGGATTCAAAGTTCATTGGACATTTCTGGAGAACATTATGGAAGAAGGTGGGAACTAAATTAAGTTTTAGTTCTGCCTATCATCCACAAACTGATGGACAGACTGAAGTAGTGAACAAGAGTTTAAGCAATCTTTTGAGGAGCTTTACTGCAGAACATCCAAAGCAATGGGATCAAGTGTTACCACAAGTTGAATATGCATATAATGACTCACCAAACAGGAGCACAGGACAGAGCCCATTCCATATTGTTTATGGAATGCACCCAAGGGGAATATCTGAATTAAGGAATTTGGGAAAAGAAGAAATGAGAAGTGCAGAAGGTGAAGACTTTGCTTCAAGAATGCACGCGATACATGAACAGGTGAAACAACAGCTACAAGACAACAACATTCAATATAAAACCAGAGCAGACATGAGGAGAAGAGAAATGAACTTTGAAGTTGGAGACTTGGTTTTAGCACACCTCAGAAAGGAGAGATTTCCAAAGGGAGAGTATAATAAGTTAAAATCCAAGAAAATTGGACCATGCAGGGTACTGAGGAAATTCTCTGCAAATGCTTATGAGATTGAATTACCACCTAGTGTAGGAATATCACCAATTTTTAATGTTGCAGACTTGTACAAGCATGAGAATGAAGCTGCAGATGATACAACACAGGATCAAGAGACTCCAGAGATTGACTGGGTAAAACAGTTACCCACAGCCAAGGATTTACAGCCAGAAAGAATTCTGGATAAGAAAGTGTATAAAAAGACAAGGGGACGAGAATATTTCCAGTATCTGGTGAAATGGAAGGGACAGTCGATCGCTGAAGCTACTTGGGTTACAGAAGACATTCTACAGAAATTGGGCAAATCTGTAGATAAGCTCATGGACAGGAGCCCATGAAGAATTTTGTCCTCAGGAGTCTGATGCGGGAGCATGTGACTCAGAGGGGAAAAATCTTCCAAATTATTCCAAAAATCCAAAAAAATCTACAGGCAAGGGAGTGGGGTCCTTTAGCCTGCAATTTCTATGCTTTCTTAGTTAAAAATAGAATAAATTCTAGCAATAAATCATGCTATTTGTAACAAAGCCTTCAAGCTTTAAATCATTCTGTAAAGCATGCTTTTCTTTGTATCGGATAAGGACCGAGAGGGCCTATCCTTAGTTATAAATAAAGAGGCAGCAAAGCTCTCAGAGGAAGGGGAGAGGAGCGAGCGCCTTAGCATTATTTTAAAGAAAGAAAACCATTCTCTCAGCGTCTCTTATTAATGACTCTGTAATATGCATGCATAGATTATTGGATAGTGTCGACGGTGTTGAATGGTTCCTATTTCATCACGCTGCAAATACTGTATATTAATCATTGAAATCATTTTCCCTTTCGTTTTATGTTTATACAGGCTTGATTTTATAATTGCGCATATGTCTCTGTTTATCCTAAGAACTCTTGCAAATTCCCATTAAGTGGCTGTAGCGGATTTGAAACTTTACAACTGTAAGTTCTTACAGTCTCGGTTCCGAGACTATATCGGCGTAGGGAGATCCTTGGAACTGTTAGTTGTATGCTCGGTTTACAAAGTCTTTCTGATCGAAAGGAGCCATAGCGCAACAAGGGCCGAGTTCCGAATTTAGGAGCCGAAATGATATAAACTGCGATATATACATATCGTCGAGTCCGTTATTTCGGAGGCAGGGAAGTTGTTAATTGAATCGACCACCGAATAGCGGAACTGCCGAAGTATTAAGGCTGCATATAAGTGTATCGGGTCCGTTGATTCGGAGGAAAGAAGATCATTGTTTGAGCGATTGCCGACTTGTATATACATCGACCGAAACCAACCAAAAACAGCATAGAGAGCATATATATATATATATATATATATATATATAGCCGTCGGTCCATAATATACGAGCCTTTGTCCATGGTAAAGTCTAGCCTATAACCATCGCCGATGCCAAAGAGAAAGGGGAGAATATACCGTGGGTATATATAACGTGGATATATATATATATATTCTGTGCGTAAGTCCACCAATGGGATATTTCTTTTAAGAATTCCCTGAAGAGCCACTGTTTGTTAATAAAGCCTGATAGTGGGTTTTTTTTTTAAAGAAATGAAATATCAGTTTAATGACTGATGCGCCCAGATCAGAAGAAAGGAAAGTTGATCAAGACATTGAAGAGCTTGCTGGCAGATTAGGGAGATTGTCTCTAACGCCTGCCCCCTCGCCATCACAATCCCATGGTCTGTGGACCATGGGTAGGCTAACACAACTTTACATTAAATTACAATATTTTAGGGCGGATAGCCCTATGACTCATCCTATACTTCACACTCCGCGCCCGCAATTCGCAGAGTCTTACAATATAATTGACCAAAACTTGGGCTTTGAGCCCCAAAAACATGTTGCGAGGGATCCCATGCCCAACAGGTATCCTGTACAACTTATTTCCCAATGTAATAATAACAACACAAGGCCTTGACTCATACACAGCTTTTCGCTTCTACCAGTATGGTTGGCCTAATAATATATCACAAAAATTAAGGGGAGAAACGTCACATAATACCTCATCCGTGAAGGGCTTGATGTTGTATGGAAGGCGACATTGTTTGCTCACTCGCAGATCTCATCCTTGGTAAAGCCACCTGATGGTGTACGTTTGTGGGTGTGATGTGGTTGGTAAGCCCAACCACTTCACGACCTCTACTGCAATGAAGTTCTTTTGGCTCCTACTGTCGATAATGAACTGTAGCAGGGAGCTCTTTACCCACATCTGGGAGTGGAAGAGACGCTCCTCCCCCTCTGGATCTTTGGGTTCCTCCTTCTAGATCTTTGTGGTGGCGATGATGCAATTAGGCTCCGCTTCAATAATCTAATTCCCTTTGCCATTACCTTTTTCAGGTTCTGACATAGAGTCGGAACATGCATCTGATTCTGAAACCTTCAGTTCGGCCACCAGTGACTTCTTGGTGTGACACTCACTTGTGTTGTGGGTGGAGCTCTTATGGAACTCACACCACTTTCCCGTGTCCTTCTTCGGCTTCGCAGTGTTTTCCTTTGCTTGTGGCCTTGGTGGGTTGTCTTGGGTCATCCCGCCTTGGCTTTGTCCTTTGTTCTGCGGTTTGGGGGCACCTTTCCCTTGCTTCGGATTCACAGATCCAAAGTCTTGATTCTTCTTGTTTAAACTTTTGCTCGATCTTGATGGCGTATCGGTATGTCGTGCCAAGCGAGGAGATGTCCAGGAACTCCATCTCGTCCTAGATGTATCTATGTAGGCAGCCACAGTACTTGAGTACCAAATGTTTCTCAGAATCCTTGATACCCAACTTCGTGCAAAGGGTATGAAAAACATTGGTAAACTCTGGCACATCTTGGTCCCTTTCGTGCCGCAGCATGGTCCACTTTATTTATTTGTCCTCGTAGCTCCCGACAGGATAGTACTACTCTTTGATGGCATCTCAGAATGAATTCCAAGTGGGAGCAGTTGAAAATAGTGAGGTTTTACTTTCATCCTTCTGCTCACAATAGGTTTCCCATCAGTCCTTGATATGGGGGGCCGCTTTGAGAAGAGAAAAAGTAATCTTTTCTCGGCTAGAAAAATAATGAATAGAAAAATATCCTTCTAGTAGATTCAACCATTTATCTACTGCTTCTGCATCTATTTGGCCCTCAAATATGGGAATTTCAAAGTTTACTTGTACCTTAAAAGGTGTGGAGCCTCCAGAGTGACTGTTGGATGTGGATGCGCCGCCGGTGGGCAACCGTTGAAGTATTTGGGCAAAGTTATCCATCATCGCGTTCCTTTGTTTCTCGAGGGCCTCCTCGAACAATATTTTGATAGGATCTCCAGCTCCCTCGTCTTTCTTTTCTTCCTCCATGAGAGGCCATCGGGATTTCTGAGGCTGGTCTTGCAAAGGTTCGACCAGTTCGCGTCCTAACTCCTTATATCCCGACCTTGATGGGGACATGCAAAGAAAAACAGAGAAAGAACATATCGCTTTGATACCACTAATTCAAATTTAAACAATAATGCAACAAATTACAAATATAACCATAAATAGAAAGATGTAGCAGAAATAACACTCTTTCATTAATATCAAATAATGAAATATGCTTACAAACAGAATGGAAATGAGACTAGCTCGGGCGATGGTAGCTTATCTTTGAGAAGTGATGTGGTGGCTGCATGCCTCTGAACTGAGTTACAATGAGGCTCAAGGGCCTTTTTATTATTGAAAAATAAGAGAAAACCATAAGCAACCAAAAAACCTAACCCGAGGAGATGTAACACCAAGAGTTTATGGGCCCCGTTGGGGTTAGTTGGGCAGCCAACTTCCTGGGGTCGTAGCTTGGTCATATTATCTCAGTTTGACGCACATGATACCTCATTAGAAATATATCTCCGAGGACTACAACTAAAAATGTGATCTCCATGAGATTGTTTAGAGAGATATTGCCAAAAAAATGTCATTTAGGGCCTCAAAACGGCTCTGGAAGTTCAGGACCTGAAAAACTGCCAAAAATAGTAAATTGTGCTACAATTAAGGAAACTGAAAGAAACAATGGTGGGGGTCCACGTGGAATAGTCGGGTGGCCACCAATATCCACTTGGATCATTCATCATCTTCCTAAAGCAATCTCCCCCTCTGCAAATCTAGATCTAGAGGGGCCAATTGTGGAGGAGGAGATTCTGATGGAAATCAGATCTCTTAATCTAGACAAAGCTCTAGGGACAGATGAATTTCCCATCTGCTTCTATCGAGCCTTTTGGCCCTTGATCAAATTTGATTTGCTAAAAATGTTAAACTACACACGTGAGAAGAAAAAGTTGGCAGGAGGCAAAAATTCGACATTCTTGGCTCTAATCCCAAAAGAGTCGAATCTAATGAATTTATCCAGGTTTTGGCCCATCTCTTTATGTAATGCTTCTTACAAAAATTTGACCAAAATTATTTATAATAGATTGAAACCTCTCCTTCCATCTCTAATATCAGAGAATCAAGGTGGATTTATGCAACTCAAGAACATACTAGATAAAATAATTATAGTGCAAGAAGCATGTTAGATGTGGAGCCTGATTATCTTCCTGATTCAGAGGTCTTGTTTTACCCACGTTTGGTTCCCAATTCCCGATGGGGGGGGTGAGGGGGGATTTCACCACCACTATAATTGCCTTGGGGGTCAAGGGTAAAATATTGTAATTTTGTAGTCAATCTGGGCCATTCAATAAGCAGATGATCTGACGGTAGAAGTTATGTTTAATTTAGGGTTTTTTACCCTAGAAGGCAACCCCTCGGTTTATATGAGGGAATTGTATTGCATATGGTTATTATTATTCTGAGCAAGAAATAGAGAGGAGACTGTGTGAGAACGAAGAGGAAACTACAGTGGATTTGTTGTAGTTTGTATCTCTTCATTTTGATGGATAACATAAAAGGAAGGATTGGTTGTTTCTCCATCGACGTAGCCCAAATTGGGTGAACCACGTATATTTGTGTCTCGTTCTATCCATTTCTATATTTGTGTTTCTACAATATTTTGTGTATTTTATTGCTCCATTAATTAATTTTTAACAGAAGTATTCCACTCAAGCAAGGAAGCAGGACATGAAGGAATAATAGTTATCAAGTTGGACATGGCGAATGCCTTTGACCGGGTAAATATCTCCTTTCTCTTCCTTGTTTGATCTAATTTTGGATTTGGTCAAGATTTATTCAATGGATAAATGCCTACATTGGCAACCCCTATATCACCCCCTTGGTTAACAATTTCCCTACCTCTTTTTTCTCAGCATCGAGGGACTTGAGGCATGGATTCCCTCTCTTCCCTCTCCTATACATGATTATGGCTGAAAGTTTTAGCAGAAAACTCGAAGAGGCAAGTGTAAATGGGCACCTTCTAGGATTAAGAATAGCCAGGAATGTCAAGGATATAAATCACTCGTAGTTTGTAGATGACACTCCTCTTCTTGGTGGGGAATCCAAAATCATTGCAATAGGTGATTTAAAGAAGTATTGGATTGCTACCTGTGACTATCTGGAGGTTTTATTAATAATAAAAAAAGCCTAATCCTTGGATGGAACAGTTCTGAAAGCACTGTGGAACAAATCTCTGGCATTCTTGGTTTCCCTCTGGCAAAAAATTAGAGATCGTTCCAATATCTTAGCCTGCCAATTCTCTAGGTCCCACATATAGTGAATACTGGGAAGGGGTTCTTCAAAAATTCCACAAAAGAATTCATTCATGGGGAGCAAGGTGGTTAAATGTAGCTAGGAAAACAATCCTTATAAAGTTTTTCCTTTCTTCCCTTCCCATATATATTGGATTTGGATTGTTGGCCCCCAAAATCATAATGAATAATATCATTCGCATGGTACAAATTTTTTTATGGAAAGGAGGAAAATATAAGGAGAAATATTTCATGTAGTTAATTGGAATATAGTCATATTTCCAAAAAAATGGGGAGGATTAGTGATCAAAGATCCTAAATATATGAATCTAGCTTTGGGAGAAAATTTGGTCTAGCGATTGTTGTTAGACTCCAAAGAATGGTGGAAGCAAGCCTTTATAAGGAAATACGTCCACAAGAACCAATTGCTCAGGCCAGAGGAAGAAAGATGGGAAGGGTCAGGATCCAAAATATGGAAGCTCTGTAAAGCTTCAACCTCGGTGGTTCTTGATAAATTGGGGTGGAAAGTGGGAAATGAACGTCATATTAGAATATAGAAAGATGGTATAGTTCCAAAGGAGCTAATGAGAGACTCTTTAGAAATGAAGGATATGGAAAGATGGAAGGAGATGCAAGGGATTTGAAGGCTAGTAGATATTTCATCTTGGGACAATAATGGAATCTGGGTGGGGTGGATTTGTCCTAACCTTCCCCTGTAGTTGGTTTCTCTCTAAATATCTTATGCCTATGGCCACAACAATTTTGCAGGGATATGGATTTGATGTTGCTTCTGATTGTATTGGTTCTGGCCAGAATCCAGTTTTGTTAATAGAAATATAACCATTATTTAAAAAAACTTTAACAAAAAAAAATGGCCCATGGTATTCATGTGGAATATAGCCTATTTAAAATGGAAAAATAAACCAGCCTATATCCATCTTAACTTTGGATCTGAGAGGGATCAAATCTCTTGATATGCAAATCTCTTTTACAATGAAAAGAGATTTGATCCCTATCGCTTAGTAAAACCAAAATTAAAATGGATATAAGTTAGTTTAATAATAGATAATCCATTTAACTTTGTAATAATGTTAATTAAAAATAAAATTAAGTTAATTAATTTATTTATTTAAATAATATTAATTAAAGCATAAAGTTAAATTAATAATAGATAATCACTTTATAATAATGTTAAAAATATTTTTTTAATTAAATTATTTTTATGCTTAAAAGGGTAAAAGATAATTACAATTAAAATATGTGTTTGTTTTTTAATTAACATATGGATATTTGATTTGATTCTCTTTGTTTTTAGGACCCTTTTATGGACCAATTAAGACAGAATTATTTATTTCCAATTTTTCCATTATTTAGAATAATGTTAATTTAATAGTGGATAATCAATTTAACTTTGTAATAATATTAATTATTTTTTTTAGTAATGTTAATTAAAACATAAAGTTAAGTTAATAGTGAATGATCGCTTCAACTTTGTAATAAAAATAAAATTTAGTATTGAATATCATTAAAGAATAAAGTAAAATTTAGTATTGAATATCATTAAAGAATAAAGTAAAATTTAGTATTGAATATCATTAAAGAATAAAGTTGAATTATGTTAGTATTAGCAATTAGCTTGCTTTTTTTTGGTAAATATTTTGATATATTGTTTTTTAAAAATATTTTATTATATATAAAGTTAAATCTTTAAATATAATTTTATATTATTATTATTTTAGATCTTAGATTTTTATGATTTATATTGTTGAATAATAATGTTTTTTGGATTATATTAATAATCTGTTATTACCTGCCCTGCCTCCTAGCACTCTGCATGCACTAGGGTTGTTGGGTGCTCGCCCGCGCGTCCCTGTGGCTGCTGCGCTGCAACGCTCAACCCTGCTTCGCTTTCACATCGCCCATGGAGTCCAGCGGGGGCCCTGTCCCCCCCCCCTTCCGCCCCCGGAGGTCCTAGCGTTCAAGTCCATGATTGTTGCAGGCTCAAAGTGCCCCCCTCTGCGATTCAGCAGAAGTTTATAAAGAAAATGGATACTATTCCTTCAGTTTCCCTTCCAGAAGAAGAAACATGTAAAGTAGCCCTGAATCTGGCTGAGAGAGGTCTCATAGGCCAGTTCACGGGCCTCTGGCCTTCTCCCAAGTCGGTGGATGATTGGACTCAAAGGAACTGGACACCATTGACCAAAGAGGGTGTCAAAAGCTATTTTGTGGGCAAAGGTTTCTTTGTATTCGTATTCGAAAGCCCGGAAGACAGAAGCTTAATCTTCAGGAATGGCCCATACTTCATGGGTCCATAAGGACTTTATCTAAACAAATGGTCTCCAGATTTTGATCCTACCCAGGACATCCCCTCTACTGTTCCGATTTGGGTGAGACTCCCTCATTTGCCCCTCCATTGCTGGAACCAAAAATCTCTCCAGATCATCGGTAATGCTCTAGGAAAATACATAGATCAAGCCGCAAGAAAAGATCAGTATTCATGTGCCCGCATTTGCGTAGAAGTGGATCTAGAAGAGGGGCTGCCATAAGCAATTAAGCTCACTGTTTCTGGGTGGACGCATGTCCAGGAATTGGATTACGAACAGCTTCCTTTCAAATGCAGACATTGTCATGGCCACGGACACTTTGCAAAGCATTGCAAGAAAAAGGCTTAGGAGCATGTTGACAAACAAAACGGGGAACAATGGACTCTAGTCCAGAAAACTGCTCATCCAAAAAAAGTCACTGGTAAAGGCAACACGATAGGAGTCCCAAGCAACACCAAGTCCAACCAAGAAAAGGAAGCAACCCCAAATGGTACAGAAAGCGTCCAGATCAATCCGGCAAACCCAGTCCAAGAAAATCTGGAACAGACAAAAACCCACCTTCAAGCAAAGATGGAGGGGAAACTATACAGATCGAAGCCTCCCAAGGCAACCCCTTCAATCCCTCATATGTAGAAGTCACAAGGAAAAGACCTGCGGAAAACTTAGGTTCTTCGGAGGACGAAACCTATGAGCTCCCTTCAAAAAGAGCAGGAAGGAAATACCACAAAGAAGTTAGGGAAGAGGAGGCTGAAAGACTAAAAATACAAGGAAGTCAGTCCACAATAGAAATGTCTATTGGACGAAATACCAGACCAAGGCCTTTTAAGGGAGGCTCCAACCCCCCCTCAAGTAAATAATGAAACTTGTCTCTTGGAACTGCAGAGGACTGGGGAATCCCTCTAAAATTGAAGTAGTTAAGGACCTCTTGAAAACAGATCCCTCATAAATTCTCATGCTCCAAGAGACTAAGATAGAAGGGCGAGCCCTTCTAGATATCAGCAAGTCAAAATGGAAGAAAATTTCAGGTAAAGTAGTCAGCTCAAGGGGCTCTTCTGGAGGGCTGGCAACTCTCTGGACCGAAGATTTATACCAGCTAAATAAATCCCATGAAACCCAACACTGGATCTTCACGGAGCTGATGCACTATGCAAGTAAGTTGACCATCTCTCTCTTCAATCTTTACGTACCTGTCATTTACTCTGAAAAATGAGAATGCTGGAATTCTCTCTCTGCTTTTTTAGAGCAGCTTCCCCCAGCAACATCATCATAGTCGAGGATCTTAATATAGTTCTGAAATCAAAATAGAAGAGGGGTGGTTCCAGTAGCAGAGATCCCATGTTGGCCACAGTGGAAGAGCTCACACAGCTTTGGGATCTCTTAGATTTCAATCCCGTCCAAGGTCTTTTCACTTGGTCCAATAACAAAGTTGGGTTGGACCACATTTCTGCCCGCTTGGATCGATTTCTGGTGCAAAGCTCCCTAATGATGAACAAAAAGATAATCATCTCTAAAATTATTCCCAAACTGACCTCAGATCACAAGCCTGTCCAACTTCTACTGGAAGATGAAGAAGATCTGGGCCATATACCATTTCGATTCAGCCCACTTTGGATCAAGAGAGAAGGCTTCACAGAAACAGTGAAAGAAGCTTGGGCCAAATCCTTCTCAGGATCCTCAAGTTATGTTTGGGAGCAAAAACTTAAAGCCACAAAACAAGAATTGAAGGAATGGATAAAGAAACCATTCCCTACTCCAACCAGCCAAAGAAAAGAAGCGGTGCAAACTCTGCAGTCCCTGCAAAAAGATATGGAAAGCAAAGATATCACAGTAGATTTGTTGGAAAAAGAAATAAAAGCCCAACGCTCCACATACCGATCCTTTCGAATGGAAGAAGAATACTGGAGACTCAAATCCAGAAGTTTGTGGCTTAAGGCAGGGGATCGGAACACCTCCTTCTTCCACTGACAATATAGAGCACGTCTGTCCAAGAATCATATAGCAGAAATCAAAACAGCGGAGGGCCAAGTCTGCAAAGGTTTCAATCAGGTCAAAGTTGCTGCTGAAATCCACTTCAGGAATCTATATAGTGAGGGAACTCATGGCAATGAGGAGGAAGCTGTCGATTTCCTCTCTAACATCCCTTTACTCATCAGCCCTGAAGATAATACAGCCCTCTCTAGACCCACAACTGAGGAGGAAATCATCAAAGTTATTTGGTCCATGGAAGCAGATAAGGCCCTTGGGCCAGATGGATTCACAATACATTTCTACAAATCTTGCTAGGATATCATCAAATATGACCTTCAAAAAATGATAAGAGGGTTTATGAAAAAAGCCAAGATATGTGGAGGAACCAATTCCACCTACCTAGCCTTAATTCCCAAGGAACCCTGAATCATTTGCAAGATTCAGGCCCATATCGCTTTGTAATGCTTCTTACAAAATCCTGGCCAAACTATTAGCAAATAAGATCAAGCCTTTGCTCACAAGACTGATCTCTAGCTCTCAAGGTGGATTCGTGGAAGGCAGGCACATTCTGGACAACGTTATCCAAGTTCAGGAGACAATCCACTCAAGCAAACAGCGGAAAGAGAAAGGTATGTTGATAAAACTAGATATGGCGAATGCATTCGATAGAGTTAATCACTCTTTCCTCATCAATGTTCTCCTCTCCTTTGGCTTCTCGCCTCATTTTGTTCACCTTATAAATGCTTGCATTGACAACCCGTGGATTTCCCCTCTAGTCAATGGTCGTCCTACCAATTTTTTCCAAGCTCGAAGAGGCATCAGGCAGGGATGCCCTCTCTCCCCCTTTCTGTACATTTTAATGGCTGACTCCCTCAGTCGAAAACTCTCAGCTGAAAGAATTGCTGGTACCCTTCCGGGTCTCAAACCTTCCTTTGGAGTAGACCCTCTGAACCATTCTCTCTTTGCAGATGATTCCTTACTCCTTGGAGGTGCCTCCACCAGAATTGCCAAAGCTTTCGACACTGTCCTTAGAAGTTATTGCAGAGTTTCAGGAGCATTAGTCAATGAGAGCAAAAGTGAAGTCTTCAGCTGGAACATAGACTAGCAAGATCTCATAAGCATTTCGAATCTCCTTGGGTTCAAAGGTCATGCTCAAAGGGACAGGATCAAGTACCTTGGCCTCCCCATCACAAATGGAGTTAATAAGAGATCGCTCTGGAGTTAAATTATCAGTAAAATCAAATCAAAAATCTCAGGATGGGGAGCCTTCTGGTTAACAAAAGGTGGTAAAGTCATCCTAATCAAGTCTCTGATGTCTGCACTTCCAATCTATCAAGCATTATTTCTATTAGCTCCAAGAAATGTGATGGACCAAATCTCTAAAATCCTCCGAGATTTCTTATGGCAAGGTGGGAAGGGCAATGAAAAAAAAATGCACTTAGTAAACTGGGATTTGGTTAAAAAATTGACTGCAAAGGGTAGTTTGCAAATTCGAGATCCCTCTCTTGTCAACATAGAACTTGGAGGTAAGATTCTATGGAAGATGGTCCACGAGCCCACTCATCCAGTCAGTGTCATTCTGCGGACAAAATACGTACACAACAATTCTCTCAGAAATCTGCAATGTGACAACTCTATTAACTGCATGCAGGTTTGGAGACTATGCTGCAAAAGCAGTAATTTCTTCAAAAAATTTGTATACAGAATTCCTGGCAATGGAAAGTGCACAAACCTATGGCTCAATCGTATCATGGGTCGTGATCCCTTGGCTGAAAACGAGGAAATCACAGAACTTAGAGAATGGCTGGAAAGTGCGGGTATTAATAGTATTTATGACCTTTCGAAATGGGATCATCGTGGTGACTGGGCCGGCTAGGATTTTCATGGTGTCCCTGTCCGGTTAATCCCTCAACAATACTTACTTGCTGAATTGTTGGAGGAGTTAGTCCCTGTAAATCGATTCATGAAAGATAGTTGGGGTTGGGGCCAAACAAGAGCATATTCTACAGCGGTAGGTTACAGAGTTCTACAGGCCTCAAGGAACAGCAGCCAATCTCCGGCCTTTTGGAAACATGTCTGGGAACCATTAGCCTTACCAAAAGTGAACTTCTTTTTCTGGACCCTGGTTCATAATAAACTTCTAACTGGTGATAATCTAGCGAAAAGGAACATACTAGGGCCACATAGATGTGTGCTATGCAGAAGCAACCTCGAAACAGCCCATCATTTATTCATGGATTTTATATTCGCCAAAGAGGTTTGGGGACTTATCCTTCAGGACTTCCAGATTTCTGTCCCTCCATAGACTTCTGTCTCGGAACTTTTCGCCTCTTGGAGTCTTTTCTACCCTCATAGAATTCCTATCAAATCATTTTGGTGCAAAGTCTGGACAGCTTTGCCCAAATACGTTTGCTGGCAGCTCTAGTTGTCCAGCAATGAGCTGATTTTCAAAGACTTGCAACACTCCCCGTTGCATGTAGTAGCTAAAGCCAAATCCTTCCTCTTGGAAGCTGCCCAGCAACAGTATTATAAAGAAGACTCTTTGCTCCTGCCTGAGGAAAAGAGGTGGCTTGGCCCCCTTGAGCCATATCCTCGAAAGTATCTCCTTACCCCTCAAACAACAAATCTGGATTGGTGTAAAAGAGATCCTAATGACACATTCCAAAATTGGTGGCGGATTCAAAATTTAACCACAATATTCTTCGATGGGGCTTCCAAATGAAACCCTAGTGTTGCCGGTGCAGGTGGGGTCATTTACACCCTGGATGGGCCTTCAAGAGATTGCTTCTGCTGGGGTTTAGGCCAGAAAACCAACAATCAAGCTGAAATCCTTGGTCTTCTAAAAGCATGCCTCATAGCAAGAGACAAAGGTGTCAAAGACCTCCAAGTCTTCGGAGATTCATAGATATTAATAAAAAAATTAAACTCGGAGGAACTATTCAGCAATGCTAGTCTCAACAAAATTTTGGGCAGATTGAAGAGAGTCCTTCTAGACTTTGCTTCCTTCAAGTTTTATCATATACTCAGAAATTCAAACAGTGAAGCAGATCAGATGGTGAACAAAGGTTGCTCTCTCATGAAAGGGCAGCTAATCCTAAATGATGAAAGTACCTTTCAAATTCCTTGAAAATGTTGTAGCTCAAAAGCAGTATTTGATGGACAACTACATTGTAATTGGGGTCGCCTTGGCAAACACCCATTCTCTCTTCTACAATTAAATAAAATACATACTCGTTTCAGTTAAAAAAAATAATGTTTTTTGGATTAATTATATCATTAAGATTTGGTCGACATTTCAAACCAACTAATGTAGTTTATCCTCAGGACAAAGGTGAATGCCAAATATTAATGATGTGTTAGATTTTAAGCTTCTGTGGTGGTTTCTTGGAGTAGCATGATCCGGATTATCCACAGTATCATGTTTAATTTGTCGACGTTTCAAACCCCAAAGGGGGTCCATCATCAGGACTAATTTTTAGAATATGATTGATAGTTCTTTTGAGAGAAGAATTATGCGACCAGAGTATAAATAAACCTAAATCTTGATAAATTTTATATAAAGAAGCCGACCCTCATATAGATGAATATTATAATAAATTTAGTTTAATTAATTAATTTTTATTTTTATTTTAATTGTTTTACTTAATTGATTTTAATATGTAGATTATTAATTCTTTTAATCCCTTGATTATAGATTAGTTTTATTGTCCTTTCTTTTTTTATTTTCATTTTTATTTTATTTAACCTAAGAATCTAGAAATATTTTTTTAATTAATGTAATTAATTCATAGATTGTTTTAATTAATCAGTTAATTAATTATACTTCTATCTAGTGTTTTTATTATTAATTTTATTTTATTTTAGTTAATTAATCCTAAGTAATAAATAGAGAAACATCCTTGTTTAATTAATTTAATTAATTAGTTAATTAATTATATTTTATTTGATTAATTGATTTAATTCATAATTTTGTTTAACCCTAATTGTTAATTGATAAATAAGTAAATTTTAATTTTGATCAATTCATCAATTAATTAATTAATTTTATCAGATGTCAATTTTTATTTAAATAAAATTAAAACTGAAAGTTAAATAAAATTTGACATCTGATAAAATTAAAACTGAAAGTTAAATAAAAATTGACATATGATAAAATTAATTAATTAATCGATGAATTGATCAAAATTAAAATTTACTTATTTATCAATTAACAATTAGGGTTAAACAAAATTATGAATTAAATCAATTAATCAAATAAAATATAATTAATTAACTAATTAATTAAATTAATTAAACAAGGATGTTTCCCTATTTATTACTTAGGATTAATTAACTAAAATAAAATAAAATTAATAACAAAATACTAGATAGAAGTATAATTAATTAACTGATTAATTAAAACAATCTATGAATTAATTACATTAACTAAAAAATATTTCTAGATTCTTAGGTTAAATAAAATAAAAATGAAAATAAAAATAAGAAAGGACAATAAAACTAATCTATAATCAAGGGATTAAAAGGATTAATAATCTACATATTAAAATCAATTAAGTAAAACAATTAAAATAAAAATAAAAATTAATTAATTAAACTAAATTTATTATAATATTCATCTATATGAGGGTCGGCTTTTTTATATAAAATTTATCAAGATTTAGGTTTATTTATACTCTGGTCGCATAATTCTTCTCTCAAAAGAACTATCAATCATATTCTAAAAATTAGTCCTGATGATGGACCCCTTTGGGGTTTGAAACGTCGACAAATTAAACATGATACTGTGGATAATCCGGATCATGCTACTCCAATTAATGATGTGATTAATCAGAAAGACATTATTATTCAATATAATTTTATATTTTAAATAAGTATTATATTTTTTAACTTATTTATTTTAAAATATATATAATGTATGAAGAAAAATAAAATATTTTAAAAAACAAATCATAATTTTTAAGTTCAAAATTAAAAGAAATATACTATATCTTATCTTTCTCATTGCAGTAAGCCCTACGCTTCTCTGATCAAGAAAATTGCTATGACCCAGTATCTAATGTATAAGAAGAGGTTAAATAGCATGGAAGACAAGGGGCTTCCTAAAATTGCTTCAAACACTAGCTAAAACCACCTTCAAATCAAGCGGGGATGGCATAAGGATGCCCGATCTTGACAAGATTGTTGGGGAATAAAGGAAAATATCATTTTGCAAAAAAAGGATTATATTAAAAATATTATTACATCAAATTTTAAGGGGAAATTGTGTTGCAATAAGGAGTTCAAGGGAAAAGGGAAAATAAGATATTACAAGAAGGTGATCAACCCAAACCTCAAAAAGCAAACATATCTCTATCTTAATTAGTATAAAGAGTAAAATAAATATTCATAAAATAACAACTAATTCTCATGAAATCCATAGTGAAACTAAGCATTGGCCAGTTCCCAAAACCTTGTGGAATGAAAAAGTTTTTCACCTTTGTGACACTATGAACTCCATAATGAAACTATGCATTGGTCAATTCTCAAAACCTGATGGAATGAAAGATTTTGTCACCTTTGTGACCCTAAGAGGGTTGAAGATGAAAAACACTCTTAGATTGTTCTTGACATCCAAATTAGATCTAAATTTCATAATATTTGTCACACTACCAAATTTCTTAACTTTTTAACTAAGTAAAACTATGATAATCTTAGAACACTGTCCTTAATCCTTTTCAAGCATAAAATAAACTTCTAAAGAATTCCAAGTAATATATTACTTTTTGAATCCAGGAATTGTGATCCATATTGAACGATTGAGAAAATACTGTAGTAATCACATAGGAGAAGTTTTGTCAACGCGTTTCAAACCATCCAGTGTGGTTCATCGTCAAGACAAGATGAAGAGGCAGATCTTGGCATCCGATTAAATAGAGAGCAATTTAGAGACTTTTTAACGACTATAATAAACGATTAGTTTTTGAAAAATAATATTTTAATATATAACATCAATTACTAAGATTAAATTATATTAAATAAAATCAAATATTAATTTATGGTTTGATATGTAGTTAAATAATTAGATATAAATAAGAATTAAAAATTCAAAGCCAATAGATCATTTTTGGATGTTCTATTACCTTTTTAAGGTCCAATAGATCATTTTTGGACGTTCTATTACCTTTTTAAGGTTCAATAAATCATTTTTTGTCTTAGTAGATATTCTTCTTCATCATCATTAATTATTTTTTGAAAAATACTTAATCTACTTTCACACATTGAAATGAAAAAAATAAAAATAATAATTGAGTTATTTTTTTTTTTTAACTAAAACGATTATGATTTTATTGATTTGAAAAACCTTGGATCTATGCCCAAGCGGCTCCAATTACATTACAGATTTCTATCTGTTGCTGTTTTAAATCTGCTTGATTTTCAGGGCATTTGTATAGTGCTTTCACTGTTTACAATTAGCAGTCCTTTCAGCAGAGAGCTGCCTTTGTTTGCCAGCTGGTCCGCTTCACCGTTTGACTTTCTGAGAATATGATAAAACTTACATGTATCAAAGTCTAGAAGAACTCTCTTCAGCCTGTCCAGTATTTTGTTAAGGCTGGCATTGCTAAATAGGTTTCCCAGCTTTAGGCTCTTTATTATTAACTCTGAATCTCCAAAAACTTGGAGGTCTTTAACTCCTTTGTCTCTTGCAATGTGGCAGGCTTTGAGTAGCCCAAGAATCTCTGCTTGATTGTTAGATTTCTGGCCGAGTCCCTAGCTGAAACAGTCTTTTGCAATCCCATCAGTGGAGAATATGACCCCCCCTGCACCTGCATCTTCGGGGTTACCTTTAGATGCTCCATCAAAGAAAATTGTGGTTAAATTTTGTGACCGCCACCATAGTTGGAATTTGTCATCTTCTTCTCTTATGCGCCATTCCTGATTTGCCTTTTGTGGGGAGAGGAGCTGCTTGTGCGGACAGGGCTCTAGCGTGCCAAGCCATCTTTTTTCTTCAGGCAATAGCAGTGGATCTTCTTTAAAATACTGCTGTTGGGCTGCTTCCAGTAGGAAAGATTTAGCTTTTGCTGCAACTTGCAGTGGAGTGTGCCTCATCTCTCTGAAGATCTGCTGATTTCGAGCTAGCCAAAGCTGCCAGCACACATACTTTGGGATAGCTGTCCATATTTTTTTCCAAAATGATTTGGAGGGGATGCACTGAGGATAGATACTATTCCGAGTGGCATATAGATCTACAACAGAGGTTTGTGAAGGCAAAGTAATCTAAAAATTATGTAAAATAATACTGCATACCTCTTTTGCAAAATTGCACTCCAAGAAAAGGTGCTGGGCTGTTTCGGAGTTGCTGCTGCATAGTACACATCTGTGCGGCCCTGCTATATTCCTTTTTTCCAGGTTGTCTCTAGTTAAGAGTTTGTTATGAACCAGGGTCCAGAAAAAGAAGTTCACTTTTGGATGGGCTAGTGGATCCCAGACATTCTTCCAAAAGGCCGGGTTTTGACTGCTATTTCTTGAAGCCTGCAATGCTCTATATCCTGCTGCTGTCATGTAAACTCTGGACTGACCCCATCCCCATTTGTCTTTCATGGTTTTGTTGGTGGGCGCTGCTTCCTCCAGCAAATCTTCAAGCAAAATTTGTTGGTGTGTTAACCTCTCTGGGACTCCATGGAAATCCCATCCTATCCAGTCTCCACGATGATCCCACTTTGACAATTCGAATATGGTATTAACTCTTGCCTACTTCAGCCAATCCTTGAGATCAGCTATGTCCTCATTATTCTTCAGGGTTTCTTTCCCCATAATTTTGTCAAGCCACAGTTGGATGCACTTGCCATTGCCCAGAATCCTGTAGGCCTGTTCGTTGAAGAACTTACTGCTCCTGCAGCATAGTTTCCACACCTGCGTGCTGTTGGCTGCATTTGCATTCTGAAGATTGCTAAGGGCTTTGTTGGGTCTGTATTTGGAGCTCAGCAATACACTAACCGGATGAGTGGCTTCATGGATCAGTTTCCATAAGATCTTTCCTCCCAAAGCTAAATTTACGAGAGCTGGATCTCTGATTTGCAACCCTTCATCTGCCTTTGTTTTTTTAACCACGTCCCAGTTCACCAGATGTATTTTATTTTCATTTCCCTTTCCTCCCTGCCACAAGAAGTCTCTGAGAAATTTGGAAATTTGCTCCGTCACATTTCTTGGAGCTAAGAGGAACGCTACCTGGTAGATTGGTAGCGCTGACAGCATTGCTTTGATTAAAATTACTTTGCCTCCCTTCATTAGCCAGTAGCCTCCCCATGCTGCAATTTTAGCTTTGATTTTCGAGATTATTTCACTCCATAGCGATCTTTTATTTTCTCTTGATATAATGGGAAGGCCCAGATACTTGAATCTGTCCCAATTTACTTGTCCTTTGAATCCGAGGAGAGAGGTTATGTCAGAGAGCTCCCTCTAATCTATGTTCCAGCTATACACTTCGGTTTTATTCTCATTTATTAATGCCCCAGAGGCTCTGCAATAATTATTGAGGACTGCGTTTATGGCTCTGGCGATTCTAATGGTGGCTCCGCCTAGTAGAAGTGTATCATCAGCAAATAACGCGTGGTTCTGGGCTTCAGCTCCGTGGAAGGGCTTAAGACCCGGGATGCTGCCTTTTATTTTTTCCGCAGTAAGTTTTCGACTGAGTGATTCTGCCATTAAGATGTACAAGGATGGGGAGAGGGGGCATCCCTGTCTAATGCCCCTCTGACTTTGAAAGAAATTCGTGGGGCAGCCATTGACTAATGGGGCGATCCAAGGTTTTTCTATGTAGGCTTTAATAAGTTTGACAAATTGATGCGAAAAACCAAATGAAAGCAGGACCTTGCAGAGGAATGAGCGATCCACTCTGTCGAAGGCGCTTGCCATATCTAACTTGACTAGCATGCCTTTTTCATTCCGCTGCTTGCTGGAATGGATGATCTCCTGAACCTGAATTACATTGTCTAGAATATGCCTGCCTTCAACGAATCCGCCTTGTGGGGGAGAGATCAGTTTTTTTAACAACGACTTAATCCTGTTAGAAATCAGTTTTGCCAGAATTTTGTATGAAGCATTGCACAACGATATCGGCCTAAACCTTGCGAATGTCTCTGGATTGATGTCTTTGGGGATTAGAGCGAGATATGTGGAGTTTGTTCCTCCGCCTACCTTGGCTTTTCTCATGAACCAGCGTATCATTTTGCAGAGATCAGCTTTTATGATGTGCCAACATGACTTGTAGAAATGGATTGTAAATCCATCAGGCCCGAGAGCCTTGTCTGCGTCCATGGACCAGATAACTTTTATAATTTCCTCCTCCGTGGTTGGCCTGCAGAGGGTTGCGTTTTCTTCAGAGCTAATAAGAGTGGGGATATCGGCAGTGAAGTCAGCGACTTCTTCATCATTGCTGTGGGTTTCTTCCCTATAAAGATTCCTAAAGTAGGTTTCTACAGCTGCTTTGATCTGACTATAACCTTTGCAGACGGTGCCCTCTGGATTTTTAATCTCTGCTATGTGATTCCTAGTCAATCTCGCTCTGTATTGACGGTGGAAGTAGGAGGTGTTTCGGTCTCCAGCCTTCAACCACAAACTCCTGGATTTTAATCGCCAGTATTCTTCCTCCTTTCTGAAGGTTTGGTGTGCAGAACATTGGGCTTTCGTTTCTTTCTCCAACAGTTCTGTTGTAATGTCTTTGTTTTCCATCTCTGTTTGCAAAGTCTGCAGTGCATAAACTGACTCCTTTCTTTGCTCAGTAGGAGTGGGTCCTGGTCTCTTTATCCAGTTCTTCAACGCATATTTAGTTGCTTTTAGCTTTTGCTCCCAGACATAACTAGGGGATCCCGTGAATGTTTTGTCCCAGGCTGCCTTTACTGTCTCTGTATAGCCTTCCTTCTCAATCCATAGGGGGCTGAATCGGAAAGGTATGGGCCCTAGATCTTCTTCATCTTCCAGGAGGAGTTGGATGGGTTTATGGTCCGAAGCTAGTTTGGGCAGAATTTTAGTAATTATTATCTTTTTGTTCATCATTATGGAGCTTTGTACCATGAATCTGTCTAACCGAGCTGAGATATGATCCGTTCCCACTCTATTATTGGACCAGGTGTAGATGCCTCTGATAGGATTGAAGTCCAGCAAGTCCCAGCGCTGAAAGAGTTCCTCCAACTCATCTAGCATGGGGTCTCTGTTACTTGTCCCTCCCCTCTTTTCTTTTTCTTTCATAATGATGTTGTGGTCCCCTGCTATGATAATGTTGCTGGGGGATTTCTGCTCTAGAAATGCTGAGAGGGAGTTCCAGCATTCTCTCTTTTCATAATAAGAAACAGGGACATAAAGATTAAAAAGGGAAATAGACAGCTTACTTGTTTTGTGCATCAATTCAGTTTGGATCCAATGTTGTGTTTCCTTGTGGTTTTTCAGCTGAAAAAGGTCATCGTTCCAGAGTGTTGCCAGTCCTCCAGAAGTACCCCTTGAGCTGACCACTTTGCCTGCTCTTTTATTCCACTTTGAGCTGCTGATCTCTAGAAGGGCATGTCCTTCTATTTTGGTCTCTTGGAGCATGAGGATATCTGAGGGCTCCACTTTCATAAGATCCTTGACTGCTTCTATTTTAGAGGGGTTCCCCAGGCCTCTACAGTTCCAAGAGACGAGATTCATTATTTACTTGAGAGGGTATTGAGCCCTCTGTTGGAAGGCCTTGGTCTGATATTTCGCCCAATAGTCATTTCTATGGTAGCTTGGCTTCCTTGTGTTTTGAGTCTTTCTGCCTCCTCCTCCCTTTTTTCTTTGCAAGATTTCCTTCTAGCTTTTTTCGTTTGGCGCTCATAGGTTTCATCCTCTGAGGAACCAGAGCTTTCGACTAGTTTTTTCCTTGCTATCTTTGCGTATGAGGGATTGGATGGGCTGCCCTGATTGGCCTTGCTCTGTATTGCTTCCCCTACCTCCTTGTTTAGTGGAGGAATATCCACCTATTCTTCATTCTCCTGGGATGGGGTAGCTTGATTAGTCTAAGCCTTCTCTGTCCCTTTTGGGTTTACTTCTATTTCCTGGTTGGCTTTGCTACTGCTAGGGTCTTCGTCCGTGAAGCCTTTACCAGTTCCTTTTTTTTTTGTGGATGCATTCTTCTGGACAAGGGTCCATTGTTCCCCATTCTGATTGTTTGCTTGCTCCTCTGCTCTCTTTTTACAATTCTTTGCAAAGTGACCATGACTATGGTAATGTCTGCATTTAAAGGGTAACTGTTCGTAGTCCAACTCCTGGACATGCGTCCACCCAGCTACAGTGAGTTTGATGGCTTCCGGTAACCCCTCCTCTAGGTCCACTTCTACGCAGATACGGGCACATGAATACTGGTCTTTTCTCGCTGCCTGATCTATATATTTTCCCAGGGCGTTACCTATGATCTGAAGAGATTTTTGGTTCCAGCAGTGCAGAGGAAAATGCGGGAGCCTAACCCAGACCGAGACAGAAGAAGGGATGTCCTGGGTGGGATCGAAATCCGGGGACCATTTGCTCAAACAAAGTCCCTGAGGTCCCATGAAATACGATCCATTTCTAAAGATCAAGCCTTTATCATCTGGGTTTTCAAAGACAAACACGAAGAAACCCTTACCTACGAAATATCTTTTAACTCCTTCTTTGATCAGGGGCTTCTAGTTCCTTTGGGTCCAATCCTCCACCGACTTGGGAGATGGCCAGAGGCCTGTGAACTGGCCTATAAGGCCTCTCTCCGCAAGGTTCAATGCAGCTTTGCAAGTTTCTTCTTCAGGTAAAGCTACTGATGGAATCGAATCCAGCTTTTTAACAAACTTCTGCTGTGAAACTGAAGGGGGGCGCTTTGGACCTAAAGCTATCATTGAGCGGAAGGTTGTCACCTCCGGAGGTGTAGGTGGAGGATCAGGGTCCCCGCTACCCTCCATTGGTGCGGCAAAGTGGACTGAAAGGCGCAGGGCGCAAGGAGTTGTGGTGAGCTGCAGCAGGCGGGGAGCAGAGCAGGCGCGCGCTCAAAGTATTAATGGGCAAATTTTGAAAAGCTATTTTCCAAGCAATAATTGAGTAAGTTTAACCAAGTTAATGGAATACAATTTTATTATGAATATGGTGATACAGTTTTACTATGAATATGGTGGTATACAAGGCAACCCATTGAGGTTCCATTTATCCAAAAATAAGAATAAGTAATTGATACCAAGTGTGAATCAGGAGTGATGGTGATGGAAGACTACTAATTGATTGAATAAAAATGTTTGATGTTAAAGAGTGCTACCTACTACAATAATACCAAGTGAAAGTGATTTTTTATGATTCACATCTCATGACACATTACACTTGCACAAACATGTTCCTTTAAATGAATCCTTGGAATTTTCAATATTTTTGGAAAAGAAAAATGTCTTATTTTCTAGAGGAAAATTCCCTATTTGTTTTACGAAGTAAATAATTGAAACTATAACTTTTTAAAATGTTTTTTTTGTTGATCTTTATTCATCATTAATTGATTAGAGAAGATCTATAAGACTATAGGGTTAGTTCAATTGATAAAATTCTTATTGTTAAGTACCTCGTCGATTGGGATGTCATGGGTCAATTCTCCTCAACACCCTCAGAATTAGACTTTGTTAATTTGACTAACAAATAAAATTCATTCAATTCGATCCACCCAAATATTCCAAAATTAAAAATTAAAAATTAAAAAAAATAAATAAATAAAAATAAAAAATTCTATAATATATATATATATATATATATATATAAAACAACTCCTCCATTATAATTTTTGTTTTGCCACTTTCTATAACACTCAATCTTTTGACATTATTTCCTTCCCATTAAAGTCATCTTCAATTATAAACTTGAAATATATATCAAAATTGTTTTCCAATTTCGATGTCACCTAATGATGTTTGAATATAAAGTGCTTCCATTGAACATATTTCTTTTTATTTTTTTCAATAAATCTTCCAATTAGAAAGGTTTTTAAAATGGAAACAAGACCTAAAGTGAATGTTCATAGAATAAAAAAAATGAATAATTTATCCTAACAGATTCTTAGACCCCTAATCACACTTCATCGCAAATATAGTATCACATAGAAAAAATAATATTTTAGCCTTATCTAAAAAATAATATATAGAATAAATAATAATAATTAATAAAATATATAAATTTTATTAAAAAAATTAATAATATATGATAAAGGGTTATTAATAGATCAAAGAAAAAGGTGGTGCCAAAGTAATCACTAGGTAATTTATTGGTTTTACAATGATTGTTTTATATATTGAATTAAAAAAATATAAATTTATGACTAACTACTATATGCCAACCACACCTAATCTCTCCCTATGAAAGGGACAATTCCATCAATGATAAGCTAAAGTTAAAAATTATAGTTAGAATGACGTAAGCAATATGTAACTAATTTGTTAAAGGTAAAGAAATAGGTAACTAGTTTGTTGAAAGTAAAGGAAATAGGTAACTAGTTTGTTGAAAGTAAATTGCTCAAGTCACCTAACACTTTATTATTTTACTCAAAGCGAAACCTTTTAAACATTTAATGGAGTGTAGTCTTATACTCTAACATTTAATGGAGTGTAGCGAGGAGGAAGAAACATTTTATGTTTTGAATTCGCGATATATTTTAGGACAGATAATATATATATATATATAATTTTAAATTAATATAATATAAAAATTTAATATAAGAAGAGATTTTTATAAAAAAAAGTTATAAGATAAAATAATTTTAAAATATTTTGATTTTTAAATGAGTTATGGTTTTTGGGCAAGTGGTATTGATAAGCACCCATAGTATTGTAATAAAATCTATTTACAACTTAATATTATGATTGCAAAATAAAAGTAAATATCATGGTTAAGAATTTTGTTATATTATAAGTATTAAGTTTTATTTTAAAAAATGTTATAAAATTAAATTAAAATAAAATATTCATAAAATATTTTAATTTTGAAATGAGTATATATCAATAAAATTATTATTATCGACATAGATTTATTTTTTAACTCTAGATCTACCAAGAGCCAAGTAGTATTGATAAGCACCCATAATATTGTAATAAAATCTATTTACAACTTAATATTATGATTGCAAAATAAAAGTAAATATCATGGTTAATAATTTTGTTATACTATAGGTATTAAGTTCTAATTTAAAAAATGTTATAAAATTAAATTAAAATAAAATATTCATAAAATATTTTGATTTTGAAATGAGTATATATCAATAAAATTATTATTACCAATTTAGATTTATTTTTTAACTCTAGATCTACCAAGAGCCAAGAGGCATCGAATCTCTTTTCACTCTAAAAGAGGTTTGTATCTCAAGAGATCTGATCCCTCCCTCTTGGTGCTTTGTAGAGTAAGAGTTAAGATGGATTTAAGTTGGTTTAATTTCCACATTTAAATAGTCTATATTCCAAATAAATACCATAGGTCAATTTTATTTTTATTTTATTATTTTTATTTTTGTTTTTATATTTTATTTTAAAAGAGTTAAAATGTTTACATTACATCTATTAATTTTTTTTTATATGTAATTTGACTTAGTCAAAATGTTAAACATTACCTTACAACATCTCTACCATAGTTGGACAATGCCTCTCTAGGTAATTATTTAAAATTAGCAATTACTTTTTGCATAAGATGTAGGTACTAAGCAACAAAATTGCATATTTAACCTTTAAAAAAAAATTAGCCCCAAGGGTTAGCTCATTTGGCTGAGTTCTTAAAGTGCCTTTTCTATTGAGAGGTCATGGGTTCAATTCTCTTGACATCCCTTTGAGGATGGTACCAATATTTTGTGGACATATAGCGGTATTGAGAGGTCATGGGTTCAATTCTCTTGACATCCCTTTGAGGATGGTACAAATATTTTGTGGACATATAGCGTTATTGAGAGGTCATGGGTTCAATTATCTTGACATTCCTTTGAGGATGGTACAACTATTTTGTGGACATATAGCGGTCATGGGTTCAATTGTCTTGACATCCCTTTGAGGATGGTACAAATATGTTGTGGACATATAGCGGTCACCAATCTCTAGGGATACGTGAACCATATATAATTTTAAATTTTAAATTTTTTGACAATGTGTTGTTGTGTATCATGAAGTTTTTGATGCTTATGGTGGATTGATGCCTATCAGTGTATATAAACTATTTATGGAATATTTTTATTTATAGTCACAGATAGAGAGTTGAGATTTATTTTAAAGATAGTTATATATATTTACTTTTCAATTTAATTAAAATAAATATTATCAAATTAAATTAAAATAAAATAATAATAATAATAATAATAATAATAATAATTGTTTTTTAAAAATAATACTTGGTTTACCAATATCATTATTTTGAATATGTTATTTCCTACATATCATATCTTTCTCTAGAGAATGCCAATGATAAATTGGCAGGTGTAGTTGCTTCGTCTTATACAACTCTAAGAGTGAAAATATTTTTCTTGACAACCTTCCACCCTAATCTTCACCATGTTGTTGTTGTTATTATTATTATTATTATTATTATTATTATTATTATTATTATTATTTAAAGAGGTAGTATTTGTCCACCATGGTTATGGTTTAATGTTTGATCATGATTATGGTTCAATTTCAACATGGAAGCTTTTTTATAGTGGTATACTTAAGTGGATTATGGTTGATTGGCATAGAAATGTTGTCATTGTTTTCATAACAATATTGATAATAATATTTTTTAAAGTAAGATTAATCTCAATATAGTAACATAAAGTGTCATCCTTTAGGGGTGAAAATCCATAACTTATAATTGAATTTCCTTTAATGTGGATAGGTGCTTCTATCTTCACAAAAAAAAAAAAAAACTTTGTCGATGTTAATGGAGTTTAGGGTTAGAAACGAATATAGCTAGTATTAGCAATTAGCCTGCTTCTTTTGCAAATAGTTTAATATATTGTTTTGTTTTATTTTTGTAATATTTATGGTATATAATGTTAATTTTTAAATAACACTTGTGGGGCAACTCAAGTGGCATTGGTTGTGTAAAGGAAGTATTAGTGCGAGGAGATTCGGTGTTCAGATCCCTTTGATTCACCGTGTGTGTATGGAATGAGGCCTAGATTTTATAGCGATAGCGTTTGGAATAAACCCAATGTCACACGAGTATGAGACTGGCCTAGTTGTCGATTCCTCTAGTCACATAAAAATGTCAAATTTTAAATATAATTTTAAAAAATTATAATTTTTAAGCTCAAATTAAAGAAAATATATTACATCATATCCTCCGCATTGAGGCAAGCCTTGTCTTTTCCCCCATTGAGAACATGGCTATAACCTAGTATCTAATGCATAAGAATAGGTTAAATAGCAACCCTGTGTCACGCCTTGTCCTTCACCCATTGAGAACATGGCTATAACCTAGTATCTAATGCATAAGAAGAGGTTAAATAGCAACCCCGCGTCACATGAGTATGGGGCTGACCTAGATTCCTCTAGTCACAGAAAAATGTTAATTTTTAAATATAATTTTAAAAAAATCATAATTTTTAAGCTCAAATTAAAGAAAATATATTACATAATATCCTTGTCCTTCCCCCATTGAGAACATGGCTATAACCTAGTGTATAATGCATAAGAAGAGGTTAAATAGCATGGAAGACAAGAGACTTCCTAAAATTGCTTCAAACACTAGTCAAAACCACCTTATGATCAAGTGGGGATGGCATAAGGATACCTGATATTGACAATATCATTGAGAAATAAAGGAAAAGGTCATTTTACAGAATAAGGATAATATGGAAAATATTATTACATCAAATTTTAGGGAGAAAATGTGGTGCAATAAGAAGTTCGAGAGAAAAGGAAAAATAATATATTATAAGAAGGTGATCAACCCAAACCTCAAAAATCAAACGCATCTTGATTAGTATAAAGAGTAAAATAAGCATTGATAAAATAATAACAATTTCTCATGAGCTCCATAGTGAAACTGAGCATTGGTCAATTCCTAAAAAAACATGGAATGAAAGAGTCTTTCAACTTTGTGACACTATGAGCTCCATAGTGAAATTGGGCATTGGTCAATTATCAAAACCCCATGAAATGAAAGAGTTTTTCACTTTTGTGACACTAAGAGGGTTGAAGATGAATGCACTCCCTTATGTTGTTCTTCACATATGAATTAGATCTAATTTCATAATATTTTCCACACTACCCAAGTTCTTAACTTTTTAACTAAGCAAAACTATGGTAATCTTAGAACACTTTCCTTAATGATTTTTAAGCATAGAAACAAACTTCTAAATAATTCCAAGTAGTGTATTACCTTCTTAAAGCCCAATAGACCAATTTTTGTCTTAGTGGACTTTCTTCATTATCATCATCATCAATTATTTTGGAAAAATAGTTAATCTACTTTCACACATTGAAATGAAAAATGCAAAAATAATAATTGAGTAATTTTAACAAAATTAATGGAGTTCAATTTTATGATGAATATGGTGGCATACTAGGCAACCCATTGAGGTTCTATTCTACCCAAAATATGAATAAGTAGTTGGTGCCAAGTGTGAATCACGATTAATTTTGATAGAAAACTACCAATTTATTGAACGAAAGTTCTTGTTACTAAAAAGTACTACCTATTAAAATAATCTCAATTGAAAGTGAATTTTTAAAGTTCTTGTTACTAAAGAATACTATGTATTAAAATAATCTCAATTGAAAGTGATTTCTTATGATTCAGGTCTCTTACACATTGCATCTACACAAACATGTTCCTTCAAATGTTCCTTAAAATTGTCAATCCTTTTGGGAAAAGAATTTGCCTTAGTTTCTAGAAAGGAAAATTCCCTATTTGTTTTGTGAAGCAAACAATTGAAACTATGATTTTTTTAAATTTTTTTCCTTGGTTAATCTTTGTTTATCGTTAATTGATTAAAGAAGATCTAAAACATAAGTTTTTTGCATTTATATATAAGACAACTCCTCCATTATAATTTTTGTTTTGCAACTTTCCATAATACCCAGTCTTTAACATGATATCCTTCTCACTAAAAGTGGGCATAAGTTCAAATTCCATTATAAACTTGAAACAAGCATCAAAATTATTTTCCAACTTTGGTGTCACCTAATGGTGTTTGAATATATAGTTCTTCCATCCAACATATTTCATATTTCTATATTTTTTTTAGATTTTTTCCAAAAAGTTTTTCAATTAAAAAGATTTTCAAAATAGAAACAAGACATGAAGTGAATGTTCATAGAATGAAAAAAATGAATGGCTTATCATACCACATACTTAGATCCCTAATCACACTTCATCCCAAATATAGTATCACATAAGAAAAATTCATTATTTTAGCATTATTTAAAATTAATATATATGATGGAATATTGATATTTTTTTTTAATCTATGTTCCAAATTATCAAGGGGTGATTTAAAATGGTCAAAACAATAATCTGTGTAAATTTATTTATACAATTCAAATGTCATAAATGAATGGTGAGATAATTAATATATATATATATATATATTTTTTTTTTCTCTCAATTCAAATGTCATAAATGAATAGTGAGATAATTAATCTATCTCTTTTTGTTCTCATTAAAATAAAACAATGACCAAGGAATTTAGTGTGAAATTTTGTTTAGACAGTTTAAATATCACAAAAAAAGATGAAATAATTAATATAACTCATACTCTTATTAAAATAAAACAATAAATTTAGTGTGCAATCTTATTTAAACGATTGAAATGTGAGATAATTTTTTTTTGACGATAACGGTTATGTTTTTTATTTATGGAGGCAAACTGGCTGCCCCGGGCTCTTACAGTGTAGTTCTGACAGAGAAAGGAAATTCAGTAATGGCTACTTTGGCATGCCTTCAGCAAGGACAGAAGACATGGCACCGAGCGGGAACGTTACACTGAAGGACAATAAGCTCAGTTCATTACACTTTAAGAAAAAACCAGTTTCTTATCCGTTCAGGGTCGGATATTTGTTCATTCGCCTGGCAGAATGACCCGCAGATGGTATACCGCAGAGAAGAGTGTCGGGCAGCCGAGACCAGTGATCCTTGGACATTCCCTTGGCAAGCAAACAGTACGATCTGATGTTGATGATGAATCCAGAGAAACTTTGAGGGGAATGCTTGTGGGTTGAAGAGCTGGCGCCCAAAATGGCAGCCTTCAGAAATACCATTCGAATTGCCGCCTTTCGGTGATGAGACCTTAGAGACAGGTAAGAACGGAGATCTGATGAGAGAACAAAGCATATTCTTATATGGATCTGATGGGCATCTTGAGGATCGTTTGTAGACACTTTGAGCCAGAGGTTCGGTCAGAAGACAGAGTCCAGTGACAGAGCACTGGCTGACTGTGATAAAGGCCAGAAGTCATAAGATTAATCAAATTTATACCCTGAGGAGGGGTCCCGGAGACCAGAGAAGAGATGATAAGAGGATTAACCCTTGGCTCAACTAGGAACAGATATCCGATCAACAGAAACATTAGGGAATGAAACAGGAGGATTCCGCTGAGTTGACCACCAGAGATCTTCGGTTACAGAGGGAGCCGAGATTGGCTTCCATGTCTGCTTGAGAGTTGAGCTTCCGTAATATGTGAAAGAAAGAAATTTTCCTGAACTTAGGCAATAAGAGCTGGATTTTTTTGATAACCGTGGCTAAGTGAACCTGGTGGGGAGTCTTATGAGAGATCATCGCTTGGATTATGATTCTAGAATCTCCAAATACACAGAGAGAAAGGATGTTTCGGTTGATCGCCAGATTCAGCCCCTGCCAAAGAGCGAGGGCCTCCGCTCTGTTGTTGGTTTCTGTGCCCAGACCCCAGTGGAATCGTATTTCCGTTGAACCTCCAGGACTCAGAAGAACCCCACCACTGCCAGCAAGCCCAGGGTTTCCTTTAGAAGCCCCATCGAAGAATAAGCAGTGATCGTTTAGTGCTGATCTCCACTTGATGAATTCCTGTTCCTCCAGCCTAATCTCCCAATTGGCATGGGCAAGAGCCGGAGGGATGGACCTTTCCTTCAGATTCGGGACTAGGTCTTGAATCCATTGCTCCTCTTCAGTGGCCAATCTCATTTAATTTCTTGAAGAAGTATTGGCTTCCAAAGCCTCGCCTAGAAGAGCTTTGATTTTGGAAATAACCCTTGCAGAATTGCAACTTTCTCCTCTGAAAATTCTATTATTTCTCTCTAACCACAGCTTCCAGCAGATAAACTTAGGGATCCACATCCAACTTGTCTTGAGAAGGTGTTTTTTTTTCAGGCAAAAGGGAGATAGGCTGGCCCAGTTTCGGAGGAGAGAAGAAATGCTGTTTGGGAAATCAAAATTTGCTGGTAACCTCAGGACTCCCCTCCAGACTACCTGTGCAAAAGGACAAAGCAACAGCAGATGATTGACATTTTCTTCAGCAGACAAGCAAAGGGGGCATCTGAAAGGTCCTTCCATCCCTCTTCTTCTCAAATTATCTCTGGTGAGGATGCTATTGTGCGCAACAGTCCAGCAGAAAAAGTCAATTTTGGGGAGAGAGGGGAAATCCCATATAAACTTCCATTGAGTTGGGTCAGGAAGAGCATAAGGGACAGCCATCATTCTTTTATAACCTTCAGCAACAGTGTAAGAACCTGAACGGGAGCCCCAGCCTCTTTTGTCTTTAGAGGTGGCCTTTGAAGGAGATTTGCCTTGGAGCAGATCTAGCATTAGTGAAGCTTCCCCCTGCAACATAAGGGGAACCTCCCCCAGATTCCAACAGTCCCAAAGTCTGTCTGGATCATTCTTCCAAATAGAGATATCCCACAAGGTATTCAAATTGGAGGACTGCAGCCAAGCTTTGATATTATCTAGACCGTCCACTTGACTCAAAGGTTGATCACCGAGGATCGAGTCTTCCCAAATTTTGATCTTTCTCCCATTCCCAGGGATCCAGTAAAGATGATGGTTGAAGTGCTCCCTAGCAGAGTTGCAAAGATTGAAGATCAGGGAACCTTTTAAGGATCTTGGAGGCTTGTCCAGGCATCTCAAACGTTGCCCTTGGAATTATTTCTTCCAAATGACTCTTTTGCTCCAGCTGGAGTTTCCGGAGACTAAATTCCACAAGATTTTGGATCCCAAAGCAAGATTTTGAACAACCAAGTTCCGACGGTGGAGGCCGCCTTCCAGAAGAGGTTTCTTAAGAGTCTCCCAGTTCACTAAATGGAGCCTTCTGTCATTGTTGTTTCCACCTTCCCACAGGAATCTTCTCAACAGACTGTCCATTTTGTTGAGAAAGGTTTTAGGGGCCAGGAGAGCAGAGTATTGATATAGAGGCATACTTATAAGAACCGACTTAATAAGAATGATTTTCCCTGCGTTATTCAGCCAAGAGGCACCCCAAGATTGGATTCTGTTCTTTAACTTATCTAGCATCGACATCCAGTGAGCAACTTTAGGCTTGGCTTTGAAGATTGGGATCCTGAGGTATTTAAAAGACTCCCAGCTTCGAATTCCATCCATTTCTAATAGCCTTGCAATATCAGACAACTCCTTATTCGAGCAGTTCCAGCCATAGATTGAGCATTTCCTATAGTTGATTTTGCTGCCTGAGAGTACCTTGTAAATGTCCAGCTCCTTCTTGAAGGATCTGGCAGAGATTAAGCTGGCACCTCCAAGCAACAAAGTGTCGTCAACGAACTGTGCATGGTTAATGTCCTTCACCTTGTGAGTCGTTCTGAGGCCAGGCAGGATTTGAATCTTCTGATTATGATCAAGCTGGAAGCTGAGGACCGAGGCCTGAATAGCATAAAGGAGTGGGGACAAGGGGCATCCTTGTCTAAGGCCCCTGGAGGCTTGGAAAAAGTCAGTTGAGCGACCATTGACCAAAGGCGCAATCCATGGCGAGGCAATACAGGCGTTCACCCAGTTTATGAAGGTTGATGAAAAGCCGAGATTCTTCATCACATTGAGCAAAAAATCATGTCTCACCCTATCGAATGCGTTAGCCAGATCGAGCTTAATAACCATACCTTTCTCATTTCTTTGGCAGCTGGAGTGGATCGCTTCTTGCACCAGCACAATGTTGTCCAAAATCTTTCTTCCTTTTATGAATCCGCCTTGATTTTCAGGGATGATGGTTGGCAAAATATTCTTTAGTCTGTTGGCGATTATTTTGGAGACCAGCTTGTAGCTTGAATTGCACAAGGATATGGGCCTAAATCTACTGAAGTCGAAAGCGCCTTTCTCTTTAGGGATTAAGGCTAAAAAGGTTGAATTGATGCCACCGCCCAACTTAGCACAATTTTGGGACTTTCTGACCATTCTCAATAAGTCTTTTTTTATTGTCGACCAGCAAGTCAAAAGAAACCTGACAGTGAACCCATCAGGGCCTGGGGCTTTATCAGGCTCCATTAAATTCAGAACGTCCTTGATCTCATCCAAGCTGATTGGGGCAGTCAACATAGCATTGTCTGAATCCTTAACGCTCTTGGGAATTAAATCCATTGGGTAGGCCTGAGGATCAATAGGGGTTTCTTCAGAAGCCGAATAAAGGTCTTTGAAGTAGGAATAAGCAGCTTTCTTAATGCCATCGAAGTCCTTAATCACCGTGTTTTGATAATGAATCTCAGAAACTGATTTGAAATGCTTTCTAGCTTCGGCTTGTTTGTGAAAGAAACCAGTATTTTTATCTCCTGCCTTTAACCATAAATTCCTAGACTTCTGTCTCCAGAATTCTTCCTCCTCTCTGCTAGATCTGTGTACCTCTTTTTGCAGCTCGACTTCTTTTTGGAGATGATTTTGTGTGACAGGGCTCTGCTCCATAGCTATTTGGTGAGCAGCAAGATTGTTGAGAGAATCTTTTTTTTTTGCTGTAGGAGTTTCCAACCGTTTTGCCCACTCCTTGAGACTTCTTTTTAATCCCCTGATTTTCTCTTCCCAAACAAAAATTGGAGAACCGTGGACGGGCCTATTCCAAGCTTCAAAAACCACCTCTTGAAATCCGTCTTGTTGAATCCACAAGGGGCTGAATCGAAAAGGGATGGGGCCTAGGTTACCCTCCAAAGAGAGCTCGAGGAGAATGGGCTTATGGTCAGAAGTGAGGTTTGGAAGGATTTTAGAAGAGGCCATAAGACCGCATGTCAGGAAAGAAGAGTGGACTAGGAATCTATCCAGACGGGCAGCAATATGGTTGGGTCCTAATCTTTTGTTGGACCAGGTGAATTTGCCTGAAGAAGGCTTAATATCCTCTAGGTCCCAGCCCAACATAATATCTTCAACCCATTCTCTGGCGGGATCCCGGACAATGGAGCCGCCCTTTTTCTCATCAAGTGCAAGGGTGACATTCAGATCCCCTGCAATGATAATATTTCCTGGATTTTTCTCTGAAAGAAAGGATTGTAGCGAGTTCCAACAAATTTTTTTCTCGCCTGGCAAAACAGGAGCATAGAGATTAAACATACTTACTTGTTGACCAGAATCTTTGTGAAAAAGCTGCGTTTACAGCCAGTGGGAGCTGCTTCTTTCTTGAATAAGATCATAAATGGCGCTGTTCCAAAAGGTGGCTATTCCCCCAGAGGCGCCTCTTGCACTAACCGCTCGACCTTGACCTTTTTGCCAAAAAACTTTGCTAGATTGGAGGAGAAGAAGTTCCTCCAGCTTCGTCTCCTGGATGAGAAGGATTTCAGGTGAATATGTTCTCACTATGTCTTTTAAGGCTTCCTCTTTCGACCTGCTGCCTAATCCTCTACAATTCCAGGAGACGTATTTCATTATTTACTGCCTTGAGGGATTGAGGCTCCTGTTGGAGCCCTGTTGCTCTTGCGACCAGATCTGGTATTCATCATTCCTTTGAGGGTTTTTTGAGAGCCTTGGAGGACATCTAGATAGGTTTTTTCCTCTCTCTGCTTCTTCTTGGATTTCCGACCCCTAGTCATTTTGATAAGAGTGACCTGCGAGTTATCAGAATCGGAGTCTCTCTCTTCAGAATCTTCCTCTGATTCGGAGGCGAGACTGATGTGCTCTTCGTTGCCTTCTTTACCCCTATGACCATCATCAACTGGTGGAACCGATGATTCGGCTTCAATTTCTTTCCCTTGCTTTGACTTATTTCCAGGTTCCTCTTGTGTCTCTATGACATCCACCTTTTCTCCGGAGGGGGATCCATCTTTGGAAGCAGCATTGGCCTCTGGATTAGGTTGTGACTTCCCCTGCGATGCTGAAGCATTCTGCCCTGGGGCCTTTGGAACAGCCTTTCCCTTTTTAATTTCTTTCCATCCTTCTTCTTCAACCGTGATCCCTGTTGCTGCTTTTGGACAATTTCGCTGAAAGTGTCCATGCTCATGACATGTTCGGCATTTAAAAGGCAGCTGATCGTAATCCAGCTTCTGATAATGCTGCCAATCTCCAACTTTGAGTTTGACCGCTTCTGGTAGGCCGGCTTCCAGATCGACTTCCACGCAAATTCTGGCGCAGGTGTATTGGCCCTTGTGATCGACTTTGTCAATGAAACGACCCAATCCATTTCCAATCTTCTGCAGGGATTGATAGCTCCAGCAGTGTATCGGGAGATTAGGAAGACGGACCCAGACCGGCGCTTCCTTAGGGACATCAACAGAAGGGTCGAAATCAGGGCTCCATTTATTAAGATACAGTCCTTGATTTCCCATAAAATACGGCCCGTTTCGGAACACCAGATCCCGATCTTCTTTGGTTGTAAATTCAAAGATGAAGTAGCCTCGTCCCACAGCGTAGCAGATCACGTTATTTTTTAGCTGAGGTCTCCAGTTTCGCTGAATCCATTCGTCCGTATTTTTTGTGGACGGCCATCGGCCCATAAACTGCCCTACCAGGCCTCTGTCAGCCAGAGCAAGAGCGATTTTGATTGATTGTTCCTCTGGAAGTGCAATCTCAGGTATTTCTTCCAGTTTTTTTATGAACTTCGGCACTTCTGAAAACTGCCGTTTCTTCCCTTGCTGCTTTAACAGATTACGGAAAGCTTCATCAGAAGTTAATGGCGGGGTGGGAGCGGCCTCCCCACCCCCAGGCCCGCTCATTGAAGCTGCTGGTCTCGACGGCGGCTACGATCCTAGGTTAAGCTCCGCAGGCAGAGCAGAACGCGTGGTGTGCCTCCCTCAAACAAGTTTGTTATGCTGAAATGTGAGATAATTAATACACCTCCTGCGTTTATTAAAATAAAATAATAACCAATAAATTTAGTGTACAATTATATTTAAACCATTCAACTATATATAGATATATATAATTTTTAAATAAATAATAATAATTAATAATGAATAATTATATATAAATTTTATTAAAAAATTAATAATATATAATAAAATATTATTATAATTAATTTTTAAATATAATTTAATAATTTTTACAAATATATTTACATCTCTTTCTAGTTAACCAATAAATAGTTTAAATAATCCATTAATTGATGAAGATAAAGGTGGTGCCAAAGTAATCATTGATTGGTAATTTATTGGTTTTACAATGATGGTTTTATACATTGAGTTAAAACATATATACATTTCATTATCTGCCAACCACACCTAATCTCTCCCTATGAAAGAGAAAATTCCATCACTGATAAGCTAAAGTTTAAAAATTATGGTTAGAATAACGTAAGCACTATGTAACTAATTTGTTGAAGGGAAAGGAAATAGGTAGTGAGTTTGTTTGCTCAGGTCACCTAACACTTGTTTTTTTTAACCAAATCGAAAACCTTGTAAAACTTACACTCTAACATTTAATGGAGTGCACTGAGGAGGAAGAAGCATTTTTTACGATTTAGGAAAGATATTTTCATCAGAGTCGAATTAGTAAAGTCAAATTTGTGGGCTTTCATGATGAAGTTTTAAAGTCAAATTTTGTCACCTTTGAGGATTAAGAAAGTTAAATATGTCATATTACATAAAGAAGTCTTATTCCAAGAGAGTTAAGAAAGTCAAATTTGTCCTTTTTAAAATTTTGATAGAGATATTTTATATTTGGTTCAGGATTATTTTAAGTAATTTTTAAAGTTAATATCAAGTTATTTATTTTTTTTTTTATGATAACAATTTTTTTTTCAAATATAATATATGTTTGTTTGGGGTAGCTTAATTGGTAATGGTCGTGGAAATGAAGTCTCACTGAACTGAAAGTCTTGGGTTCAAATCTTGTGCTATCCCACGATCAAGGTGAGAAGTTAGATATGATAAAGATGTTGTCCTACCAAGCTTACAAAAAAAACATAGTACATGGTTTTCCAATATAATTACTTTGAGTATGTTATCTCCTACACGCCATGTCTCACCAAACTGGAAGTCTCGGGTTCAAATCTTGTGCTATCCCACAATCAGGGTGAGAAGTTAGACATGATGAAGATGTAGTCCTACCAAGCTTACAAAAAAAACATAGTACATGGTTTTCCAATATAATTAGTTTGAGTATGTTATCTCCTATATGTCATGTCTCACCGAACTGGAAGTCTTGGGTTCAAATCTTGTGCTATTCCACGCTTAGGGTGAGAAGTTAGACATGATAAAGATGTAGTATTACCAAGCTTACAAAGAAAAAAAACATAGTACATGGTTTTCCAATATAATTACTTTGAGTATGCATAGTACATAGTTTTCCAATATAATTACTTTGAGTATGTTATCTCCTACACGCCATGTCTTTCTCTCTAAAGTATCCCGATAATGAATTAGCACATATAGTTGGCACATTTAGTTGTTTCATCTTATACAACTTGATAATAATTTATTTTTTCAAACATAGTACATGGTTTGCCAATATAATTATTTTAAATATATTGTCTCCTACCCACCATATCTCTCTAGAGTATCCCAATAATGAATTGGCACATGTAATTATTTCATCTTATACGACTCTAAGAATTAGAAATGCTTTTTCTTGACCACCTTCCACTCTCATCTTCACCATTTCTATAGCATGATCTCTAATGACATTATTATTATTAAAAGAAATAACATTTATTTAGGGTTTAATGTTTTATCATGATTATGGTTTAATTTCAACATGGAAAACTACAAAATTTATTTAAAAAACATATTGTTTTACAATGTTATACTTAAGTGGATTGTGATTAATTTGCATAGAAATGTCGTTATAATTTCCATAATAATATTTTCTAGCGTAAAATTAATTTCGACACAATAACATAAAGTGTCACCCTTTATAGGTAAAATTCCATAACCCATAACTAAATTGTCTTTGATGTGGCAAGGTGCTTCCAACTTCACATAATATACAAAAATAATAATTATATAACTTTGTCGATGCTAATGGAGTTCAAGGTTAGTAACAAATATAGTGAGAGATTATGCAACCCACCAAGGTTCAACTCTTCCAAAAATATGAGCAATTAATTGACCTAGTGTGAATTATAACTAAAACACTAACTAATCTTAATGGAAAAGCACGAATCATTTGAATGATTTTTTTTTATTAAGAAGTACCCACTATTACAATAGATATTTTGTCCAAACAAAAATGGTTTTTAATAATTTACATATTATGAGAAATTACATGCACATATATTTCTTACAATAATTTATCTAAACAAAAATGGTTTTTAATAGTTTACATATCATAAGAAAATTACATGCACATATATTTCTTTAAATAAATTCTTACCATTTTATTCTTGTGTCAAAAAAAATTGCCATAATAAAATTTTATATTTGTTTTGTGAAGGAAATAATTAAAAATAAATATATATTTTTTTCATATTATTTTTTCCCATTTTATTATTATTTTATAGGAAAAAATTCATAACATAACGTTTTTATATCAATTTATAATACAAGTCTTTCAACACAATATCACTCCTAATTTTCAACACAATATCCTTCCCATGTAAAGAGAGGATAGGATAAACCTCTCTTACAAACTTGAAATATACATTAAATATACAACACAATATCCTTCCCATTTAAAGAGAGGATAGGATAAACCTCTATTACAAACTTGAAATATACATAAAATATATTTCCAATTTCAGTAATAATTGTATTTGAATAAAGAGTGTTTTTACCAGGTGGTTTTTTATTTTCATTCTTTGTTGTCTAAACATTCTTTCAATTAAAAAAGTTTACAAAATAAAAGTAGGGCACATTTTATTAGAAAAAGATAAAGATGTAAATGAAAGTTTGAAATTCGAGAATATGGTTAAAAGTCTTCACCTTCCTTTAGTTGTTTCGAGGGTGGAAAATTTTAATTTGAAATAAACTACAAAAGGCAGATTTTGTGGATCAATCCCTTTGTTTAATATGTAGACAAGAGGAAAAAACATCATAACGCCCCATTATCTAATGTAACTTTGTTGATATGATATGGGATAAATGTATCATGACTTTCAAGCAAATAGATTTATGCATATATGAAATTTCGACAACTTTAAAAGAGTGATGTTCCATTACTTTCATAATCCTAATCTTAAACAAGGTATGATAGCTAGTTTTAGGATTCTTCTGTGGTTGATTTAAAAGGAACAAAATTGATGCATATTTGAGGGGAATAATGGAGTAGGGAGGTGTTGTGAGTTGAGATATCCCATATAAAAAAGAAACCATTCTCTCAATGTCATGGGCATAGAAAGGAAAAAACTCTCAAACAAAGAGAAAAAAATTCTCTATCTTTGCGGCATTGAAACAAGGGACTTGTTAGAGAAACTTAATGTGTCTTCTCTTAAAGTTAAATATTTGAAAACATGGTCCCCACCACCCTTGGGCATTAAATTACAGTATCTTTTTGCAACGCTCACTCCCACCCTCTTTAGCTATCTTGGGCTACGGAAAGTATTACTTGATATTTGACCCAACTCCAAGGTTTGTTATGAAGATGGGATCACAAATTCCACTTTTTCCAATGTCATTAAAACTTGAAACCAATGTCACCATTATATTAAGCTTGTCGAGATATTTTCGGTGATATAATTTTTATCTTAATGTAACTCCTCGATTGAAAGTTATGCCCTTCTAAATTTTGACCAATCAAATTAGGCCACATCAACATTGGGTTTCCTTGTGGCACCCATGTGGCATCCATGTGTATTCCATGTGGAATTTTCATGCCATCATAGTGCAGGTCCATGTCATTATGGGCTCCTATGTGACATCCCCATGGCCACAACCACGTTGTCTCAAATACAAGACCCACGGGGCCTCCTCATATTTTTCAGCAAATTGTACATTGAATCTAGATGCTCATATCTACTCTACACGCAATACCTCTAGCATGGAACCCACATCTGACCCATTGCCCATCCAAGCCTCCATCTAGTGTTCATCCCTTTGCCACCCTTGGACCTCAGATGCCCTAATTTGGCTCATTGTGCAACATTCCCTCGAAAGCACATCCGCCCATCTAACCTCACATCTACCCTCTCTACCACCAGTAAGAGCCCTATTGCCTCCGTTGTGGCACTAGAACGTCGTAGGGTCTAAGTACACACCTACCAAGAACTACCATGTGGCAACTACATGGTCCCTCATGGCATTGTCGCATCATTTGAGGTGTGGGCCATGCCCAACCTTTTCCCAACATATGATTAACTGATAAACTTTACACATAGCAGTAGCTACATGGTTCTACCAGTGATTGAAGCATAACATTCAAGATAGCCAGAAATAGGTTTAATAACAACATTCAACACCCATACATGAATAAGCATGATCATAATAAAATTCATCACAAAAACAAGGCTATCATAGTCTAAAGTCCAAATATACATAGTTTATACTTATCTGAGTGAATTGAATTGGTTGAAAAATAATGGAGGGGATTATATCCTCCACCCAACCATGGGATGGCTACATTGAAATATTTCTTGCAACTGACCATCCCCGAGCCAGATCCAGAGTTTGAGGAGGTGTATAGGCTCAAACAAGTTCACACCAAGGTTTTACCAAATCTTCAAGAGGAGGAGTTCAATTTTAGGGTGGTTTATCAACTACCCCCAAACAATAAGCACCACAACGATCCTCTTATTTCCAAAACCAAAACATAGGACTTCACCCAAGGCTCAACTCGGGTATTGCATAGTTCCAAGAGATTTAATCCACTGTATAGGTGGTTTATCAACTAGATTTTCAAGGAGGGCACTATAGGATCATACAACCCACTGAATAGGTGGTTTATTAGCCTACTTAGCAAGCACCAAGTGGTTTATCATATTTTCCAAGCAAGGACTTAGTGATCTATCAGCTCTTTTAGCAAGCACAACAATGACTCATCTTATCTACCTAGTGGTTTATTAGCCCATCCAAAAAGCACTAAGTGGTTTCATAACTTATCGAGTAAGAGTGGTTTATAGACTTACTTAGCAAGCATTAAGTGGTTAAATTTTCCACTGAGCCTCCCAATGGCCATACAGGCTTAGACACACATAGCCCCATCTGAATCATTCTTCTCCACAGAATTTCCTCTATTTGATGTGTATTTTCTTCGCATCCTCTCATGTTATTATCCATTGTATCTTGTCAATCACTTCTCCTATGCTCTGCTCACATGATCTCTCCCCTCGGCCAAACCCACAACCCTCTCTCTATTCTCTTGCATGCTAACCTTCTTCTCCTCGTCCTGAGGTAACTACCCTCCTTGGCCTTGACCTTGAGGAATACGGGTGATATCCTTTTTTTCTCCATGGCCACAATGAAACTTTATTAACTATCAATGCAACTAACCCGAGTCAGAGCGGTTGTTTTGGATTTAAATTCATTGGGTATGACTATCTCATGGCCTTTCATAGGCCCTTACCCCTTCAGAACCCTAGATCAATGTACCCTCCTCATTTCATCCAGTCAATTGGTTTTGATGATGAGTCTTGTTATAGACTCGAAATGCAAACTGAAAAATGGATAATGTCGACAATCCGAATCAAAAATCTCAAAATTTACATCAGTTTATGTAGTGGCATTTACATACATAGGGTGAAAAAAAAGGTTGTTAAAAACTCCCACTCCTTAACATAACATTGTCCTTAGTGTTCTAACAAACAAAAAAACAACATTACAAACATTTATCTTTTTATTCAAAACTCTTACATTCATTTACACAGTAAACAAAAATGGGTAAGATACCCTCCTTTTATCTACCATTTCCCAGGTTGCTTCATCTAGTCCTAGGTGCTTCCATTGCACCTTGACCTACTCTATTACTCAATTTTGGAATGCAATCTACCTTGAGTCCAAGATGCATAGAGGTTCTAGTTGGAATTCTCCCTCGAATTCCACCTGTATCGCAGACCAATCCAAAACATGATTAGTATCACATACATATTAAGAAAAGAAATGTGGAAAACATCATGTGCTTTCACTGTTGGTGGTAAGGAAAATATATAAGCAACTAGCCCCACTCTTTCCAAAATTTGAAATGGTCCAAAAAATCTAGGTGCTAAATTATCACAAGATCCAACTCTTAATGATCTCTTCCTTGGTCTAATGCAGAGATAGACATGTTCTCCCACTTCGAATTCCTTGCACATTCTCTGCTAGTATGCAAGGATATTTTTCCTATGCTTGCATTCTTTTAGTTTTTTCATGATGTTAATTACCTCCTGCTTCATTTCCTTTAGCATATCGGGCGTAAGAACCACCTTGCTTATTGGATCATCCCAACTAATAGGAGTGTTGCATTTCTTCTCATATAAAGTCTGGAAAGGTTTCATCTTTAATGACTCTTGATACCCATTTTTGTATGTGAATTCAACTAGTGATAATTACTCTTCCCACCTCTTTAGATGATGCATGACATACATCCCCAACATGTCTTCCAAAATTCTATTCACTCTTTAATTTTTTCCATCAATAGAAGCATGATATGTTATGCTAAAGGCTAGTTGGGTTCCAAAACCAACAAACAATTCCTTCCAAAAGTTTGAAGTGAATTGGCATATCAATCTAAAATAATCTTCTTGGGCATGCCATGCAATATAAAGATATCCTTCATGAAGATTCAAGCTATGTCAATCACCTTGTGGGTGGACTTGATAGATATAAAGTGAGTTTCCTTGCTCAATTTTTCCACAAGCACCATTATATCATCATGCTTCTTGGAAGTTTTTTGGTAATCCTGTAATGAAATCCATAGATGTGACTTCCCACATCCACTTAGGAATTGGGATTGGATGTATAATCGCACTAGGTTCCTATATTCCACTTTAACTTGTTGGCACTCTAGGCACCTGGTAATGTAATCAACCACTTCCTTCTTCATGCTTGTCCAATAATACCTCTTCTTCATTGGTGTTATAATTTTTTTATAACTAGGATGACTTGAATAAGGTATTTTATGAAAGTCATCCATGATGAGATTCTTCAAGTTTCCAATGCAAGGCATATACCATTTCTTCTTGAACTTCAACACACCATATGTAGTGAGTTTGTAATTCTTGCTCATTGATATTTATGGTTCCTGCTGCAAGCATTCCTTCACATGTTGGTAATGCTCTAATGTATTAATTCCTCCTTGATCATTTCCTTAATGTCAACCTCAAAAATTTTTATTGATGCCAAGTGAGCCACTTATAGACTCCTACTAAGTGCATCTAGTACCTTGTTCTCCTTTCCCTTAATGTGCTTTATATCAAATCCAACTATTTGGCGTGTCTTGCATTAAACTTAGGTTCCATGATTTGAAATTGGAAAAAACTTCTTCCCAAGTAAGTAGTCCTCCACATTTTCATCATGTGCATTGATCTGAAATGGGGCACTAAAGGCTTCTTGTCAGCTTACAAGAGCCTCTCCCACTCCAAAGGTTATCTATATTCCCTGGCCGTTTTGCTCACCGGCTCTCGGCTCTTGGCTCTGGCTCTGGCTCTCGGCTCTGGCTCTGGCTCTTGGCTCTGGCTTTGGGTCTAGCTCTCGGCTCTGGCTCTGGCTCTCGGATGTGGCTGTGGCTGTGGATCTGGCTCTCAGCTCTGGCTCTAGCTCTTGGATCTGGCTCTAGCTTTGGCTCTCGACTCTGGCTCTGGCTCTCGGCTCTGGCTCTGGCTCTGGCCCTGGCTCTCTGCTCTTGGCTCTCGCTCTGGCTCTCACGAGCTTCTGGTTTCACTTGACCTCCAAGCGACCCTCTGCTTCTGAGTCACCCTGACTTTGTAGACTGCCTCCTTTGGGCTTACACTCAGCATTCAAGCATCTCTGAGCCTCTTGGGCTTCTCTGCGCTTCTCCTGAGCATAATTCTCGGTGTTATTGATGGTTCGCTCGACCTCCTAGTGACCTCCAAGTGACCCTTGGTCAATTATGCTCTCTATGTTTTTGTAACACATCGGTTACATTCCTCCATCATTGAAGAACCCAACTGTTTCTTTACAAGAATCCTTTTACACATGGAAAGGAACCAGCAAGCATGGCCACTCGATTGTTTTGCCTTCCTCTGGCCAAAATAGCCAAATAACGGAAATACACAGGAAAATGCATCATGGAGCGTTCAATCAGACTTCAAATAATATGTGATCGCATCTATAAACCCATCGGGTCCGCCATTCTATCGCAAATTGCAATCGCATAGGCGTATGGCCAAAAAACCCAATACACAGGAAATACACAGAAATCCCATAAATACAGATTTCAAAAGTTATGAAATCGCACTTATAAACTCTATCAGGTTCGCCTTTTATTGGCATATCACAAGTCACATATCGCAATGTGCATTGGCCCTTTGTATCGGGGATCACCGATCGTCGATCGCCGATCAAATCAGGACCATCCATTCTTTTTCCAATCTGACGGTTGATATCGCACATCGCATATCGCTATCGCTACGGCCTGGGGGTTCTTTCCATATACCATGGAACACGCCGATGCCGATCCGCTGATCCGATCATCGCAATCGCAAGTTTCACATCGCATGGCCCTTAGCGCTATCTCCTCTGATCGCCGATTGCCGACATCGATCATCACATATCGCAATCGGCTCCGCTTGGGTCCCGATATCGCACTAAGGCCTACCTCCGATGCGATATGTCGGAGATCGCTATCGGGGGAGTCCTTCTGCCTTTGGTCTAAGTCCTCCTTTTAACCCTTCCGATGTGATTTTTCCATATAAGGCCTTAAGCCCATTTTTATAAGAATTTGCCTCCTTTTCAAAGGACAATGAGCAAACTTCTTATTACAATAACTTCTTCATCTGAAGTCCATTTTAGCCCATTCAAATTGCATTAGATTCAGATTGAAAAGATCTATGCAATGGGACTATTTTCAGAAGCATCCTTTGACTTTCATTTTTGAGTAAAAAGTCATCTAGGATCATTTTCTTATCACGCCTTCCCACTAAAAATCTTTTGGTCTCCAAAAGTCTGATATACTAATCTGAACAGTAGATGAGAGTACATCACCCTCTTCTTTCAGCCTCCATACACTTGCCTTGCATAGTGCCTCTGAACCAAAGCCCTTGAACACTTTCCTTCCTTGATGTGCTTGTCCTTTTGGGAAGAACTGTCTTCCTCCTTGACTTCCTGAAGAACTCTCACTAAGAAGGTCACATAAGGTAGTTTGAACTTCTCTGCCTTGATCATTGATCCAAGGTGGCTCAAACCAATGTGAAGTTACATCTGCTTCACAAAATTTTCATTTTTACCTGTTTGACATACTGTCAACAACAACTGTTAACAACAATAGGATTACAGACAACAACTGGATGGCTTAAACTCTTGCTTCATCAAAAAAAATAGATTTTCACATCTTGTGAACACCTCCATGTCTTTACATCTGCATACAAATGATTGACTAGATAACAAGCCAATAAAACATGTCTTTAAGACAATTGACCCTTCAAGTCAAGCATGTAGAAAAATAACTTTAGGATTCTTTTTCAAAGATGAAACACTTCATCATTATCTCCATATTGGAGACCAAATCAACTTTTCTCAAGTCGATATTGCATTACATGCATGTTTACAACAAAGTAATCAACCCTTCAAGTTAATCACACCTACATGTTTAAATACAAGGAAATCATCAACATCCCTGTGTTCATGCATATCATGCTTATGCACGCATTTCATCCTTCAAATTTTGCTTAAGTACATTGTACTTTCGAAGCTGAAATGAACATAATGTTGCAGCAATAAAGTGAGTCTCCTACTCAAACTTTTCCATTCACCTTCTTGGTAAAAACCTGCAACTTGCATCTCATTAACAAGGAAATGCAAATAAATGCATTATATCAATAGACATGCAATCTTAATTGGATAAGAACTCTAACCATTTCTTACCAATCCATTTCAAAGGCACTTCCTTTGTCTGCACATCAGCATCAACATGTGAATCATCCTGAAACACATCATTCATGGAATCTTTCTTTCCATTCCTGCCATTCTCTCTTTCCACCTTCTTCAAGTTTCATGGAAGCATTGTTGGATTCAGAGTCCAACATTTTGCAGCAATATGTCCTTGCTTATGGCAGTAAGTGCAACACATGTGCATCCTCTTGACAACATGATTTTCCTTGTCCAGTGGACCTTTGGCTTCTTGCTTCCTTTCCTTCAAAAGTTTCCTGTATGTGGCCATTCTCTTCCAACATCTAGAAACATTATGGTTATCCAAACCACAAAAGGAACATGCAATTCTTTTCCCATACTTATATGGAAATTTATCATGCTTAACATAATCAAAAGGAATATGGTTAAAACCATATTTATACCTTTCTCTTTCACATTTATTGCCTTCATGAGGAGGTGAATCAAATGAAGAAGTGGCTCCCTTTGGAACACCGTCAATCTCTTCACTGCTTTCAGAGTTTCCACAACTCTGTGGTTCAAGTGTATGCAGATATACACCTTCTTTCTGTAACGTATGCTTCACACTATTTCATTCCCCAGGAATACAATCTTTACACTCTTGAAGTAGAAGACCTGAAATGAAACAACTTCTTGGAACTATTTCAATAGTCTTCATGGCAGCTTTGGAACTTTCTCCATAAGATTTTCCATGGCCAAGACCCAAATACTTAGGCCTTCCCTCAACTATTATTGGCTCAACAATACCCTGTGCATGTTTGCCCAAGCGTCTTCCTTCATAGCCCATCTTGGACATTAACTTGGAACCTATGCCTCTAGTATGTTTTTCAAAAGAACCAATATAAACATTCTTAGAAGAATTTGAAGACAAACAGGAATTTTTTACCTCTTCTTCAAGCTGATACTTGACTAAGGCTTCTTTGGAAACAAGGAGTTGTGTCTCCAACTCATGCATCCTTTTCAGGTTCATATTTGCAATATGAAGTTGCCTCTCCATTTCCTGCAATTTGTCAGAAAGCAACTACTTCTCTTCCTTCATGGAATTCAACTGCTCTCTAAGTATGATGCTCTTCCTTCCATCCTCATACATTTTTCTCACCATATCCGTCATGGTGAAAAAGTCTTGCTTCTTTTCTTCATCAAAGAATCTTGTGATGAAGGAAGAATTTGAGGACTCACTTGTAGAAGTAGTCATTATCAAAATGAACAAAATAACTTAAAACAAGATTAACAAAGAGCTTATTCAAGCAATCTTTTGCAACAAACCTCATGTACTTCAAGGATTGCTTTGAGGTCCTTTGGGATAAGAAGAATGCCTTCAACCCTTCTTGCTTCTTGTCCTCTCCTGGACTTAGCTAATAGCAGCTTTCCTTGAACCTTTGCAAACTCAAACAACAGTCAGTTTACAAAAAATCAAATAGTCTGAATTCTTTCTACTGTTTGAACACCTTTCAAGTCAAACAAGCATATAGATTGCTCTGTCAATCAAGCATCATGTTCTGATACCACCTGATCTGATACCACCTAATTTGAAATGGGGCACTAAAGGCTTCTTTTTAGCTTACAAGAGCCTCTCCCACTCCAAAGCTTATCTATATTCCCAAGATAGTTTATGCTTGACAATTTGTGGAATTAAAAGTGCTTGAAAGAGGTGTATGCTTATGTTTGTTTTTAGACTGTTTATGTGTTTATGTATATTTTCTTATGTTGATATGTAAATACACATAACAGTAAACAAAGTAGAAAATTAGCAAACACATAAGACAACAATATAATTAGGAGTTCACCCAAACCTCTTGGGCTACGTCTCCGTGAGCTCTAGTCAACTCGACTAGGCTCTCTCGGATTATGGTCTGAATTCTTTTACAAGTCTTTGAATCAACTCCAATGGTATACAACTGAAACATTGGGCTTATAATTCCATCTTATCCCTGGTCATTTTGCTCGCTGGCTCTCGGCTCCTGGCTCTGGCTCTGGCTTTGGCTCTGGCTCTTGGCTTTGGGTCTGGCTCTGGCTCTCGGCTCTAGCTCTAGCTCTCGGCTCTGGCTCTAACTATGGCTCTGGCTCTAGCTCTGGCTCTCGGCTCTGGTTCTAGCTCTTGGCTCTGGCTCTAGCTCTGGCTCTCGGCTCTGGCTCTAGCTCTCAACTCTGGCTCTGGCTGTCTACTCTTGGCTCTCGCTCTGGCTCTCACAAGCTTCTGGTTTTGCTTGACCTCCAAGCGACCCTCTGCTTCTGAGTCACCCCGACTCCGCAGACTGCCTCCTTTGGGCTTACACTCAGCGTTCAAGCATCTTTGAGCCTCCCGGGCTTCTTGCGCTTCTCCTGAGCATAACTCTCTGTGTTATCAGTGGTTTGCTCGACCTCCAAGCGACCCTCGGTCAATTGTGCTCTCTGTGTTTTTGTAACACATTGGTTACAGTCCTCCATCATTGAAGAACCCAACTGTTTCTTTACAAGAATCCATTTACACATGGAAAGGAACCAGCGGGCATGGCCACCCGATCGTTTTGCCTTCCTCTGGCCGAAATAGCCAAATAATGGAAATGCACAGGAAAACACATCATGGAGTGTTTAATCGAAGTTCAAATAATATGCGATCGCATCTATAAACCCATCAGGTCTGCCATTCTATCACAAATCGCAATCGCATAGGCATATGGCCAAAAAACCCAATACATGGGAAATACACAGAAATCCCGTAAATCCAGATTTCAAAAGTTATGAAATCGCGCTTATAAACTCTATCGGGTCCACCTTTTATCGGCATATTGCAAGTCGTATATTGCAATATGCATTGGCCCTTTGTATCGGGGATCACCGATTGCCGATCACTGATCAAATCAGGACAGTCCGTTCTTTTTCCGATCTGACAGTTGATATCACACATCACATATTGCTATCACTACGGCCCGGGGTTCTTTCCATATACCATGGAACACGCCGACACTGATCCACTGATCCAATCATTGCAATCGCAAGTCGCACGTCGCATGGCCCTTAGCGCTATCTCCTGTGATCGCTGATCACCAACGTCGATCATCGCATATCACAATCGGCTCCGCCTGGGTCCTGATATCACGCTAATGCCTACCTCTAATGCGATATGGCAGAGATCACTATCAGGGGAGTCCTTCCGCCTTTGGTCTAAGTCCTCTTTTTAACCCTTCTGATGCGATTTTTCCACATAAGGCCTTAAGCCCATTTTTATAGGAATTTGCCTCTTTTTCAAAGGATAATGGGCAAACTTCTTATTACAATAACTTCTTCATCCGAAGTCCATTTTAGCCCATTCAAATTGCATTAGAATCAAATTGAAAAGATCTATGCAATGGGACTATTTTCAGAAGCATCCTTTGAATTTCATTTTTTATTAAAAGGTCATCTAAGATCATTTCTAATCATGCACTATTGTTGCAAGCACCAAGTCATCAGTGACATAATTCTTCTCATGTTCATTCAATTTTATTGATTCATAATAGACCACATGCCCTTCTTGAACTAGGACTCCACCTATTCCTTCCTTACAGGCATATGTACAAACTAGGAAATCTTTCTCTGAATCACCTATTCTCATGATAGGTACATGTGTGAGAAAATGCTTCAGTTGCCCAAAACTGGCTATGCATTATGATTTCCATTGGAATTTTATCCCCTTCTTTTGTAAATCTTTGATTCGATGTGTAATCTTTGATAAATCTCTAGTCAATGGCTAGACATATCCATTCAATTCCATGAAAGATATAAAAAATGTAACATTTCAAGAAGTGGACCACTCCATGATGACATTGATATTCTTGGGATCCACCATCACTCCCTTGCAAATGATATGTCCGAAGTACTGAACTTGGGTTGGAAGAAATCACATTTGTTGTGCTTGGCATAAAGCTTGTACTTCTCTCAGAAACTACAATACTACTTTCAAATGGTCTTCATGTTCTCTAGTTTTCGAGTAGATTAAGATGTAACCTATGAAGCCCAATATAAACTTGTCCAAATATGGACTAAGGGCATTGTTTTTTAGGCACATGAATATATTGGGGGGTGTTTGTAAGCCCAGATGGCACCACCACAAACTTGTAGTGTCCATGTCTAGTCCTAAAGGCTATCTTGTTGATGTATTCATCCTTAATCTGAATCTAATGGTAACCAGACCTCAAATTTATTTTTGAGAATGTCGTAGCCCCTCTCAATTAATCAAACAAGTCATCAATCTTGGGAAATGGGTACTCATTATCCACTGTGGCTTTATTTATTTGTCGGTAATCAATGCACGGCCACAACGTACCATATTTTTTCTTCACAAATAGTATTGTGGCTCCCGAAGGTGACACATTAGGCCTGATATACCCCTTGTCTAGCATTTATTTTAGATGGAGATTCAACTCCACTAGCTCTGGCATACTCCTGCGATATGGGGCTTTAGAGATCAACATTGATCCTAAAAGTAATTTGATGGAAAAATTAATCTCTATATTGGGTGGTAATCCCAGTATTTCCTCTAGAAACACATCACTAAACTTTCTTAAAATTGGGTGCTCTTATATTTTTCCCTTGTTTTTTTCCAATTCGATGGTCACCTAGACTGCATATGAGGGACACCTTTTGTTGTTGCATATTTTCACTTGAAATGATGATATTTTCCTAACAATGACATGCTTCCTTATCCCTTGCAGTGTCACTTGCTCACCCACGATGTTGAGGCACTCCAGTAATTTACTATAGTAGTCAACTTTGGTTTTATGGGCCACCAACCAATCCTTATCAATTATGACATAATACAAGCCCAATAGAAAAATATTAAGTGTGGTTGAAGTGGTTATGCCACCCATTGACATTAGGCACAACCCCATTAATTCCATCATATGTCTTTTGGTTCTCATGGCCAACTAGACTAACCACAATTTCTCATGGGTTTTCATCTGCAAAGCACACTTCTCTGCAACCTCTAGGTTGATAGAGATAAAATTGGAACCTAAGTCAATTAAAATTGAAATAGGTTCATTAATGACCATATCTTCCATTTCGATTACTAAATATTGGTGATTTTCCTTCATGTTGTCCATTACAGCATAAATTTGTGGCACATTCTGAGCCACGTCATTCATTTTTGTTTCCTCTTGCACAATGTATGACTGGGTTCCACTCTGATATTGCTGCAGAAAATCTCTCTGCATGTGATTCTCTCCTTATGTCCAACACTTCAAGGGACCTTTTATGAATCCCTTGACCTCTTCCCTTGTTGGATTACTGGCCTGGCCTCTGCTAGCAATAATTAATTTCCTCTTAAATTCACCATTGGCAGGTGTGGTGAACTTCACATTCCTACCTCCTAGATTATATCAAGAGGATGTCTATCCTTTTCCCTTGAAACTGATCTTATCTCACTTTTTCTAGTTTGTTTGAAACTCAGCCTTATGCATGGACTGTGCGTAGTATTATTTGGCCTTTTGGATAGTGTCCTCTATGTTATATACCTAGGGGGGATAATATGGGGTACAAAGGGAGGTACCCAAGGTAAAAATGTAATAATGGGATGGGCCATAGTAATAAATAAGGTGGTTAACCCGTATCATGTAAGGGACCACAAGTAGTTAGTAATAATGTAATGGGCCCATGGTATTAGTTCGATGGTATGAGGGAACCATGGTAATGACCCATGGTATTGTATGTATGAGGCCTATATAGAGGCTAGAGACTCCACATGGAGGGGTGTCAAGGAATATTGTATGAACAGGCATATGGCTTGTGGAGTGTTCTCCTTCCTTAAGGAGTGAATGTATGGTGTTGCCCTACCTTAAGGGTTTTGATTAATAAAGTGAAGCATTTATATATATTCAAATCTTGTTATTTCTAGTGATTATTTGCAGTTATTGGGTATATTCGTATTATTTTCATATATTTTCAGATCAGAGCTATAACACTCTACGGTACTTGGTTCATCAAATTCAATTACATCTTGTTAGGTTTGTGGTATCCCACTGAGGTATCTTTAAATATTCACCTTCTAATCTTATATATATGTCACAGACCTCAACAACTCCAAAAAACTATTAATATACTCATCATCCAATAGTTTCCCTAGCTTATGCTCATGGAATTATTTAACTTTGTTGTCATAGTACCTCTCAGACATGTATTTCTCCTAGAAATATCTCTCAAACCATCCCCATGACAATTATTTCTCTCTAAGGCCTTTAACATTTCTTAAATCCTCCCACCATATGTCAACATTTCCCTTCTGGATGGAAGTGGATATTATGGCCTTCATGTTTTTAAAGTAGTCTTGCACCATGAAGTATTTCTTCATTCCTAACAACCAGGATTCTACTTCTTCAACCTTCTTAATATGTCCATCAAAGGTAGGGGGTTTTGTTTTCTTGAACTCTTCCAACATTAAGTTTTTCTCACTTATCCTTTGTTGATGATGTCTCCTAGTAATAGCAGTAGAAATGTTTCTCATGGTTTTGCTTTCTTGAACTCTTCCAGCATCAAGTTTTTGTCACTTCTCCTTTATTGATGTTGTCTCCTAGTTACAACACTAGACAATCGCTCATGGTTTCCTACCCTTCTTTTGGGTGTGCTGAGTGGAGTTCCTTCTCTCACTATGTCTTCATTTGCATGTCTATCCCTATTCCTTGACTTGTTGTCTTTAGCCCTATTAGCCTCTAATCCATGACTCCCTATTTCAAATGAGCTTTGCTTGGAATTTTGCATGCCTAAATAGCTAGAACCAAGCTCATGTTTCCTTTTCCTTTGCAAATCCGATAAGCTCGACAAAATCACTACTTTCATTTCAGCTTACTTTTCTTGATCTTTGACAATCCTTTCACTATATTACTTACAAATCCTCAATTCATCCCTTAAACACCTAATAGTTTCAATCCAATCAAGGGTGTTTTCCTTTATCTTCTTCCCAACCGAGTCCTCTTCTTGACTATGTTGAAACCTGTCGATGCTATATTGTACCATTTTTGTGCTCATTCCTTTGTTCTCTCACTGTAATTCTTTGTGTCTTCTTATGTGATGTCACACTCACAGTTGTTAGCTATATCAAACACAAACATATTAACTAATTACGGTGTTATGTCAAGACTAAACATGTTGTTTCGAAGTATGACAATCTGATGTTGTTCAAAAATCCATGTTAGTCACAATCTTGAAGAAACAAAAACACAAATCAAGATACTAATAATCACATCAATAGCAGGTCTAAATCAGCATGTTAGCAATCACATCCATAGAAAGTTGAAATTAGCATTTTATCAAGGTTGGTAATCACATTAGCCATCAATCCAAGGAAAATTTAGCACATGCACTAATTTAACTATTAGGTTAAATTTGCATGTGAGCCTCTTCAGGTCCAATGTTGAACCCAACCTATGTTATTCACTTCGTGACTCTTTAAAAAATCTTCTAACTTCATTCTTATAGTGTATTCCTGACCCTTTAGGCCTAGCGTTTGAACCAACACTCTGAAACCACTATGTATCATAGCTTCAAACTTTGTCTTCCAAGGCTTGTCTGGTCCAATTGTTGAACCTAAGCTCTGGTACCACTCTGTAAAACTCCCTCCCAACCCCTTGAGCTATCTTGGGTTGCAAAAGGCGTTACTTAATATTTGACCTGACCTCCAAGGTCTGTTATGAATATGGGGTCACAAAATTCCACTTTTTCCAATGTCGTTAAAACTAAAAACCAATGTCACCATTGCATTCAGATCGTCGAAAGATTTCCAACAATATAATGTGTATCTCAATCCAACTCCTAGATTGAAAGTTATTCCCTTCTGAAATTTAACCAATCAATTATGCCACATTAACATTGGGTTACAAAATGACACCCTTATGTTATCCATTTGTAGTCCACATGGCACTACCATATAATCACAATGCAAGTCCACATCATTTTTGGCTTCTATGAGGCATCCCCGTGACCACGACCACGTTTTCTTAAATGCATGGCCCAAAAGGCCTCCTCCTTATGTTTTGTGGCCATTTTTACGTGAATTTGGATGCCCATATCTACTTTGCATGCAATACCTCTATTTCAAGGCCCACATCCAACCCATCGCCCATTTCGTCCCTCCACCAAGGTGTTCATATCTTTTCCACCCTCATACCTTGAATGCCCAGATCTGGATCATTGTGCAACATTCCCTCTACTTTACATCCACCCATCTAGCCTTGCATCTACCCTCTCTACCATCAAACCTCCTAGAGCCCCACTACGTATGTCATGGAACTGCCACGTCACAGACTCCCAAGGTGTGCCTACTGTTAGGACCTCATATTGTCTCTTTTTGACCATACATTTTTTTATGATGTCATCCTTTTTCAACTTATATTTAAAGTCCTTGTTACTGTTTTAACCCAATTATTCCAAAGGTACACAATATTTATTCTCATCACTATACGTTTAATTATTTTACATATAATTACACTATCTTCATTGTTGATCATTGAATTGATAGTTGCTGAATAGTTAAAGAACAATGTGCAGTCCACGTTGTTGAAACTGCCTGGAGATTGCAAGATTACCTCTACAGTTGCTGAAATAGTAGGAACGATGTGCAAATCTCGTGACTGAACAGTTGTGATTTGCGGTCTAGATTTGACAGCAACAGAAGAAGATCACCGAAGGAGTTGCTACACTGGATGTAACGATCATGATCTAAAGACAGTGTTATTGTAACAACATTTTGTTGATGGGAAAACTGACTTCCCTATTTTTGTATAAAGGGTTAAAATAGGACTTACAATGTAATCTATTGTAATAGATGTCTCCTCTTTAAAAAGAGGAGACATCTACATTAGAAGGGGGATGAACAGACTGCGGGAAAAGGCTTAGTTGAAGGAATAGAACTGGAATCCTTTTTTCTATAACATGACATATTGATAGATGAATAAAATCTTGTTCTGAACATTTCTTTCTAGTTCTCGTCTCCTGGGGAATCTTGTGAGAAGGATAGGGCCCACCTTCATCACAAGATTCACCCACTATATTTCTGCAGTGTGTTAAGTGTGTCTTTTATCCATGCCTTGTTAACAATATTGTTTTCTGAATATTGTTTTCACATTATTGCTGAAACTCTGTTTTCTTTCCAATTGATTGTTGCACTATTTAGTATATCCATAGTTCATTCATGAGTGTTTCATTGGCTTTTGAGTTTACAGAGTGAGTTGGCACTGTGGTGATTAGAAACAGGTGCTGAAGATTCCCATTCTGGGAATAGGGTCCTGTTCTCTGTTACAGCATATCTAGTGCTTTCCTTTGCAGATTGATTCTTTTTCATTAGATTACTTCTTTAATGAATTTAAGCCTTCTTTGGTAGCTGTCTGCAATAGATTGTTTTTGCTGTAACTCAGAGTGGAGCTTCAATTTTCTTAAGCAAGGTGTGATCAGTTTTTACTACAACTTTCATTGCTTTTAAGATTGAGTATATATAGTACGCAGTTGCCTTTGAAATAAACAGACTTCCCTGGGTTGACAATTTATGTAGCACTTGGTTGTTTGAATTAATAAGCAATTAAAGTGACCAACATTTTGGCGCCGTTGCCGGGGAAGGCAATCATAGATTTTAAAAGCATTGATGATTTTCTTTTAGATATGCAAGAAAACTAATCCTACAGGTGGCAAGGGCAAAGGAAGAGGAGGAAGAAAAACTTTTATTGATGAGATTATTTCAAAAGCTGAGACTTCTTAGAGGCTAAGCTCTCGGAGGCCACAGACTCAGCACTCTCTCCAAACGGACTACGAAACAGAGGAAGTAGTGGGACCTGAAAGGGTTGAAGAGACAGTAGAACATACTGAGGAACCAGTGGAGGACATTGAAGAACCAATAGAAGATATTGAAGTTGAGGAACCAGTTCAGGACATTGAGAGTCCAACAGAAAGCGCTGAAGACCGGGTAAGTGCAACAGGGGAACAACCAATGGATGGAAACAATGAAGGAATCTTTGGTGGAGGACATGGAGGAGGAGAAGGAAGAGGCGAGAACTCTCTCTCCACCTTGGAATTCCCTATTGGGGAACTTCCCAGAGGAGCAACTCCTATGAAGAACATCCCACTCTCAGCCTTACCCAACTTCCATGGTTTATCCTCTGAAGACCCTGATGAGTTTCTTTTCGAGTTTGATATATTGTGTAGAAGTTATGATTATGTTACTAATGCTCAAAAATTGAAGTTATTTCCAGCAACATTAAAAGGAAATGCACTGAGATGGTTTATGAGCTTGGGAGGTCATGTGATCACAACATGGGATCAGATGAAGGAGAAGTTTCTGGCCAAATACCAAGACTATTGCCGGACGAGAGAGAAAAGGGAGGAACTATTCAAGATGGTTCAGAAGGAGGATGAAAATCTGGAGGACTTTGTGGAAAGACTCCAGTATAATCTGCAGAGATCCGATCACCCCAATGTAAGTAAAGATATCCTTAAGACAATATTATTGAAAGGGGTAAGGGATGACTGTTTAGATATGTTAAATATGCTTGGTAAAGGGGATATATCTAAAGAATCGTATGATGAAATTGTCAACCTCTACAACAGATGTTCAAGAGGGGCTGCAAACAGATCAAAAAGTAGGGACAATACATATTCAAGAGTCCAGAAATCAGCCAGTGGGGGAGCAAAAAGAGCTGAAATAGGTAACCTACTTGAAGAATTTAAAACTGAAATGTTAAGCTCTTTTGCTTCACAGATTGATATCTTGCAGGTTAAGAGAAAATAGGTAGAGGCAGAAGCTACTTTAGCTGTCTTCTATCCTGAATGCAGAGAAAAACATCCACTAAGGGAATGCCCATTGGACAAGGTACCAATTTGCACCATTTGTGAGAAGGACCATGAAACTCAACAATGCCCTTCTTTACCAGGGATAAAAGCAGCGTTGCAACCAACTGAGGAGGAAGCTGAAGCAGTTTATTTGCTGACACAGAGGAGGCAATGGAAACCACGAGGACAAGGTACGAACTCCAGTATGCCATTTAATCGTTGGAATAATTATTCTTCTTTTAATCAAGCAAACTACCCACCCTTCAACCAAATGCAATACCCACCCTTTAATCAAATGAATTTCCCACCCATGCAGCAAACAAACCCTCCCTTTGTAGACCCTGCAATGTGGACTCCTTGGCCTCCACAGCAATCTTATTTTAATCAATGGAACCCAAACTGGAGAGCTCAACAAATTCCGTTCCCAAACCAATTTCCTCAGTTTCAGCAACAACTCTCTCTCCCGTCAGGTGCTCCACCAAATAATCAGACAATGAGACCCCAGCTGCCTGTACAACCGAACCCTAACCCTAATAATAATAAATCTGTGCAAGTCATCGATATTCAGAACCTGCCTACATCTCCTGTGCAGTGTAATGATATTCATTTACGATCCGGGAGAGTAGTTGAGCCGATTATTGATGATATTACCTCTTCTGACTCTGACAAAGAAGAGACAAAAAAGAATAATTTACCTAATAAGGGTGTTGAAACAGTTAAACCACCCTCTAATAAAGTTGCTGAAATAGCAGAGCCACCATTCCCTGAGCGTCTAGCTCTTACTAAGACACCTGAGCCGCCTGCTTTTAATCTTCTAGGGGAATTGCAGAATCTTTATGTTAAAATTCCACTTTTACAAGCACTCAGGGATGTACCGATTTATGCCAAAACTGTCAGAGACATTTGCATCAAGAAACCTGGCAGGAAATCTAAAGACCCCCTTACATTTCATGTGATGGGTGATCTAGCTGCTTTAATGCCGGGAAAAACTCCTCCTATAAAATATGGTGATTCAGGCCATCCTACGGTCATGGTACAGGTTGGAAAAACTATTGTTTCGCGAGTTCTGGTAGACTTAGGTGCTACTATAAATATTATGACCCTTGTGCTACTATAAATATTATGACCCTTCAAACTGCACAACTGTTACAGCTGAAAAATGTAATCAGAGAGACACCAACCATCCTGGAATTAGCTGAACGTTCCACAATCAAACCAGAGGGGGTTATTGAAGACCTGATCATTTTAGTTGAATCCTGGAATTACCCAGCTGACTTTGTCGTATTATAGACTAAAACAAAGTTGGGGGGACATCCTCTGATTTTGGGGAGACCCTGGCTGGCTACAGCAGATGCCTTTATCAGTTGTAGATCAGGATCAATGACAATTTCTAATGGATGTGAAACCAAGCAGCTTACTCTTTACCCTCATGCTACACCTATGATTAACAATGATGATTATGTATGGTTAGACTATGAGGATAATGACACTCAACCCATTTTGACCATTGGACAAGCCTTAACTCTTAAAGACACCACGGAAGATGAAGTAATTAGTAATTTTATTTCTGAACCTTCATCGGTCACTTCTGAAACATATAATCAGTTAACTGCAATTTTGGAACCTGAAACTCAGGAAAAGCTTAAATCTGAAAATTTACCTCAAACATCAACTGCTATCTCCTCTAAAAGCATAACAGTAGAAATCGAACCTGGCAAAACATTGAACATAAACCCCAATTTATCAGATGCTGAAACACAACAGCTAATGAAGTTACTTCGTGAAAACAAGGAAGCATTCGCATGGGACTACACAGACATGAAGGGGATCTCTCCTGAATTATGTACTCATCGTATCTATATTAAGGAGGGGTGCCGACTAGTCTGTCAACCCCAGCGGCGAATGAATCCCAATTTGAGGGAAATTGTTAAGGAAGAACTTCAAAAATTGCTTAATGCAGGGTTTATATACCCCATATCTGATAGTGAATGGGTTTCTCCATTGGTGATAGTACCTAAGAAAAATGGGAAATGGAGAGTATGTGTAGATTATAGAGCTTTAAACAAAGCCACTCAAAAAGATCATTTCCCCTTGCCATTCATTGATCAGGTGCTGGACAGTTTGTCAGGAAAGAGATTCTTTTCCTTTTTAGATGGTTTTAGCGGGTATAACCAAATCAAAATTGCACCCCAAGACCAAGACAAGACCACTTTTACTAGTCCTTGGGGAACTTTTGCCTATAGAGTCCTCCCCTTTGGACTATGTAATGCTCCAACAACATTTCAAAGAGCAGTGATAGGAATTTTTTCTGATATGCTTAATGACTCTATGGAGATATTTATGGATGACTTTACTCCTTATGGTGTGACTTTTGAAGATGCATTACAAAACCTTGAGAAAGTACTTAAACGATGTATACAAGCTCATCTTTCCTTGAGTACTGAAAAATGTCATATGATGATGAACGAAGGAATTGTACTGGGACACTTCATTTCATTCCTAGGGATTCAAGTAGATCCATCCAAAGTACAGGTAATTCAGACTCTTCCTATCCCTAAAACACAAACTGATGTAAGAAGTTTTTTAGGACATGCTGGATATTACAGAAGATTTATCAAAGATTTTTCTAAAATAGCTTCTCCTTTGTTGGTGTTACTTATGAAAAATGTTGAATTTAAGTGGATTGATGCCTGTCAAAAAGCATTTGATGAACTTAAGCATGAGTTGTCTACAACTCCTATTCTAAGGGGACCTGATTGGGCACTTCCCTTTCATATATCCTCTGATGCTTCGGATACTGCAATTGGAGCTGTCTTGGGACAAGAAGAAAATAATCTTCCTTATGCTATCTATTTCATTAGTAAGAATATGACCCCTGCTAAGCTTAATTACACAGTTACCGAAAAGGAATTTTTAGCAGTCATTTACGCTATTAATAAATTTCAACATTACATTACTGGTTATCCTACTTTTGTTCATACTAACCACTCGGCTATTAAGTATTTAATGAACAAATCTATCACAAATGCTCGAGTTACCAGGTGGTTATTGTTATTACAAGAATTTGATATTACAATTGTAGATCGACCAGGTAAAGAAAATGTAGTTGCTGATTTCCTTTCTCGGATAAAAACTGATGATAATACTCCAGTAGATGATTCCTTTCCTGATGAATACTTGTTTGCAGTATCTGCTCACTCACCTTGGTATGCAGACATTGCCAATTATTTGGTTGCAGGGAAGTTACCATCACACCTATCACACCGGGAGAAAAGAAAGATCATTCAACAAAGTGCTCGGTATAGCTGGATAAGTGGGTGTCTTTTTCATACAGGACTTGATCAGGAAATTCAAAGATGCATTAGAGAAGATGAGGTTTATGATATACTGAAGGCTTGTCATGATGGCCCTTGTGGAGGGCATTTTGCTGATAAGAGAACAACACATAAAATTCTCAGGATGGGTTATTATTGGCCCTCACTTTTTAAGGATGCAAAGAAATATGTCAGGGCCTGTGATAGCTGTCAGAGAATGGGTCAACCTAATCATAGAGATGAAATTCCACTGAACCCCCAGGTAATACTTGAACCTTTTGAAAGATGGGCTCTAGACTTTATAGGACCCATCAATCCTCCATCCAGTCAAAGAGTTTATATATTGGTTTGTACAGATTATATGACCAAATGGGTGGAAGCGAAGGCACTTACTAGAGCTAATGAGGAATCTGTTTTAACCTTTCTATTTGAAGAAATTTTTGTTAGGTTTGGAGTGCCTAGAGAACTAGTCACAGATGGAGGACCTCCTTTCAATTCTCATGGTTTTAAAGCCACGCTTCGAAAATATCATATCAATCATAAAATTAATACACATTACCACCCCCAAGCTAATGGTCAGGTGGAAAGTACAAATAAAGTCATAGAGGCCATTAAAACAAAAACAGTGAAGGAGAATAGGAAGGATTGGTCCCAAAGGCTGCCTGAGGCATTATGGGCTTACAAAACTCCCTGGAGGAACACTATAGGTTTTTCACCCTATGAATTGGTTTATGGTAAAAGTGTTCTTTTTCCTGTGGAATTTAAAATTAAAACCTTAAGAACTACTTTAGCTGTTAACCTTGATTTGACTGATGCACAGACAGCTAGGTTGCAGCAACTTCAGGAATTGGATGAAAAGAGGTTGGATGCCATCCATCAAACAACTATGATTTAACAACAAAGAACCAGGTGGCATGATAAAACTATTAAGCATAAGCAGTTCCAAAAAGGTAATTGGGCTCTATTGTATGATTCCTGGTTTGAAAATTTTCAAGGAAAATCGCGAACAAGGTGGCTAGGACCTTACGAGATAGATACTATTTTTCCCAATGGAACAGTAATTCTCCTAACAATTGATGATTCTAGAACACCATTGTTAGTGAATGGGTATCGACTCCATCCGTACCAGCAACCTATTTCTAAAGAGGATTTTAAGGCCACTTGCATGGCAGATTCACATTATATCTTTTTGGGGGAGCCTGCTGCTCCTCATTGCATTTAATATCTGCATTATATGTTTCTTTATTAGATTAGATTTCTTAACTAATAATCCCTATCAAGGATTTCCATGTTACAATTTATTATTTTACAGGACTCGGATTGTGAGGCTGGTTGAAAAGAACAAATGTATTGCAAGCAGGATCAAGTTTCATTTTGGGAAACATTCTCATCTCACCTCAATTCATAGCTCATTCCCCCACATTACCTCTCAGCAACACTTTCCTATTTTGCTTTACAGCAACATTTCTCTTTATTTTTCCCGTTGCTGAAACACCAACTTTTCCCCTTTTTCCCATTGCTGAAACACCAATTTTTCCCATTGCTGAAACACCGACTTTTTCCATCTCTCCCTAAAACACCAATTTTTCCCATTTTTCCCATAATTGAAACATTAATTCCTCTCAAAAGAATGAATACATATTACTCCCCATTGTGAGAATCATCTATTGATCCTTATAACTTTGATCTTTCACTACCTCCTCCTATGTTTATAAAAGCCTTTCATATAAATACCCTCATATTACAAAACCCTTTTTCATAACCATTGGTGATCTATTAGCGACGACATTATATTTTCAGAATATCAATCGAAGGTAAACATGAGGTATGTGTTTTTATGTGTAAATATTAAACTATAGTTAATGAGAAGATTGTGACATGATTACTGCAATCGCCGTACATTCAAACTTATCATTTTAGCCGCAGTTGAGGGGGGGAATACCAAAATTTTGCAATCATTTCACGATACGCCAATCATCGTTGTTTTTACCACAATCATGTCTCGTCACCCCATCTTTGTCTTATTATGTCACGACCTCATTTCCAAAACTTACTCTGTTTCGGGTGCGGTAACTCGGCTCTGTACTGTGCATTTTACTGAAGCAAGTAACTATGGGAGGCAACGCTATTCGAAATGAACCCGGCTCAACAGCTCTATTGGAATTGCACCCAGAAGTATATCAGATTTTTCAGCAGGCAGGCTGGGTAGATTATTTTTGAAGGCTCCAAGGATTTGATCCTCAGCAAGTCCTTGAATTTGCACGCAATTTACGGGAAGGTTACTCTACTGTTCAAGGAGTCCAAATTCCAGTAACAGAGGATGATATAGCATAGGTTTCAGGTTTAATGGCCGATGGCATTCGATGGTTCAGTCATAAACACATCATTTTGAACGCACAACAGGACTTCCTTCTACTAGGAGAGCGGGTCGAGCCTAAAGGCAGGGGTGTTGCACTTCATTCATTACCACTTCCATGGCCGATGGTTGCCGAGTTTGTCAAGCACTATCTCACCTACGAAGGACGTTACCAGGTAGTTTATCAGCATGATTTTGTGTTGTTAAATCATTTAAGACATGGTCGTCTGCTAAATATGCCATACTATCTGCTTGGGTGTCTGAAGAATATGTCACATTATTCCATGAATGTGAAGTACCCACTCCTTTCCCTCACTCACCATCGTCTTGTTCAGCTTCTAATTCAAAGGGGATTTGCTCAATAGAATCCCCCTCTCCTTAAAAACCCACCCCTGGAACCCCATGAAGATTGTGAAATTCCTTAAGCAGCAGCCGAGAATCCCCAAGAAACTACTGAAGTTCCTTGAGCAGCAGCCGAACATCTTCAGGAAACTGCAGAAATTTCTCAAACAGCAACCAAAACTCCCCAATTAAATGCTGAAAATCCTCAACAAACCCCTGGAATCCCTCAGCAAATTGAAAATCCTTCTGCACAACAACCAGGGAGCATCTTTGATTCCCCACCACCTATAGCAGTTAATCCAATTGACCCCTCCATTGCATCGACCCCACCCCATAATTTAGCTGAATCATCCACTCCCACTGTCCATATCCCCAGTGATGATTCAGATGACAACATTCCCATTGCTAAGCTAAAAAGGAAAAGGCAAGAAAAGGCTGCGCCCCTACCAAAAAGACGAACAAGGGCCTCAATTAAAGAAGCTATCACTTCTGATGACCCTCCTACCCCAGAGAAAGCTACTCATAAAAGAAAAACCATTGTTCTTCCTGCCTTTTTACCTCGAAGATGAACGAGGACATCTTCTGAAGCAGCAACTAAAACCACTACCCTAAATTCCCCACCTATTATCCTAAAACCCCATACCCCACCACAGTCCCAAGGCCCTGAATCTTTACCTACCTCACCCTCGGGTACTGAAATGCAAAATGCACAGGATTTTGTGACATCATTCCTTTCAGAGAACGTAGCTGTCACACAAGAACCAGCTACTGATTCAGTAGCTGCTCCACAAGAACCAACTATTGATCCATCAAAAGTGGATACCCAAGATGATATACAGCATGTAGTTGTCCCACAAGAACCAGCTACCAACTCAGCAGGTGCTACACAAGAACCACCTGTTGATGTCCATAAAACAGACGACCTAGATGTAGCTGCCCCACAAGAACCAGCTATTGACTCAGCAGTTGCCACACAAGAACCACCTGCTGATGTCCATAAAACAGATGACCTAGATGTAGCTGCCCCACAAGAACCAGCTACTGACTCAGCAGTTTCCACACAAGAACCACCTGCTGATGTCCATAAAACAAACGACCTAGATGTAGCTGCCCCACAAGAACCAGCTACTGACTCAACAGTTGCCACACAAGAACCACCTGCTGATGTCCATGAAATAGATGACCAGGACGTAGCTGCTCCAGCTACTGACTCAGCAGTTGCCACACAAGAACCACCTGCTGATGTCCATAAAATTAATGATCAAGATGTAGCTGCCCCACAAGAACCAGCTACTGACTCAGCAAGTGTTACACAAGAACCACCTGTTGATGAACAAAATATAGATAATCAGGAACCAGCTATGTAGTCAGCAGCTGCCACACAAGAACCATCTACTGATATGCAAAATTTGGATGCGCAAGATGATATAGTTGTTACAGAACCAGCTGATGATTCAGCAGATGTCACACAAAAACTACCTGCTGAGGCTGCAAACAATGAAGCTACTACCGAACAACAACCCTTCCATCCACTGGAATCAGCTACTGAGACTGTGACTGCTACACAAAGCCCAGTCACCTTGGCTTCCCTTTTACAAGAAAACGAGTTTCTGAAATCAGAGCTCGAGGTTTATAAGTAGGAACTAATAGTGGCAAGGGAAGCCTATGAAAGAGAGCTTAATCTGTATACTTTAGCTCATGCAGCATCTGCAGCCGAGAAAAGTGTAGAGAAAGATCAATATAATGAATACATGTGCAGCCAATGTGGTAATATTTATCATCAAGCTGGTTATAAGATAGTCAAAGTCCCATTGCCTGGAGCCACTCTTGCATCGGCTCCTGTTATAGTTAAAAAGGAACGCCCTATTGTTACACAAGAATCAGTAGGGCCTTCAAAGATTTTTGAAAAAGAAGTGAAACCACAAGTATCTTGGCCTACTCTGGTTGTTAAAGCTGAAAGTCCTGTACCAAGGCCTACAAAGACTGTGTTTACTCAGACTGAACCTCGGCATTCAAAGACTGTCTTCACTCAGACCACAAGCACTCAAGCACAAATGGATATATGGAAGAAGGAATATGTTATGTCATAGGAAAGGATCTTGCAGGAACATAAATTATCATGGCAAAATCATATATATGCAAATTGGGAAGTGTTGGAATAGTCTTGTGCACAGAACAAGGAAAATAAACAGTTAAAAACTAAATTGTCTTTCATGTTTGATCTGGTTCAAAGACTACTGGCCACCAGGAAACCATCCTTTAATTATTCTGTGTTTCTTGCAGAGCGCCTAGCATTCTTCCAAGTAAAGGCAATCAGAGATGGACGATCTCATGAGGTATCTACACCTCAACAGTTTATCAAAACATTCACAGAGGCATCATTTAGTGAACAAAATTTACTTTGTGAACTATACCTCCATAATGAAGCCATGCCTGAGGATAGAAAGCTTAATCTGATTCCTCTGGTTGGGGACATTCAGATTAGAGCCTTTGTCTCTTTCCTGGCCAATCAGCTCACATGGCAAAATGCCTTCCTTTCAGCAAAACACAATGAAGATAATCACCTTCTGTGGATTCGATCTGAACCACAGAATGTTGTTGTTTTTGTCGCTGAACATCATCGGTTTTTAAGGGAACCAGGAATGACCGAGCATCTTAGAGAATTACAGGCAGCAGTCTTAAAAGATTGCCAACATTATGTCAAAGCCAAGGGAGCTCTTGCCTTACAGGCAAACAATCTATTTTGGGAACACTGCCCTAAGGAGAGAAAGGAATATCATCCCTTTAACCCTCTTAATCTTCAAACAACAATTTCACGGCTACCTAATTATGTCAAATGCATTCAACAGTGTGCTGAAAAGTGGTTAGGATATCATTTTCACTTCCCTCTTCTATGGTTGCCAGTACAGCAATATAAGGCTTATTTCAGGTTGTCCAAAATGGAGGAGCTCGCAGCATGGCAGAGACTATAGAATGTCCAAGGTTTCAGAGATTTGGTTGATAGCACCTTCTATACTTACTGTCTAAGTAATTTGCATTGTACAGCCCAGTACTCGAACTCAGACTCAGAGTAAAAGTTGCATGAGGACATGCAACCCTTTCAGTTGGGGGGATGTTAGGACTTCATATTGTCTCTTTTTGACCACACATTTTGTTATGATGTCATCCTTTTTCAACTTATATTTAAAGTCCTTGTTACTGTTTTAACCCAATTATTCCAAAGGTACACAATATTTCTTCTCATCACTATACGTTTAATTATTTTACATATAATTACGCTATCTTCATTGTTGATCATTGAATTGATAGTTACTGAACAGTTAAAGAACGATGTGCAATCCACGTTGCTGAAACTGCCTGGAGATTGCAAGATTACCTCTATAGTTGTTGAAACAATAGGAACGATGTGCAAATCTTGTGACTGAACAGTTGTGATTTGCGGTCTAGATTTGACAGCAACAGAAGATGATCACCAAAGGAACTGCTACACTGGATGTAATGATCATGATCTAAAGACAATGTTATTGTAACATCATTTTGTTGATGGGAAAACTGACTTCCCTATTTTTGTATAAAGGGTTAAAATAGGACTTACAATGTAATCTATTGTAATAGATGTCTCCTCTTTAAAAAGAGGAGACATCTACATTAGAAGGGGGATGAACAGACTACGGGAAAAGGCTTAGTGGAAGGAATAGAACTGGAATCCTTTTTCTGTAACATGACATATTGATAGATGAATAAAATCTTGTTCTGAACATTTCTTTATAGTTCTCGTCTCTTGGGGAATCTTGTGAGAAGGACAGGGTCCACCTTCATCACAAGATTCACCCACTATATTTCTGCAGTGTGTTAAGTGTGTCTTTTATCCATGCTTTATTAACAATACTGTTTTCTGAATATTGTTTTCACATTATTGCTGAAACTCTGTTTCTTTCCAATTGATTTCTGCACTATTTAGTTTATCCATAGTTCATTCATGAGTGTTTCATTGGCTTTTGAGTTTACAGAGTGAGTTGGCAGTGTGGTGATCAGAAACAAGTGCTGAAGATTCCCATTCTGGGAATAGGGTCCTATTCTCTGTTATAGCATATCTAGTGCTTTCCTTTGCAGATTGATTCTTTTTCATTAGATTACTTCTTTAATGAATTTAAGCCTTCTTTGGTAGCTGTCTGCAATAGATTGTTTTTGTTGTAACTCAGAGTGGAGCTTCAGTTTGCTTAAGCAAGGTGTGATCAGTTTTTACTACAACTTTCATTGCTTTTAAGATTGAGTATATATAGTACGCAGTTGCCTTTGAAATAAACAGACTTCCTTGGGTTGACAATTTATGTAGCACTTGGTTGTTTGAATTAATAAGCAATTAAAGTGACCAACACCTACTAGGCACCGCAACATGGCATATGTGTGGTCCCTCATGACACTATCACATCATTTGAGGTGTTGGGCCCACCCAGCCTTTTCCCAAGGTACAAAATTTGACCCTTCGACATGGTGATGGTGATGGTGGGCTTACCACATTTGCCCGAATGATCGTGTTACTACCACTCGTAGTCAAACAAACAAGGTTATGATTTAGTGAAATACTTAATACTTGGGGCATCATCCTAGACACCAAATTTTCTTTAGGAGACGATCAAGGCCTAAACGTTAGCCTCCATGGATAATACAAGCCTGAAGCTCCATTCTTACGGGTTTATTATGTGTTTTTTTGCTATGGTGGTTTATGAGTGAATCATTCAAAGTTTTCATTCAAGAAAACAACAACAAGATAAATACTTTAGAGACTTATAGTTTTTCAATCAATTTTAAAAGTTAGAAGCCTGCCATTATAGCCATACAAACACTCAACTACCACCATACGATTAATTGATAAATTATACAGAAAGTAGCAACTCCATGGAGCTACTAGTCATTGAAGCATAACATTCAAGATAGTCAACAGTAGGTGTAATAAAAACATTCAACACTTATACATGAATAAGCATGATCATAGTAGCATTCATCATCAAAACAAGGCTATCATAGCCTAAAGGTAGAATATACACAATTTCATGTTTACATGAGTGAATTTAACTGGTTGGAAACTTAAGGAGGGAGTTCAACTCTACACCCAAACATAGGCCAACTAAACTACAAATATTTATTGTACTTGACCACCCTCGATCCAGATCCAGAGTTTGAGGGAGTGTATAGGCCCAAAGAACTTCACATGAATGCTTTACCAAATCCTTCAAGAGGAGGAATCCATTGTTTGGGTGGTTTATCAACTACCCCCAAGAAGTAAGCACCAAAAAAACCCTATTACTTTCGAAACCAAAGCACACCCAAGGCTCAGTTGGGGAATATCTCAATTCTAGGAGACTAAATCCAGTATATAGGTTGTTTATCAATTGGATTTTCAAGGAAAGCACTACAGGATCTTGTAGCACATTTCCACGTAGTTTATCAGCCTACTCAGTAAGCATTAAGTGGTTTATCAATTTTTCCAAGCAATAACTTATTGGTTTATCAACTCTTTCAGTAAGCACCACACTGGCTCAACTTACTAGCCTTGTGGTTTACCAACCTTCCAAAAATCACCCAAGTGACTTATCAACCCATTCAACAAGCACCAATTCATTTCAGAGCTTATCTAGCAAGCACTTAGTGGTTTATCAACTTACTCAGCAATAACTAACTGGTTCAATTCTCCACTAAACCTCCCATTGTTCCATATAGGCTTAGACACAGTCTTTTCTGATTCATTCTTCTCTGTAGATTTTCTTATTCTTGTTGTGTGCTTTCCTCAAGTCATCCTACGTTGTTCTTCATTATCTCTCACAAATTTATTTTCCTCTTTTCTTATCATAAAATCTCTCCTTTTGGCCACACCCATACCCCTCTCCTTATTCTCTTACATGTTGACCTTCTTCTCCTCATCATAAGGTAGTTGCCCTCCTTAACCTTGACATATTAGAAGGATGGGTGGTGTCCTTATTTTCCTACCACTTTGGAACTTTATTAACTGTCAGTGTAGGTAGCTTGAATCAAGGTGGTTGTTGTGAGTTTATATGTGTCGGGTATGGATATCTCATGGCCCTTCGTAGGCCCTCCCCCCTTTATAACTCTATATTTTTGTCCCCTACTTAATTCAACTAGTCATTTAATTTTTTACACAAATTTACATAAGTTTACACAGTGGAATTTACATACATGGGGTGTACAAAAAAGGGTTGTTACACTTTTATAGGCGCCTCAGGAGTTATTCTCAAAGTATTTTTGATGTCCCTGGGGACGAATACAAACATCTCAATTAAACTAATAATTTCATAAAAATTCCTTTGCATAACAATCACAAAGACATATGACAAGCTTATAGTAGCAGATACTCTATTATTCTAATAAATGCTCTTAAATTGTTGTTATTTGGAACCACTCTAGACAAATTGACTAATACCTAGAGGTTATTTTCAAATCTAGAAGCAATAGCCAATTTGCATTGCTAATCAATGTGCTCATCCCCCTTCATATCAAATATAAAGCAAGCAATTTAGTAAATCAGATAGTCAAAGAAGGTGTGCTAATGGAAAATCAATAGCTAGATATCAACTAGGACAACATGGAAGCAAACTCCCTCAAGGAGGCTTGTAGCACCATCAAAAGTGTTGAATAGATATACCCTATATAGGGTGTAAGGGATATGAGGTAAGAAGGTGTTAGACTATTGTCCCTATAAAATACAAGTGGCATCATATTAAAATGTTGTCATGTGCACATTGGTGAAGAGATAAACCTCTTTTATTTTCTATTTTAAATAGACAAATCATTCCCTTGGCTAGAGTAAGAAACAACAAGAAGATTCCACATTCTACATTTTAAATGAAGAATAAAAAATTGTGGAAATGCGGATAAGAGAAGAACAAATAAGAAACTTGGTTCCACACTTTGCATTAGATGTGGGGACTCAATCATGAAACAAAATAGAAAAAATATTATGCATTCCACTTCCCATATGTAGAATGTAGAAATGTAGAAATACAAATAAAGGAAGAAAAACTCAAAAACTTTGCTTTGCACTCTACACAAAATAACGAATCTTGGGGGATAAGACCCTAAAGGCTTGAATGCCGATAGAGGAGAGAAAACATATAGATATTCCACAAACTAATCACAAAAAAATTGATAAAAATGAAAGAATTGAGTACATCACAAAAATATGAAGAGAGAGTGAGAGAGAGAAAATTGGAGAAGAATAAGAATTCCATTAAGAAGAACCATTACATGCATTGAGGCCAATTTTGGGACCTCTTCTTCTTCCCTTTCACTCTCTTCCTATTGCCCTCTTATAAGGTGTTTGTTTTATGAAATCAATTTTAACTAAGGTTTTCTTCATTAGTTAGATATGTATCAAGTTCCCTTTTGCCTAAAAATATGACTTTATGACTTATATATCCAAACTTAGACTATAACCCTCTTAATATTTAGATCAATCCTCCCCCCTAGAAAATGATGGTCCCTATCATTCAAAATTCTAAAAATACTAGGGAAACCATTATACTTAAGGTAACATCATGATTACGATATGCCATGAGCCAATGAATAGAAGGGTTTTGTCTGGTTAACCCATATTCATGGGATTATGGATGACCCATAACCATCATGATTACAATGTGCCAAGTGTCAATGAAGAGAAGGTTTTGTGTGGTTAAATCATAACTTTGGGTTTTTGGATTACCCGTAACCAAGTTGGAAATTGTGGCCTTTTTTAATTTTTCTGGAAATGGACCTGATTCTACAACTTTTCTGATAAATTTTGCTACAGGTAATGAAATCAAATTTTCTTGAAGACCCATTTGAGGTATTAAAGAGGCCTTTCCATTTATATAAGAAACTTACTATGTAATGATATATGGAGTGAAAAAATAATTCCTAAAACTCAAGGTATGCATGGCCACGCTACTTCACAAACATGTGTGACTTCAATAAATGATATATCCCAAAAGAGGAAGAAAAATAAAATCTCGTAAAAAGACCCATTTGAGATAACAAAAAATACTTTAAAACGAGTTTTCATGGGCCCTTTGAAGCGATATATAGAGGTTTTATCACTCTTTTGAAGTTCATTGAAGATTGATGGCCTGTGTTCCATCCATTATTGTGCCTCTATGATGGCCATACCACCATGAAGAAATTCAGAAAGGGATGAAATGAGGTTGTCCAAGATTTTGTGTATTGCATACAAATTTTTTAAGCTATCGCATGGTTGTATAAATCTAAAATAACAATTAATGTAAGAATACCAAGTGCAAAGGGCCACAAAGGATGTCAAGGGTTTGTAGAGAAACATGGGTTGTTGTAGAGATCATGGAACCCTCATGTTGTAGAATAATGGATGTAATTAATCCATGTAAGAATGATCCTACAATCGTGAATGAAGATATGAGGGTAGACAAACATGCAATTCTTGTGTACCAACTGTGATACTTATAGTGTATGACCAAGAAAATGGACTCCAAAAGTTCCAAAAGGAAGTTAGAGATTGTTGCAAAACTTTGAAACTGAAATATACTTCAAAGCCTCATTGCCTTGGAGTTGTAACCTATTCTAGTACCATTGATATGGATTTATGAAAGCAACAAAATGGAATACAATTTTCTAACAAAAACATAGAGACACATTAAAACTTGACTTCTTTTAATAAATGGAGTGTGTTGAAGCTATGAAGATGTGGAATGAAAAAAGCTCGTTTGAATAATAGTAGCTTATCTTTGAAAAGATATGTGACAGCTATGTGCATTCACTAGAGCGCAATACAATTAGTCTGAAAGGCCCTTTTTAACATAAAGAAACAATGTGGAAATCCTAAACATCCAAAAACCTAATGCTATGAGATTAAATGCCAAAAGGTTTGTGACCTTGATGGCGTTAGTTAGTATATCAACTTCCCTAGGTCATAACTTTTACATACAATCTCTATTTGGTGCACTCGATAACCGTTGGAAAGTTCTAGCTGAGCCCCTGCCATATTAAAAAAATATCGTTTAAGGCCTCAAAATGGCCCTAAAAGTTTAGAACATGAAAAATTGCAAAGAAAACTGTGAAGCTAGAGAATTGTGCTTTAAGCCAGTGGAATGGGTGGGTGGCCACCAATATCCACCTAGATCATTAGATGTGGCAATGCGAGAATGCATGAACTTGACATCCACATGTGGAATTCCAAAATGTAGATAAGGGGGAAATGACTTAGAAACTTGATTTTGCACTCTACACCAAATGCAATAATGCAGATTACAAGGAGTCAATGATGAGAAGAAAAAGCAACAAGATTCTTTCATTTTGCATTCTACATGTGAAAATGCAAAAATAGAAATAAGAGAAAAATAACTTGGACAGTTAGTGTTATGAAACCAGCTCAAGAAAAAGATAGAAAAGATAGATCAACGCCTTAGAATTCAGCCTCTTCGAGGGGGAAACCTCCTTTACATTACATAAATGAACAATTCTTGGATGATTCAAATGACAAAACCTCCTTTCTATATATAGGAGTATAAAGAGTTACAATATAACCCAGCCGACCTAACAATAATAATATAAAGCCACAAAATAACAACAGAGGGATTCTATGGGGCACAGTAATAATAATATGGGGACAATAGGGGCACAACAATATTAATAAGGGATACAACTACAAGAGTAATGGGGTAATCACTAGTATTATAAGGACCCAACATGCCCCTCTCCTTCAAAAAAGTGTTGTCCTCAATGCTTGAGTAGTTCTGGATGCTTCTGTATAAAATTCTCATCCTCCTATGTGGAATCTTCAGTGGATAAATTCTTCCACTTGATAATATACTCCGAAATTGATCGATTTCGTAGTTGTTGAGTTCTTGTTTCTATGACTACTTCTAGTTCCAATATAATTTTTCCTTCCTCGTCAAGTTCTGGCAATATTGTTTGAACTGGGAGCTTGTCGCCTATAACCTTCTTTAAACATGAAACATGGAAAACTGGGTGCAATCGAGAAGCTGCAGGAAGCTCCAATTTGTATGCCATAGTACCAATCTTTTGCAACACCTTGTATGGACCATAATACTTTGGTGATAATTTATTATCCTTCTTAGCTTTCTTGAGGGACATTTGCTTATATGGTTGTAGCCGTAGGAATACCCAATCACCTACATCAAAACTTCTTTCACCGCAATGTTGATCTGCCTGTTGTTTCATTCTATTCTGTGCCAACACGAGGTTATCCTTTAAGAGTTGGAGGACTTGTTGTTGATGTTCGATGTGATGTTCCACTGCTTGAACCTTAGAATTTTCTCTTAAATATGATGTGATGGATGGTGGCTAATATCCATAAAGTTCCATAAATGGGGTCATTTTTGTTGCTATATGGAAGGAAGTGTTATACCACCATTGAGCCAGAGGCAACCATTTGACCCATTGTGTCTGTTTATCAGATACAAAGCAACGAAGATATCCTTCCAAACATTTGTTTACTGTCTCAGTTTGCCCATCAGATTGAGGATGATAAGACGAGCTATGAGCTAACTGAGTACCAAGACAAGAAAATAATTCTGTCCAAAAATTTCCAGTGAAAATGGGATCTCTGTCACTTACAATAATCTTTGGGTTTCCATGTAGCTTTTGAATTGTTTCCATAAATGCAGAAGAAACTGTACTGGCTTTAAATGGATGTGATAATGCACAAAAGTGTGCATACTTGGTAAGTCTGTCAACTACCACTATGACGACACTCTGTCTTCAAATCATCAATCTTAGCTTCCACGCCCTTTATCTTAGATTCCACGCCATTTATCTTAGCTTCTGTTAGCTTTTGTGAGAGTGAAATTTGTTGCACTTGGTCTTGTAATTTTGATATATCATGTAGCATTTCTTCCTCTTCTTCATGAGTCATGCTAGAGCTTTCAAGTTGCTTACTAGGTGTTTGCATTTTCTTTCCTCGGGGCATCAGTTACTGATAACAATGCTCTACTATGCCCTTTGAATTCCTTCAAAATAATTTTTCAAACCAAGCTTAAGCAAAAATTAAAAAAAATCTACACACCTTTTTTCACTTTGTAGGAGCTCGATATTGCCTCTGATGTATCTCTGTAATTTTGGATCATCCAGTTCTGAAATTGCGATCTGTAGTAGCTCTCTGTGTCCTCTTTCCAATGCCACCAGTCTGATCCCAATTGGATTCTCCAAGGAAGAGTTATGTCAAATCTCCCACAGTGACCTGATTATAGACTAGTTCTATAGAGCGAACTTGTATGACGTGCCACTTGTTCCTGTTTTGACCTTTGGCTCTGAAAAAGATATACAAGAAACTACAGTCCGTCGTCTTTCTGAACCTTCTTACGAAATTTCAATCTGATGCCTAGAGAGAAATTTATGACTATTTTCCCTAGGTCACCTGTTTGGAATGTAATTCAGGAGTCTGCAAAAAGACCAACTTCCTCAGATCATATCTCCGTAAATATAGCGCTAAAAGATCTGAAATTCAGACCCGAGATTCAGTGCGATTTCTTCTCAAATGGGTTTTTTTTTAGCTTCTGAAACGTCACAGAAAAAAAAAGTTATAGCGAAAATGCCACGATGACCTGTTTGGAGCAGTGAAACCCTAGAATCCAAAGCTTTGATACCAAATGTTATGAAACCAGCTCAAGAAAAAGATAGAAAAGATAGATCAACGCCTTAGAATTTAGCCTCTTCGAGGGGGAAACCTCCTTTACATTACATAAATGAACAATTCTTGGATGATTCAAATGACAAAACCTCCTTTCTATATATAGGAGTCTAAAGAGTCACAATATAACCCAGTCGACCTAACAATAATAATATAAAGCCATAAAAATAACAATAGAGGGATTCTATGGGGCACAGTAATAATAATATGGGGACAACAAGGGCACACCAATATTAATAAGGGATACAACTACAATAGTAATGGGGTAATCACTAGTATTATAGGGACCCAACAGTTAGCCCCACACTCTGAACTGGATTTGGTGATGAAAGAATGTGGGAACTCATCCATGGCAAGAAAGCGCAAGAAGACTCTTTGCATTCAACATTCCACATGCGAAATGCAAAAATTGTAAAAAGAAAAAGAAAAATGAAATTTATAATCTTCTAATTGTTATATCATATTACATAGGCTATATAAACATACTAATATTATGATCAAATATGTTAATATTGAAGATTAATACAATGAAAATCCATAAAAGTGTAACAAACAACTTGATTAAAAAAATTGTATACTAATTAATATAGAACTATCTAAATTTTTTAAACAAATATTAAATGATTCCAAATAATTATATTTATAATTAATACAATTATAATAAAAACAAGTGTTGCAGTATAGCTTAGTCCCTATCTTTCTAAAATGATTTTTCCTTGTATCAACTAGCACTATATCGAACGGGGAAGTGGCGAGAGCAGGTGAAACCCTAATGGTGTTTTTTTGCAGATCGACGAGCTTTCCTCGCTGGTTGTTTTTGTGATTTCCCTTGTCCTCTTCTGATATACTCTTCTTTATCATTTTCCCTCTTCCATAGGTGTTTTTTTACATGGAATAGGGGGCGGGGTAGCTAGATTCCTAGTTGTCCTCGCCCCCTAGCCCATGCTTCACTGTATTATGGAGTCAGTGTCTCCTCGTCTTCTCTAGTGGGAGATTCTCTTTTTGCAGGTTTTTCGTCTAGCAATGTGGTTGCTAGATTTCTCGTTTAAAAGTGGTCATGCTTGCTATCATTCACATTCCCGCTTCGACTTTTCCCTGCACTATATATCCACTTACCTAGTCATATGAGATTGGTGTCAGCTCCATCCTTTTGCCAAAAGGGGGTTCAAATATAGGGCTTGTGTTGTGTGCTCTCTTCTCTTCTCAACAACTCTATTTTGTGATTGATAGTTTCCTTCTCAGTTTCCATAGTTTATAATTGGGCTTATTAGCCCATTTATTTTTTGTTTATGTTTTTTGACCGATGACTTCATTGGTGTTGGCGATTGGATTCACTAACCTTTTCTTTGTTGTTGTCATTTTTCGGATCCTTGTGTCTACTCCTTTCAGGGTTTTTAGTTGGGTTTATAATCAACCCATATTTGCGGGCTCTACGTGCCCATCCTTGCGAAGATTTGTTGACATATTTTTTACTATATTGGCTACCTATTCATGGGTTTTTATGGCACCTTTCTTGGGGTTATTCAACGGGCATGGGTGCCCTGTAACTTATATATTATTTTGGACATTATTCAGATCATGATTGCATACACGCATGGTGTATCTATAGAACGTAACTTTTATTTTCTTTAATAAAAATTACGGTTTTTTCCTCTAGAAAAAAAAATAGCTTAGTCCCTGTCACTCAAGTTAAAAATTATGCTCTTAGAAAAATTATATAAAAAATTATAACCTAAAACGGTGAATGATAAATTAATAATGGTTGATAAGAAAATAGAATCATCTAGTATTGCTTTGGTAGGAACTAATAATTGAGTTGTGAAGTGGATAAATTATTTTCTTCCTTATGCACAAGGACTTGCACAAATTTTGTTGGTTAGTAAGCAGTTCTAAGTCTACACATTTACAGTTTTATTTATCTTCTAATCAATTGAAAATTAGATTTTTTAATAACATTGATAAATAAATATTTATTTTTCAATTTTTTATTTTTTTTTTATTGGCTTGACCCATAGAAATTTGAACCTTGAATTTCATAATTTTCATAACACAACATGGTGATTACCAATTAAACTATCTGACTCAAATTTAAACATTTTCAATTATATTAGCCGATGCTAAACTAATAATAATTAGAAAATAATTAAATTGCTAAAATTCTTAGTGGGTACTAATAAAAAATAAATCTATCATATTTAATTCTCTTCTAAAATTTAAAGCACTTTTATTACGCGTGTGGTTAAAATATAATTAAATGATGAGTTTGAGCAAATTTTTGTGTTAAAAGATAAATATTTCCCTTTTCATTTTATAATATATTTTTTTATACAAAGTTTTTATAAAATTAATAAATATATTTCTTTATACAAAGTTATTATAAAATAAAAAATTTGTATTAATGCAGAAGCTAAAATAAAAAAGGTTTTTTTTTTTTTTTTTTAATTCGAATTTTATATAATATATTTTTCTATTCAAGTTAATTGAAGTATCAATAATTTCCTCGCTCTAATATTTCAAAATGAGATGAAATGTTTCTTCACAAGTTAATTAATTATTATAATGATAATAAAATGGTATTAGTATCTAAACATATTAAAGAAATTATTAATTCAATTTTTTTAAAATTAGATTTATTAAATTTATATCACCATACATCATTTACTAAATATTAAAGGTGTAATTTAATAAACACATGAGATAAAAAAAAATTTCGATATAGACAATACAATTTCCAATAAGATTGTAATTTATTGTTATTTAAGATGAATTTTTAAATATATAAATAAATTTTACATCTTACTCCTTCTTTTTTGGCACTTTATGCAACTAAAACTTTGTAGATTAAAAAACTTAAACTTATGAATCTTAAAAAATTCTATAGAATTTTGAACAAAATAGACTAAATACCAATATAGTTCCATCTTAACCATGAATCTAGCAAGAGCTTTGAGGGATCAAATCTCTTAGGGTGAAAACTTCTTTTAGAATGCAAAATTTGACACTAAGAGTGAGCTTATTGATATTTTATTATACATTTAATTAAACAAACCAAACACTTATATTCTTTTTTGTTTTTTTAATATATCCTAGGTGAAATATTTTTACTTGTCCTTAGTATGACCACTAAGAGTGAGATTATTTATGTTTTATAATATTTTTAATCAATCAAACCAAACAAGTATAATCATTTTTATTTTTTATTATATCTATGTTATAACACCATTTACCACTCTTGGTAGATCTGATCCTCTGATTATGGCCTATGGAAACCCTTCCTTCCAGACTTGGTCCAAAATCTAAAAAACAGTGTTTTATTCCCTATACGCTACTTTGCCCTGTGATAAAAGCATGTACACACGGGTTAGCATATACCCAACCCGCGTACATATGTTAAAACACTTTAAAAAATTAAATTTCCTTAATTTCGAGCAGAGTTCACGTGTTTTACCTATTACTCACCTCTTATTGCACGTGGCCCAACTGTTTCCCAACTAAAAAAACTAATTTGGAGAAGTATAAATAAACCTCCATGGGAAGGCCTTAAGGGAGAAGAGATGAGATATTAATACTATAGTGAGATTATCCCTGTCAAGTCTGACGAACCCTGTGCCTCCTGCACTTCCCAAAGCTTCAAGAAACCCTTGTTTCCTTGTTGGAGATATCCTTCATCTTTCTTGCAGATATCCTTGTATTGGTAATGGAGGAAGATTGTTGAGGCCGGGAAAGGATGAATCCGGAGGACAGTTCTGCTTGAAGCCGGAGAAGGACTTAGGTCGTATTTCTCCACTTCACTTGTAGCTAACTTCAATAAAAGAATGTTGTTCTATTTCCGATATTAAATGTGTTTATGCATCTATTTATATTGTAATTTGTTTATGAATCTTGCATTGATGCTTAATTGTTCATTCATTTATATGATTTAAAGTTAATATCATGAACATGCTTTATGTTTCTACTGCTGTATATGTTTCATTTGAATAATTTTCAGGTTTCGAAGATATCAAGAGAAGCTGAGGGTTTGCACCCTACTGGATCTACTCAAATGTAGGACTCCCCGGTAAGGACACTCTTGCAAAGTTCAGTAGAATAAGAATTTAGGTTGATTGCTTGAGCATTTCTTGTTGTGGTTCGTCCTTCGCTCTATTGGGGTTCTCAACCCAAGACCCTAGGGTGGTATCACCCGCAATAGATTTGGCGACTCCGTTGGGGATAACATTCTTGTTATTCTTGGTTTGGGTTTTTTGTTCTCAATCAGGGTTCAATTTCTTGGTTGCTTGCTTTTACAGTGTTGTTTGATCCACTAGTGTCCCAGGCATCAAGTCTGATTTTCTTGATCAGACTTTGATTTTTGTTTTTTCCTAATTAAGCTTTGTGTATGCCTTTTACTTAGGTTACAGTAACTTATACACGCAGTTTTCTTCAAGCAGACTCGCGTATACACGAGTTTCTTGTATTAGAAATGCGTGTGCACGCTCTTGTGTCTTTGCACAGTCGCCTATGCAATTTTTTGAATTGTTTTTTCAAATATTTTTACCTAGTTAGGTCTTTTGCCTGGTGTTTTATGTTGTTGTATTGTCATCTGCTATCTGGAGAACTCAATTTTCCTGCAAGCTTTCCTTTTCAAAATCTCCTTCTCACTGAAAAGTCTTGTTTGGCCTAGGATTGCTTCTTAAGCAAGTTTGTAGTTTGTGTCTTGGGTTCAAGGCTTCGTTTTGAAGTTCTTGGATGTTCTGGTTTTCCAAAACAAGAAATTGATTTTGATTTTATTTTCAGCCCAAATTTCAAGTTCTCTTGCTTTGGTTTTCCTTGTTTTATGGCCTTGTTTCTTTTCGTGCCCTTTTTTAAGTCTTTTTGGCAAGTTTGAAAGTATTTCTTTCTTGACATTTTCTTAGTTTGCCGAAATCTTTTGCTACTGTTTGGATCAGTTTGTGCAAGTTTGTAGTCTTTCTTCATTTATTCATGAGTTTTATAACTTGCAATATTGGAAGACTCCTTGTACTTATTTCTTGATCTTTCAAATTTTAGTAGTACTTTTGTGACCTCAAAAAGTTGCTTTTGTTTCCTTAAAAGAAAAAACACAAAAACATTGCTTTTTGTTTTTCTTTTTCCAAGATTTTGGTTTATGGTTTCTTTTGTTTTGTTGTTGAGAAGTGAATTGTGATCTTTTGCAATTTGTTCCACTTGCTTTGGAGAGATATTCGCTTTTAATTTTTTTCCCTCTTCATTTTCAAGTTGGTTTATTGTCTCTATAAAGAACTGCATTTTCTTGTGAGTGTTATTTAGGATCTTGCATCATCATTTTGACTTGCATTAGGTTAGTTTGCATTTTTAAGCATTCTTAGTCTTTTTATATTTTGGGTGTGTGTGGATTGTTTCAAAAAAGAAAAGAAAAATATTGTGCTTATATATAGGTTTTCGTAGAACCCAAGTATAAATCACTCTTCATCGAAGAAAATGACTGCATCCATATAGTTAGTTTTCTATTGATTTCTTTTGCATCATAAAACATCATTAGTTTCACTCTCGTAATTCCCCCTGACTTAAAGAACAATTATATAAAATCAAGCGATCTAATAAAATGAACTAGAACTTTTATTGTTGTCATTAATAAACACAAACAAGTTTAGGTTCATTAGGGCCTTGGAATAGGTGAGTGGAGAGTTAACTCTCCAAGGCTGCTCAAATTACAAAACTTAGAAGTTAAATAAAGAGCAAAACCCAATATCGTTAGAAAGACCGGGAAAGCTCTGTGACTAGGAGTTAAGCACGAGGGAGAGTGAAGACAAGGAAGAGAGATACCCCCTCTCCTACTTGTTAGATCTTGCCTCACGAATTTTCCACCCGACTTTTGATACGAGTTGGTATCCATAATTGCCTTTCCTAGGGATCGCATAGGTGGCTGCGAGGGGAAGCTTGGGTGCTTGCACCGACAAAGGTTGTTGTCTGGAGGTCAGCGTAACTGCTTCTGATACCTTCGCTAGTAGGCCTGGGGTGTAATTACCCCAAACTATTTTCGGAAGGCCCTTGATTTTGACTTCCTTGTATTTTGGTGTCCAGTCCTAATCACCCGAAGCGGAAATACTTGAAAGTTGTTTGATTGCTTGTATCTTTAGGGACTTTTTAGAGAGTGTTTTTTTCTCCTAGTTGGCCTAGCTTTACAATTTTTTGAGTCTTTAAGTATATCTCTTTAAAATAATTCAAAGTGGCTGATCGACTGGCTTGTCGGTCTAGGAGACTTCGTGGGCTATCACCTACAAGTCCTTAGCCTTCTCCTCGAAGGCGTAACAACAATCCTACCATTGGTTTTCAACTGGTGGCAGCAGGAACATAGGAGATTGATCCTCCGGTTGGAGTTATTGATTCAAAAGATAGACCTGGTACAAGTAGAGAGTTAGAGAGGAACACTCCAGTTCTTTCTCGAGTCCTCTTCCAGTCGGAAGACAATATTGAGATTGAAGAGCTTTCTGAGTCTATTGCAGCTCCTAATTCTCCTCTTCCTCCTGATTATCCATAATTTTTATTATACATCGAGACTCCAACCAACAGGCCTTCAAGCCTAGGTCTATATTGATCTTTTCCTTCAATGACCACTACTAGAAGTATGGCATCCACAACAAGTGCTACGAGTATGCAAACTCATGTATCCATACAAGGAGGAGGAACTATTTCTATACCTTTAGTTACTCCTAGCACTGTTATATTTGGTTCTACTTCTATTCCATCTTCGAGTGGAGGTTCTCAAGTTGTTGCCTCTGGCATTGGCATTTTCCCTTTTGGAATGCCAACTAGCGAGATTCCTTCAATTCCTTTAAGTATTCCATCAGCTGCCTCCACATCCATGGTAAGTGGATCAACATATTTTCAGGGTTTCCCATTTAGGGGTGGTCATATACCACATTCCAATCCAACTTTAGGATCGATTCCTTTTTCCTCTATAGGTCAAAGTTATAATCTGTTTCAAAGTTGGACAAACCCTGCGATTAGTGGGTTAGGAGCAGTGAATAAATTTTATTTCGGTCAACAAGGAAATATGTCGTATTATTCTGTTATTTATTTGCATAATTTTTCTCCCTATGCTAATGCATGGAACCCTTATCAAGGACTCTTGGCTTCTTTTAACACTCCTCTAGGGGGCAACTTTACTAGTTACGAAGGTTTTTTGGCAAGAGTTGGTCAAACTCCGATTTTTTCTGGACCACAAGGGGCTCCTTATGGTTCATTTGGGTCTACGAGTTACTTCAAGGAACCCTTCACAAATCTAGGCCATTTTTTTCAGAACATTGGGAGTTTCGCCCACACCGAGTGGAATCCTCAGGGTCCGCCACGACTCCCTTTTCTAGCAATGTTAAACTTGTCAGATCTATTTAAATTGACTAATGATCTGATTAGGTATAACCCGGTTTGGCCTCCGGTCCCAACCAAACTTCCCTCAGATATACCAAAATTTGAGGGGAAGTTTGGTGAAGATCCGGGTGACCATGTAACCACTTTCCACTTATGGTGTTCGTCCAAATCCCTGATAGACGATTCAATTAGGTTGAGATTATTTCAACATACCCTAACTGTAAATGTAGCTAAGTGGTACATAGAATTGCCAAGGGACACCTTCACTTCTTTTGGCGATTTGGATACTATATTTTTGAACCATTTTCAATTGCATGTCCGATATGATGTTGGAACTGAGCTTCTGGATAATTTCCAACAATATCAGACAACTCACATTTCAGACCATATCCAGGAATGGAGGAGAAGGAAGAGGCTCATTAAAGCCAATATTCCACAAGAATTCCTTCTTGAATGGTTTCTTAAATCATTACAGCCTAAGATCTCTAAGGACGTGTCACTCTCCAGTGTTTTCACTGAAGAGCAGGCTATTTTCAGAGCCCAACAGTTGGAACTTATATATTCGCAATCTGGGGTTCTTAAAAAAATTATACCTGACGCTCCTAGATCCAAGGTGGATATAGCCAAACCGAAGCTAGGTCCCCATGCCGATGGGCTAGTCAGATCAATTGATGCCAACATGGCTAACCTGCTAAATCAATTGCAATAGTTGTCTTTACAAACTACTTCTTCTATGTTGTCTTTACAAACTACTTCTTCTATGCAGGCATCGCCGTCTGTATCTACACCTTCCCAACCGACATCTATAAACGTCGTCCAAAATTATAACCCCAAAGGAAACCAACAATCTGATGGGAAGAAGAAAGGATGAGGTAGGAAAAAGGGCCAGGATGGGAAGGGAAATGCAAACAAACCCAACAATGATGCCGGATGGGGTAGAAAAGAGTCCAAGAAAAAAGTAAAGTTTCCATGCAAGTTATGCAATGGGGATCATTTGACTCATCTCTTCCCTAAGATCCAAGACACTTAGCACTTGTTAGTGCAGCAAGGGTCCTCTAGTTCCCAGGTTGTCCTCACTAACCTTTTTCCCCAAGGGCAGCAATTATTTTCTGGCACAAACTCTAATGCTGGTACCCCCACAGGGGGTAACCAGGAAGGGGATAATTCATCAAATGTCTACATGATGAGCTCGCATATTGACGTCGCTACATGATCGTGTGATTACAGTGAATCAAAATCATCTAAGGCTAAGTCTGCTTCCGATGCCTCAGAGCTGCTCCATATTGATAGGCCCTCTGTTGAGTCTATACCTCGGATGCCGAAAGGCTCCGCAAAGCACTCAACCATTAACCCTAATGCTAGGGCAACCCAGAACTACTCGATTGTAGAAGATCTGGCTCAAAGTCCTTGTGCTATGTCAGTGTTAGAGGTACTCCAGTCGTGCCCTGCTCAGAGGAGTGCATTACTCTCGGCAATCGGAGCAGTAGATCCAAAAAATTCTCTTATGCTTACTTTTGATATGTCAAACGTCAAAAAGAGACTCCCCCATCATATGGCTTTCCAGATAAAGTCTACATATCGAAAGACCAACATCTTTCGAACTGTTATCGATGAGGGAGCTTCCACATGTGTGATGTCCATGTCATGTTGGAAGGCCATTGGATCGCCTCAAGTTGTTCCTTCGCCGACTTTATTGACAACATTTGATGGACATTCTCATAGGCTGCACAGGATTATTCCATCCTTTCCCATCTGTGTTGGGGTAAAGGTGGTAAATATCGAGGTAGAAATAGTCGATGCGAATCTGGATTACAACCTCCTCTTAGGCAGGAATTGGATTTATGAGATGGATGCCATAGTTTCATCATTATTTCGCATCCTTTGTTTTCCTCATGAGGGGAGGATTGTAAAAGTTGATCAGATGGATTATTCTCCGGGTGACTCCCACGCATCTTCTAATTCTACTGTTCCATTAGTGGACAATCCCTAGCAACCTGTTGAGAATTTAGGAGCTAGGATGTACTCTTATTTAATGGGTATTTTTTATCTTCCTTCTCCTATAGCTAGAATCAATGCTATTTCATCCTCCAAGGGGCCTTCTTGAAGAGAGTTCTTTCAAACTCATTATTTTTTAGACCCTTGGCCTTTACCTTCGTCTAACACCACATTAGATGGAGGGAAGGTAGGTGGAATGGCATGTCCTATGTCTGCAACAAAAATTTCTTATTAGTCTATTGTTAACTCTGCAGACTCCCATCCTACTCCTTTCTCACCAGAGGAGTTAGATGGAGATGTGGCTCCAGCCTGGACCCTCAATTCAACTTCGGCTCAGGATTGCTTAGATACAGTCTTACCATCTGAGGAAGCAATCCTAGAAGCAATGATGGGTGTTGATAGACCATGGGATGATCTACATCATCGTTCATATTTCCTCCCTCATTTGCAAGAAATTGAGTCAAGTTTGTCTAGTCCTTCTACTAGTGATGTTCATACAGTTTTAAACCCTTTGGCCCCAGCACAGTTTTTTGACAAAGATAACATGTCTATTATCTCACAAACTATACCGGTGAACATCTCTAGGAATCCTAATATAATCGAAAATATCTTCATCAGAGCTGACTATTCCCCTAAAGAAATTCAAATTTATACCGATCTCTTCAAAGAGTTTCGTGATGTGTTCACTTGGTCTTATGAGGAAATGCCTGGAATAGATCCATCTATTGTCTAGAATGAGATTAAGACATATGAAAATGCTAAACCTATTCATCAAAAACTTCAATTGGTTAAACCTAGAAAAGCTACAGCTATCAAAGTTGAAGTCGAAAAGCTGCTAAAGGCAGGTTTCATATACCTTGTTCCTCTAACTGAGTGGGTCTCTAATCCAGTCCCCATAGACAAAAAGCAAGGAACAATTCGAGTATGTATTGACTTTAGGGACCTAAATAAGGCTTGTCCAAAAGACAATTACCCCACACCTTTTATTGATCAAATTATTGATGAATGTGTGGGTAATGAAATTTTTTCGTTCATGGATGGATTCTCTAGTTACAATCAAATTACTATCCGTCTAGAAGATCAGCACAAGACAACCTTTATTTGTCCTTGGGGTATGTTTGCGTACAAAAAGATGCCTTTTGGCCTAAAAAATGTTGGAGCCACTTTTCAGCGGGCCATGTCTTATGCTTTTCATGACATCAAGCATGTTATCGAAGCATATCTGGATGATCTAGCTGCTCATTCTCGAAAGAGAATTGATCATCCTAAGCACCTTCGGTTGATCTTTGAGCGGTGTCATTTTTATAAAATCTGGTTGAATCCGAATAAGTGTGTTTTCGCAGTCACATCTGGTTGGTTGTTAGGATTCATCGTGTCAACAGAGGGGATTCGTGTTGATCCCTTCAAGGTTGAGGAAATACTTCAGTTGCCTCCCCCGTCTTCCATACGTCAACTTCAAAGTCTCCAAGGAAAAGAAAATTTCTTGAGGAGATTTATAGCCAATTACGCCGAGATCACAAAAGGATTTATGTGTTTTCTTAAGAAAGGGGTCTCATTTTTATGGGATGATTTCGTGCAACGATCTTTTGATGCTTTGAAAAAAGCATTAACCTCTGCTCCATTGTTGAGTCCACCTTATTATAGCAGAGATTTCCTCTTGTATCTTGCTGCAGCAAAATCAACCATTGGTATGGTTCTAGTTCAGGAAGATGATGCCTTATGTGAGCATGTAATCTACTATCTAAGTCGAGGCTTGGTAGGTCCTGAACTGCGCTATTCTCCCATCGAGAAATTAGCTTTGGCAGCTATCCATGTTGTCCAGTGGCTTCGGCATTACATTCTGCTTCGAAAAACGTTCGTCTTAGCAGTCGTCAATCCATTTCAGTTTGTTCTCAATAGGCGAGTGATTGGGGGAAAATATAATAGATGGATTTTCATTTTGCAAGAATTCGATCTCGAATTCATGTCAGCTAAATCTAAGAAATATTTAATATTTTCAGAGTTGATATCAGAGCTGCCTTGTGAGGAAGAAATTATTCACGAGGAAAGTTTTCCTGATGAACACTTATTTCTTATTTCTTCACAAGATCCTTGGTATGGGGATATCATTATATATCTCCAGACTTCGAAGTTCCCGCCTGCATTTTCCAAAGATGAGCGTAGAAAGTTTCGTCACCTCGCTAAGAATTATGTTATTATAACTGGAACATTGTATCATCACGAGATTGATTTAATCCTTATACGTTGTTTAACCTTGGAAGAAGCCGAGTCAGTTCTTAATGATTGCTACAGTGGAGCTTGTGGCAGTCATCTATCTGGGCTTGCAACAACCAAAAAATGTTGTGAGTAGGCTACTTTTGGCCTTCGAGCTTCAAAGATTGTATTGAAGCGGTCAAAAGATGCCATCCTTGTCAAGTCTATACTCGGAAAATGCACGCACTCCGCTTTTCCTTGTTATCACTGTCGGTCCTTTCATGAAGTGGGGCATTGATTTTACTACTTGTAATCCACCTTCGGCAGGAAATCACAAGTATATCATAGTGGTCGTAGACTACTTTATGAAGTGGGCTGAGGCCATGCCCACTTTTAAGAATGACATTGAAACAACAACCTTGTTTCTCTTCAATCAAGTTATTTCCTAGTTTGTTATCCCTAAAGAGATTGTCACTGATCATGGTAGTCATTTCCAAAATCAACTGATGTCTGAATTGGCTCTCAAGTTGGGTTTCCGATAGGAGGATTCATCTCCATATTATCCTCAGGCCAATGGGCAGGTTGAAGTCGTGAACAAATCCCTTAAAATCATTCGGAAAAGGACGATTAACAAAGCTAGATCCAATTGGCACATCATGTTGTATCTGGCACTTTGGGCATAATAAATGTTAGTTAAGACTCCCACAGGCTTTACTCCTTTTCAACTGGTTTACGGGTTGGAATCTATCTTTCCTATTGAATGTGAAATTCCTTCCCTTAAACTAGCTGTTGAAATTCTTCTAGAGACTTCTAATCTCGAGGAGTGCCTCATTCATTTGAAGCATCTTGATGAGCAGCATCGAGATGCCGCCACATAAATGAATCCAATAAAAAGAGGGTAAAAACTTAATACAATAAAGTTGTCCGTCCTAGAAATTTTTCTAAAGGTGACCTTGTCCTGGTCTACGATCAAGACAAAGACACCTTGGGGGTAGGCAAGTTTAAGTCTATGTGGTACGACCCCTTTATAGTCAAGCGAGTTTTGAAAAAGTGAGCTTATGAATTAGTTGACTTTGAAGGAAACAAGTTGGTGGACCCCAGAAATGGGCTCTACCTTAAGAAGTAATTTGCTTAGGCTTCGGCCGAGCACTTACTTGTTGGTATATATTGTATGCTTGTACATGTCTATCTATCGGTTTTAGTGATGTCGAAATTTTTTATCTGCTTTGGCAGGTATTGATGGATGATTCAATATACTTAGGATTCACCGATGGTGTGAGTAGGCATACCTGGAACCTTACTTATGTGGCTTGGGTGATTTATTATCCATCTGGCCAGTTGATGGTTTTGAGAGGAGTATATATCGGTCCTACTTCGAATAATATTGCCAAATATATTGTCGTTATTAATTTGCTATCCGAAGCGATATCTCTTGATATTGATTTGTTAGTGGTTTATTTAGACTCACAACTCATGGTATCTCAGCTGAATAACATTTATCGGGTATGAGATCCTTATTTGTATCTCCACTTTCTGAGAGTACGATTGTTGCAACGATCATTTATTTATATCACATATGTTCACATTCCACGATCAGAAAATTCCTTAGCTGATTGTATTGCTAATCAAGCATTGGAATGGCATATAAATCATTCATCAAACTAAAAAACAACAAAAATAAATGAAGTATCATATGTATACATGATCATCATAAAATCGCATCTATATAAATAGAGTGTTTTTGTCCAAAATAATATACAAAAATCAAGACAAAATTCCCTACAAAATTTGTGCTTATGCCCATCATCATGTCTAATCATAAAAATATTTGATAATCTATCTGGATGGCTCAGGATGAGCATCTAGAAAATAAACAACAACATTGGCCACACGATGGAAGAGTCGCACCTAGTCCTGTGGTACTCCTACCATGTGACACTGCATCTCCTCAGGTAAGTCCTCTTTGGCTATCATGGGTACTTGGTGAGTCAGTCTCACCAAGTTCCTCTAAACTTCATGGAAAACTCTCTCTATCTCAGTTGCAGCCCCTTCGGCATCTCTTCCACGACACCTATGTCAGGGAAATCCATTAGGTCTCAGTGGCCCCACAACTCAAACATGATCATATATTTTGTAAGTGTCTTGTCTCATTAAAAAAAAGATTTTTAAGTTCATTTATATTAAAAATCCAAAAAATCTTAAGAAATTCAAAAATTAAAAAATTGTTACATATAACACTACATGTTGCATCTGGTGGTAATACTAAATCTGGATCTCCTCAGAAATCCATTCCGGTGTAGGTGTAGTCATCGACTGCGATGATCTATTGATCCCACCATGCAAAAAACTTGTCGTCAAAAGTTGTCCTGGGGACATCACCACCCCCTAGGTGTTTCATAAGGTCAACCCATCTGCCCACCCATGGATCCCTCGAGCTGCTGATGGTTGATAGCACCTTGGGTCGAAGCCCAGGTACTTTCTCAAAGAAGAACAAGCATAAGATTGTGTCGTACCCAAAATTCTTTGTCTGACCCTTCTGAATGGAAGTGAGTTGGTTCTTCATGTTGGTCAGTAGAGGTGTGCACCAATCAAACACAGTAGTGAGGCATTCCACTGTTAGGCTCATGGATACTCGTGAGGTCTGATGTAAAGTAGCAGAACCGTTTACCCTGGCAATGGTAAACAATAGGATCTTCAAGGATAAGCTCTCTACATTCTTGATTGGAATCTGACTTCCAAACTTTTCAGGATGACTAGGATAGTATATGTGGACGTAGTCTTCAACACTGAGGCTACCTCTTGTCCTGCTGATAGAATTCACTATCTCTCCCCTTTGAGAAAGACCGGTAATGAAGTAAATATCTTCGATCTTGATCCTTAGGGGCATTTGATCGATCATGAATGCATCATCCTATGCACTCCAATAATGAATCAGCAACTCAAGAAATTGTGTGTTTTCTTTCATATTTGGCATTTTAAAGAATTTTTGTAAGTCACAACCTCTCAAAGCATCCAAAGCATTTTGATCCTCCATTACTTGTTTATCAATGGCACTATGCACCCTTTCTCTCTAGGTGATTGTCATCTTGCCCAAAAAAGATGTTTCAAATCATTAGATTTATGTTTTAATTTTTTTACTTGTGCACACGCGGGTTTCCTTTTTACACAGTCACGTGTAGGGCCCTTGTATACACAGGTTACCTGTATTCAACCCGCATGTACACAGAGTTGAAATTTTTAACATATTTTCCTACGGTCAAATTTTGAAAAAAACATCTAAAAAGTATCACAAATGATTAAAAGCATGATAAAAGGGTTACCTGGAAGTTTTGGAGCGATTTGAATGGTTGAATTGGATGGAGGAAGGTTGTTTGAGTTTGTCTCCACAACTCCTTGCTTAAAACACAAATGACAAAAATGTGAGTCCAAAATTCCTTACATAGGTTGCAAAATGAAAATTATTTTTTCAAAAATTTATTTTTTATCTTATGGACCTTTTGACCTTTTGGCTTGGAGTGTCGGGAATAGGTTGTCTTTACAGGAAATTTTGGAGACTTCTTAGAGAAAGTGTTTTGGTCCCATGATCGTAGAGTCGTCATGACAGGTATCATTTTCTTACTGGCATGTAGGTTAGGGAATACCACTTTCCACTGCATTTTGCATACTAGCCTCCATACTGCTATATGTTTTCCATAGGGTCGACCCCATCGTGTCTTGGTTCACAAACCATTTTTCATTCGCCAACTTTAAAATCATGACACGATGGTAGAGCCAACCTTTACATGGGCATCTTAGTTAGATCCTCGCTAACATTTGTTGCCCATGCTGCTATATTGAGTAGGCTCAGGAGTCCTCTTTAGTCCCGCCATGACTTATGCGTTGAAGACTCATTCTCGTCGTTCTGCACTATTTGCTGGCCTTATATGCTAGAGGCTCCTTTGTGTTGAGTTGTATTGTTGCATTGCATATTGACTATTTGCACCTTTTGGCCTTAAGCCGGCTTCACTTGGACTCGTGTTTAAGCCACTTTTCGACCATGTCTTCTGCAAAATCAACCTTGCAATCACTTAGCCTCTACGACTTGATGCACCCTTTCACCCATGGAAAGAGCATTTTTTTGAATGTCCTTGACCAGTTTCGCCACCTTGCATTAAGCATAGGAATGTTCCCCTCCCAGGAACTAGAGCATCTGTTTTTTCGACACTCGTTCTTTCCACTGTACTATAGCATTCTTTTATTCCTTTTCAAGCTTCATATAAAAGAAAATACAAAAAAGTGTATATTCCAAAAAGAGAGGGAACGGGACATTATTTCCATATTTGATGGCAACTAGAGTCAGTTGTGTCGCCCTTGAACAAAGCACTCAAAAGTAAGTCTTTCCTCCATTGGGATGGGCTTTAGTTTGACTTAGGAGAGCCTTAACCTTGTTATTGAGTCAATACTCCTCCGATTGGTTACCTCTTCCAATGATATGGAGAGTTTGATTATGCCTCCTGCATGACGAACTTATTCAAAGTTATGATATGCTGCCATGTAGTCACAATTGAGTTGTGCTTTTGTTCAAGGGAAGTAAACCTGAGTCGGCCTCTCTGCGGTGTCTCTTGACCTATTTTTCAGTCGGTCATCCCTAGTTGTCAGCGTCATGTTTATTATCACATCAACTATATTGGTCCTTTGCTCATGCCAGTTTGAGAAGGTCTCCATTGACTTCATGCTAATGGGTCTTGCTCTTATCGACTACGAAAAATTTCTCTGAGGGAAGAACTAGAGCCGCACCCTGGCCCTATTTTCATTATTGATAGGTCACCTTCTACTCAACATCGATCAATATCATGGGTCTTTGACTGAGTGGTTTCCCTTGTGTTCGAAATCATCTTTCATTATCACACATTGGGATTCGTCCAGTGCCTTGGTTTCCATTTGACCCTATTGATGGATTCCTCACCTCTGTGTCAACTTTCATTATTGGTTAGTTTAGAGGGTTTCTATCGCGCGCTAGCCACATCTTGTGTATGCTGGAAACGTGCTTTGGTTGGGTTACTACATCTTTGTTCGTCTGATTCCTTCCAAATTATTGGCCTACGGGTTACACTCATGCTAGATTGATGAAGGATGCCTTAATGCCTTCCTTCTAGAGGATCTTTTCCCATCGACTTCAGCTCATTTCTTTAGGAAAGAGATCTAGAGTCCATTTGGCAGTATCTTAGGGTTTGCAATCATCATTGGCAGATTCCTTTGCTATCGACAGTGGGAAAACATCATTGTCTCCTAATTGATAGATTCTTCCAAGTGTTCGACTACAACTCATTTATTCACACTTGTTAGATTGTACTGGGTACCTTGACTCTCATCATCATTATCGGTGAGTAGCCTTGATTTTGTTAACGATATACATCAATGACCAGTAATCAAACAGTTTCTCACGTGGTCGACTTCAGATCATTTATTCCCATTGTGTAGAAATGTACCACGGCAGTCAGTGAAGACCTCGGGTTTGCATCAGCATGTCTTGGTTCACTTGTCAGTTGCTTTTGTTTCTGCTAGTTGATACCATCCACCTTATATGTTGCAGTTCTTTACAGCAACATATTATATGTTGGCACCCGAGTTGCAGTGTAGTACCATTTATTCCATCATGTTCACTTGGTACTATTTGGATCAGTTTCTTGACTTCAGTGATCAGCTTCATACTTCAACATCATTGATCAGCTCTTTATGTGTGATATTCAGACATGTACTTTCTTGATTATGATCAGATGATCCATTATGTATTTTCAGTTCCTTTATACTTGTATGCATATTGGATCCGCTTTTGTACTTGACATGCAGACATGATTTACTATTTTTGAGCATGGGTATGCTCGCCTCAGACAACAGTTTCTTTCTGATCTCTTTCACTTGCTTGGCAGGCTTAATTCTGGTGAACTCCTCCTCGGTCTCAGCATGAATCCTCCTATACACTTAATACATTTTGGCCATCATGTACCCCTTCTAACCTCATATATTAGGGGGCATCTATTATAACACCATTTACCACTCTTGGTAGATCTGATGCTCTGATTATGGCCTAGGGAAACCCTTCCTTCCAAACTTGGTCCAAAATCTAAAAAACAATGTTTTATTCCCTATACGCTACTTTTCCCTGTGATAAAAGCGTGTACATGTGGGTCAACATATACCCAACTGAAAAAACTAATTTGGAGAAGTTTAAATAAACCTCCATGGGAAGGCCTTCATGGAGAAGAGATGAGATATTGATACTATAGTGAGATTATCCCTGGTCGAGTCTAACGAAATACTTGTGCCTCCTGCACTTCCCAAAGCTTTAGGAAACCCTTGTTTCATTTTTGGAGATATCCTTCATCTTTCTTAAAGATATCCTTGTATTGGTGATGGAGGAAGATTGTTGAGGTCGGGAAAGGACGAATCCGAAGGACTGTTCCGCTTGGAGTTGGAGAAGGACTCAAGTCGTATTTCTCCACTTTACTTGTAGCTAACTTCAATAAAAGAATTTTGTTCTGTTTCCGATATTAAAGGTGTTTATGCATCTATTTATATTGTAATTTATTTATGAATCTTACATTGATGCATAATTGTTCATTCGTTTATATGATTTAAAGTTAATATCATGAACATGCTTTATGTTTCTACTACTGTATATGTTTCATTTGAATCATTTTCAGGTTTCGAAGATATCAAGAGAAGTTGAGGGTTTGCACCTTGCGGGTCTACTCAAACGTAGGACTCCCAAGTAAAGACACTCTTACACAGTTCAATAGAATAAGAATTTAGGTTGGTTGCTTGAGCATTTCTTATTGTGGTTCACCCTTCACTCTGTTGGGGTTCTCAACCCAAGACCCTAAGGTGGTCTCACTCGCAACAATCTAGCTTTTTTTATTTAAATATTTTTATTTTTATTTTAAAAAAGACACGTGTCAACTCCAAATTTAACACAGACATACTTACACATATCTCTTATACTAGGTTGTAAATACCCAAAAAATATCATTTCATCCATTAACTAGACCACAAAAATACTTGTCTTAAAAGCAAAAAATAATAAATAATAAAACCAACACAAAAAATATATATATATATATATTGTTTTGTTTACACATGGTCACTATCACATCTAACCATGAATAACATTATATATTAAATTATATGTTATAAAATATAATAAATACCAAATTTGAGATTTTACACATTAGTTATATACATGAGAAGGTCGGCCAATAACATCATGATCACATTCCTCTCATAATTTAATTTCTCGTGATTTTTTTCTAATAAAATACATATCTTACTAATAATATTGCTTATTTAAATCACTTTCCAATGTTATTAGTGGTAATTAAACAATACTTTTCTAAAAAGTAATGGAATGCCTTTTATTTTTACTATTCATGTCGCTCGCAGGATATTACATATTTGATAATGCGTTCACCCTTGATTAATTCATAGCTAACCAAAAGTTAAACCAATAATTTCCAAAAGTTGACATGGCAAAACAAAAATAATTTATTTTTTTAATTTTTTTGGTTCTATTTATTTAGGTTATGATTGGTTGAGAGAGTTGGAGTCTTATTTAGAAATGATGACTTACGTCGCTAGATGGTATTCTTGAGGGTTTGTTTAGTTAATATCATGTACGATGAGGAGATAAACTGAAAGTCTGAATGGACAATGTCAGTGTGTATTTATTTATTATTACCTCCATGCATTAAATACAAACCTTTATTTGGAGCAGTTGCATGAAACTATGGAATATGCACAGTTCCAAGGAAAGTCGAGAGTCAGAGCCAACTATGGTCGACCTTCCTCTATCGCATGAGATTTACTCTACATGACCAACTGTCGACTATCCGATGGGCCAATTGTCCCTTCGATGCACGTAGTTTTCTTATTTGTGGGCCTGACTCTCAACCTCTATCCTAGTCGGGGTTGGTCACCTTCATTGGTACATCAAACTGCTTGACCGGGGCGTATTCCTTAACCCGACCTATATATTATATATATATATATATATATATATATAGATATATATATATATATATATATATATATATACCATATATATATATATATATATATATATACCACGTGGTAGTGACTCAGTCGCCCATGTGGCAGTTTATTATTGTAACAACTTCGTTCATCTTGCACGTAGCAGTTGCTCAGTGGCCCAAGTGGCAGTAGTGAGCTCAACATGCCAAGTTTTGTTATTTTTGTGCATGACCCCCGACCTTTGACCTAATCAAGGTCAGTCCCCTTTATTGGTACATCAAGTTGCTTGACCCAGGCGCAGTTCTGACCCTGATAATAATAATAATATATATATATATATATATATATATATATATATATATATATATATATATACCACGTGGTAGTGATTTAGTGGCCCACATGGCAGTATAGCATTTTAACAACATCGTTCACCTTCCATGTTGCAGTGGCCCACGTGGAACTAGTCAACTCAAAGACTATTCGAAGTCGGCCCTATCGATTTACAAGCCCACCCTCGACCTAGTCGACCCAACCCCGACTAAGTTTATTATATCAATATATAATAGTTTGTATATATATATATATATATATATATATATATATATATATATATATATATACCACTTAGTAGTGACTAAGTGGCCCACGCAACAGTGTATCATTGTAACAACATCATCGATCTTCCACGTGCTAGCGGGTCAGTGGTCCATGTGGTAGTAGTCATCTCAAAGGCCAGTCAAGGTCAGAGCTATCCACCAACCCATGTTGTTTTTTTATTTCTAGGCCTTACCCCCAACCCTCGACGTTGTGCTACTGTGCTCGTCTTGAGAAATCTTCCTCTGGCCATGTTACTTCTTGTTTCATCACATAGTGATAGGGTGATGGCTAAGAATCCAATATAGAGTTTCCATGATTAGGTCATCATTAGGCTCGATGGATAAGGGTTATCTAATTAGAGCCATAAGGTTTAATTCCTGGCTAGATTCTCCATAATGCGACTCTGTTACCGTGGTCCAATTAAGGAGGTCTTAGCAATTTATGAGCAATTCGATGGATTTTGGATTTGATGGCTTTTATCAGGTCTTGCTCCCTTCTTGTGCACTGTACCCATCCAGAGTGGATTTAGCTATGGCTTAGCTACAGTGATTTTGCAACCGACTAGACTTGCATCACCGTCCTTCAAAAGTCACAATGACTCACTATAAGGTCCACTGGTGTTATCCATCCTGAGCTTATAACAAGGCTACTCTTTCTGAGTCCATCGAGTTCTCAGAGTATAGAAAAGGACACAGGAAGATTCACATTCAACATGCAAATGGGGAAATTATCCTGAAGGTTCAAATATTGGCATCAACCATATGGATAGGGGTAAGCTGGGTGAGCTCTCGGTTTATAAACATTTACTGCTTAGGGATAAGGAATTCCAAACAGGTCACCCCTAGCCAAGAACTTCATGCCTGCTAAAGGACATATGGCTCTCTTTCCAATAACAGGGATGTGCTACACATTGTTCATGGTGGGATGACTTCATCTACCCATCAACTCAGTCTTGAGGTACTATGCAGGGTAAGGCTTTTGGCCTCAAGAAGTTCAACAACAATTCAATGCAAATCAATTCCTCCCATGAGGTTGTGCCCTACCTAAGAGAGTACATTCCACTGCAGGCTACACAAGCCCTCATGTGGAGTTACAACCTAAAAGCTAAGAGATAAGAATATCCTCAACATTCGTAATGGACATTCACATTTTGTAACATGGGATTGTGGCCCTCATCAATGCACAGACCGGGTTGATAGTCTGTCCTCGATGTAACCTATTAATTGCAATAAAGAAGTCCTTTGTTAAACATTGTCATGATTAGTCCAAGTCCTGCTTAACTTTGTGAATGATTCCACACTTTTCAATTTATATTATTGTTAATTACTTTTTATATTTCTATTTATTTTTAAAACTAAATTAATTGTTTTATATGCGACTTCGTAAATTTGTCATAGATAATAAAATTTCCAATTTTTTTGTGAAAGAATTGATTGCCATAAATTCTTATTGTTATTACATTATTTAAAAAATAAGTTTATATTTTTATTATAAATTACATATAAATTAATTACGATTCCAATGAGTAAGGATTTTAAAATCTACAACGATTAGGATTTTCCTGCTTAACGTTGTATATAGAGGCCATATTGCATTAATTACACACCCCAACTATTTTATTTGAAGAGTAATTTATTATTGAGGACTACCCACAAAACATATTTTTTAATCTTAAAATACAATCATATCTGATCCTTTAAGAGTGTTTTTTAAAATATAAAAAAATGTGTTAATAATCGAAAATCCATGAATATTTGATATCATCATTAAATATTCAAACCGGGTAAAATTTTAAAAGTTATATCTTTATTTAATATAAAAATTATGTTATAAAATATAAAAAAGGAATAACAATAATTAATGATATAATCAGGATATAAATATTTATAATAAATTAAATAAAAAATTAATAAAATAATTAATTTTAAATAGTTTTGGGTTTACATGCTTTATACAACAAATTACACTATACAGTACGACAATTACGTTGAAGTAAGTGGAAGTTATTTAAAGTTGGGTCAGAGTTCGGCAACAGAAGTTATGGAAAAAGAACCGTAAGTGCTATTTTGAGACAGTAGAAATGAATGCAATGTCAGACATGGACATTTGAATTTCTAACTACACATAAAAAGAAAAAAGAAAGTAAAAATTATAGGTTGGCTTTTTAATATTTTGTTTCCGGGTTAAACAACTCAAAGTTTATGAAAAAATGTTGCGTAAGCTTAAAATATAAAATCAGTGAAATCTTGTTATTGAAATATTGAATAGAATATCAATACAATTCATCAATTCCAGAGTAATAATAACCAAATATTGGATTGGTTTTCACTCTGTTAGGGTTTCTCACTCTTTCTGTTTAATGCACTGTAATTACAGTGTCAGGGGGCGCTTAGAGGCCCCCTCCATTCGGGATGTCGTCACAGGTAAGGGAAAGGAGCCTGAGTCCTTCTTCATGAAGCTGACAACCTACAAAGCATAGAGATCCTCCAGAAATTCAAGCATTGATCGCCCTATGGAAGGTGGGGCAGGAAGGAACGTGGATAAGAAGACCAACTCGTAGTCGTCTAGTGCTGGTGGCTCTCAACAAGAAATTGCAGAGGAGAGGGCTCGAACTCAGAATCTTACGACAAACAACTGCAAGCCAAAAATGAAGAAAATACCAATCTTAGAAATACAAGACACTGATGTTGCGGCATACAAATATTTCATGTAAGAACACGCCATCATCTGCAAATTCATGGGCATCTGGCCCTTGGAAAAGACCTTAAACTAGTGGATATAGACCAAGTGGCATCCAAAGGGAGAAATAAGGTTGCGGCTAGGATCTAGAGGTTTCTTCACAATAATCTTTGATCTCCTGGAGGATCAAAACCACATTTTTAGGGTGGTCCTTACTTCCTCAACTCTGTAGGACTAAACATGCGCTATTGGAAGCAAAATTTCACACCGGAAAAAGAAGACTTCACTAGGGTCCCTATCTAGGTTAGACTCTACTCTCTACCCATGGATTATTGGCCACCCTCAGTACTGAAAAATATTAGTGACGAAATAGGAGAATACATCAAATTGTCTGAGGGCACTAGGGCTTGCCACTATGTCTTGTATGGCTGCATCTACATCTATCTAGATGCCTCGGGAGCACTTCCATAGGCTACAAAGTTGGTATTTAGGGACAAGGTATGTCTTCAAAACATAGGCTATGAACACATACCATTTAGGTGTATAAATTGTCATAAGCATGGTCACCTATTTAGAGAATGCCCCCAGAATGTCTCCCAAATGGCTAATGCTAAAGCTCAAAAGAAAACTGATGAACAAGGCTTCACAAAAGTAGCCTCTAGAAGTAGGAACAATAAAAGAAATCAAGGAAAATGGGGCCAAGGGCCTCCACCAAACATAAACAAATTTGAATTCCTACAATAGGAACATGAAGAACAAAACACAGAGGAAAACACTAAGGAGGAAGGTGAAATGATGAATCAACAACCCACTCTTCAAGAAAAGAATCAAGAGAGTGCTCCAAGTCAGAGCCTTAATGAAATCAGCCTAGCCTTAGAAGATGTAGACATGGACCAAGAAACTAAAGAAGACTCAACAGAAGAACAAGTGATAGAAGAGGATCTAGGAGGATTGACCTCAAATCAATAAGAAAAGTGTGGGAAAAATGAGGCCTGACAACAATACCAGAGGAATACATCCAAAAAATTGAAGGAGCACATCTAATTCAAGAAGAGCTAAAGCAGACCAGAGTGAGGAGACATTCAAAATCCAATCCCAACATGGGGATTTTTTCTAACATCATAGTTGATCGATACAACCCCAAAGGATCTGGGCAGAAATGAGGAAGGAAAATGACCATCCAACTCCTACAGGAACTAGGTGCAAGACTAATCAATGAGGGCAAGGTAGGAGCTCTCACCCTAACCCCACATATTTCTCAATGAATTGCATCTCATGGAATATCATAGGATTAAATGGATCTAGAAATAAGATACTTCTAAAATAAAGGATAATGACAATCAAGCCAGAAATAATGCTCCTCCAGGAGACAAAGTTAGCTATGGAAGATCTTCTAGCCCTGCAAAACGAGTGTTACAAAAGTTATAGTTACTTATCCAATGCAACACATGGCACTGTTAAAGGGAAGTTGATATTATGGAAGGACTCACTCTATGAATTTATCTCCTCAGTAGCGACTAAAATCTTTATCACAACAGTCCTAAAAGTTATAGGAACCTCAGGGACAATATGTGTCACCAATATCTACAGACCTCACAAAGTTGAAGAGAGGATCCAGATGTTGACTTTTGTAATGAGAACACTCAAGAACATACCCCATCCATATAAAATCATTGGAGGGGACTTTAGTATGATCCTCAGCCTGTTGAAAAAGAAATAAGGTCTTAGAAAATTAGACAAGGACATTGAAGCCTTCCAAGAAGCCATATATAGGATGGGTTTGGTGGATATGCAGACAGTCAATGGAACTTACACATGGAACAAAAAATGAGGAGGGGATAGGAAAATAGCCTCTTGACTCGACAAATTCCTCATATCTAAACCATTTTTCCTTGCCTCCTTAGAAACGGAGTGTCGAATCCTCCCTCAGTCAGGATCTGAACAATGGCTTGTTGCCCTGAAAATTCACATCTCTGTTGCACCCAGGAATCACCCCTTCAAGTTTGAGTTTTTCTGGTTAGATCATCCTACATTTCAAAACAATATGAAAATCTAATGGGCTAGCTCCCCTCCTCAGATTGGTACCCAAATGTACCAATTCCAACAAAATATAAAGCATGCAAAAAATAAAATTAAACAATGGAACAAGGAATTCTTCAGTAAAATCATCAAGGGAAAAAAGGAGTTGGAGAAGAGAATGGAGGAACTCCAGTAAAAAATAATCTATCAAGGTATCATTGATCAAATGAAGGAGGAGCTTGCAAAAGAGGTGGGAGGAAAGGGCCAAGCAGGAAGAAAAGTTGTGGCAGCAAAAATCTAGAGTGCATTGGCTCAAGTGTGGGGAAAGAAACTCAAAAGTATTTTATCATTCCATCATCCAACACAGAAAAACCAACTGAATTCTTAGCTTGAGGACCATAAATGGGAGAATGGCTAACAAACATGAGGAGATCTCAGAGGAAATAAATAGATTCTACAGTAAACTCCTTGAAGATCCCAATATAGATAGATCCTAGGCTATCAGAGAAATCACCAGAAACATCCCCACCATCATGAACCAGGATCATAACACGATGCTTCTCAGAGAGGTTTCTATGCAAGAAGCTAAGGACGCAGTTACAGCCATGGCCTCGGGAAAAGCTTCTGGGCCAGAGGGCTTAACCATCGACTTCTTTAAAGGTTGTTGGCCCTTCATAAAATAGGAGGTACATGCTTTGGTGGAAGACTTGAGTGTTAACAAAACTATGCTATGAGCATTTAATACTACCTTCCACACTCTAATCCCTAAGGAAGAAGGAGCAGACTCCCTGAATCGATTCAGACCCATAGCCCTTTGCAATGTAATCTACAAGATCATCTCGAAAGTCTCAAGTCTCTATTACCTCTCCTGATTTCAGCCAACCAAGTAGGGTATGTGGAGGGTAGGAAGATCCTTGAGGGCATCATGCTCTCACATGAAGATATCCATTCTCTCTAAACCCTCCAAAAGACGGAATGTTGATGCAACTCAATATGTCAAAATATTTCGACAAAATAAGTTGGGAATATATGTTGAATTTCCACGATCTTGGGTCTAGGTTAGAATCTTAAAATCACTGACGGTAAGAAACCAAGAATCTCAACCAAAACTAATTTGCATAGAGGAAAATATAAAGTAGTAAATCACATAAGCACAAGTATACACAATTTTTAACAAAATTGTACAATAATGTATAGCCTAAATCTTCATTATATTAAATGAAATCTGAATAATACAACAGTCTATGGTATACAAGATACAATGACAAACTTTGTTGCAGCATCGATGTCGTATCTTGTCCTGTCAATCCTTTGCTCCCGTACTGCACAATAGCTTCCCCTTAGTTCTTCAAAGGACAACACATCGAGACTCTAGGAGGGCTGCCACCTAACACTGTTGCAAGTCACTTCTGTAGCATGTACATGGGCTGATCCAATCTACTTTCTGGGTAGGCCTGATTCCTGAGCTCTAATATTCTAGGCTAGCAGTCACCTTTATCTATCAAGGTATTGCACTTCAACACCAAACTTCACCCAATATTCATCTCTTCTCGTCACTTCAAGATAGTTCATCTAGGGCTACTTTGGGTTATCAACACGTTTCCCTCCACCATACCAATGATGCCCAATCCTTCATTGTAGATTATGCCCCTAGGATGGACTCTTCACCACCATTGAAGGTCCTCCAAATGGTACCCACAGGTTGCAATGTAAACTGATCCAAATCCGGTCACTTCCTTGACCCAACACACATCTAACAATGCCCTCCAAGTCTCATGTTTTTTTCCTTTGACTATTATGGTTAGGGAAAGGGACCACACTGCAATGGCCCTTCAACCAACTCAATAGTCTATGAATTTGTTTCGGCCTAAGAAAGAAGAGATGCCCTCTTAGTGGGCTACTATTCTAGGTAAGTAACAACCCAACATTGGTTTGTTTTAGAGAGGCTAGGTCTGTGGCCTACCTTAGTTAGTTGCAGCTCCCAAACAACCCTCAAAAGAAATCCTCATAACCCTTTATTTTTCCCCCAATAGACCTAAAAATACTTACGTTTGCCTTGATCATCTAGGGAGTTTCCTCGACCTACCTTCCAGGAGCTCTTCCCCCTAAATGGACCCCTAAAACAACCCTTAAATAGCCTCGATGTCTAGTCTTCCTGTTGCAGCTAAGTTCAGAAGTAATCCCTCTCCAATGAGCTCTTCTCCAAGGTATGCGTTGCACTTTTTGGATGAGGAAACAAGTCCTCCACTCCACCATTATATATACTGTTACACGGAATGAGTCGATCTTGCGGACAAGATAGACCTTCCTAGAATCTAACAATATCTAGTGACAAGCAAGCCAATCAAAAACTATCTTTCTCTAAATATGCATTTATAAACAAAGGAAAACAAGTGTTTAGGCCTACCTTGGGTCCAATGCAAGTTTGTGGAAGCCTCGCTCCTTTGATCCAAATGAGCTCCCTTGTTGCAAATCTGCAAACACAAACAAGCAAACAAATTAAATAGCACCTGAAAAGCCAATATCATAAAGCATACTTAACATGATGATCAAGGAATTCATGAAACAAATGACATAAGACAATTTGTTGAGAAAAATGAATCTGATTGTATTAATTCAAATGAAAGAAGAACTTTACAACCTGTGCCTTGATGCTGTACAAGCTCCTCCCAGGGTCCAACAAGAAGTCTCCTCTACTTTGACAAGTTTCACTCTCTTCCCAATGAAGCCAAAAGGTATGTGATCTCTCCTCTCAAGCTTAACTAGGAAGTCTCAATTCCACCAGCATTTACCCTAAAAAATGTTCAGCTTCTAACCTCCTTAGAAACTAGCCCAATGCCTTAATTTATAGTGCAATGGAGGGAAGTTACTAGGTCCTCCTTCAAAGGGATAAAGCCCTCCTTCAAAGGGATAGCTCCTCTCATCAAGGGATTAGCTCCTTCTCTTTTGGGATGCATGAACCACCTAAGAGCGACCAATCCACGTCAAAATTCCTTCTAGAATCATCTAGAATTAACCCAAAGTGAGTTTTTTAGAATAAACTTGCGCCTTTTTGACTTTCACAGGGGTCCGCACCCACTCCTTTAGGGACAGAGCGGGCAGGTCCGCAATTTTTGTGAACAGGGGGTGCGGGACCGTAGGAAACAGTGAGAGAAAGTGCAGAACCAGAGCTTTGTTGATTTTCAATGTCTTTCTCTCATTTTCAAAGCTTGACTTGAAGAGCTGAGGTCTGAGACTTGCTTAGGAGGACAGTACAAGTGATGATAGACCCATACTGACTGCAATAATCATGGTGACGATATTTTTGTAACAGATTGCCCCCTAAAGTGCGAAGTTTGTAGTAGATGAGGATTTCATTTATCATTTAGGAAGAGTGAAGTACTTTATCATTTCGAGGATTATCTTGTGGAGAGCCCGGTCGGAACCTGTAAAAACATTCAATGCAAGATATATATATGAGATCATATCATCGCTGAGGTAGGCATTCCCATACTCAGATCAAAACTGACTTAGAAAACTAACTACTGCTCTGATATAGGAATGATCTTGTAATACATCACAAGTATAGACTCATGTGGACACAGTATGGACGCAGCCATCTGTTTATGAATAGTCCACCATATAATGAATACAAAATTCCTCGCAGCCTGGATTGCGGAAACTAGATCTAGGGTCTTCATTTCTACTTCCCGAAATAGTACGATTCTATCCATGCGAATGAATGTGTTGAAGTCGAACATGGTAGAAACCACTTGATTACCAGTCAATGATGTAAACTGTTAACAAGTGTGAGAGAAACCACCAATGATGTCAATGGCTCTCAAAGTACCCAGTACAATCCATGAGATGTGAATAGATGTGCTGATGTCGAACATGTCACAGAATCCTTTGATCGAAGGTCAATGATGCAACCTGTCGTCAAAGGCGAGAAACTTGCCATTGAGGCATGCAGATCCCAAGGTACTGACGATTTCTAGATCATCTTTCTAGATAATGAGCTGAAGTCGATAGAAAGCGATCCGTCGCAGGCAAGCCCACAACACGAAATCATAGATCAAGTTGAAGAAATTTAGTTGCAAGGACTGACTCAGGGATGGTCAAGATGGATGACAGATATTTTGCAGATGAATGGCTTTATTGGCAGTGACCTCTTGAACACATAACGACACAACAGATGGTTTGGTGACAATTGACCCAAAGTTAATACCCAGAAACCGGCTGAAGACTTTCAATGTGGTTTGATCAACTGTTAGGCAAAGGATTTCCCAACCCAGGCGAATAAAAGTGTCGTGTTCAAGAGTGGTTACAAAGTATGACAGACATGCTCATTTTTCTCTCTTTTCCCCCACCATTTCTGGCAAGTACCTCTTTATTTTTGACAAGCTTGAGGAGGATAACATTTGCTTGATTATAAGCTCATCCTTCGGGTGAGTCCAACTTAGTTTAAATTCGAACCCTAAGAAGGAGTGGTTCGTTCCTGTTTGTAATTGAACAGGTCCTTTACTGTGGAATTTTAACGAGTCCAATATAGGAGAAACTCGGCGTTTTTCAATTTTAGAGAGTCTGAAAAACTTAAGAAGACTCCAGGGTTGACCTTTTTCGTAAATTTGTGTCTCCCAAGCCTGAAAAAGTATAAAATAATAGTTGAGAGAACCGCTTGATCTTTACGACCAAGGAGTACTTTTCGTAATTAGTGCCCCTAATCCGAAAAAGTAAAAAAGCGATCAATGACACGTCGTTTTATAACCAATATCAAATTTGAAACGACAAAAATCCGGCAATCTTTTCATGTTTTTACGGTCAGAAAAAAAGCTGTAAGTGAACCGTCTTTTTAGTTCCGTTTTAACGAGTTTAAAAAGAAAAAATCGGCGATCTTTTCATGTTTTAGGAGTCAGAAAAGAGCTTAAAGGTGACTCTAAATGTTTTTTCGTTGAAAATGATCGATTTCGCTTGAACAATCCGTTATCCTGAACAAAAATTGCAAACATTACTCATACTTGTTTGAGATGGATAAAAATGTTGCAAAAATTACCTTTCTAAAGTGAAACATAAACAAATTTACAATTCATTTATTCAAAAAACTTATAAAAAGGGCTTTCATCAATTCATTTTTACCGTTTAAGATTTGGGTGAGAAAATAGTGCTTTTGTTCAGAAACTTCCCGTGAGGATTGCGGAAAATCCATCCGTCGGAATCGAACGCCGTCTCCTCCAGGTAATCCATATCATCCTACTCTTCAATTTTAACCGTTTCAATTTGTGTTTTAGGGTTTTATTTCATTTTTTAGAGGGTTTTTAGGCTAGAAACCTGCGCGCGGGGGCCCACAGGCATAACACTGGCAGCCCGCGCACCTCGACTTTTTCTCAATGGGGAAAAAGTCAGGGGTCTGCACCTTCCATGAAGGCAAGGTGCGGACCCACGCACTGTCTCTAATAGAGAGGGTGCGGACCCCGCAGCAAGGGTTTTTAACCCAAAAATTCTCAAATTTGACCCAAACAATTTAATTTCTTGTATTCTAAATTGCCTTTTTGTTGGATGTAGAGTGTACATCATGCTTGATTGGCGAGAATGGGAGCATGAGGACGTGGATCTTTCCGCGTTGAATCACCAACCTTCGATTGATGCATTGAAGGCATGCGGCTTGTACAAATTCTGGGCCATACCTAGCATGAGAGCCCAGGTGGATTTCTTACAGTGGCTGGTAGATAGGTGGAGCATACAGGACCAGTGCTTCTTCATTGGTGGCCACCAGCTCGAAATTGAGCCGGCAGACATATACTTTTTGACCGGTTTGCCTAAGAGAGGTGAAGACTTGACTCTATTCAAGACTAGGCCAGGTGGCCAGTCTGTCGATAGCCTCCGGCTAGAGTTCTGCAACAACCAGGCTAGAGACAAAGGGATAGACATTAAAACCATATCCCGTCCTGAACTCATGGTAATCGCGTTTACTGTTACCAGACTTTGCGGGAGTGCTTCACTACATATTGCCACCGGATCCCAGATGCCGATGGCAGTTGACTGCTTTCGAGGCACAATCTTTAACTGGTGCGATGCTGTGTTGGCTAATGTAAAAGGCCAACTGACCAGAGCCAAGAATGGACAACTGAAGACCTTTGGTTATGGGGCTTTGGTTGTGAGCTTTGGTCTGGAGAGGGTCCCAATGTTGGTCCCGCAACACCTTACTGTTGGAGCTGGGCTTCCTCGAGAGCCCAAACTGATGCGATGGGTTGCAGTTATGGCCCGTCATCCGGACGAGGGGACAGAGGTCGTTCGATTCAAACCTGAGTATTTCCATTGGTTGGAAAACCAGGTTTTTGCTATTTAGGACTTCCCTTATGCTGGGGTAGATTTTCGCGGTGACCCAGACATGGCTCTTCCACCAGGAGAGCAATGGGATGATTCAGGTAATATTATTTTCAACATTTTCCTTTTTTTTTTTTTTTTTTTTTTTTTTTTATATCGTCCCAAAACTGATAGTAAAAGTTTCAATGCAGATGTGGGTCCACAACGACCAGCCGCTCTCTGGCCTTAGGAGAGAAAACAACCAGCTGCAGCGGCGCCAGCCCCACAGGACGAATCAGCAGAGACCTTGGCCGAGTTGGAGAGTCATCTAGAGCGCTTGACAGGGGACATTCCAGAGACCAGGATAGATGACATTCCTCGTCGACTATAGCGCTATGTGATTGGGGTCCCAGGACCTTTTAGGAGGTTCCTTTGTAAGGTGGCCCGTACAGTGGTTTCTTATCGAGATCATCACCAGTGATAGGATGATCGCCTATTGTAGACACATATGACATTTTTGCTTTTTGTACTTATCATTTTTGCCGATCATAAGGTGTTTTTCAACCTATGATCGAGGATGATGTATATTTTGACACATTCCTATATATATATCACTATTACCGGCTTATCTTGTAAATCATGTTATGGAATGCTTTTAAATTTACATGTATGATTATTGCAAATGTCTACTTAACATTCGAGAAGCAATTGCATCTGCTAATGTATTTAAAGATCTTGGAATATGCTGATATTCAATATAATCAAATTCACGTTCCAAGAGACGAACTCTCAAAAATAATCTTAATAACACTGGATTTCTAATGGCATATACTCTATTAAGCTGTAATACAACGAGTTCATAATCTAACCTCACTATCAAACTCCAAATCCCAAATGAAATAGATTCAGATAATAACTCAATCACTGCACTATACTTGACAATGTTGTTCGTTGTTTGACCGAGGCTTACCCCATGCATAGATACCAACTCATCAGAGGGTGAATAGATAACCCAAGTTGCGGAAGAAATGTTCCGTGTATTACGACAAGCACCATCAGCGAAACCAATGTATGTTTGGAGAGGCATCGACATCTACAATATCAAGAGTAAAACCAAGATAAGCAGGAATAATGACGAAAAACACTCTCTACGCTAAGCACACTTTTTAAACTAAAACACACCAGCTAGAAAGAAAACTATCCTAACTAAAAATCTCCATACCCATTCTTTAAGCATAATACCTCTTCAGGTAAAGACCATTTCTGGGTTTACCTAAAGAGTCCCCGTCAAATTCTACCAATTCATAGGCCCCTTTTGCTAGCTTTCGCTTGACAACATAAGGACCATGCCACATAGGAACGAATTTTCCAGCGCCTAATTTATCATTAGCTTGATCGCAAAGTAAGACTAGATCTCCTTCCGAAAAATTTCGAGGGGTCACATTTCGATCATACTGAGCTTTCATACGTTTTGCGTGAGTTTCGATCGCCAATGCAACATCACGTCAATTCTCATCTAATTGAGCCAAGTATAACAAATGTTTTTCCTCTTCGGAAGTGGCTGGAAGTAACTCGATGGCCATTTGCAATGACGGGATTTCGTATTCAATGGGTAACACAGCTTCCAGACCATAAACTAGTTGGAAAGGAGTGAACCCTGTTGACGTTTTTACTGAGGTTCGATATGCCCAAAGCGCTGAAAATAGCATGTTAAGCCAATTTGACCGATGAATCCCAATGATTCGTCGGATCATGATGACTAAAACTTTGTTGATGGATTCAACCAGACCATTAGCTTGTGGATAATAAGGAGCTGAACTATCGTGATGCAAGCCAAGATAGCCTGTAAGTTCGGTCATCATAACGTTTCGAAAATGACGCCCATGATCAGTGATAATCGCTTGTGGAACACCAAACCTAGCAATTATATGATTGAACTTGAAAATTGCAGCTGTTTTTTCGTCTGCCTTAAATGTAGGCATCGCCTCGGCCCACTTGGTAAAATAATCTACCGCAAGGATGATATACGCACGCCCCCCGGCCGAGTGAGGGTTACATGTAATAAAATCGATACCCCATTTGGCAAAAGGACCAACAACAATTATAGGGTGGAGAGGAGCAGGTGGAGCGTGCATCTTTCGATCAAAAATTTGGCAGTTGTGGCATTTTCGGACCGCGTTAATACAATCTTTAAACAAAGACGGCCAGAAGTAGCCAGCGCGCAATATCTTTTGGGCTGTGGCATACCCAGACATATGACCGCCACACGCTCCAGAGTGACAGTCATTTAGAACCATTTCAACTTCCTCATGAGTTAAACAACGTCGAAAAACAGAGTCCGCCCCACGGCGATAAAGAGTATCTCCAATAATTCTGAATTGTTGGGACTGGAATCATATTTTTCGACATTCGGACTTTGAAATTTCTGGCCGAAAGGATTGGGTCTGGAGATAAACGATGATATCCCCATACCATGGATCTAAAGTGCTGATTAGAAACAAGGATTCATCCGCAATGGGCTCCTCCGCCACAGTTTCTGTGTCAGCACGCGGGAAGTCACACATTAACTCCGCAAAAACTAAAGATTTCTTAGACTTAGATTTTTCAAATTCCAAGTCGAACTCCTGCAGGATCACAATCCATTTGGAGTACTTGCCCCCTAGCAATTGCTTGGTCAAAATGTAGATCATAGGGTTGCAATCAGAAATTACTGTAGTTTTACGTAGTAAAATGTAGTGACGAAAACGTTGGACAGCTTGAACAGCTGCCAATGCCAATTTCTCCACATGTGAGTATTTTAGCTCAGTTGGATTTAAATTTTGACTAAGGTAATATATCACATGTTCAGTACCGAATTCATCTTCCTGAACTAAGACCATTCCAATGGTGGAATGAGAGGCGGCGAGATACAAGAAGTAGTCCTGGTTGTAGTTGGGAGGATGCAATAATGGTGCATGGGTCAACGCGTGTTTTAGTGCATCAAAAGATTTCTGAGCTATCTCGTCCCAATAGAATAGAGTAATCTGTTTCAGCAACCAGGTAAAACCCTTTGTAACCTTGTCGTAGTTAGGAATGAATCGTCGTAAAAAGTTTGCTTTCCCTTGCAAAGTTTGGAGTTGGCGAAGACTCGAAGGAGGAGGCAATTTGACAATAGCTTCTGTTAGCACTTGAAATTTCACCTCAGGCTGAGAAAGGTAAACCTCAAGGCAACATCAAACCATTTAGCCTCTTAGCTACCCCTACGGGGCAGGAGAAGGCTCTCTCCGGTCAATCTCGGCAGATCTTCAATGGATGAGATGACCAATAAGGTAACACTGATATTAGGCTAGTAAACTGATAAAAGAGTTTGATTTGGGGTTTTTTGGTTTTTGGTGGCAAATTGAGGAGAGGGCAATTTTGGGTGCGGGGATTGGACACAGTTTCTGCAGGGGGTTCCTTGGGGCGAGGTAGGAGACAGTTTTGATGCCTTTGATTGAGATGGATGATCAGGAATGAAAGATGAGGAGCTAAAGAGAGCAAACAATGACTTTGAATTCTCTTTAGACAGTGGAAAACATAGAAATTAAACAAACTTAAAAGCAGAGCATGGCAGGCATGAATTCATACTTTAACACTTCATTTGTTTAATGTGCAGAAGTAAAAGAAAGGAAATGATTCACATAACACACTTACAAGTACATTGAGAAAAACATTATCAACACATGAGTCCACAAGAATCCCAAAGAGGACTGCAAAACCCTGGTCTTCCTTAGCCAAAAATTGCAGAGATACAGTGAATAATACAATGATAGCTTCTCCCTCAAGAGTCCAACCATGAAAATGAGCAAGAAAGTACATAATATAGATGATCTAACCTCTTTCCCTGCCTCCATGGGTCGAGCTCACTATCCTAGGAGCTGTTTCAACCACTTATAAACTAAGCACTACAATCTAGGCAGTCAAAACAACTTGCCTCTATAGACTTGGAAATCAATTCATACATTACATATTTACCCATTACATGAATGAATCTTCTAGAAGTGTTAAACAAGAGTAAAAGTGTCTTAGAGTTACAAAAATTACATCAAATATAATCATCTTCAACCCCAAAAAGTCAAACTGAGTCAAATCTGCGTTTTCTGGGCTGTACAGTGCAATCTGGCAAAAAACTGCCTGACAGGTCGCACCCCCCTGCCTGACGGGTCGCGCCCCTTTGGAGCTCTGTTTGGGGTACTTGCAGGTGGCCAAATCGAGCAAACATGGGCTTGTTGGAAAGGTCTGTGAGTCTACTTTCCAAACCAACTGGAATTTTTGAATTTGGAGTTTATTTGCCCTGTCAAAAACCAATTCTCCCAAGACAGCTTTCTGTAGTTCAAAAAAGTGGCAGAAAGTCAAATTTTGCATGTATTTTGACCTTTTGGAGACCCAAAACTCCATAAAAACTCAAGTCCATCCATGGGCATATGTAACTTTGCATAAAAAATAAGGATATGCTGAGTTTTTGTGAAAAGGAGTTGCCATGACAAAGGGTCTCACGGGGAGTGAGACCCGTTGAAGAGCCAAAACCTGTAAATTACCAAAAAATGCCAAAATTACCCAAAATTCTCAAAATTTTTTGGGATTTGAGCTGTGGCTAGGCTATTGAGTGCCATGATCTTTGAGTGAAGCCTCAGCCAAGATACGGAGTGGATTGGTCTTCTTCTTCCCTTTTAGGGCCTCGGACAACCGCCTTTGAAACATCTTCATTTTGGCCTTGCACACATGCATTCTTGCCCAGTAATGGTTTTTCATGTTCCTTGGCAAATTTTTATCTTGGTTAGCCTTAGCCAACAGCCTCTCCAAGTGTGCATTCTCCTGGATAAGCATAGACTCTCGGTCAGCAGGCAATGGGTCACCGGGTCTTCTACGGTTTAAGGTTCGGTCACTACGAATCCTCCATAGCTCATCAAGTGCTTTCTCCTCCTCCAACTGTTTGTTGCGCTGCTCCACGTAAGTGATGGTCCATTGGGCACCCTCAAATATCCTCTGCAAAGCATCATTTTCAGCTCTGAGATGCTGAATGATCTCCTTTGCCTACTGGCTAGGAGAACTGGTCTCAAGATCAACAAACTCAACATCGGGAACTCCTGATGGACCCTTATCAAGCATGGGCTCTTTGCCCCTCTCTGGTACCTGTGCTGGTGAAGAAAGCAAGGCCCCTTCCACCTGATGTGGAGATAACACTCGCTGAGCTGAAGATGAAGGCGAGACCCCTTCCACCTGCTGTGGAGATAGTACTCACTGAGCTGAAGATGAAGGTGAGACCCCTTCCACCTGCTGTGGAGATAGTACTCTCCGAGCTGCTGCAAACAAGGCCCTCTGGCCTCTCTGATAAGTGAGCTGAGATGAGGAACTAACATGTCTAGTGACAGGGATGTGATGCCGGTGTGATGGTCCTCCCTCCTCATGAACAACCTCAGGATGTGGCTGTGATGGCGCTATGAAAAACTCACGAGAGATGAACTCCTCCCATGAGATGCCCTGCTGAGTCAACTGATGCAATACTACTGGCTGAATCAAACCATAATGATGAAGGCTCCTGTACTGCTGTGCCGGGGTCTTCCTCTACAACATGGGCACCATCTTCTGAATGTTCCGAAAGAAGAAAACAGGGATGTTCATCATCCTCACTCGGGTGAAGTGCATCAAAAGGCAAATGTGATATGAGTACACCTGTGAAAATCTGCCCTCACAGGTAAAATAGTGCATAATAAGCCTCATGATGGGAGCATACTCGCTCCGGAGAAACCTGAATGGAAAAACACCCGCCAAATGTCTTATGAATGGTGGCCGGACATAAGGCTCAAAGTGAACAATATCTAGCATCTTGCGCTTATTCCACACCTCACCAACATTAGGTATCCCTGTAGCATGTGAGATCACCTCGGGTGTCAATGTAAAGTTCACCCCTGCAAGATTGACATGTTCATCATGGAGGTGTAAAACAAAAAGGCGGGCTAACTCTCTGTGGTGCTGAATCCGAGAAATCCTCTCACAAAACTCATAACAAGACATGTACTGAAAACAAGTGACTGCCATAGGACATGCATGTAACTATGCTAAAGAAGTGGGCTCCTCTCGCTTATGATGTCCACCCTTACCACCCTTACGAGGCCTCCTCTGTACCTCAACCTCTGCAGATGATGAATGGTCATCACTTTGCTCGTAAGTTTCGGTTTCTGACATAGTTTAGGAGCAAAGTGGACAAACTGTACTGCTGTCTCTGCCTGTAAAAAGTGCTGAATTCTATGCTGTTTCAAGGGGAAAAAGACATGAGGGAAATGTTAGGGGAGGGACCTTTTTTCAAGGAATTGGGAATATATAAATATGACAGGGAATTTTTAAGGAAAATGTTGCAAACCATTATGCATATAGGAGTACATATTTAAAATCAGGGATATTAGGAAATCATTTGCAAAAATCACTGCATATGGGAAAAATATGTATGAAAGTGAACATATGCGGATATGAAAACATGCAGCATTAATAGGGGAAGATAGGGAAACATATGCACAAAACTGCTGACATATACACCAACATTTTCCATTGTTTACACATGCATATGGTAGAGGGAGATTAGGGTTTTGAATGCTTTGGGAGAGGGGTAGGGTTTACACTTTTAGTTATTAAGGAGAAGGGAGGGTTTGCATTTAATTTATACATAGCATGGGAGAAAAATAGGCATACATACAAGTGTGAGTGGAAAGGGGAAGGAGGGAAACAATTACAAAGGAAAAACACCTTGAAACAACACAAACCCTAGCACATTTTACCCATTAACATTGCAGTCATATGAAGAGGTTTCACTTGTACAATTTCAATCATTAAAACATGTTTTATGATATCCACCAATCATAACCACACCCATTTCAAGTTTAGAACACCTACCTCCAACAAATTTGTGGCTTGGAGAGCGTTTGAGCAAATTAAAAATCGTTTTGCAGGGAGACAGCTCGACGGGTCGCGCACCACACCCAACGGGTCGCGCACCTCTGACGGGTCGCGCACCAGTCCAATGCTCGAACTCGTTCTCTATTCGCTCCTTTCTCTCAATCACTCTCTCAAACCTCTCTTGCAAGCGTCTAGGATGCACAATGAGAGTGATAGGAGGGAATTTGGGGTTTTATAAATTTCATTTGAAAAAATTTCATTCACAAACCCACTTTCTAATGTTTTCTCTTTGACACTTTATAACACTGACTTTTTGGTTTCTTTTGTCCTGAATTTGACTCATTAAGTGCTTTGGCTTGATTCTTTTTGCAGGTAGATCATCTGAGGGATCTTGGCAAGGGGACCAGGGTTGCATTTTGTTCGCTGAAGACTTTTGAAATTTCATCACTTATTTACAAACTTGGAAAATGACCTTGGCTTTAAAAACAGAGTTTTTAAATCCAAGGTGAAGATTAACTGTTCCAGATAAGAAATCTTGAAGAAACACTTTTACAATCATCCCTCTGGCTTGCTGAATACTCATTGACTTTTCAGACACATGACCCTGTAAACATATTTGACCAAAACCTTAGACCTAGGAAATTGACCTCAAGACAAGATAAGACAAGCTTGAAAGAGCTTAATGACTGAAATGACCTAAACCAGCAATGCCAAGAGGGGTACAACACACCAGCTTCTCCATCAGGGTTATGGCATGCCTAACGGGATGCAAAAATTGACACTGATGAGACACCTACATATGCAAATGCAAAGAGTTTTGATCGCTGATGGAGGGCTTAAGACCGACTCTAACATTGGCTCCAATGGGGATGGTGGTTCCTTGGATGTACCAAGAACCTTAGACCTCTGGGAGAGCAGACCAGTGCTTTATTCATTGGGCAATGGAGTCATTATTTCGGCAAACAATACAAGACTTTGACTCATTTATTGACTGAAACCTGACTCAATTATGAAACCTACATGACTGAAAACTGACTCACAAATGACTCATGACTGACTTAACTAAAACAAGAACTTACAAAGCTTATTGAATGGCAGCAGTCCATCAAGATTTGAAATCATGATGACAACCACCTGTATTTCTTACAAGACAATATACATCAAACTATCTCAAAATGCCAATGAAACCAATCAAGCAGATGCCTTCTTGATTGATTCTTCTGATCAGATCTTCTGGTCAACAGTACAAACCTATAACTGAGCATCCAAAAACATAGCTGACCATGATCTCCTTCATCACTGAACACAACAATAATCACTTTCACTGCTGACTGTAACAAATCTGCCATTGGATCCTGGAAAACATGAAGACTTGACATTGCCACCTCCTGCTGAAAGAACAAGGTGTCTTTTGCTTCAAATTCTGATCTGCCTTCATCATGTGCTTCAGAAAGAGTATGCTCCTGGTCCTCAAAAAACTCTGAACAGGTAGATGAGCAAATCTCCTCTTGTAAAAACATTTCAACACATGAAACATATGAAGAATCTGAAAGGTAATCCTGGATGCTATGATCTTCGGTAGTCAGACAATATGGTAGGTGATCTTCATATGATATGACAGCCGGATTATCATCGTTGTGAAGAAAAACATTATCTGTTTGCTGATATACAAGACAATCATCTACTTCAACAGAGGAAGGAGTTTCCCCAACACTTTCCTGACTATGTGTGCATTGCAAATCTGTTGTAGCTTGGGCTGTAACAAGACCTTTCAAAAGCTGATCTATCTCCTCTTCAGACAAAGGAGATAAGAATTTCTGTTTCCCTTTGCTCAAACAAGTCTTGTCTTCTTGAAATAACATTTCAAAACATGAAAAGTCTGAATGACAGTCCTGATCTTCTGAAACTTGGAAACATTGTTGATCATCTTCATATGACATGGCAATCAAACTATCCAAATTATGATTGAAAGAAGAGTTTTCACTTACTTGAACAAAGATCTCATCTTGCTGTTCATGAGCTGGCTGAATTACCTCCTCATGCAGGCTCTGTTCTGATGGCATAAGGACATCTGGATCAAGAACTTTGTCTATGATCTCAACAACAAAACTCTCCTTTTCAGGATTCGGCACAAGGTATACTTGGTCATCACAATCTGAATCTAGAACTGAAATAGCTGTCCTGACATTATCACATTCTGCAATCTGGTTTTCTTCTGTGGACAGATCTGAAACAAGCTCTTCTCTTTCATCAATTACAACCATATGACCATCTTCAACCTGCTGATCTTGACAAGTATCCTCTATTATTTCTGTGTGCTGCTGAAATGGATTCTCATACAGAGCCTCCATGATCTCAACGTCCATAAAATTATCATCTTCATAATATTTCTCAAGGCTTTCAATGAAACTATAAGCATGCTTGCAACAGTCTTGAACTAAATTCAATGATGGATAAGAGTCCTTATATCTTTCAATGAACATAGCATGAAAATCCTTTAAACAGTAAATACAAGCAGGCGACAAACTTTCATACCATGATTGGGCTTTACCTTCCAGAGTGGCCAAGAATATCTTCATCAAGCAATCTTCATGAAAATCCACCTTCAACTTGCGAATATGCATATGAAATCTAACTAGATGAAGAGCAGCATCCTTCTTACCATCATCATTAAATGAAGGCAAATTCCTTGACCAATCTACCTTCGGAATTTTATTTGGAAAACCGGGGATGTGATCTCGGCTCAAGGGAGCATATCTTCTTGCGATTCGGTCCATCTTGAAAATCTCACAGCTACTGATCTCTCTGTAGTGAAGTCACCATGAAGCATTGATCTCTGGAGTTTTTCAATGAAGGAGTCGCCAGTGAATGATTTCAGCCTTGTCAGTGTCTGATCGTTGTCCACTATCAACAATCAGATCTGAACTTGATACATGTACTGGGGTAAAATGCAAATGAAGTGTTACATTCACAAGCTCACGGAGGTCGACTGAAGCAGCGTTTATCTACTAACGCTGATGTAAAACAAGAGCGTTTTCGAAGGCTACCTGGCGTATCTTCAGACTCCGTCTAAGACTTATGAAATAAACACATCAGTGAGCAAACAATTTGTTCTCCCCAGTATGGTCGCCAGTATGTTAGCGCTTGAAATTTCACCTCAGGCTGAGAAAGGTAAACCTCAAGGCAACATCAAACCATTTAGCCTCGTAGCTAGCCCTACGGGGCAGGAGAAGGCTCTCTCCAGTCAATCTCGGCAGATCTTCAATGGATGAGATGACCAATAAGGTAACACTGATATTAGGCTAGTAAACTGATAAAAGAGTTTGATTTGGGGTTTTTTGGGTTTTTGGTGGCAAATTGAGGAGAGGGCAATTTTGGGTGCGGGGATTGGACACAGTTTCTGCAGGGGGTTCCTTGGGGCGAGGTAGGAGATAGTATTGATGCCTTTGATTGAGATGGATGATCAGGAATGAAAGATGAGGAGCTAAAGAGAGCAAACAATGACTTTGAATTCTCTTTAGACAGTGGAAAACATAGAAATTAAACAAACTTAAAAGCAGAGCATGGCAGGCATGAATTCATACTTTAACACTTCATTTGTTTAATGTGCAGAAGTAAAAGAAAGGAAATGATTCACATAACACACTTACAAGTACATTGAGAAACACACCATCAACACATGAGTCCACAAGAATCCCAAAGAGGACTGCAAAACCCTGGTCTTCCTTAGCCAAAAATTGCAGAGATACAGTGAATAATACAATGATAGCTTCTCCCTCAAGAGTCCAACCATGAAAATGAGCAAGAAATTACATAATATAGATGATCTAACCTCTTTCCCTGCCTCCATGGGTCGAGCTCACTATCCTAGGAGCTGTTTCAACCACTTCTAAACTAAGCACTACAATCTAGGCAGTCAAAACAACTTGCCTCTATAAACTTGGAAACCAATTCATACATTACATATTTACCCATTACATGAATGAATCTTCTAGAAGTGTTAAACAAGAGTAAAAGTGTCTTAGAGTTACAAAAATTACATCAAATATAATCATATTCAACCCCAAAAAGTCAAACTGAGTCAAATCTGCGTTTTCTGGGCTGTATAGTGCAATCTGGCAAAAAACTGCCTGACAGGTCGCGCCCCCCTGCCTCACGGGTCGCGCCCCTTTGGAGCTCTGTTTGGGGTACTTGAAGGTGGCCAAATCGATCAAACGTGGGCTTGTTGGAAAGGTCTGTGAGTCTACTTTCCAAACCAACTGGAATTGTTGAATTTGGAGTTCATTTGCCCTGTCAAAAACCAATTCTCCCAAGACAGCTTTCTGTAGTTCAAAAAAGTGGCAGAAAGTCAAATTTTGCATGTATTTTGACCTTCTGGAGACCCAAAACTCCATAAAAACTCAAGTCCATCCATGGGCATATGTAACTTTGCATAAAAAATCAAGAAATGCCGAGTTTTTGTGAAAAGGAGTTGCCATGACAAAGGGTCTCACGGGGGGTGAGACCCGTTGAAGAGCCAAAACCTGTAAATTACCAAAAAATGCCAAAATTACCCAAAATTCTCAAAATTTTTTGGGATTTGAGCTGTGGCTAGGCTATTGAGTGCCATGATATTTGAGTGAAGCCTCAGCCAAGATACGGAGTGGATTGGTCTTCTTCTTTCCTTTTAGGGCCTCCGACAACCGCCTTTGAAACATCTTCATTTTGGCCTTGCACACATGCATTCTTGCCCAGTAATGGTTTTTCATGTTCCTCAGCAACTTTTTATCTTGGTTGGCCTTAGCCAACAGCCTCTCCAAGTGTGCATTCTCCTGGATAAGCATAGAATCTCGGTCAGCAGGCAATGGGTCACCGGGTCTTCTACGGTTTAAGGTTCGGTCACTACGAATCCTCCATAGCTCATCAAGTTCTTTCTCCTCCTCCAACTATTTGTTGCACTGCTCCAGGTAAGTGATGGTCCATTGGGCACCCTCAAATCTCCTCTGCAAAGCATCATTTTCAGCTCTGAGATGCTGAATGATCTCCTTTGCCTCCTGGCTAGGAGAACTGGTCTCAAGATCAGCAAACTCAACATCGGGAACTCCTGATGGACCCTCATCAAGCATGGGCTCTTTGCCCCTCTCTGGTACCTGTGCTGGTGAAGAAAGCAAGGCCCCTTCCACCTGATGTGGAGATAACACTCGCTAAGCTGAAGATGAAGGCGAGACCCCTTCCACCTGCTGTGGAGATAGTACTCGCTGAGCTGAAGATGAAGGCGAGACCCCTTCCACCTGCTGTGGAGATAGTACTCGCCGAGTTGCTGCAAACAAGGCCCTCTGGCCTCTCTGATAAGTGAGCTGAGATGAGGAACTAACATGTCTAGTGACAGGGATGTGATGCCGGTGTGATGGTCCTCCCTCCTCATGAACAACCTCAGGATGTGGCTGTGACGGCGCTGTGAAAAACTCACGAGAGATGAACTCCTCCCATGAGATGCCCTGCTGAGTCAACTGATGCAATACTACTAGCTGAATCAAACCATAATGATGAAGGCTCCTGTACTGCTGTGCCGGGGTCTTCCTCTGCAACATGGGCACCATCTTCTTAATGTTCCGAAAGAAGAAAACAGGGATGTTCATCATCCTCACTCGGGTGAAGTGCATCAAAAGGCGAATGTGATATGAGTACACCTATGAAAATCTGCCCTCACAGGTAAAATAGTGCATAATAAGCCTCATGATGGGAGCATACTCGCTCCGGAGAAACCTGAATGGAAAAACACCCGCCAAATATCTTATGAATGGTGGCCGGACATAAGGCTCAAAGTGAACAATATCTAGCATCTTGCGCTTATTCCACACCTCACCAACATTAGGTATCCCTGTAGCATGTGATATCACCTCGGGTGTCAATGTAAAGTTCACCCCTGCAAGATTGACATGTTCATCATGGAGGTGTAAAACAAAAAGGCGGGCCAACTCTCTGTGGTGCTGAATCCGAGAAATCCTCTCACAAAACTCATAACAAGACATGTACTGAAAACAAGTGACTGCCATAGGACAAGCCTGTAACTCTGCTAAAGAAGTGGGCTCCTCTCGCTTATGATGTCCACCCTTACCACCCTTACGAGGCCTCCTCTGTACCTCAACCTCTGCAGATGATGAATGGTCATCACTTTGCTCGTAAGTTTCGGTTTCTGACATAGTTTAGGAGCAAAGTGGACAAACTGTACTATTGTCTCTGCCTGTAAAAAGTGCTGAATTCTATGATGTTTCAAGGGGAAAAAGACATGAGGGAAATGTTAGGGGAGGGACCTTTTTTCAAGGAATTGGGAATATATAAATATGACAGGGAATTTTTAAGGAAAATGTTGCAAACCATTATGCATATAGGAGTACATATTTAAAATCAGGGATATTATGAAATCATTTGCAAAAATTACTGCATATGGGAAAAATATGTATGAAAGTGAACATATGGGGATATGAAAATATGCAGCATTAATAGGGGAAGATAGGGAAACATATGCACAAAACTGCTGACATATACACCAACATTTTCCATTGCTTACACATGCATATGGTAGAGGGGGATTAGGGTTTTCAATGCTTTGGGAGGGGGTAGGGTTTACACTTTTAGTTATTAAGGAGAAGGGAGGGTTTGCATTTAATTTATACATAGCATGTGAGAAAAACAGGCATACATACAAGTGTGAGTGGAAAGGGGAAGGAGGGAAACAATTACAAAGGAAAAACACCTTGAAACAACACAAACCCTAGCACATTTTACCCATTAACATTGCAGTCATATGAAGAGGTTTCACTTGTACAATTTCAATCATTAAAACATGTTTTATGATATCCACCAATCATAACCACACCCATTTCAAGTTTAGAACACCTACCTCCAACAAATTTGTGGCTTGGAGAGCGTTTGAGCAAATTAAAAATCGTTTTGCAGGGAGACAGCTTGACGGGTCGCGCACCACGCCCAACGGGTCGTGCACCTCTGACGGGTCGCGCACCAGTCCAATGCCCGAACTCGTTCTCTATTCGCTCCTTTCTCTCAATCACTCTCTCAAACCTCTCTTGCAAGTGTCTAGGATGCACAATGAGAGTGATAGGAGGGAATTTGGGGTTTTATAAATTTCATTTGAAAAAATTTCATTCACAAACCCACTTTCTAATGTTTTCTCTTTGACACTTTATAACACTGACTTTTTGGTTTCTTTTGTCCTGAATTTGACTCATTAAGTGCTTTGGCTTGATTCTTTTTGCAGGTAGATCATCTGAGGGATCTTGGCAAGGGGACCAGGGTTGCATTTTGTTCGCTGAAGACTTTTGAAATTTCATCACTTATTTACAAACTTGGAAAATGACCTTGGCTTTAAAAACAGAGTTTTTAAATCCAAGGTGAAGATTAACTGTACCAGATAAGAAATCTTGAAGAAACACTTTTACAATCATCCCTCTGGCTTGCTGAATACTCATTGACTTTTCAGACACATGACCCTGTAAACATATTTGACCAAAACCTTAGACCTAGGAAATTGACCTCAAGACAAGATAAGACAAGCTTGAAAGAGCTTAATGACTGAAATGACCTAAACCAGCAATGCCAAGAGGGGTACAACACACCAGCTTCTCCATCAGGGTTATGGCATGCCTAACGGGATGCAAAAATTGACACTGATGAGACACCTACATATGCAAATGCAAAGAGTTTTGATCGCTGATGGAGGGCTTAAGACCGACTCTAACAGCTTCAACTTTCGAGGGATCGAGCGAATGCCAGCTTTCGAAACAACAAACCCCGGAAATCGACCCGTTTCTATACAGAAAACACACTTGTGTGGATTCAACCTAATCCGATAATGCCTACATGTCATAAAGATTGCTCGTAAATGGATGAGATGATCAGCTCGATGTAATGAATGAGCAGGAAAATCATCGAGATAGGGTTGCACAATGTGCTTGATGTCATGAAATGCATAAGACATGGCCCTTTGAAAAGTTGCCCCAACATTCTTGAGCCCAAAGGGTAATTTGCAATAAGCAAATGTCCCCCATGGACAAATGAAAGTCGTTTTTGGTTGATCGGCAGGTAGAATATTGATTTGATTGTATCCGGAAAAACCATCCATGAAGGAGAATATTTCGCTGCCGGCACAATCATCAATGATTTGATCGATATAGGGAGTTGGGTAATTGTCCTTTGGACAGGTTCGATTAATGTCCCTATAATCGATACATATTCTTATTGTCCCTTGCTTTTTATTAACCGGAACAATATTCGATACCCAATCCATTAACGGAATCGGATAAATGAAACCTGCTTTGAGTAATTTTTCAACTTCTGCTTTAATAGCAACAGCTTTTCTTGGGTGAATCTGACGCAAACGCTGCCGGACGGGTTTAGCATCCGGGTAAGTCTTGATTTCATGAGCAAGAATTGCGGGGTCAATTCCTGGCATTTCCTCATATGACCAGGCAAACACGTCGCGTAATTCTTGAAATAGGGCCTTATATATTTGAATTTCATCTTCTGTACACGAGGCACCTATATGAATGTTTTCAACAATTCCAGGCTTAACCGAAATGTCAATAGGAATAGTTCGAGAGATGTTTCCCAAATTTAACTCTGAATCAGGATTTTTCATTGGATTCTGAGTTTCCTTGACATATTCAGTTGTAAAAATTGATGAAAAATCATTTTCAAAACGATCATTCTCGGGTAAGAACGAAGATCTGTGATGGAGATATTCCCATGGTAAATCATCTGCACATAGGATTTCACGAATTTGCTCATCAGAGTGAACAAGTTCGGAAAACGTTGTTGCATCCGAGCTTGATGTGAAAAGTGATTCCTCACAGACCACATTCATTAAGTCAATTTTGGTTGAAGATGGGTCGGTAAACGATTGCACGACCTCATACGCAATTTCATATGGACTCAAAGGCATAACATCACCAAATGAGTGTATCTCAGATTCAGAAGGTACGATCTAAGGATCGTCATAAACAATGGTGTCTGAAGAAATCATATGAATGGTTGCAAAAGAAGACGATGCGTTGATCGGAGGAAAAGGAAAAGTTCCCAGTAAACCGACATCTTTAACTAGTCCTACTCCAACATCCTTATACGGGATAGTTGTTTTACCGACATGCTGAATGCTTTCAGAAGAGGTTGGGTCGGATGAAAAGTAAGCCAGCTGGTCTATTGTTACGATCTTTCCATTATGAGGAAACTTTATAACCCGAAAGACCGATGAAACGACAGCTGTCATAGCGTAAGACCAACTACGACCCAAGAGAAGGTTGTAATCTAGAGGGGCATCAACCACCTCCACATCTAGATTAACAGTTTTTCCTTCAACCCCTATAGGTAAATCCTGTAGAATGCCAAAAGGATGAAACCCACGGCCATCAAAGGCCTTTAGAATCATCGGGGATTGATTTAGTGAAGGAGAACCAAGCGATCTCCAACACTGTATCGACATAATACATGTTGAGGCTCCCTCATCAATCACAGTCCTATGAATAGGCCTGTTTTTGACTATCACTGGGATCTGGAAAGCCATTTGATGAGGTAAGCGTGGTGTACTATTTTCTAGATCGAAAATTATTAGGTTCGAGTCCTGAACGTCAACAGCTCCTATAGCCGACAAAAGTAATTTACGCTGTGCTGGACATGATTGCAACACTTCCAAAGCCGACATTGCTGAAGGTGAAACAGCCAAATCCTCAACAATGTTATAGTTCTGAGCCGCTCTCGCATGTGGATTGAAAGCTGACTTTCGAAGTATACCCTTGGCGGGCGGTTTGATTACTAAGTCTGGATTAGGTTTCTCGATCTGTAGTGGATCGAAATCGGGAGCTGAGGTTGACGGGTTAGAATGAGAAGATTCTGCTTCTTTACCATCAACAGGACTTTTACTACCATAATCATGCGATCGAGTCGCAATCCTAACATGGTACATCATCAGTATGGGTTATTCATTGGCACTCGAGGAAGAACCTATCATCTTACTGTCTTGACTTGGAAAATGATCCTTCAAAACAGAAGGCGTTTGGGAACCTTTGACAATCTTCACAACCTCTGCACGATGAGGGCAGTCTCTTGTAAAATGTTCTTCGTCACAAATGAGACAAGGATAACGAGGTTTTCGTTTCTCATCATTTGATTCCGCTTTTTCAGGTTTCTCTTTTGAATTTTTGTCTGTTTTATTTTTCTTCTTCCCTTTCTTCTTACCACCGGATTTTGATTTGGCTGTAGATGACTCTACAATGTGAATATTGGCAGAAATCTCCGCGGAAGAATCTCCTGTCGGGGAATCTGGCAAGGTTATGATAGGAGAAGACTTCTTCTTACTTTTGGTGTTAACCATACCAATCATACCGTCAGCGGCATGAGACCCTGAAGGAGCTGCAGCGATTTGATTTTGCTTAGGAAGATCGGGGATTTTCTCGTGTAACATACCTGACTGAGTATAAACCAAGTCAAGGTACTGTGCTTGAGCAATTACTTGCTCCTCAGTAACGACTCCTGCCTTAGCTACATCCTCAGTGATCTTTGGCAATAAAGATTTTACAAACCATTCAGCTAAGATCTGATCCGGAATAAAAACCTTCACTAAACGCCGTCGACGTCTCCATTCATGAATGTGATCTGAAATGTAAGTGGACATCGACTGCTTTAATGAAGTTAGTAATTCCGTGCCATTGTCATATCTGACTGGCAACTGAAAATGAGTTAAAAATGAGCTAGCTAACTGACTAAAGCTATAAAAAGTGCCTCGCGGTAACTCAATGTACCACTTGGCTGCAAGACCAATTAGAGTGCGCTGGAAAAGCCTTAGACGGGTTGAATCATCTGAAATGGAGTTAGACGCACACCAAAGGTGATAAGTCATCACATGGTTCGACGGGTCCTCTCCTGATTTTCCTTCAAACTTAGGAATATCACTAGGCAACTTATTCGGCATTGGCGGCCAAAACGGAAGATAATTAATGGGATCGTTCATTAGGCGCGACAAATCAGGCAAGTCCAAAGTTGCGATAAATGGTAACTGACGATTAGGGTCCCTAAAACTCTGGGTCATGAGACCAGCCCCAGGAGGAGGATATCCAGGATAACTCGGAATAGGAATTGCATTTGGGATATTGTATCCTCCCGAAAAACCAGGATTAACCAGACCGTATTGGGGTTGTTGAGGTTGTTGATATGTGTAACCAGGGTACGGTTGATACTGATAGACTGGCTGCTGCACAGCAGGACCGAATTGGTACTGTCCTTGGTACGGTTGATAAGTAAATTGTGGTTGACTTGTGACAACTGTACTTGAACCAGGTTGTCCTACAGGCATCTGAACCGAAGTTTGAATTGTGGATACAGACTGAGGTAAAGATGTCTGAGGAGTAGTTACAGGAACAGTAGAAACCAGAGCTGTTGATACTCCAGAAGTAGGTGGGGTAGATTGAACAAATGTTGCAGCAGCCGTTTGAGGCGGAGTACGAGGCATACTAGGCCCAGGCTGAGAAACTACCAAAGGTACAGAAGTTTGAATAGTAGACTGGACAGGTTGCTGGGGTGAACCAGAAACTAAGGGTTGTCCAGTTTGAGATGACAACTGTACATTCGGTTGCAAGACCTGTTGAGTTTGCGATGGATCCCACACTAAATTCATTCCGGGGTACGGACCCATAATAGGTTGAGAATATTGAGGACCATAACCGGGTTGAGGGTAGGGTTGATAATTCAAAGGTACATTTCCCGTTCCTTGAACATATGATTGACCGGAGGGTGGTTGGAAACCTTGGTTCGAGTACTGACCTTGGGGTTGATACCCTTGAGGCACGTACTGATACTGGGGTTGACCTTGAGGTACATATTGATACTGGGGTTGACCTTGAGGTACATATTGAGTCTGGGGTTGACCTTGAGGAACGTACTGTCCCGTAGGTATGTACTGTCCTTGAGGTTGCCCCCCAGGCGCAAATTGAGTACCTTGAGGTTGCCCCGCAGACGATAATTGAGGATTTGGAGGCTGCCCCCCAGGGGGTAACTGGCCACCTTGAGGTTGAGGATTAGGAATAGTACCTGACATCATGAGAATATCTTCTACACTCAATGGCTTAGTACCATTGTTTCCATTTAATAACCCTTGTTCAATGGGTTGAGGAGATGCTCCCGCAAAAGTACCAGAAAGTGACTGATACCCAGAGGGAACAGAAGGACCACTGTACAAAAATGATTCTGGCGATTGAGTAAACATGGACGACTGTCTTGACATATTTAACGGAGGATAGTAACCTCTAGGTGTTGGGTGATAAGGAACACGAGGTGGTGAAAAACTTAGCCCTGGGTTTTCCAAAAAATTAGTCAATGAAAGATACCAAGCACTGCTCCTAGGTGGACTGTAAAAAATTGATTCACGCTCCCTTAGTTCAATAGCAGGTTGATTTTTAGGGATAGGGATGCCTACTTCTTCTTCTGGAGTAGCAAGTTCTTTGATAGCTATAAGTCCAGAAGGAAGATTTTGGGTAATTATTCTTTCTACCCTGGGTGAACCAGGACCACTAGAAGTTGGAGAGGTAAACCCCGATGTCGGAGTAGCAGTAAATTCACTTTCAGGTTCGGATATTTTAGGTTCCTCACCTATATCACTAGTAGATGAAAAGCTACTAGTAACTTCGGAAACAGACACTGATTGTGGATTATAATCTGCTACTAAAGCTTGAAAATTAGGATGTACCACCAAAGAAGACTCTCCTTCTTCAGGTGACCCAACTCTACTGTCTCTAGGAGTTACGAGGGCTCTTAACCCTTCAGGCTGGCTCGGTGAAAACTCAGGAGGTTGGCCCCGAAGTCTACGGGACTTCCTCGGTAATTCAGCCACGATTAAAAAATTTTAACTACTTCACATGCAAACAAAGTAAATCTCAATGAAAACCACCTAATGCCTCTAAAGAACCAAACCAATTTGAATCACACGCTTAAAGAATCTAGGAGATCAAAACACACACAAACAGTAACTTTCCGTACTGAAAACACTAGTTGGTGATGAAGCCCAACATCGCAGAGTTCAATACAGAAATGGCGGTTGGAACAGTTACCCCGACAACCTGCTTAATGAATAGACTGGCTCTCCACTAAACCGTCTCGAGTGAAGAGAACCCCCCAGAAAATCCAAGTGAGTCTAGCTGACGTCTGCTCCAGGTATAGTGGGATCTTCCCACCACTGTCACCTTAGGAAGAATCCTATAGAATATGGTCACTAAGGTTACCAACGGAAACAAATATACCTGGGGGAACAGTCTACGATCCGATACGCACGCAAGGGCAGAGTAATAAGCTCAATCCCCTTGAAGGCTCCTTGACATAATCCAAGGTTTACCAACAAGTGACCCCAGGCTCCTCGAAAATGGTTAATCCGAGGTTTACCATTTTTAATATGTGAATATCTGGCATCGTTCCCAATGAGGAAGGATTGATTCCCACACTGGTTCAGACACGATCTCGTGCTTCTCCTTTAAGAGGAGCTTTCCCAGAGCATAAATGCAACAATTGGATTTCTCTCCTACCGTAAGATACAACTACTTGTTTGTTTTACTGTCTTGGAGAGTTAATTACTCCCTACTCCAAGACACTAGCCTAAGCTATATTGGTGTATCAGAGCCCTAGAAATAAAAATATTACTAGATAGATTTTACTTTAAGCGTTATTTTTATTGGTTTTTGTTTAAGTCAAGAGGTGCGGAGATGAAACTCATGGTATGAAGACTCGACTCGAAATCACTAAAAAATGCACTTAAGATGATTAAGCAATCTTTTCCCTTCAATGAACTTCTAGCTAGGAAAGAGTTTGAGAATGGAAATACTTGTAAACAAAAATCTTTCTTAACAAACAAATTAAAAGAAGAGCTTTTTGTCTTTTCCAATGCACTCAAAACGAGACAACTAGTTATTTTCACAAAAATTTCCCTTTTCTTTCAAAACACTCAAACACTACAAAAACAAACTTTTTCCAAAAGAGATTGTTTTTTATTTTTTATAAAACACTCAAAACTATGGAAATTACTAATCTTGAGATCTATAAACTATAAAAACCTATTTGAAGTCAAAGCTTACAAGATGTCTTTTTCAAGGATGTTTTACTTAGCTACAAGCAAACTAAGGACTAATTTGTGCAGAATCACAAATCAGTCAAAAAACAACCAATTTTTGTTTTCTTTTCTAAAAATGAAATCCAAACTTTAAACACAAGCTTTTTCGAAGTTTCGTAAAGAGAAAACACAAGGTGGATTCCTCAACAAAGGTAGATTTTGCAAATGGTCAGACTCATAAGAAGGCTAGTAAAAGCTAGTGGGATCTGAGGTTTCTACAGCTTCTAAGCTCAGAGCTACTACAAGGCCAAAATGAAAACCAAACCCAACAATAAAAACTTCTAGGAATTTCACCTAAAACCCTAACATCAATGGAATTAACCTAAGAAAAGCTTCTGACAAGTTATATGCAGGTCTGGGCAGGGGATAACAACATCTAAACAAAAACTAAGCTGACTAATAGAGAAAATCTTAGGTTTTCCAAAAGTTTGACAGGTTCCGCAGGCCCACAGTTAACACAGGTGCGGTACCGCTCTGTGCTAAAAGCAAAAGTGCGGATAGGTCCGCACTGTGTCACAAGCCGAGGGTGCGGTCCTCTCCCAAAGTTATGAAAAACAAAAAATAATCCTAGATCTACTAAATCTACCCAATTCCACACACAACAAGCCAAAAACAGAAACAAAAACACAGTTTCTTAGGTCAAAGTAAAAACAAGGAAAAAATCAAGTCCCCAATGGAGTCGCCATTTTGTCACACGGAATGAGTCGATCTTGCGGACAAGATAGATCTTCCTAGAATCTAACGATATCTAGTGACAAGCAAGCCAATCAAAAACTATCTTTCTCTAAATATGCATTTATAAACAAAGGCAAACAAGTGTTTAGGCCTACCTTGGGTCCAATGCAAGTTTGTGGAAGCCTCGCTCCTTTGATCCAAATGAGCTCCCTTGTTGCGAATCTGCAAACACAAACAAGCAAACAAATTAAATAGCACCTGAAAAGCCAATATCATAAAGCATACTTAACATGATATTCAATGAATTCATGAAACAAATGACATAAGACAATTTGTTGAGAAAAATGAATCTAATTGTATTAATTCAAATAAAAGAAGAACTTTACAACCTGTGCCTTGATGCTGTACAAGCTCCTCCCAGGGTCCAACAATAAGTCTCCTCTACTTTTACAAGTTTCACTCTCTTCCCAATGAAGCCAAAAGGTATGTTATCTCTCCTATCAAGCTTAACTAGGAAGTCTCATTTCCACCAGCATTTACCCTCAAAAATGTTCAGCTTCTAACGTCCCTAGCAACCAGCCCAATGCCTTAATTTATAGTGCAATGGAGGGAAGTTACTAGGTCCTCCTTCAAAGCGATAAAGCCCTCCTTCAAAGGGATAGCTCCTCTCATCAAGGGATTAGCTCCTTCTCTTTTGGGATGCATGAACCACCTAAGAGCGACCAATCCACGTCAAAATTCCTTCTAGAATCATCTAGAATTAACCCAAAGTGAGTTTTTTAGAATAAACTTGCGCCTTTTTGACTTTCACAGGGGTCCGCACCCACTCCTTTAGGGACAAAGCGGGCAGGTCCGTAGTTTTTGTGAACAGGGGGTGCGGGACCGCAGGAAACAGTGAGAGAAAGTGCAGAACCAGAGCTTTGTTGATTTTCAATGTCTTTCTCTCATTTTCAAAGCTTGACTTGAAGAGCTGAGGTCTGAGACTTGCTTAGGAGGACAGTACAAGTGACCCCAATAGACCTGAAAAAACTTACCTCTTCCTCGGCCCTCTAGGGATCTGCCTCGGCCTCCCTTGCAACAGTTTTGTCCTCTAAACGGACCCATAGAATAGCCCTTAAACACCCTCGTTGTCTAATTTTCTTGTTGCAGCTAAGTTCATAATTAATCCCTCTCCAACGAGCTCTTCTACAAGGTATGTGTTGCAATTTTTGGATGAGGAAATAAGTCCTCCAATCCACATCTATATATACACATAAAGAGGGTTCCACAAATTTGATGAAGAGTCATGTCTCTTGGATGAATTATTCAAGCCGACATGATTTGTCTTGTCCAAATATTAATGACAACTTCAAACATTCATAACTTCATTTCTAGAGCTGCAATTTGAGTGATCTTTGGAGCATTGGAATGGGCATGCCAAGATATATCACCTCAAATTTTCTCATGCTCAAATTCATCAACATTTTGACCCAAAACATTATGGGTACAAAACCCCTACCTTGGGTTCCAAGACCACAAGTGACCCTTGTGGCACTTTTTCCTCCAAACCCCAAACCCTAGTGCTTGGAGTACCTCCCAAGATACACAAATCAACAATATATGTGAGAGGTCCTTAAGGCCTTTGGATTCTACTAGGATTATATTCAATGGATCATGGCCCTAGTTTCAGGTGCCTTCTTTTCTATACTACTCAATGGATCCCCCATGCAACACTTTTCTCCCTCGAGAGGCATCTGGTAGAGGGATCATCTATCCCCCTTCCTTTTTGTTCTCATGGAAGAAGTCTTGGGTTGATTTTTTCAAGCTACTAACACCAACAATAGCCTCACTGGTCTTAAGCTACATGACTCATCCCCTACCTCCACCCACTAGAAATTCATGGATGACACCCTTCTTATGGGTATACCTACAACTGAAGAAGTTGAAGCCTTCAAATACATTCTAAACCTTTTCTTTGAAGCGTCTGGAACCTTTATTAATCACTAGAAATAAAATAATTTCTTATTTAATACTTCTCTGGCCATACAAAGAAAAATAATAAGGGTCATCGGATTCTAGAACTTCTCCCTACCCTCCAAATACCTAGGGGTTCCCCTCACTGACAAATCATTAATAAAATCAACTTGGGAGGACCTCCTCAATAGGTTTTGCAAGAAACTATTTAGTTGGACATTTAGATCACTTAACCTTGTTGGGCACCTCATCCTGGTCAAATATGTTCTTCAATCCATGCCTCTCTACCTTTTCTCGGCCCTTGCCACCCCAAAATATGTCACAAATTCCATTTGCAACATCCAAAGGAGATTCCTCTTGAGGGTCTTGGAGACAAATAAGAAATGGGCCTTAGTTGGTTGGGATCATCTCTACAAACCAAAAAAATGTAGGTGGGTTTAGTCTTAGAGATCCCGATCTCTTAGGGAAATCCTTGGGGGAAAAACCTAGTGGATATGGTCAGATAACCCCAAAAGACCATGGGGCCAGCTTTGGAAATTGAAATACACTCTCAATCACATCCAAAAAGATCTCATTAGGCTCTCAGGTCAGGCCTAGGTCTCGGCCATATGGAACCAAGCATGGAGAAACAAATAAGTAATTCAGGGGCACAACTTTTGGGAGATTCACAATGGAGAAAATGCCCTATTATGGGAGGATGCCTAGAAGTGGCTTCCAATCCTCAACAATGATTGTCATCCCTCTCTCCAAAGAGCCATAAAAGAAAGAGATAAACTTCATGTTGCCCAATACTGGAGGCCTACCACTCTTGGGAGTTGATGGAGAGAATGGTCGAACAAGCAGGATTGGCTCCCCTTACCTAAAAATTTGGACTGGAATTCTTTTTACGAACTCCTTCAGGAGCATCAAATCCAAGTGGACTAAGGGGAGGATAGGCTAAGATGGGGAAAAAGATTTGCAGGTATATTTAACCTCAAAGAGGCTTATGGCTACATTGTGAATCATGAACATATGTAGCAACATTAAATATGGAGCCTTCTATGGGGAAGACAAAAATGACCCAAAATCACCCTCTTCCTTTTGCTCATCATGCATGGAAAAATCCTCACATGAGAACATATCTGGCATAGAGGCTTCATAGCTCCCTCCAGATTCTGTATGTGTCAAACACAGGAAGAGACCATCAATCACATTTTGAACACTTGTGATTATAGCAATAAGCTTTGGGATTATGGGGCTGAAATATTTAGGACATATAACATGGAGAAGGCCTCAATTCAGATCACCCTAGATAATTGGCATTTGAATATATCCCCTCACTCGGTAGTTGACCAAACCTAGCACCTCCTACCAGGGACCATTTTCTGGGTCATTTGGAAGGATCACGATGTAAGAATATTTAAGAACGTGAAGAATCCAGTGGACATCCTTCTTACCATGATTAGGAAGATTATTATAGAAACAATATCCATATCCAATCTCCCCTCCGTGCAAGGCCCCCGTGTGTTGTCGAACTTTGCATCCTACATCTTCTAGATCTTCAAAACCTTTGCTCCACCATTCCTACACCCCCACCCACCCCCGCCCCCCGCGCGCCCCCCCCCCCCGCCCCCCCCAACCTCCCTCCCTTAGAGCTCCAGACACCTGGAAGGAACTGTGATCAAACTGAATGATGACGAGGCAGCTAAAGGAAAATGAGGCATTGTAGACTTTGGTGGTGTGTTCAGAAATCACAAGGGGGATATTCTTTGGGTCTATTACAAGAAATTAGGAATAGCCACCAACAACACGACGGATCTCCAAGCGATGGAGCATGGTCTGGCCATTGCAAAAGAGTAACACTTCGCACCCATGATAGTGGAAGGAGACTCTGCGTTGGAAACTCAGGCTACCTGCAAGATCCAAAATGGATCCATGGTCTGTAAGGTAATTGAAAATTGGAGGCTAACAAAAACTCTTCACCCTATTCAACAACACATCAATGACTTTAGTGGGCTCCACTTTCAAGTGGTCCAAAGGAAAGAGAATGGCATGACAGATAAGCTTGCCAACAAAGGAACAGTTGGTGGGGAAACATTACAAGGAGGGACATCAAGGAAGGCCCCCTCCACCACGATTGTGATGCAATCAATGTTAAAGACAATGAGGGCAGCAATATCAATGATCCCTCCACTTACTTGGAGATTTTCCCTGCTCATCTCGTACATTCCCCCTAAATTTGTGTGATGAACTCCACTCTAAGCATCAAAGCCCATAATTATCCCAAATTTCCTTGGATCAAAATCACGTGTCAGGGTTTCAAGCATCGCCTTATCAACCCAAGTATTAGCATAATCCCTCGATCCTCTACGAGAATTGATTACATGGCTCAAGTAAGGTTTTAGGTTTAATTACCACTATCTTTCTCCTCGACATCCTCATCCCCCGATCATCCTATGAATACCCATCGCCCGAGGCCTACCACCATAATTCTTGCACCCTTTGCTCTCAAGATCTCCATACCATTTCCCCCCCACTCCCCCAGCTTCCTCCCTCTACTTAACTCCACCTACAGAATCCTCTTCTCCCAGCTTATCAGTATGGCCCATACCCCCCACTCTGGCAGTGACCCTTCCAACAACCAGCGTAGGGGCCAAAATATGGAACATTGGAGTCATGCCAACCTGCGTCTGAGGACTAGAGTCAAGGCAGCTACTGGGCAGGTTTCCCATAACTATAATAGCATTGTCCCCCAAGAGACCTATGAGCATATTATTAAGATGTAGAATCAAGCCAGGGTCATCAAACGCAGAACTATCACTGGGGAAATTGATGATCATTTTGAATGGATCCCCAATTCGGGTTCACCGGAGCCTACGAAAACTTGTATAACATAACTGTCAAACTCTCCTCACACCTAAAGACAATTATGGGCTTGGCTCTACAGGAAAACATCCAAGACAACAAAGCCATGGAGGGTAAGAAGGATAAGCCCAACGACAAGTTCATGGTGTATGTCGAAATTGTCCACCATATGTGATATTTTACCAGAGACTCCCCGCACTTTTCCTTGCTCAAGCATCAGATGGCGTCTTCACAGGTAAGGAGAGATAACACACCCAACATCAAGTGGGAATTGAGATGTGCTTCGGCCAACCATCCACCCACTGAGGGCACTCTTGCAGGAGGCACTCGAAATACGCCCATAATGTTGGGGGAGGACCTCGCAAAATGATCAGTATTATGTTGTCTATGTTCATGCTATCTTGGCTTCACGCCTTATGGGCTAGATATTTTTTTTTCCAAAGTGTTAAAATGCTAGGTATGTGTGAGTCATGGAAACCTCATGGACAAGATTACAGTCATCAATTTCTTCACTGTATCTATTTTTTAAAAGGATCTTACAGTCACTCATTTTTGTATTTGAATTGGTCAATATTAGTCAGTCTAAGGCCTGTATGGAAAACATTTTAAATCAATGCAGAAAGCCTACAAAGCACTCTACTTCCAGTGGTCAGGCCTACAATATGATCAACCAAGCATGCTAGAAGTCAATGTAATCTTCATATTTTTATAATATAATGCAACTCCTTCTTACTTACGAAAACAATAACCAAATATCATTTTTTTAAGTATAGATTGTACTGCAATGTTCACTAAATTTTATGCAATATTATGCATTGAATGTAATTACCTAGAGCTTTAACACTCAATAAAAAAATTCGTGCAACTTTGCGAAACCTGTTACAATTGAATCTAAACCGTGGAAATACATTGTTAGGAAAGTACATGATTCGACCAACTTGTGTTTTTCTAACTACAACCGATTCATTCGTTAATACTCGGTATAATATTCATTATTAAAACTTATATAAAGAGATGAGAGATTTAAAAAAATAAATTAAACATGATAAACAAATATCACAAGCTTACACCCTTTACAACTCAGGTTATTCCACATAGGCAATACTTGTGGGTCCCAAGGAAAACAATTCGGGAGTCTCGGTGTACTGGTGTCTTTTTTCACTTAACACACCTCAACTATTGTCGAGCTCGACTATAAAGAATAGGTCGTGAGGTCGGGAATCACGCCTCCTCTCTTTTTTTTTTGCACGCACCTCTGATTGTCGACTAACAATGGGGCCTACAGCATAAGGCTCGAAGGTCGGGTCTTTGATGGCTAAAAAAAAAAGAATTTTTAAAGTAAACATTAGAAAACAAGATAATTTATTATTATTATTATTATTATTTTACATTTTGATTGATTCATTGCGCTTTTCATCTTATTTTGCTTTTGAGTCAACGTCAGAACCAGTGAAGCTCTACCAATAAAATAATATTTTCTCACAGCTTGAGCACCTTTCATGATTCTTAATTGTTTGTTGTTGTTTTTTTTAATAAAATGAGTCATTTGTTTTGTTTCATTGTAGGTTTTAAATAGAGGTTTTCCCCACTGCGACGTCGTTATTGCCTCGTTTTTTGAAACATGGTTGGGAGGTATTTTCACATTATTTTGAAATTTTTTGTCTGTCATGTGAAATTTGAAACTTCTTGTGTCAACTATTCTCTGAAACCATAGCCCAAAAACCTGAACTTCAACCTGAATTGTAGCAATTTTCTCTATAACCTGCAACTTTTGGTAAGTGGTGATATTTCAAAAGGTTTCATTTTATTCAATTAGACTGGTCTTCATAAAAAATATTAATTATTTTTTTATTGCCCATACAAGCCACAAAATGGGAAAAAGAACAAATCCCTCGCTTCAAGGCAAGGAGTTCAATAGATTAAAGAAAGACTAAAAGAGGTAGAAGATCTAGAACCAAGAAGTTATATAATCTGAACTTAGCCTTTATTTCCGGAACCACTTTCAAAATGCAAGATGCAGGTATGATAAAATGGGAGGAAATTTATAATTTCTTTGAGAATAGAGAGTGGCTAAAGTCAGAAAGTTCTAGTAAGGAGAAAAATTCATAGTATGAGAACATTAGAAGGACAAAATTACACAAGGTTACTGCTAGGGCTAAAATCTTTCCTTATTATGACATGATACAATGGATTTTGGGTCATATTGACATTTGTACACGCACAATTATAGATTCTAATAGAAATGTGATAGCATCCTGGAGGTCAGACAACCTTTCAGCAATTTATAAGCTCAGTTCTCCTAAACTCTCCTTTACTTCTAAGTTTCTTGATAATTTCAACAACATGGTTTTTAAACAAAGTGGAAAAAATTATGATAAACTGATTGAAGACTAGTTGCGAGAAGAGAAAGAGGGATTCAAACTCAAATCATCTAAGGATTACCCTATTTTTATTTTCAAAAGGAATTTTAGGTTCATTGTCAAAATGTTGTCTAGATTATATGGGGAAAAGGACCTTGAGCATTGCAAAACTCAGTGGTTGTCATTGATTCACAGTATCCACCATGACTCAAAACGTTTCAATTGGGTTGACATTCTCTCTCAAAACTTGACAGATGCTTTGAAGTTGGTAGTTTCATGCCCTCCAAGCTATGAACACATTTTTTGTATGTCTACTTATCTTTTGGACATTGTGATTTCCTTTGTCCCCTTTCCTCTCATGAAGTGGAATTATCCCACTGACGATCAGTTTCCCATTCAAAATTATGCTTCAGTGTTATGGGAAAGTAATTATAAATTTCATTTTTATGACATTTGCAATTATGTAATGATCCCTCTACATGAAGTCATCTTTGGCAATGCTCCTCCAAGGATTAGCCAAGAGCTGAAAGAGGCACTTGATCAAATAGGAGATTGGTTCATTGAAGAGTTGTTTTCCTATATCAGAATATATGGGAGTGAGGTTGGTCCACATGTATTGCCAAGGTACATTCCTGAAATAATTTCTCTTAGAGAAGTAGCAAATCAAACAACATTAAATGGTCAAGCACGAAAGATGAGTAAACTTCATAAGAAGATTTGGCCAAATTTTCCAATTATGTTTGGAAGAATAAAATTGAAGGACAAAGGTCATGCATTCAAGGAAGTTGAAGAACTTAACAATGTCTTGTTTCACTCATTACCCCATTTTGATTATGACCCTAGTGGAATAATAAATTATCATTATAAGGTTGTAAGCTATATAAAAACTTTTACACATCAAAAGCCTCCTTTCAATGATGTTTTCATAAACATTGATAGTTTTGATCAAGCGATTGAAAGAGGAAAACTAATGAGTGTTGAGGACAGGGAAAAACTTTAGGAATTTAGAGAAAACACTTATGAAGATTTTCTTAAATAGAAAAGTGTCTTGTCTTCTATTCCAATTGAAGATTTGAAATCTCTTGAACGTTTGAAATTTAAATTTACTCAAACGCATTTAGAATCAACGTCTTCTTCTGTGCAGTTTGAAAAAAATAAAATTGAAAATATGCCTAATGTTTTTGTTACAAGTCCATAGGCTAGCAAATATATTAATGTTAAACAACAACAACAAGGTCATATCATTAAAGAAAGCATGATAATAATAGAGGTTAAGGACCAGAAACAAGAAGCAGAGGAGAAAGTAACCAAGTAGAGTGTCTTCCCCAAAGACATTATTGTCCTTGATTCTCTTGATGAAATCACTCAAGAAGACCTGTAGTATTAAAAAGATGTTGAAAAAACTGAAGAGATGGAGATTGATAAAAAACGTGACAAGAAATTGTTCATTCAACAGTTACAAAGAGTGTTGATAAAGAGACAGATTCAATTGAACAACACACTAAAACCACTGATCTTTCATTACCAGAAACATGCCCCACTGACGTTTTCATGACTCCCATCTCCAAAAAAAATCCTATATATTCATTTATTTTTAAGCATGTCATTGAGATGGAACTAGTATCTGAAATTGTTCCATCTTTAACTGAATATTATTTCAATACACAGACAAAATCCATTGTAAGAAGGGCTAAGAAGAGGAAACTTAACACTCTTGAAACAATGTCTGAACATAGCTGGAAGCCAACTAGAGATGTGAGACAGAAAGTTGAAGAAAATTCACAGGCCCTTAGAGCATTTGTTAACAATCAGCAATATCATGTCAGTGAAATTGGAGCAACTTATCAAAGTAAGCTGCAAAGAATTAAAGAGTTAGAATTGAAAATCGAAAAGAGCAAATCATTTAGTGAAGAGAGTTGGCAAGCTCATTCTGTGACCCTGGTTGGAGGTTTTACTATTGAAAGAGCCAACTTACAAAGTTAGTTTGAAAGTAAATTGAATGAATTAGAACTCAAGCATTCCCAGCAGATTGAGAAAATGAGAAAGGAACATGAACAAGAAAATCGGATATTGAAAGAAGAAGTTGAAAGAAAAATTGAAGTTATGACTACAACACTAAAAGAAAAAATTGAAACTCTGCAGTCTCAAGTGAAACAAGATCATGATGTTAAACAGAGTATGAATTTATTCAAAGAACATGCAATGCGGGTTAACCAAATATTAAAAAAATGTCAAGCTATATTCTATAGAAGAATGGATAAAATTTGTAGACTTTATCACGAGATTGTGAATCTCAATGAAAGTATTGAATCTTTGGTTGAAGAAGATAGAAGTGTTAAAGCAATATTTTCATCAATTCTCGAATGGGAAAAGAAATTACAACCTGAGCACATTCCTAAAACCACTAAGAAGGACAAGAGACTCATGTATGCTTCATTAAACCACAGAGAATCAAAAGCAAAGGAAATCCAAGTGTGGACCAAGAAAGCCATTGAACATTGCATCAAGGTATGGGAGATTGGGACAGACTTCATTGAAGAATTTGATCTTCCTAGATCCAAACCAATAAGGGAGGTAGTCTCGGGTTCTCTGAATCAACAACAGAAAAAAATATTGCACAATAGAAGATCTGAGAGAGATAACTGAAACCGAAATTTGGATACAACAAACTTTCCAAAAGTTTCTGCAATTTCCTTTTGAACAGATCAAACTAATTTCAAAATTTGATGTTAAGTATAGTAAAAAGAAAAGGTTATTCATAATTTAGTGTCAATGTGTTAGGTCAACATTGTTCATTTCCATCTGATTCACTTTTCTGCAATTTCTCAGGTGTATATAGATTGGGTAAGCTTTATCCAAACAAATGCTCCACATCTACTCACCATTGAATATAAGGACTTTGAAGATGAAGAAGAAGTTTGAAAGAGTTTGCCACTTTTTTTGGGAAATTATCCTTAGATAAGGACATTATTTCATTTTTAGCATCATCACTCACTAAAGAAAATCTTGAAGATTTTGTAATTATTTTAGTATTTATATGGCCTCTTACATTGGTGTAAGAGTCGATGAGTTGTGGAACTGAATACCTGCATTCTATAATCAATTTTTGAGGCTAAGATTTTTTGAAGACAAAATTCAACATTGAATTTGTTTATGAGTTATGTGTCTGATGTCTTGTCATCATTTTAATTAGTTAATGGATGCATGTGGTATCTTGTGATATTTTGTTAACATTTCTTAAGATATGTTGCAGTGTATTTTTACTTTCATACAAATATTATGAATTGTTTGTTGTTTATGTTCTTATTTGATGGTGAAATATGAAATCAAAACAGTTTTCATTGTACTTTTAGTTTAACAACTTCTTCAGAAACATCTTGTGTGGCTAGTTGGAACCAGATTCTAGTGATATTCAAACACGCATAATATTTTCTCTTAAATATTATGTTTGAATGAAACCCTCATCCCACCACCTTCACTGTTCTTTGTTCCATCAAATTGAAATTATTATGCATCAACAATAGTTTGTATATTTTTTTTAGATAACTATAAGTACAAACATATGTCATATATTTTCCCTATTTTTCAGTTTAATCCAGATGGACTCATCATTGTTGAGGAGTGCGTTAAATAATTTATGTTATCCCTGAAACTAGGAGTAGTTTAACATGAAGATCAATTCTTTGTTGTATATGTTGCATTGAGAGATCCTCTAAAAATGTTTGTTAAAATCTGTGAACATAGGTCTATGGATGGTTTTTTCAATGCTAGATTATTCTAGGTTTGTTGTTAGCTACTCATATTCTTGTATTTACTCTTAGGAATCTAAATCAATGGGTCATTGATAGGAACATGTATGGTTCTATGTTTTCCTTTTGCTTTAGTCAGATCTAGACAAATGCATTTGCATCTTATATTAGCTACATTTAATTATTTAGTTTAGAAAACCATCAATGGTTGACCCCAACCATAGTTAGTAAAACCCCAACCCAGTAATGGATACAAAGCTACATTCTGATCTAATTGTATGTTTTCACTAAGTGTAACACATGCTATTGGCCAAGCTCATTTTGACCCATCAACTAAAGACAAGCCAATATTTTCATTTAGGCATCTTAATTAATTCTAATGTTACATATTAGAATTTAAAAATTGTTTAGGAAAATGGAATATGTCAATTGATTACCCACACACTAGAAACATAGCACATTACTAGCCAAATCAACTCATAGTTGGAAATAATTCATGGAACTCTCTGTCATTGCTCAAGCAAAAGTATGATTATGAAGAACTTTATAGTGAATTTGATACAATACATAGGAATGGAAATGAACCTATGGGTAATTTACTTCAAAGGTTATGGAAATTTATTGTAGGTTTCCTAAAAGTAACAGAGCATCCACCCAATAAACCGTTGACTAGTTTTCATACCTTCTCTCTGCCCCTAAAGAAGATGAGTTTCCCTTAGGCAATGAGAAGAATTTAATGTTGTGTAGACTAGATTTCTCTTGACTTTTGAAATTTGCAATCGAAATGTTCACAATTGTCTTGTAGATTCAGGAGCTTCAGCAAATGTTATGGTGGTTCCATTGCTAGTTGGGATATTTTTGAAAAGAAATTTATCAAGAAGTTTGGTGAAGATAAAAAAAAACATTCTTAATTGTGGAAATGTCAAATATTAAAATGAATTTTGTTGAATCAATTGAAGATTTCAACCAAAGATTCCATTCTATTCTTAATGGAATATTGAAGACAGGGAGATCATGTGTTAACTAAGGTTTATACTACCGCCTTCCCTCAAATGTGGCTTTTGCCACTATTGGAGCAAATAAAGCAATATCAACCTTAAATATGGAACAAGCTTTAAATGTCGAAAAATAAATTCTTAAAATAGAATCCAAACAACTTTCTGGTCAAGGGAAAACCAAAACAATTGCCAAGAAAAAACCTTTAACTAGTAAAACTAAAACATTATGTTTTATTTTATGTTATTTTATATATTAATTAAAATGTTATGTTTTAATTTATTTTAGTAGTACAAATAATTAAGTCTACAAGGTATTGGATAGACGGTGATCGGGTGCTCTGTTAAGGCACTCCTTCATGTGAAGTCACCAGTTCAATTCCCTGCTCTGATCGGGGTGATATATTGGACATGATGAAGATGTAGTCCTTCTAAGCTTACAAAAAAAAGTTAGTACAAATAGTTAATATACAAATTACATTTTGTTTCTTTCCCAAATTTATTGCACTAATTTTTAAATAATGGTTTTCTTTTTTGTAAATGTTCATTATTAATTTATAATTTCATAATAATAAATATAAAATACTTTTAAAAATTATTTTTAATATTTAATTGGTTATGATATTAATAATTTATTAATGATTTTAGATCTTAGACTTTTGTCATTCATACTGATAGTGAAATTGTCTTTCAAATTAATCACATCATTGAGATTTGGTCGACATTTTGAACCATATAATGTGGTTCATCCTCAGGACAAAGGTGAAAAAATCAATCTTTCCAAATGTTTAAATAGAATTGATGCATCCAGGCCCAGATTTGGCTGTTAGGAATTAGTTTTTAGAAGAATATTTTTTTTTTTTAATTTTTTTTTTAAATTAAAATAATATTTAATATTAGAAAAAGAATTAATTTTTTTTTTTGTAAAATAAATTTAATATTATTATTAAATATTAAATTATCGGAGAATAATTATTTAAGAAAGCCAAAGAGGATTAAAATAAATAAATAAATAAAATAAAAAATAGAAAATAGAAAACCTAAAATAAAAAATTGATGATGATGATGATGATGATTAACGTCAACTAAGACCAATGTGGTCTATCAGGGACCTCAAGAAAAGAAAAAGAATCTAATTGTGATTCTTCAAAATCTTGTTTCTATGATAAAAAAGAAGAGAAAGAAGTGCTCCAAGATCACTATATTTAGGTTGGTGTAATAAGTCAAGAAGATTGGAAGTGTCACAGATGTTAGTGAATTGAGAGCGGATATGAGTAAGAACTAATCAGTCTAAAAGGAAATGTTTTTCATATTACATCTAAAAGGAAAGTGTTTTTCACTCTTCTCATCCTTCTATAGTATCAACAAACTTAACAGGTATCACAAATATGACAGATTCTATCATCCAAGGGAGACTTGGGAGTATACCCTAGCGATGTTAATTTTTTTCTTAGTATTGGTCAACACAGAGAGATAATTATGGTTATCAAGGGCGGGGTTGATCACCTTCTTATAGTACTTAGCTTCCTTTTACCCTCCAGCTCCTTATCATCCCACAACTTGTCCTTAAAATTGGAGGCAATAGTATCTTTGACACTATCTTTGCTTCCCATGATGATCTCCTCCTTAATCCCCTAATGGTTGAGCCAAGACTAGGCATCCTTATGCCACCCACACTTGAGGTGAAGGTGGGGGTTTTGACTAAAGTTAGAAGCAATTTTTGGGAGCCTCTTGGATTCCATGTTGTAAAGATTATTCTTATACATTAGATATCTAAACATAGTCATACTTTCAATGGGGGACAGACCAACTTCGATCAAGAGGATAGGATAGGGAATATTTCCCTTGATCTTTAGGTTGTAGGTTATGAATTTCTTTTGAATCATCTCAATCTTTCTCCACGAATCTCTGGATATACTGCAACCCAAAACTTCACACCCGTATAAGACAACAAGGGTGACGAGAATCTCAAAGAGGAACCTTTTTTTACTCCAAATGAAAAGATCGACTGACTTACAATTATTTTCAAGCTCATAATAAGATTTCCAACCTCCAATAATCCTTTTCTTGTTGCTATAATTCCAGTTGAGTTGATGAGGAAACTCAATACCCAAATATTTGTAGGAAGAAACCTACTCTAAACAATGGTTATCATAGATGAAACTACCATGGGTTTTTATTTATTTATTTAATGATCATGACTTTAGTCTTGTCGGTATTAACTGTCATACTCATCTTGGATCAGTAGACATGAAGAGTCTTAAGCTTCTTGTCTAGGTCATCATGGATTTTTGCAAGAAGAACGATATCATCAGCATAAAGGAGAAGAGTAATGATTATACTACCAAGCTCGATGCCCTTGCAACCTGCAGTTTCCAGATGCTCCTCAATATTATTGATGTAAATGCCAAAAAGGGTAGGGGATAGGGGACACCCTTGCTCAACCCCAATATTGCATTTACTATCTTTAGACCACCCTTTTTTGGTAATAAGCTTGGCAATGAAAGTATCATAGAGGTAGATCACAACAATCCTTAGTTTAGGAGGAACCATGATCTCTTCAAGTCTCTCATAGAGATTATCTCGAGAAACAGTGTCGAAAGCTTTTCTAAAGTCCACAAAACAACAGAAGAGATCGACTCTACTATTGTGATATTCCTCTACAATGACCATGAGAATGACAATATGGTCGATAGTCGAGTGATGTCTCCTATAACCAAATTTCCCTTTAGCTCTTTTACCATGGTTTTTAATCCAAACGCTAAGCTTATTTTCCAAAATGAGCCCATATAACTTGGCTATGATGTGGCTAATCATAAAAGTATTGTAGTTAGAGGGAACACTTTTGTCCCCATTTTTAAAGATAGGCACAATAAGGCTTTGTGTCCAAAGCTTAGGGAAGCCATGTTGTGCAGCCAAATTGAGAGGCTTGTGGAGACGAGGAATGAGGATAGATCTTACCATTTCAAAGATGTCAACATGGTATCCTTCAATATGTTTAGCTTTTCCATTAGAGGGCTTATTAATCCTAGACTCAACGTCTTCCAGGGAGAATACATCATCCTTAATATGATTTCTTAGGGTGGTGCCCATGGTGTCCAAAAAGTCATACAACTTCTTAAGATAGTTGTCCCAATTTTCCAGGGGGATAGAATGATTAGCTTTAGTTTTACGAACAAGCTCTTTCTGAAAAAACTTTATGGGCTCAACTTTAGAAAGGTGGAGAAGAAGCTCTTGTCTCTTATTAATATATGACCTCTTCTTCCTCTTGATGAGAGCTTTGTATATACTTATATTCCGAAGCTTAATGATTTCATTAGGAGTGTCTCTGATTACTTTCCTAGAAATTTTGTAGTCTTTATCACACCAAGGATTAGAAGTTCTATTTTTATGCTTATACGAAGTCTCATTAGATAACTTGCTAATGGTAGTGGAAAGGGTGTAGTAAAATGGTAGTAAATTTGATCAATGTTGTTATTATAAGTCAAGGAGCCTAAATCCCTTTATAAATCCCTTAAGAAAAGGTCAACATTACTTCTATCGAAGAAAATGTGTCTTTTTCTTTCACTGGTTTCCTGCATGTGGGTGGTTTGCATAACAAGATTTAGGGATAAAGACAGATGTTTATGGTCAGAGTCAGGCTCATACCTATTAAGTAGCTCAAATTTTGTAATATGGTTGAGGACATGGGTGTCAGAAATCACATAATCCATGACATTGCTACAGGTCATCTGACCAAAGAGAGGCCACTTGTTAATACCATTACAAATGATTAGGTCCTATGAACTACAAAGTTTGAGGAGCTTGGTGCCGAATAAGTTCTTGATTATGTCTTCAGAGTTTCTATTGAATCTATTAGCTAAGTTACTATCTTCATCAAGCCACAAGGGGTCAGGGTTAGAGTTGTTACTTAACATAATAGCTTGGTTAGTAGCAGTTCTAGAATTAAAGTCCCCAAGCAAAAGGATATTACCTTCATTCCTTAGGTTGTATATGTCTTTTTCTAGGGTATTGAAAGGACAATTCGTATCCAAGTTGTTTTTCTTATAGGTGTAGAATTGATAGGAGCGAAATAGCAGATTGCAATAAAGATCCTATTGGTGGTAGAATCATATATCTGGATCCAAATGTATTGATTGAAGGGGTCGATTTTATGAAGTTGAATGTGAGAGGAAATAATGTTCCTTATATAACAGGCTATACCACCAAAACCCCTCTGGGAGTATCTCTTATTCCAAGTTGACCAAAGAGTGAATTCGTCAAAATAAAATAAAATAAAAAATAAAAGGCATTCGAGAAGAGAGGGCATGAATATTCTTTTCTATAATTAAATATTAGTTAAATCTAATTTAATTAATTTAATTTGATTTGATTTAATATTAACTTGATATCTAAAAAATAATATAAATAAATAAAATAAAATAAAAATAATGAATCCTTTTTTCGGCTAATTCCTAATAGCTAATTTATAATGGCTAATTATGGACCTGGATGTACCTCTGTTATTTGAACATTTGGAAAAAATGATTTTTTCACCTTTTTCGTGAGGATGAACCACATTAGATGGTTTGGAATGTTGACCAAATATCAATGATGTGATTAATCGAAAGACAATCTCATTATTATTAATGATTTTTTTAAAATTATTTAGTCACACAATGCAACATCAAGGTTAGGTTCTATGGGTTGATTTCCTATGAACGTATTAGCAGAGCCAACCCCGATTATGGCATCTTCACATTGATTCCACTCCCTCCTTGAGATTGTATTAAGTATATAGATTATTGACACACAACGATCCCTTGGAGGCCCGAGTTTGTTTCATTCTGACTAGTCAATTACGACTGTGTAATTAAATTCAACCAGTGCATGCTTCAAATAGGCGATTAAGAAAAGTCATAAAATCTGGAGTTTTCAACAATGCATTTAATACATTTTTTTAATAAAAATTTGAGAAATTCTTTAAAAATAATGAGACTTCTATTTTTTAAAACATTATGCAGAATGATGTTTTTGAAACTAATTTTAATCTTAATTTTAATCCATTATATAGATAGAATATATTGTGTTTTAAATATCACTATATTAAATTATAAAGATATTTGTAAAGTCATATAATAATTAATATTATATACAATTGAAAACTTTAATGTAGTTTAATTATTAGTTGATAGTATAAATAGTACTTATTATTGTATACAATGAAAATTCTAAATATAACTTAATCATTATTAGACTGTATAAATAGTAACTATTACTTATTATTTGTAAATATTGTTATAAATTCGAAGAGGAATCCGACAACATGTTTCCATGACTCTGTTTGAGCACCGTAAGTCGGAATACTTTTGGCATTTGGTGTAGAAGGTAGATAGGAGGAGGAACTGCATACAAAAGGCATGGTGCAAAGGTATAAGGTTGGAGATGTTTGCAAGGAGCCTGAAGCTATTATAACTAGCATTTTGATGTTCCAACTAAGACAATTTTGTGACTCTGCGATATACCCGGTTTCACCAAATTAAATACAAGTATGGAAATGCTTCAATCCAATAGCATAATAACTTTATAGTATGGGTGTTCTACTTCAAAAGACTTTGTGATTTTGTAAAATGTTTTAGTCAAAGGAATATTAGTTATGAAACAACGAACTTAAATTAAGATGGTTAACTTAAGGTTAATACAATCAAACTCAACACTTTATGCATATAAAATTTACAACTAATGCTCATACTTTCTCATTATTATGATTACATCTCTTGCAATCACCCCCAATGAATGCTTTGTTTCTATAATTATATTTATGCTAAGCAGGAGTATCTACAATGTAGTCTTTGTTCAAATGTCATAATGAATTCATATCTTTCAAAGTTCAATAACTAAACTACGCACTAGAGACACTAATTATGTTGCCTTGTTTATATTCTTGTTCTCATTAACTAGGAATATAAAGGAAACAAAAATTGCATAATTGCATATTCACATAAAGATAAATGATTTAAAAAAAAGAGAAAATATTAAATATAAAATTATAAATGGAAAAAAAATAAAAAATAAAAAATTGATTAATTAAAGGAAATATTAAAAAATTAAAAGAATAATAAAAAAGAAAAAGCTAATCAAAATAAAGAATAAATAAAAAGAGTTCCAAAAATTAGAAAATGAAAGGAAAAAAAAACACACAAAGTTATAAAAAAAAGAAAAAAGAAAAGAAGAAGAACAAAATAAAGAAGAAGATGATAAAAAGGAGAACAAAATAAATTTAAGGAAACAAACAATCACCATATATGGTAAGACTGAGATAGACACTAAGATGAAATAAAGGAAGCAAACTCACCTAATGGTCTTATCCACTTGTTTGCATAACATTATAAGCCATGGCTTATTGATTTTGAGTTTGTCATCCTTATTAATAAAATTTGAAACCTTTTCAATTTCAATCACTTTCTTGATGTGTCTTTTGGGGAAAATACCTGACTGTCTTTGATGTGGATTTGGTGTTTATTCTTACTTGAGTGTTCTATATAGGCTAAGGAATGAATTTAGTTAAGGCACATCTACGCATAAAACTTATTTAATCTAACCTAAATAGACTCCTATGTTTTATCAATATAAGAGCATAAAACTTGGTAAACTCCTTTTTACATATGAGAGTGAGACTTATAATTTGAGACTCCTTTCTACATCTAAAGACCCTTAATCAACTTGATGAGACTTCTCATCATATTATGAGGCATGAAGATAGTACCAATATCCTTCCTTAATAAAATCCTAATGATTTTATTAATGATCCCTTGGATATGAGAGAGAATGCCCATATATTTGAAAGTGTTGTTCTTCACCGATCTTAAGATAATGTTGCTATTCACCTTGATCCTAAGATAAATGATAGAATTTTGTCTTATAGTATTTTGAAAATTCTTTCTATTTTATTGAAAACCTCTAACAAAATTTCTCTCCAAATGCTCATCATCATCTTGAATTCTTAAGGTACAAGTTATAAGGGTCACCCCACCCCACACACATACATTACAAAATAAACTACCAAATTGATATCATTTAAAAATTATAAAGTGAAAGTTCCCTTATTGTAATCTCAAACTTAGAGTTTTATATTCATGATGTTTATAAGATGTTTCAATTAATGTATACAATGACCTCTGGATTCTTTTTAATATTTGTGGTGTGCAATCATGTGTACGGAATTCCGATGACATGAACAATGATGAAATTATTAATGTAAAGAAATAAATATATGTTAGCGAATATTTTTTCGAAAAAGTCTATAATATATTTAAAGTTGTTAGATTTAATTTTTCTTAATATAATTTTTAAATTTGAGTGTTTAATATTATTACGGGTAAATGGAAATTGATTATTTGAAATAAATTATTAATAATTTATAAAGGTAGACTTTATTTTTATTTTTTTGGTTTTAGGTTATTTATTTACTTACTTTTAAGGAAAACAAGATTTTAACTGAAACTAAAAATTCAAGGTAGATAATAATGAAAAAAAATATTGCCTAAACTACCTTTAATAAATTCATATCATTTTTAATAATACTTAACTTTAATGGGATACATATATACTTTTATATACATTATAATATTTACATTTTATAAATATAATTTAATAATAATATAATACAAATAAATGAAAATGAAATCTTTAGTCACTTATTGAACTAATAAATAAGGGGTGATTGGATGGGGTGTTAGTGCACCTTGGAGGAAAAGAAGAAATAGCTTTTTCATGTAGCATAAGAAGAGTCTTGAATTATAAAAAATAATATAAATAAATAAAATAAAATAAAAATAATGAATCCTTTTTTCGGCTAATTCCTAATAGCTAATTTATAATGGCTAATTATGGACCAAGATGCACCTCTGTTATTTAAACATTTGGAAAAAATGATTTTTTCACATTTTTCGTGAGGATGAACCACATTAGATGGTTCAGAACGTCGACCAAATATCAATGATGTGATTAATCAAAAGACAATCTCATTATTATTAATGATTTTTTAAAAATTATTTAGTCACACAATGAAACATCAAGGTTAGGTTCTATGGGTTGATTTCCTGTGAACGTATTAGCAGAGCCAACCCCGATTATGGCATCTTCACATTGATTCCGCTCCCTCCTTGAGATTGTATTAAGTATATAGATTATTGACACACAACGATCCCCTGGAGGCCCGAGTTTGTTTCATTTTGACTAATCAATTACCACTATGTAATTAAATTCAACCAATGCATGCTCCAAATAGGCAATTGAGAAAGGTCATAAAATCTAGAGTTTTCAACAATGCATTTAATACATTTTTTTAAGAAAAATTTGAGAAATTCTTTAAAAATAATAGAACTTCTATTTTTTAAAACATTATGCTAAATGTTGTTTTTGAAACTAATTTTAATCTTAATTTTAATTCATTATATAAATAGAATATATTGTGTTTCAAATATCACTACCTTAAATTTTAAAGATATTTTTAAAGTCATATAATAATTAATATTATATATGATTAAAAACTTTAATATAGTTTAATTATTAGTCGATAGTATAAATAGTAATTATTATTGTATAGAATGAAAATTCTAAATATAACTTAATTATTAATAGATTGTATAAATAGTAATTATTACTTATTATTTGTAAATATTGTTATAAATTCGAAGAGGAATTCGACAACATGTTTCCATGACTCTGTTTGAGCACCGTAAGTCGGAATACCCTTGGCATTTGGTGTAGAAGGTAGATAGGAGGAGGAACTGCAAACAAAAGGCATGGTGCAAAGGTATATGGTTGGACATGTTTGCAAGGAGCCTGAAGCTATTATAACTAGCATTTGGATGTTCCAACTAAGACAATTTTGTGACTTTGCGATATACTCGATTTCACCAAATTAAATACAAGTATGGAAATGCTTCAATCCAATAGAATAATAATTTTACAGTATGGGTGTTCTACTTCAAAAGACTTTGTGATTTTGTAAAATTTTTTAGTCAAAGGAATATTAGTTACGAAACAACGAACTTAAATTAAGATGGTTAACTTAAGGTTAATACAATCAAACTCAACACTTTATGCACATAAAATTTAAAACTAACGCTTATACTTTGCCCATTATTATGATTACATCTCTCTCAATCACCCCCAATGAATGCTTTGTTTTTGTAACTATATTTATGCTAAGCAAGAGTATCTACAATGTAGTCTTTGTTCAAATGTCATAATGAATTCATACCTTTCAAATTTCAATAACTAAACTACACGGTAGAGACGCTAGTTATGTCGCCTTGTTTATATTCTTGTTCTTATTAACTAGGAATATAAAGAAAACAAAAATTGCATAATTTCATATTCACATAAAGATAAATGATTTTAAAAAAAGAGAAAATATTAAATATAAAAGAAAAAAATAAAAATAAAAAATTAATTAGTTAAAGAAAATATAAAAAAATTAAAAAAATAATAAAAAAGAAAAAGCTAATCAAAATAAAGAATAAATAAAAGAGTTCCAAAAATTAAAAAATAAAAGAAAAAAAAAACCACACAAAGTTAACAAAAAAACCTAATTTAAAAAAATAAAATAAAAAAGGAGAACAAAATAAATTTAAGGAAACAAACAATCACCATATATGGTATATGGTAAGACACTAAGATAGACACTAAGATGAAATAAAGGAAGCAAACTCACCTAATGGTCTTATCCACTTGATTGCATAACATTATAAACCATGGCTTATTGATTTTGAGTTTGTCATCCCTATTAATCAAATTTGGAACCTTTTCAATTTCAATCACTTTCTTCAGGTGTCTTTTGGGGAAAATACCTTACTGTATTTGATATGGATTTGGTGTTTATTCTTACTTGAGTGTTCTATATAGGTTAAGGAATGATCTACGCATAAAACTTATTTAATCTAACCTAAATAGACTCCTATGTTTTACCAATATAAGATGTTCAACATAAGCATAAAATTGGGTAAACCCCTTTTTACATATGAGAGTGAGACTTATAATTTGAGACTCCTTTCTACATGTAAAGACCCTTAATCAACTTGATGAGACTTCTAATCATATTATGAGGCCTGAAGATAGTACCAATATCCTTCATTAATAAAATCCTAATGATTTTATTAATGATGCCTTGGATATGAGAGAGAATGTCCATATATTTGAAAGTGTTGTTCTTCACCTTGATCCTAAGACAAATGATAGAATTTTGTCTTATAGCATTTTGAAAATTCTTTCTAATTTATTAGTCTCTACAGCCATTTTTATTGAAAACCTCTAACAAAATTTCTCTCCAAATGCTCATCATCATCTTAAATTCTTAAGGTAGAAGTTATAAGGGTCACCCCACCCCACACACATACATTACAAAATAAACTACCAAATTGATATCATTTAAAAATTATAAAGTGAAAGTTCCCTTATTGTAATCTCAAACTTAGAGTTTTATATTCATGATGTTTATAAGATGTTTCAATTAATGTATACAATGACCTGTGGATTCTTTCGAATATTTGTGGTGTGCAATCATGTGTACGGAATTCCGATGACATGAACAATGATGAAATTATTAATGTAAAGAGATAAATATATGTTAGCGAATATTTTTTCGAAAAAGTCTATAATATATTTAAAGTTGTTAGATTTAATTTTTCTTAATATAATTTTTAAATTTGAGTGTTTAATATTATTACGGGTAAATGGAAATTGATTATTTGAAATAAATTATTAATAATTTATGAAGGTAGATTTTTTTTTAGGTTATTAATTTACTTACTTTTAAGGAAAACAAGATTTTAACTGAGACTAAAAATTCAAGGTAGATAATCATGAAAAAAAATATTGCCTAAACTACCTTTAATAAATTCATATCATTTTTAATAATACTTAACTTTAATGGGATACATATATACTTTTATATACATTATAATATTTACATTTTATAAATATAATTTAATAATAATATAATACAAATAAATGAAAATGAAATCTTTACTCACTTATTGAACTAATAAATAAGGGGTGATTGGATGGGGTGTTAGTGCACCTTGGAGGAAAAGAAGAAATAGCTTTTTCATGTAGCCTAAGAAGAGTCTTGAATAATGAAGTGGAGGCATATGCAGGTTTCTTTTCAGAGTCTTGAATAATGAAGTGGAGGCATATGCAGGTTTCTTTTCATTTGTAATAATTATTTTTTTGTAATTCATTACTAATAAAAAAAATCATTTTTCTATTAGGAATCACTGACATTTCTCCCCAGCCTTGTGGGTCACACAACAATTCTGCATAAAATATCATTTCACTTGTTAGTGGGTTTTATAATTTTATGTTTTATTGATCTATCTTATATAGTTCTGACTCTGTAAGTGCATATATAATCTTGACAGACATGCATCATTTGTGATTACATCAATAATAATGAAAGGATCTTTGACTATATTTTGTAAAAAGACATAGAAAGTGTGCCTATATGTTAGATTTCTAGATTTATTTTTTTCTATCTTCTATAGTAGCTTTGAGGTTCTTTGCAAATTTCCTTGTAGTGGTAGCTGCTTCTACGCATGTTGGATCGATATAGGGTGGTCTAGTTGTTCTAGAGAAGTGTGAAAAGTATTTAAAATTTGACTACTAGACATCTCTTCAATTAAAATGAGTCTAGGCCCTAGTGATAGAGCTCTTTTTGATAATTTGTCTAAACAATTGTTGAATTCACTATAGATATGTTGGAATTGGATATCTTGGAAGTCATTTCCAGGATAATCATTTCTAGTCTCCTATATGGTAATCATTTGGTTTAAGAAAATAATCAAGATATTTAAATCCACTTTCTAGATAGATAGGTTGCAGGGGAAGAAAATATTGAATAGCTGATAGGTTATCTGGATTGATAGAATAGTGGTAGAAGGTTGATTTGTTCAAGTTTATCTCCATACCTATTTCTTTGTAGAAAATATTGATAGCTTTGTAATAAGCTTGCCATTCTGCAACAGTGCCTATACCCATAATGAGGACATTGTCCACAAATAGAAGATGTGAGATGTGATAGTTTAGAGAAATTTTTATACCAGTAATATTTCCCAGAAAGCAACTCAATCCTTACATTACTAGTATAAATAGAATAGGTGACAATGTACATCCTTGTCTAAGGCCTCTAGAGCAAGAGATGCTTTTGGAGGGAGATTCATTGATTAATAATGAGAAATTTGTTGAAGTCACACAAGCCATTATCCAGTTGACGACCTTCAAACCTAGTCATATCTAAAGAAGGACAAGTATGAGATAAGTCCAATTGAATTTATCAAATGCTTTGTTTAAATCCATTTTAAGAATAATAACATTATGTTTTCTGGTTTTAATGGAATGTAGAGTCCCTTGTGCAATCTCAATGGCATCATGTATATGTCTAACATTTAGAAAGCCAAATTGATTAGGGGAAATTTTCTCAACAAGAAGAAGCTTGATCCTATTTGAGATCACCTTCGTAATGATTTTGTAAACTAGATTGCACATAGAAATGGGCTTGAAATCCAGGAAAGTTTTAGGCTTGGAGGTCTTAGGGATCAATGCAATATAAGTAGCATTGATGGCCTCAGAAAATTCCCCTGTGATCCCAGATTCTTCCGTTCAACCATCCCTCCATTCAGTCCAAGACTTTTGTCTTTGGAAAAGTGTTTAAGGACCTCATTGATTTCCTCTAGAGAAATAGGGTTTTCAATCCAGATAGATTCCTCTTGACTGAAAAACCTAGGGTAACGTTGAATGATCTGGAATTGGGTGTTCATATTTGATGCTCCTAGATCTCTCAAGAGGTTGAAGAAGTGTGATGAAGTATTCATCTTCAACTCTTTTGTGCTTGTGACTCTCTTCCCATCTACATTTTCTAGTTCCGAGATGGCATTGATATTTTTTCTATGATTTTCATATTTATGGAAGAAGTTTGTATTGGCATCTCCCTTCTTAATCCACGTCACCCTACTTTTGAGGCGCCACAAGTCACGCTCCAAATTTAAAATCTGTTTTTTCCTAGTTTCCAGCAAACTCAATCTCTTTGCCAATTCAACCGAAAAGTTTGGTAAGGGGAAGATCTGAGACAAGTACCCATATTCTGTCTCAACAGTCAACAACTCCTCTTGGAGCTCCAATTTTCTAATATTTTCCCAGGTTATTACAGCCCTCCTGAGCGCAAAAAGTTTCCTAGTCAAGGAGTTCATAGCATAGTTGTTATTATCATTGATGACTTTCTGCCAGATGTCTCTCACCAGAATTCTAAAAGGCTCCTCTTCCAACCAAGAGTGGTTAAATTTGAAGGGGTAAATGTATTTTTTGTTTTCATAATCCAACGTCAGGAAAAAAATGCAGTTGATCAGATAATTTTCTTGTACTCTCCAGGATCTCAATCACCCCATTTTATTGGCTAGCTGATCTGCCAGAGTTATATGCAGTTTACCAAGGCATCAATCAAGCTAAATAACTAAATATCTCTTGATTAATCATTTTGGTATACTTTGTGCTCATAATCAAGAATCTTTGTCTAAATTCGTAGCCTACAAATGACACACTCAAAGTAGTATTCAAGAGGATCTCGTTTCCTCTAAAAGATATTAAGGAAATTCAATTTTATCATGTGTTAATGCATAACAACAGATAAGAAGATATGCTAGAAAACCAAGCCATATGACACCAAGAAGGAAAGTTTCTAATAAATGGTCAGGGTTCCCCCTCCCCCATCCCCTGACCATAGTTAGAAATGGAGTCAATCAAATGGTAGGTGGAAGCATGATCTCATGCTTGAATAGGAGACATGTTTGGTCATAATTTGTATTATCCCTTATCTATCCATTGCAACATATACTCTCATCACAAATTTAAAAAAATCCCTTTTTCATTGATTCACATGCTCTATGAGTTGCCTATGATAGTTTGGTTCCACCTCTTTCCATCATGCATGACCGTCTTTTTCACTTTCCTATTCTTTATAGTCGAACCTAAGGTCATTTTTCTTGTCATGAATTGGATTAATTACTCTACTTTGGTGCAGTTTCCCTTTGTGTTCTCTGCCAAATTCAAGTTGATTGGATGGTAGCAAGGCTCTCTCCCTATTGGGCCCTGCTTCGAAGTCTATTTAATTGTTTCCTCTCTATTGGAAAGCTTTCAGAGCACCAAAACTCGATATTACACCTAAGGAGATAATTCTTCTTATGGATATGGTACAACATGCAAAGAGAACAAACAAGACCCTCCTAACAGACAAGCAGAGGTAGTGGTAGACATGTGATAGGAAATAAACCCAATTTAGCTTCAATAAGCACAAATGGCCACAAATCGGTCCTCTACCATAGAAATTTTTATCATTCGAAGACATGAAATCCATAGGATGGAGGATGAAAGAAATGCACGTAAGAATTCGATTGAAGATTTAAAGTTTATAGGTCAACAAGCTCTTCAAGGCTTCATACTCATCAGCACCCACAATTAGCTCTTCTCCACTAGCACTAGATTTGAATGTAGCACCTCAACTTACCCTTCAACTAAGTTAGGCCAACAACTCTTCAACCTATATTTCTTAGGCATGCTAAAACCTATATGATTTTGAGAAATTTCTAATTAATATATACAATAAAGTGTGAAAATCAATGATTTCATCCAACTACTAATTGTGTCGAGAGGCGCTTATGGAAGAGATGCAATGTCTTTTCATGTCTTATCCTATCCTGTCCATTTATGTAAACATTTTGGCTCAGTTAAATTACATAAAAATAAAATAATTAAATTAATAGTTAAAATAAAATTGAGGTATATAATCAATTTATAATTAGTGGTTTTTGGGCTCTAGGTTTTGACAACCCATGGTTTTTCCAATAATATTCTTATGCCACCCTAGATCCATCTTAACTCCAGATCTACTAAGCACGGAGAGGAATCAAATCTCTTTTCAGTCTAAAAGAGGTTTGCACCTCAAGAGATTTGATCCCTCTCGACGCTTGATAGATTCAAAGTTAAGAGGAATCAAAACTAGTTTTATAAAATATGAAACTTTGATTCTACTAATAAAACATAGCTGAGAACAATTTTTAATATAATTACAATTTTATACTATACTAAAAATACAAATTTATAATAATATGTATTTTTAATTATGATTAAAAAATAAATCGTATAAGTAATTCATTAATATATTTTTGCACAAGGTGTCTCGTATCGAATATTCACAAATTAGAAGACTTGAAGTTGCTGCATCAACCAATGACCAATTGGAAATTTGTTCATTTTTCCAAGTGTGTTTAAAGGATGAAGTATTTTATTGAGTTAATAAATAGTCGATTATGAGCTAACTTTATTTTAAACAAGAGCCATGTGGTGGCAATGTCATTGCCCTTGTTTGTTTTGTACAATTGTTGTAATAAATACTATAATGTAATTACTAAATATATAAATTTGATATATAGTATGCATTCACTTGTAACAATAAAACTAATAAGTAAAGGAACTTGACATTTTTATTTTCTCAGATGCTAGACATGCATAACTAAGTTCAAGAAAAAAAAGTATTTTGTTTTTGCAAAAACCACAACACATATAGAAAACGTAGTTTTTTTCTTTTAGATAGACTTTTAAATTCATGGCATTACAAGAGTTCCAACTTTAGGTATCTTAAAATAAAATGACATTGCAATTACCAAAAAATATAAGCATGGGCAAGTAGCCAAACTGTGTGTGTTGCTCAACTTATACAAAAAACCAGTGACTTTTTTTATTGTTACTTTTTTGGTTGAAGTTTGTTTCTGTAAAAAAAACGTATTTGCGACAAGATTTTTCAATAAAAAAAAATTCATATGAGATATACATATCGTTTTCAATTGGACCAATAGACTTGCAGTGTAATTGAAACAATATGCTCACATGTAACTAGAACAAAAGCTATGACAATGAGCAATGGAAGAAATATTAGTGAAAGAAAAGTAATCTTAGTGCATGAATAATGTGTTTCAAAATGTTTTACAAGAAAAATAAAATGTATTATGAGACAAAGTGTTTTACCAAAACAGATATATTGATAGCAGAGAAGCTGGAACAACTGATGATGTTGTAAAGGTTGTTTATAGTGGCTTGATTCTAGTGATGATGTTATCAAGTGTCAAGGTGAAATGCCATGGACAAAAAGCTTTCTAAGGGAAAATATTGTAGATGATGTTCTTGAGATATTTTTGGAAACTTGTTTCAACAATGGCTGGACAATATTATTGTAGTTGTGGCATTTGCAATATTCAATCTATTTTTCCATCATGTGTTTCCAGTGTGCAATCCATATTGAGATGATAGCAGGATTATGTACTTTCATTATAGAATGTGCAAGTTGAGGAATTTGGAAGCATTGTATCTGTACACTTGTTATAGCTCCAAATATCACCCTTGGTATTTGTGATTCTTGGTTTATGGCCTAGGGAAACCTCTCCTTCCAGACTTGGTCCAAATATTTTAAAAACAGTGTTTTACTTCCTGTACGCTACTTTTCCTTGTGTTAAAAGTGTGTACACGCGGGTTAGTCAATACCCAACCCACATATATGTGTTAAAACACTTTAAAAATTTAAATTTCCTTAATTATGGGCGGAGATCATTGGCTTTACCTATTGATTACCTACTAGTGCCTGTGGCCCAACTGTTCCCAACTGTATCCCAACTAAAAAACTAATTTGGGAGAAGTATAAAAAGACTTCAATGGGAAGGCCTTAAGGAGGAGAAAAAAAGGATAGAATTACTATAGTAAGATTATCCCCTGATCAAGTCTGAAGTATCCCTGTGCTTCAAGCACTTCCCAAGTCTAAGAAACCCTTGTTTCCTTGAGTTTTGATATTCTCTCACATGCTTGGAGATATCATGGTATTGGTTATGGAAGGAGGCTGTTGAAGACTGGGACTGGATGGACCTGGAGGACAGTTCCGCTTGGAGCCGGAAGAGGAAGACTCAGGTGAACTCTTTCCATGTTTATTATAGTTTTCTACAATAAAAAGAAACGTTGTCTTGTTCCTGATATCGACTTTGTTTATGTATCAGATGTTATTGTTATGGTTTATTTATGAATGACTATTTAGATGCATAACTAACCATTTACTTATATGATATAAAGTTGATTTCACTAAAATTCTTTATCTATATGCTGCTATGTGTATTCGAATTGGTTGATGTGTAGATTCGAAGATCATTAGGAGTTGTAGAGGGTTTGAACCCTAGTTGGAACTACCCAAACGAAGGACATTCGTGTATGTTCATCCTCGCGTAGTTAGTTTGTTTAAGCATGTTGCCTGAGTTGAATGCTTGTTTCTTGTTGTATAATACTCTTGCTCTGCTAGGGTTCTGACCCAAAGCCCTAGGGGACTTATTCCCTTAACAGAATTGGCGACTCTGTTGGGGATCACAATCTTGTTATTCCTAGTTTGGGTTATTCAATGAAAATCAGGGCTCAGTTCTTAGTTTGCTTTCTGTGACTGTACTGCCTGCTCCTATAGGAACTCAGATTTCAAGTCTGATCTTTTTCATCAAGCCTCATTTTTATTTTTCTTGTAAAACTTCATATACACACCTTTGTCTGTTTATAGGAGCATACACACGCTTGTTTCTGTGAATTGAAACCACGTATACGTGGGTTTCTTTTGGCAGAAGCGCATGTACATGCAGTTGTGTAGGGACACAGTGGCGTATACAATTCTTTTCATGATTTTTTAAAATCTTTTTGCCTGGAAAGATTTGTTTCTTGGTTTGTGTGGTTTCTGAGTGGTCAGTTTCTATTTTCATATTTAATCTTTCAGTGAGCTTACTATTACGAATTCTCTCCTGCTTTGAAAATTTTTTGGCCTCGGTTTACTTTACAGTGAGTTTTATGATTTGTGTTTGAACACACAAGGCTTCTTATAGAGGTTCTTGATTGTTCTGGTTTTCCAGAACATAATATCGTTTGCAATATTTGTGTCAAACTTCATTTTTATGGTCTGCTTGCTTCGCTTGTCGTCATTTTTGTGGCCATACGCTTTTTCTTGCTTGTTGAAAGTTTCTTGTTGATGAATTTGAAAGTATGTCTTTCTTGATTTCTTGATCAGTTTCTCAAAGCTCTTTTTGCTGCTTTTGGATCGTTTAGTGCAAGTTGAAACACCTATTTTGTTCAAGTTTTCATTCGTGTTGAGTTGATAACTTGCAAAGTTTTCCATGTGATTTTCTTTCGGTCTTTGAGCCTTTGATGGCATTTTGAGTTCTTTTTAAAAGTTGTTTTTATTGTTTCTTGAAAAAAAAAAGTCCTTCAAAAACATTGTTTTTGCTTTCTTTTGCCAAATTTGAGTTTGGTTTCTTTTGGTTTTTGAGAGTGATTTGGGATCTTTTTGATTAGTCCTTCTTGTTTGGGAAAGATTTTGTGTTCAAAATTCATATTCCTTTCAAACACTTAAGTTGGCTTATAAACAAATTGATTTCATTTCTTTTTAGAGTAATCTAGAATTTTGCATTATCATGTACACCTTGCATTAGGGTAGTTTTGCATCATTAAAGCATCAGTAGTTTTTTTAGTTTTTGTGAGTGTAAAGTCTGCTATAAGAAAAGAAAAGAAAAGAAAAAATTTGCTTTATAGAAGTTTCTTAAAACCCAAGTAGAAGTTGCTTTTCATCGAAGAATAAACAAGTGCATTGCATATAAGTTAGTTTTTCATTAATTTCTTTTGTGTCATACGAACACCATCAATTTCACTTCCGTATTGTCCCTTTGGCTTAAAAAGAAAAACCACTTAAAATCAAGCGCTTAATAAAATAAACTAGAACTTTTTATATTGTCAATCAGTATACACCAACAAGTTTTAGGTTTATTTAGGGCCTTGGATTAGGCGAGAGGAGAGTAAACTCTCCAAGGCCACTCTAAATTGTGAAACATAGAAGTCTGAATAAAGAGTGAAATCCAATAGCATTAGGGAGACTAAGAAAGCTCTGTGACTGGGAGTTAAGCACGAGGGTTTGTGAAGATAAGGATGAGAGATACCCCCTCTCTTACTTGTCGGATCTTACCTCATGACTGTTCCACCCAGCTTCTGATACGAGTTGGTATCTTTAGTTGCCTATCCTAGGGATCTACACAGGTGGCTGCGGAGGGGAATCCTGTGGCACCTGAGGTTGACGTTGCATCACGTTCAATGGTACTTCTGGAGGGCACCCTTGCGAAGCTTGGGGGCTTGCACCGGCAAAGGTTGTTGTCTAGAGGTCAGCGTAACTACCTCTGATACCTTCGCTAGTAGACCTGGGGCGTAATTACCCCAATCTATTTTCGGAAGGCCATTTTTATTCACTTTCTTGTATTTTGGTGTCCGGTCCTAATCACCTGGAGCGGAAATACTTGGAAGTTGTTTGACTGCTGAATTCTTTAGGGACATTTTTAGTGTGTGTTCTATGCTCCTAGTCGGCCTAGCTTTCAATTTTCTTGAGTATTTAAGTAGATCTTATTAAAATAATTCAAAGTGGCTGATCGATCACTTAGACAGTCCCATAGACTTTGTGAGCTTTCACCTGCGAGTCCAGAGCCTTCTCCAAGAAGGCGTAGGAGGAATTCTGCCAGTGGTTTTCAACCAGTGGCAACTGGCGCATCAGAGATTGATCCTCTGCTTTGGGGCATTAGTTACAAAATAGACCTGGTACTGCCACAGAGTTAGAGAGCAACAAAACAGTTCTTTCTTGAGTACTCTTCCAGTCGGAAGATAGTATTGAGGTAGAAGAGCTTTCAGAATCAATTGCGGCTCCAAATTCTCCTCTCCCTTCTAATCATCCGGACATATTGTTATACGTTGGAACTCCGACACACAGGCCTTCAAGCCCAGGTCCACACACATACATCCCTTCGATGACCACTGCTGGAAGCATGGCATCCACCATGAGTGTTGCGAGTATGCAGACTCCTATATCAGTACAAGGGGGAGGAACTATTTCCATCCCTTCTACATCTTTATTTGGGTCTGCTGCCAGCACATCCTTGTTTGGGTCTACTTCCATTCCGTCGACGAGTGGAAGTTCCCAAGCTAATGCATCTAGTTTTGGATTCTTCGCTTTTGGAATGCCCTATCAAGGTATTCCTTCAGCTCCATTGAATGTACCATCAACCACCTCCACGTTCATGATGGGTGGATCGTCTTCTTTTCAGGGTTTCCCTTTTGGAAGTGGTCATATACCACATTCCAATCTGACGGTAGGATCTATGCCTTTTCCTTTCATGAGTCAAGGCAGCAATCCCTTTCAGAGTTGGAATAACCCTGCGGTTAGTGAGACAGCAGCTGGGAATCCATTTTTCGGCCAACAAAGGAATGTGTCGTATTCCTCAGTGAATTCATTTCGAAGTTTTCCACCCTTAGCTAATGCTTGAAACCCTTACCAGGGGCTATCAGCTCCTTACAATAATTCGTTAGGGGGAAACTTTGCCGGTTACGGAGGTTTTTTGGCTGGAGTTGGTCAAACTCTGAGTTTTTTTGGACCACAAGGTTCACCTTTTGGTTTAGTAGGTTCTACCAGTTACTTCGGGCAACCTGGTGCCTTTCAAAATCCAGGTCATTCTTTTCAAACTTTTGGGAACCCCACCCAATCTGGGTGGAATCCCCAAGGTCCTCCAAGACTTCTTTTTCTGGCCACGCTTAATCTGCTAGACTTGACTAAGTTGACGAACAATCCAATCAGATACAATCTGGCTTGGCCTCTGGTCCCAACCAAACTTCCATCGGATATTCCAAAATTCAATGGGAAGAGTAGTGAAGACCTGGGCGACCATGTAACCACGTTCCATTTATGGTGCTCATCTAACTCCCTAATTGTTGATTCAATTAGGTTGAGACTATTTCAACACACTTTAACTAGGAATGCGGCTAAGTGGTATATAGAGTTTCCAGGGGGAACCTTTACGTCTTTTTCCAATTTGGCTAACATTTTCTTAAACCATTTTCAGTTGTCTGTCCGTTACGAAGTCGGAACTGAACTTCTGGCTAATTTTCATCAGGACATGACTACTCACATTTCGGATCATATCCAGGAATGGAGACGGAGAAAGAGGCTCATTAAAGCCGAAATTCCACCTGAATTCTGTCTCGAATAGTTTTTAAAATCATTACAACCTGAGATCTCCAAGGATGTTTCTTTGTCCGGAGTTTATTCTGAAGAGCAAGCTATCTTTCGCGCTCAGCAGTTAGAACTGATATATTCTCAATCTGGGACTCTTCAGAAAATCTTGCCTAATGCTCCTAGATCCACGGTTGATATAGCCAAATTGAAGCCAGGCCCGCATGTTGATTGTATTGTTGGATCGATTAATGCGAATGCGGTGAACCTTCTGAGCCAATTGCAACAGTTGTCTTTACAAACTGCTTCTTCCAATCAGGCTGCACCGTCTACTCCTTCACCTTCTCAACCTTCTTTCGTAAATGCCATTCAGGCTTCTAACCCCAAAGGAAATCAAAATTCTGATGGGAAGAAGAAGGGACGAGGTAAAAAGAAGAATCAGGATGGGAAGGGTAATGCTAACAAGCCCAACAATAGTGCTGGTGAGGGTGGAAAAGAGTCTAAGAAGAAAGTTAAATTTCCATGCAAATTAAGCAGTGGAGATCACTTGACTCATCTCTACCGAAAAATTCATGATGCTCAGTGCTTGTTAGTGCAGCAAGGGTCTTCTAGCTCCCAAGCTTTCTTAACTAACCCTTTCCCCCAAGGGCAACAGTTGCTTGCTGGCGCAAACTCAAACCCTAGTACCTCTGCAAGGGGAAACCAGGAGGGGGACAATTCCTCAAATGTTTTCATGATGGGTTCTCACATTAATGTGGCTACACGGTCACGTGATTATGGTGAAGCTGAAACATCCAAGGATAAATCTGTTCCTGGAACTACGAACCTACTTCATATTGAGCGACCCTCTGTTGAGTTTATACGTCAGATACCGAAAGGTTCCGCCAAGTGCGCTACTATCAACCCTAATGCTAGGGCAACCCAGAACTACTCCATTGTAGAAGATCTAGCTCAGAGTCCTTGCGCGATGTTTTCTTTAAAGGTACTCTAGTCATGTCCAGCTCAAAGAAGTGCTTTTCTTTTGGCAATGGAGGCAGTAGATCCAAATAATTCTTTAGCTCTCACTTTTGATATGCACAATGTCAAAAAGAGACTTCCTCATCATATGGCTTTCCAGATAAACTCTACTTATCAGAAAACCAATATTTTTCAGATAGTTATAGATGGGGAGCTTCCACATGCGTAATGTCTATGTCATGTTGGAAGGCAACTGGATCACGTGCAGTTGTTCCTTCACCCACTCTCTTGACAGCATTCGACGGTCATTCTCATAGGCCACACGGGATTATCCCGACCTTTCCTATATGTGTTGGAGGAAAGGTCGTTAATGTCGAAGTAGAAATCGTTGATGCCAACATCGATTACAATCTCCTCTTAGGACGGAATTGGATTTATGAAATGGATGTCGTAGTTTCGACTCTATTTCGCGTCCTTTGTTTTCCTCATGAGGGGAGAATTGTTAAAGTTGATCAATTGGATTATTCTGCAGGTGATTCTCGTTCAACTTTGGATTCTACCGTCCCAATGGTAGATAATCCTCGTCAACCTATAGAGAGTTTAGGAGTTGGGATGTATTCTTCCTTGATGGGTGTATTTGATCTTCCCCCTCCTACAGCTAGAATTGATACAATTTCATCCTCCAAGGAGCCTTTACGAAAAGAGTTTGTTCGAACTCATTATTTTTCAGATCCTAGGACCTTACCTTCATCTGCGACCACATCAGATGAAGGGAAGGTGGTTGGAATAGAATCTCCTATGTCTGCAGTAGAGCTTAGATATGAATCTATCGATAACTCTATAGATGACCATCCCACTCCTTCAGAAAAGGAGTTAGATGGTGATGTGGCTCCTACTTAGACCCTCGACTCAACTTCTGTTTTGGATTGCTTAGATATAGTTTTTCCATCTGACGAAGCAATATTTGAAGCAATGATGATTGTATATCGACCATTCGAAGATTTACATCATCATTCATATTTTCGTCTTCCTTTGCATGAAGTTGAATCTAGGTACTCCAATCTGCCTACTAGCGATGTTTGTACGGTTCCTTTGGCTCCAACACAATTATCTGCTGAAGGTAATATATTGATTGGCTCAATGATTGTACCTATAAACATCTCTAGGAACAAGCTAGCGGAGCCCCCTGATGGGCTCTACCTTAAGGGGTATTTTTCTTAGGTTTCGACCGAGAAATTACTTGTTTGTATATATTATATTTTTGTGCATATTTTGTCGGGAATTTTTGTGATATCAATCATCCATCAAGATAAAAACAAGCATCAAAAGTTTGGAACTGTATGTATATATCATAAAACTGCCTGTGTGTACATAAAGTGTTTCAAAAATAATATACAAAATCGGGACTAAATGCCCATAATCATGTCCAGTCTATCTAATGACCCGGCTCAGGATGAGCACCCAAGAAGGTGACCACTACGTTGGCCACACGCCAAAGAATATGAACCCAGTCTCGTGGTACTCCTACCACACACTGCTGCATCTCCTCAGGTAGGTCTTCTATGATCACCATCGGTACTCGGTGAGTCAATCTCACCAAGTTTCGTTGGACTGTGTATAAGACCCTCTCTGTCTTTGCAGCCGCCTCTTCGACACCTCTGCCACTACACTTGTGCCGCATAAATCCGTCTGGTCATACCGGACCCACATCTGGAACATGATCATTATGTCAGTGTTTTTATCCCATCAAAAATATCTTTAAGTTCGTTTTCATATTTAAAAAACACAAAAAAATCTTAAAAATTGAGAAAACTTTAAAAATGTTTACCTATCTCTCCCCATGCTGCATTTGGTGGCAACACCAAATCCGGATCTCCTCTGAAATCCATGCCAGCGTAGGGATAGTTGTCCATGGTGATGATTTGTTTTTCCTACCAAGAGAAGAACTCATCATTGAAACCAGTCCTCGACACGTCTCCACCTCCAAGGCATTTCATAAGGTTGGCCCACCTACCCATCCGAGGATCTCGGGGGCTACTGATAGAAACTGATACTCCGGGACGTAGCCCTGGAACCTTCTCGAAGAAGAAGGAGCAAAAAATGGTCCCATATCTGAAATTTTTGATCTGTCCTTTTTGAATGGAGGACAATTGGCTCTTCATATTGGTAAGAAGAGGTGTACACCAATCAAAAACATTAGCGAGACACTCCACGACCAAGCTCATGGATACTCGTGACGCTTGGTGCAATGAGGCTGATCTGGATTAGGGACAAGCTCTCCATATGTTTTATTGGGATCTGGCTTCCAATTTTCTCTGGATGCCTTGGACAGTATATATGTACATAGTCTTCCACAGAAAGACTACCTCGTGTCTAGCCAGTCGAATGTACAACTTCTCCTCTCCGAGAGAGACCAGTGATAAAGTAAATATCCTCTACCTCTATCCTCAAAGACATTTGATCAATCATAAATGCATCATCTTTGATACTCCAATAGTGAATTAACATTTCAAGCAAGCGGGTGTTGGCCTTCATATTTGGCATTTTCAAAAATTTCAATAAGCCACATCCCCTCAATGCATCTAAGGCCTGCTAATCATTCATAACTTCATTATCAGTGGTAGTATGCTCCCTCTCTCCATGTGATTGTCATCCTGAAAGAAAATTGATTTCCAACCGTTAGATTTTTGTGTTGAAATTTCAAACCGCGTATACGTGGGTACCTTTCACACACAGTCGCGTGTAGGGCCTTCGTATGTGCGGGTCTATAATATCCAACCCACGTATATGCTGTGTTGAAATTTTTAACCTACGGTAAAACCTCAATAAAAATTTCTAAAAACAATCATAAAGTAATGCAAGCTAGAATTAGGGGTTACCTGATGATTTTGATCCAATTTGAATGGTCCAATTCTTTGGGGGGCAAGTTTGCTATTTTTTCTCCACAGCTTTTGCTCTCAACACAAATGGTACAAATGGTGAGTCAAAAGGTCATTTTATAGCTTTGAAAATTTCAAATTTTTTCAAAAGTTGATTGTTTTGGTTTCATGAATATTTTAACTTGTGAGCTTGGATTGTCAGGAATAGGTTGTTTTTCCATGACATTTTGGATGCTTCTTCGGAAATTTCACATTGGTTCCATGACTGCTGACCCGTCATGGTAGGTATCATTTACTCACTAGCATATGGGTTAGGGAAACCATTTTTCCATTGCATTTGGCATACTAGCCTCCATTTGTCGATACACTTTCCATAGGGTCGATCCCATCGTGTTATGGTTAGTAAACCATGTTCACTTGTTGATTTTTAAATCATGACACGACGGTAGAGCCATCCTTTACATGGGCATTGTAGTTAGCACCTCATTGACATTGGTTTCCCATGTTGTTTTATTGAGTAGGCTCGGGAGTCCTCTCTAGTCCCGCCATGACTTGTGCGTTGAAGACTCATTCCTCTTTGATTCTTCGCTTTGTTCTGGCCTTATACCCTAGAGGCTCCTTTGTGTTGATTTGTACTATTGCATTGCATTTTGACCATTTTCACCTTTTGGCCTTAAGCGGGCTTCACTTGGACTCGTGTTTAAGCCACTTTTTGATCATGTCTTCAGCAAAATCAAACTTGCAATCCCTTAGCTTCTGCAACTTGACACACCCTTAGACCTGTGGAAGGAACATCCCTTTGAGTGTCCTTGACCAGCTTCGCCTCCCTGCATTGAGCATAGGAATGTTCCCATCTCAGGAACTAGATCATCTGTTTCACTGACACTCATTCTTTCCACTATACTATAGCATTCTTTTATTCTTTTTCTAGCTTAAAGAAAAAGATAAAAAATAAAAATAAAATTATATATTGCAAAAAGAGCGGGAACGGTACAATATTTCCATATATTGTTGGCAGCTAGAGTCAGTTGTGTCACCTTTGAACAAAGCACTTAAAAGAAAGTCTCTCCTCCATTTGGATGGGATTTAGTTTGACTTAGGTACGCCTTAACCTTGTTATTGAGTCAGTTCTCCTCCGATTGGTTATCTCTTCCAGTCATATGGAGAGTTCGTTCATGCCTCCTACATGATGAACTTATACAGAGTTATCATATGCTACCACACAGTCATCATTGATTCATGCTTTTTTTCGAGGGAAGTAAGCCTGAGTTGGCCTCTTTGCAGTGTCTCTTGACCTATTTTTCAGTCGGCCATCCCTGGTTGTCAGTGTCTTGTTTATCATCACATCAATTATATTGGCCCTTTACTCGTGTTGGTTTGAGAAGGTCTCCATTGACTTCTTGCTGGTGGGTCTTGTCCTTATTGACGACGACATATTGCTCTGAGGGCAGGCCTAGAGCTGCACCCTGGCCCTATTTTCATTATTGATAGCTCACCTTGTGCTCAGCATCGATTAGTATCATGGGTCTTTGAATGAGTGGTTTCCCTTGTGTTCAACTTCAGCTTTCATTATCACACATTGGGATTCATGCAGTGCCTTGGTTTCCATTTGACCCTATTGTGGATTCCTCACCTCTGTGTCAGCTTTCATTATTGGTTGGTTCAGAGGGTTTCTATCGTCTGCTAGCTACATATTGTGTACGTCGGAAACGTGCTTTGGTCGGGTTACTACATCTTTTTTCGTCTGTTTCCTTCCACATTATTGGCTTATGAGTTACACTCACACTAGATTGATGAGGATGCCTTAATTCCTTCCTTCTAGCAGATCTTTCCCTATCGACTATGTCTCATTGCTCTGGGGTAAAGGTCTAGAGTCCATTTGGTAGTACCTTGGGGTTTGTAGTCATCAGTGATAGATCCTTCCCTATCGACAATGGGAAACCATCATTGTCTCCTGACTGATAGATTCTTCCAGGTGTTCGACTTCAGCTCATCTATTCACACTTGTTAGATTGTACTGGGTACCTTGACTCTCATTATCATTATCGGTGAGTAGTCTCGCGTTTGTTAATGTTATACATCAATGACCGATAATCAAACGATTTCTCGCATGGTCAACTTCAGATCATTTATTCCCATTTTGTAGAAATGTACCACGGTGGTCGGTGAAGACCTTGGGTTGCATCAACATTCTTTGGTTCACTTGTCAGTTTCTCTTGTTGCTGCTAGTTGACACCATTCCACATTATATGTTGCAGTCCTTCACAGCGACATCCTATATGCTGGCATCCGAGTTGCGATGTAGTATCATCTTATTCCATCATATTCATTTGGTACTATTGGGATCAGTTTTTTACGTCAGTGATCAACTTCATCTTTTCACTTCATTGATCATCTTCTTATATGTGATATTCAGACATGTACTTGTTCGATCATGATCAGATGATCCGTTATGTACTTTCAGTTCTTTATACTTGTATACATAGTGGATCCGCTTGTACTTGATATGAAGACATGATTTACTTTCTCTGAGCATGGGTATGCCCACCTCAGGCAGTTGTTTTTTTCTGATCTTCTTTTGCTAGCTTGGCAGGCTGAAATCTGGTGAAGTCCTTCTCAATTTTTGATAGGTTTCCTTTCCATATACTTAATACATTTCAGCCATCATGTACCCCTTCTGACCTCATATATTAGGGGGCATCTTTTATAGCTCCAAATATCACCCTTGGTATTTGTGATGCTTGGTTTATGGCCTAGGGCAACCCCTCCTTCTAGACTTGGTCCATATATTTTAAAACCATTGTTTTACTTCTTGTACGCTACTTTTCCCTGTGTTAAAAGTGTGTACACGTGGGTTAGTCAATACCCAACCCGCATATATGTGTTAAAACACTTAAAAAAATTAAATTTCCTTAATTATGGGTAGAGATCATGGGTTTTACCTGTTGATTACCTACTAGTGCCCGTGGCCCAACTGTTCCCAACTAAAAAACTAATTTGGGAGAAGTATAAAAGGACTTCAATGGGAAGGCCTTAAGGAGGAGAAAAAAAGGATAGAATTACTATACTAAGATTATCCCCTGATCAAGTCTAAAGTATCCCTGTGCTTCAAGCACTTCCCCAAGTTCAAGAAACCCTTGTTTCCTTGAGTGTTGATATTCTCTCACATGCTTGGAGATATCATGGTATTGGTTATGGAAGGAGGCTGTTGAAGACTGGAACTGGACGAACCTGGAGTATGGTTCCACTTGGAGCCGGAAGAGGAAGACTCGGGTGAACTCTTTCCATGTTTATTATAGTTTTCTACAATAAAAAGAAACATTGTCTTGTTCTTGATATCGACTTTGTTTATGTATTAGATGTTATTGTTATGGTTTATATATGAATGACTATTTTGATGCATAGCTAACCATTTACTTATATGATATAAAGTTGATTTCACTAAAATGCTTTATCTATATGCTGCTATGTGTATTCGAATTGGTTGATGTGCAGATTCGAACATCATTAGGAGTTGCAGAGGGTTTGAACCCTAGATGGAACTACCCAAACGAAGGACATCTGGGTATGTTCATCCTCACGTAGTTAGTTTGTTTAAGCATGTTGCCTGAGTTGAATGCTTGTTTCTTGCTGTAGAATGCTCCTTCTCTGCTAGGGTTCTGACCCAAAGCCCTAGGGGACTTATTCCCTTAACAACACTTACTACTGATTTGTTGATAGGGTGGCGTGAAGACATTTTTTGCTCGAAACATTCCTTGCACCTGTTTTAAAATCAACTCTAACTATTGAGTATTATCATGGCTCGGTGAGAAAAATAATAGTGTTTTTAACATAGCATTATGTATACATTAAATGGAAAAAAATACATAAAGTGTTGCTAAATACTTGTGTTCTCGATTTGATGAGAGATAAAAAAATGTGCTTTAGTGCAATTGTCATTTAGAACATCAATGAATGTTGTTGTTGTAGATCGCAACATCACGTATCCTTTTCAGTCGTTCTTGACAATGTTTTTGAATAAATAGATTCATGTGTTTTTGGATGCTATTTGATGCTTTATGGCTAGGAAATGTTATTTGTGGTATTCCTTGAGTTGAATTTGTTGTGCATTATAAAATATCATGAATATTATTATTAATTGATTTGGAATCTTTCAAAGGATATTCTTTTTCCTATGTAAGTCGTTAGCAAAAGTAAAATCATGGCAATAATTGTTGATGTATTTGCAATAGAGACTAAGGAGTGATTTACCATAATGATAGACTTATAGTTGTTGTATCATTTGCAATTTCACCATATTTAATATGCATTTCATATTGTCTTTTGTTTTGGTGGAATGATATAATTTCAATTGTAATAGAACCAACTAGATATGCTTCAGTTGACACAATAAGATTCAGTATTGTTGTTTCTGGTGCCAATATGTGCTTCTTACAAACTTGAGGTATTTTTTGGCCTATGGATTTTTCATGTAACAATATGCATCATTTTGAGTCTCCTCTTTCATAGATTCCTTTGCTTTTTATTTCAAATTATCTTATACAAATGTTGTTTCCAGGGAATAAAATTATGTACAATTGATCTATAAGACTATTGCTTATGTTCACTCTAATGGTCAACTGTCCATATTTGTCAACAAGTTTTGCATGTACAAGTTGTGCTTTGACTGGTGAATTGTTATTTATGTTCTGACCTAGACCATATACTATGAGTATATCACCCTAAAAAAAAAAAAAAATTGCTCTTGTGCATAGTTGTATAATTGAGCATGGGGTTCTTTAAATAGTATTTAGTTTGGGCATATGTGAAATCAAGTCATTTGGTTTTCATAAAATTGCAATTGATCTACAAGAACAATAGTTAACAGAGTTACAAATATTCAAGTTGGGCAAGTAATCTTACCTTTTTTAAATTTCATCCTTTGTTGTTTGTTCATGGAGGACCTGAGAATCTGTATTGTTTCTTTGCATCTTGTTTTGAAGGAAGCCAATCACCTGTTATCAAGAGAAGCAAATTAATCAGTTGAAGTCTAATATAATTATATCAAAAATTATTTGTTCATATTGTTCAAAATCATATGAGTGTGTGATTATGTTCAATAGCATAATATGTACAGAGTCTATCATTTAATGTGTGTGAGGATAATTCAAAGAGAACAATGTTTTTTTTTAGCAATTCTCAATGTCGGAAACATTGCTTACCAAAGAACAAGTGCTACTTTCTCTTATCTACTCCTTTTTTTTAAATGGATTTTCCTTACAAGTTCTTTTTTAGGCATTGTCAAATAATGGTTATTGGATAGTAGTATCTATCATTGTGATACAATGGTTATTAAATAGTAGTATCTGAGGGAGTGAAAATGTTAAATTCAAACAATGAGCCATTCATTTCAGAAGTTTTGAATACTTAATATTTTGAGATAAGTATGCAATAGATGGATGTGAGAACGACTATTGGGAATCAAAGTGATGTGGTGACAAAGACAGGAATTGTAGCTATGGTGCATGAATTTTTACATTTGATTTTCTAGTAACTAGATGTTTGAATCTTCACAGGTTTATTTAAGCATAAATGAAAACAAGAAAATATTTGCAAGATGCTACAAATATTTCGTGAATATAAACGCTAATATTTTAGCAAAAATGCATATGTCTATGTTGGATATTTGCAAATATTATATTTTTTATAGGAGGATCGAACATTTTGGATTCATGCATATGAACATTGGAAAAATGGGCTAAGCAATGGATGAAGCTATATTGATGCAAATAGTGTGATGGTTTCTCCAATACACATCAAAGACATGGAACATAACTCTATTAATTTGGAAATTCGTCCAAAAGCGGTAAAGCATAAAGCCATAATCAGTTGTTGGTTTTGTTGTATGGAAACTGAAGTTGTTGTTTTGCATAAATAGAACTAGTTTTTCTTGTTGATGGTTGTTCAACAACATGTCCAAGTTTAAATCACCAACAAGCACAATCAGATATTTTCTCGTTGCATGTTTTAAAATGAACTTGATGAAATCAATATTTTCTTCAACTTTTGCATTTGGAGTAATATAGAAATTTGTAAGTGTAATGGATTTTTCTTCGAAATGGAAAGTTCCAATTGTTGATGCAATGTGGTTTGTTGTATAAGAGAATTAGTTGTCAATTGTCAAATTTTTTGTGTAGTATGCCATAAGCCCATTCAAATGCAATAGTTGTATATATTCATATCTATTTGCAAACATTGCATTTGATAGAGGTGAATTTGTTTTTGTTTCCTGGAAACAAAGGATTTCAACTTTCATTAGATCACAGTCAACAACAATATCTTCAAAATGCAATGAGAAGCTACATGTGTTCAATGAGCATATTGTTAAACAGTTCTCTATTTGAGTTGAATACAGGTTGTATTCAATTTGATAAGACGCAATTTGTTTAAGTATTTGTAGTGTTTATTTAGGTTGTATTCTTCTCCAATAATGATTTTTCTCTTTAACTCCGTAAATGGACCAATATAATGGATCTTGTGCATCCCGACCAAGGAATCCAATCCATTATACAACCAAAAATAAGCAATTATATTGTTCGTAGTATAATTATGGACATGTTCATAGATCTGTACAAATATCTTGATTTCTACCCTTTCTACTTCCACATCATGTATACTCTTTCTAACCAACACTGCAAGTAGATTGATATATTTGGTGCGCCAATCATGGATCATATCAATGGTAGCAGAAGTTATCTTTAATACCTTAACCATATTTTTTTATCCTTTCAGCACTTCATGCAAAAGCGCCACTACTTCGTGAAGAGTGGACATCTCATCATATAGCTACCTCATAGTGTCCTCCAAATGCTTAATCTTTGCAAGTATAGTTTCCTTAAATTACATATTATACTGCTCGGGAAAGACAACATATGATTCTAAAACATTAGATGCTTAACTTGTTGCCTTATTTAGGCCAACTCCTTTGCCAATGTTCCATTTTCTTTCATTAGATAATTTGTTTTCTCCTTAGTAGCTTTAGAAAAGGTTGCATTCGCTGCTGCAACTGCTCTTGGATTCTTCCTTGTATTCAGCACAATCACCCTTTCCATATTCATCACAATCACCTTATCCTCTACTACACTATCCTTCTTTTTAATTGACCAAAGGTAAAGTGTGATATGTACAAGACTCTATCATTCAGTGGATGAACTAATCCCATCTCGCTAAATGGGAGGTGGGGACCGATATGTTGTTTCCTCTGCCATCAACATAATATCATCTTCTTGATCATCATCCTCTTATTCATTATCAATATGTCGGGCTTACAAGGCCTCCTCCTATTTCTTCCTGCTTTCTTCTTCCAACATATTTTGTCGCTCTTATTCTTCCTTCTGCTTTTGCATGATTTCCTGTTGCTTCCTTTCTTCCTCTTCTTTCTTCCTTATTAACTCTTCCTTTATTATTTGCATTTCTTCCCTTTCTTGTTCTTCTTTCTAATTCCTTTCTTCCTCTCGCTTGCATTCCTCTTTCTATTTCAGATATTCTTCCCTTTTTTTCTTCTCTTCCTCTCGCTTCCTCCAAGCTTCTTCAAATTCTTTTCTTTGCTTTTCTGCCTCAATTGTGTTGTAACACCCCCTCCCAAATTTACCCGCTTTAATTTTCCTGTCAAGGTAAACATGAGTTGATGGATACTATGACATGACCCATCCTCCTAAGTGTGATCAAGTAAGTGGATTCGAAAAACTGGAACTTTACTGACCTTCCTTGAGAGCTACAGGACACCAAGGAGCTCAACAGCCACTCCCAGTGCCCAAACCCTAAGCTGGATTGCTTTTTTAGTGACCCAGGCTCCCAACTGCATGCATGACAAGGCCTGCATGTGGTTATAGGCCTCCAACCGCATGCACAAGCCTACTAGGGTGCAATTATGGCCCAAAACTTCCAGTTTAGAGGCTACGGTCTCAGATTCTGAGCCACCATTTCAAGCTAGCCTCTAGACCACTACCCAGAACTCAATGAGACTTTCTAGAATGATAAATAACATCAGCAAAAATCCATATGTAAAACTTGATGAAGTACTTGACCTAACAAGGCCTAAGCATGATAGACATTTCGTTAAACACATAGTGAACATGTAATCTACAGGTCATGAATGCATATCTGAACATAAGGGCCTGAAACTTATCTGAACATCACCAATAAGGTTTATTTTTCTCCATAATAGCTGAAATAACATTTTTTATCTCATGCATTCATTAACAATTCATCAACTAATCAGACATATCAAAATCCATAGCTAGAACCTGTTATAGAACCATGCTTATAACCAGCCTATAACCAGAATAATAACCATGATAGAACAACCATAAAAGACACATAATAACAAGTACAAATTATTCATAAGATACAATAGGAAAATATCTCTTATTAACATATGCAAATTCCAACCAAGTCAAGGACTACCATGTACCCCCTGACCATAGATTGGGCTGAACCAAATATTTCTTTCAACCAATCTCCCCCATGCCATATTCCAAGCATGAATGTGGGACTCAAGACCTAAACAACCAGGGCTTCCCAGATATTAAAACACCTCCACCCTCATGCTTCCGCAATCTCACCAAAACCGATCAAGAGATCACATAAGAAAACCAATACATAAACAACTAGGGCTTCCCAAAAATTAAACCACCTCCACCCTCAGGCTACCGCGATCCTACCAAAACCATTCAAAAGATCACTAGGCCCAAAACAAGCTTGGATGCATCAAAATTACTTCACCATTGCCTTGAGGAGTTTGTCTATCTCCACCCACCTCTCGAGGGATTTCCAGATATTGAACCACCTTCACCCCAACCCTTGGGAATTTTCCTGAGACTAGCTTACTTGGTTCCAAAAATTTTCAGCAATCAAAATCTCAACCAAATAAAAGAACCCCATCACACCATGGCTATCTAGAAATGGAAAGGAAAGTCTAGAACCATTGTCACACCAGGAAAAACCCATGCCAATGACAAAAAATTAACCAAATGAACAAATTCATGTACCATGCATTCACACCTCATCTAGGAAATCACACATGCAACTTGTTACCTGCAAATTCCTTTTGTTGAAACTACTTGATCCAACCTTCCTTGCTTTTCATTTTCCTTCCTTTAATTTCATTGTCCTTCCTTTGTCATCCTTTCTATAATGTAGACTACTAAAAGAATTCAAGTGAATGAGAGCCAAAACTAGAACTGACAAAAGTTGTGAACTGGTCCTCAAAATCCTTTTTATCATCGAGGTCTCTATTTTCTTCATTTTCCTTCAGTTTTCCTTCAATTTCATTCCTCATGAAAATTTGTGACCCTTCACCTCCCTTTTCTCCTAATTTCCTTTATTTTCATAAATAAATTTCTATTAATGCCTCATTTCCTTTTCAATGCTTTTTCCAATTTCCTTAACCATAATAAACAAAAAGTGATGCCCACTTTATATTTTTTCCCAACATTCATCTAGAAATATGTTTCCCATGCCCTTAGTCTTAGTTTTATTTTAGTATCATTTATTACATGAAATTTTAACTCGGGATTGTTACAAAACCCTCGCCCTTGGGGGAACTTCATCCTCGGTGTTCTATGGCACCTATGACTAACAAACCACTGAAACCCAAAACATACTACCTATGGAGATTTATATCACAGCTCGTTACAATATTTACAATGAAAACCTACTGATAGAATGACACACATACCGCTTATTGGAGCTTTATAACACATCTCATTGCATTATTTACAATAAAAACCATACATAGGTATGTGCACATACCAAAAACTCATTTTCCTCCACCGAAAAATGATTAAGGATACATAGCCCACATCTAGTCAACCATCGCTCATGTAGGCTTCATTGGACCCAAAGTAGTTCCACTGCACTTTAACTTGCTTGATTGCTTGGTTTTGGAGCATTAGTTGTTTCTATTGCAATATGCACTGAGGTTCCAACTGGAATTATCCTTTTGGTTCCACCTGCAATACAAACTGGTGAATCACATGATCAACATCCTTCACATATCTATTAAGCAATGAAACAAGGAAAATATCATGGACTTTCATTGTTGTCTATAATGAAAGTAGGTATTCCATTGGTCCAAATCTCTCAAGGATCTCAAAATGCCCGCAATACTGAAGTGCCAACTTAGCACATGACCCAATCCTCAAGGAGCTTCTCTTGGGCTTGATGCACAAGAACACATGTTCCACAACCTGAAACTCATTAAATTATCTATGTTGATCTGCATGACTCTTCTTCCTATCATGTGTTTCCTTTAGATTCATCTTGATAACTTGAATTTCATGTTCCATCTCAGCCAACAAGTCTAGTCAAATCAACACCTTGTTCACTGGATCACTCCAACTAATGGGAGTATTATAACTCAGTCCATAAAGTGCCTCAAATGGAATCATCCTGAAGGATTCTTGGTACCCATTATTATAAGAAAACTCTACCAGTGGAAGATACTCCTCCCACCTCCTTTGTTGGTGCATGACATACATCCTCAACGTGTCCTCATGAATCATGTTAACCCTCTTTGGTTTTCCATCTGTCTACGGATGATACATTGTACTAAAAGCTAACTTTGTCTCGAAACCTGCAAACAACTCCTTCGAAAACCTAGAAGTGTACTTGGCATCTCTCTCTGATATGATCTTCTTAGGAACACCATGTAATCTCACTATCTCCCTAATGAAGACCTAAGCTACCTCACTAACTGAATTAGTAGACTTCACTGGAATGAAGTGAGCTACCTTGGTCAACCTATCAACCACAACCATGATCGAATCATGCTATCTGGATGTCTTCAGTGAACCTATAATGAAATCCATGGAAATGACCTCCCATTTCCATTTTTTAATAAGAATGGGCTCCAATCACCACCTGGATGCTTGCACTTTGCTTTTACCTGTTGACAATCCAAACATCTAGCCACATACTCATCCACTTCCCTTTTCAAGATTAGCCAATAGAAACATTCTTCATAATAGACAAAGTCTTCTGATATCCTGGGTGACCTAAATATGGATTCACATGAAATTCCCTCTAGATAAGCTTCTTGAGTTCACTATTGTCTGACACATAGATCTTGTCCCTAAATTTGACCAAGCCATCTGGCTTGAAATGATAATCAACATCTTGAGCACTTGTACCATGTTGTTGCAACCTTTACTTCAACTGATGATACATGTCATCATGTTTCCTTACCTACAAGATCTTCTCTATAATACCAACAACATAGTTATTTGCCCTATTTCTCTAGCATTGGATGGCCTTCTTTGCTGCTCTAGTTTCTGCTTAGTGATCAAGTGGAAAACATCTTCAACAACAGTCCAAAGAATAGTTACAAGATCACGTTCTTCAATGTAGTGCTCTTGAGAAATGATCTTTATCAAAGGATGATTGTTAATATAGCTCAAAAAGGATTTCATAAGGACCCTTTCATGAATAGCTTCTACAATAATGATCAAGAATAACAAGCTCCCCCTAACTGTATGCATGGTCTCTTTTTGGCAGAATCCCATCATCAAACACTCAAAATATCAAGAATATCTTCATCAAGTCAAAAACATGTGTTGTTGGTTGGAGGGTTCAGGAGATTTTCAGATTGTATTTGCTTTCTTCTACATGCTTGTGTAAATTTGTTTTCTGGCATGGTTCTAGCTTGAGAAGGTGCCCAAATCAAGTTACAATTACATGCCATACGACCAATGTTATGACACTTAAAGCATTCTATGTTGTTCATGAATAAGAATTCATGACTTCTTCTTGCGAAATTGCTTCTTGGAGATTGACGGGGATCATTATAAGCCCTACAATCCTTTTCCATGTGTCCAAAGTTTGAACAAGAATAACAATAACCAAGAAATAAACTTTGGTACCTGGGAGATGGAGATTTCCTTGATGTACTTCTGAATCCTTTCTGCCTTGAGATCCTTTGATGATAATTATTGCTTCTCACATCCTTGACAATATTTGCCTTTCTTCTTGGAATAGGACTTCCTTCATTATCACCTTGACTCTTATATTTACCTTTGCTGAAACTAGTAGCATCAACATTTCTTTCTGACTTCCTCATATCCTTGTTGTTTGAAGCATGATCACTCTTGCTTGAGGATTCACCTACATACTCGAGACCTAATTTATCAAATGGACACCTTTGATGGCTAAGCATGTCATCCAAGGCTTGAGAGCTCTTCAAGGTTTTGTCCATCCCTTCAACCTTTATCTTGAGGGAGACAATCTCTTCTTCCAATTTTTCGCAATCATTATTCTTCTTAGTAAGTTGTTTTTCAATCTATTCCTTAATATGTATTGCTTCATTTTCTTCTAATTTAAGGGAGAAGATATCTGACTTCATTTTGAAGATTTCTTCATTTTCCTTTGCTAGACTTCTCTCCATTTATTCCTTGATCCTTGTAGCTTTACATGTTTCGGCCTTGAGAAGGTTGATGTTAGATTTTAATTTGAATATTTCTCCATCCGTTTCTTTTAGTTGACATATCATGGTGTTTCTCTCCTTTTCTGCTTCATAAACCTGTCCTTCTATGATTGCCAATGCTTCCATTGTCTTCTGAGTTCCTTGTGCTAACTTTCTTGCTTCTTGTAGTTGTGGTTTGAGAGAGGAGAACTCTACCTTGTACTGACCAATCTCTTATTCAAGTCTGTTCAATCTCTTGTGCCTTTGTTCAAGTTGACTTGACAAGGTATCTTCCCATTTCTTTGCTTTATCCAATTGATTTGTCATGGATATCACTTCTTCATGATGCTTTCTTTTGCTTTGATGAAATTCCTTCTTAAGCTTGGAAAGCTCTTCATCCCTTTCTTGTACTTGAATCTTGACAAGGTCAACTTTCTTCCTTGTTTGGTCTTGGTCACCAACTAGTGCTTTCTTATTAAGCTCCTCATTTTCCTTTTTCAAATTGATAATCTCTTCCATGGCAGCGATAAGTTTAGTGAAGAGATCTTCTACAAATTCTTTTTCATTCTCTTCATTTTCTATGCCTTCTTTAGCCTTGATGTCATCAATCTTATCTTCAGCTTCCTTGACAGACTCTGGATTTTCTTCTTGTTTTCCATCATTTTCTTGACTAGAGATCATTTTCAATGCTCCTTTTGAGTGAAGATCATGAAGTTTGTCCCATATACCCTTTGCTGACAAACAGTTTCCTAAATTGTTCTTTATAGAATCTGGTAGCCCATTCAAGATTTACTTCATCACTTTTGCATTGTACTCCTTGGATTCTCCATTCAAAAGCAGTTCTCTGTTTCCAATCCTCTATTCTTTACTATTGTCATAATTGTTTCAAGCGCGACTGCTTTTCACTGTTCTTGCTATCGCGATCTCTTACTTCCCAGAACAAGAATCACCAACACTTCAATGTTGGTGTTGTCTTCAAACGATGTCAGATGAAACTTTATTTTTCCCTTTCACAGAATTGTTCTTCAGGTTGCGTTATGTACTTGATTAATTCATCACAGGTCTGAGCCTTTCAAAGATTAACCCAATCAACAAAATTGCTTTGTCCTTCGGCTTCCCCCTGTCCTTCTGGACCTTCGGCTTCCTTTTGTCCTGCTACACCTTCGGCTTCCTTATGTCCTGCTGGACCTACGGCTTACTTTTGTCCTGCTGGACCTTCGGCTTCCTTCTGTCCTACAGGACCTTCAGCTTCCTTCTGTCCTACTGGACCTACAGCTTACTTCTGTCCTTCTGCTTTCTTCTCTATCACTCGATCTTCAGCTTCTTTTGTACCTTCATCATCTGCCAGACCTTTGGTTTCTCGACCTTTTGACTTCTTCTTTCATTCGATTGACCTTTCGACTTCCTTTGTTCCTTCAAGTTCATGAGTTGTGAACTGTTACCTCTTCTCTATGATAGATTCCTGAGATACGTTACCCATATGGAGGTCCCACATGCCACGTTATTGCCTTTAATCGCAATCGCAACTTTTGGAGGTATTCTCATAACATAATCGATCGCCTACAGCTGACGGAGCGGATGCGATATGATCTTAAGCAGTTGTTAGTAAATCCATTGGGTCCACAGCCTTATCGCAATCGACGGTTTGCGAGACTTCGATTGACACATGGATTAAAAATGGCCTTAACCCCCGTAGTTGATCGTGATCTAAGGGTTGACTATGAGATCGATGGTTAGGATTGAGTGCGGGGCTTCAGCCATGATCAAGGAAGTCCGTACTTTCCTACCCCCGCTCTTCCGATAGCTGTTGCTCCTGTGACTTCTCTTCACTGTTGCACTCTTCCGATAGTTTTCTTCTCTACTCCTCTGTTATCATTGTTGCTCTTTGTTCTTTCGATAACACTTACCCTTGGGCATATGCGATAACCTGCTTCTCTTGCTCCGATGACTTGTTTCTTTGATGTCTTTCGATAAACTCTTCATCTTACTCTTTGGCTTCTTGCTCATGTTGCTTTACTGGATCTACTGCGTCATTTGTTGTTCAATTGTTGATCAATTGACCTCTTGCATCATTTGTTGTTCAATTGACCTCCTGCGTCATTTGTTGTTCAATTGACCTCATGCGTCATCTACTGTTCAATTGACCTCTTGTGTCAATTGTTGTTCAATTTACCTCCTGCGTCATTTGTTGTTCAATTGACCTCCTGTATCATCTGTTGTTCAATTGACCTCCTGCGTCATTTTCTGTTCAATTGACCTCCTGCTGTTCAATCCACTTGGGTCCTCCATCTCATCATATCATCATATATCAAACTTTCATCACTATGAGCATTATGATCAATGGGCATCAATGGGCAATCATGTATCAAAGAATTTGCCATCACAAACACTGCTATATTGACATCAATGACAACCTAGATTAACAATCTCCCCCTTTGTCATTGATGGCAATATTCTTCTTCTCTCCCCCTTTGACATCAATGGAAAAGGAGTGCACAAGGACTCCCCCTGTCGAACTACTTTTGTTCTTTATGAATAGTATATTTTTATGGGTATGTTACTCCCCCTATTTTGGTTCTCTTGTTTTTACTCAAGATAGAAGGATTGTTGCCTCATCATCAACTAGCACATTATCCCCTCTTCATGTCTCAGAACTTCTTCATAATTCTTTCAACAATGCTTAAAGATGCTCCATTTCAATGCTTCCAAATAGGCTCCAAATATCCATACACAAAATGTTGAAGTCCAAGTTTTTATGCTTCTGCAATCCGAATTTTGTTGTCTTCACAATCATAATTAAGGAGTCTTTATAGTCTGAATCAGGAGAAGATGCCAATGAAATTGTCATTCTCGCTATCTTTCTTCAAATCAAGATTCCTTTGTATCTCTGTGCTTCTCCTTAATTCACTGAGCTATATTCGACTGCACAACATTCTCCTTTCTATAGTCCTTTTGATGAGCCATCTTTTCATTGTGTTCTTGTAAAAGTCTCTGCAAGTTATCTCCACTAGTAGATTTTGATATCTAATCTGTGACTGTCTTTTAAATTCTTTTAATGGTTGACAAATTTTTGCAATGCTTCAATTATGCTAGATTCTTCCAACTGCTCTTGCTTCAATCTTCATTCCCAGATGTGTTTGTTTGTTTGAAGGTTGCCTCTATTACTATCCTTGATTTACCTGTTCTCACATTATATCCCTAAGTCGAGACATTCAACTTCTGTAATACCAACAACATAGTTATTTTCCCTATTTCTCTAGCATTGGATGGCCTTCTCTGTTGCTCCAGTTTCTGCTTAGTAATCAAGTGGAAAACATCTTCAACAACAATCCAAAGAATGGTTACAAGATCATGTTCTTCAATGTAGTTCTCCTGAGAAATGATCTTTATCAAAGGATGATTGTTAATATAGCTCAACAAGGATTTCATAAGGACCCTTTCATGAATAACTTCTACTATAATGATCAACAATCACAAGCTCCCCCTAACTGTATGCATTGTCCCTTTTTGGCAGAATCCCATCATCAAACACTCGAAATGTCAACAATATCTTCATCAAGTCAACAACATTTGTTGTTGGCTGAAGGGTTCAGGAGATTTTTAGATTTTATTTGCTTTCTTCTCCATACTTGTGTAACTTTATTTTCTGGCATGGTTCTAGCTTGAGAAGCTGCCCAAATCAAGTTACAATTACGTGCCATATGACCAATGTTATGACACTTGAAGCATTCTATGTTGTTCATGAATAAGAATTCATGACTTCTTCTTGTGAAATTGCTTCTCGTAGATTGACAGGGATCATTATAAGCCCTAGAATCTTTTTCCATGTGTCCAAAGTTTGTACAAGAATAAAAATAACCATGAAATAAACTTTGGTACTTGGGAGATGGAGATTTCCTTGATGTACTTCTGAAGCCTTTCTGCCTTGACATCCTTTGATGATAATTATTGCTTCTTGCATCATTGACAACATTTTCCTTTCTTCTTGGAACAAAACTCCCTTCATTATCACCTTGACTCTTATCTTTACCTTTGCTGAAACTGGGAGCATCAACAAGATATATGCGCTAAGCCTCAATGTATGCACAAAAGCAATTCTCTGTTTCCAAGCCTCTATTCTTTACTGTTGTGGTAACTATTTTAAGCATGACTGCTTCTCATTGTTCTTGTTATCGCGATCTCTTACTTCCCAGAACCATACTCACAAACGCTTCAATGATGGTGCTGGCTACTGCTCCCTTCAAATGATGTCAGATGAAACTTTATTTTTCTCTTTCACAGAAATGTTCTTCAGGTTGCGTTATGTACTTGATTAATTCATCACATGTCTGAGCCTTTCAAAGATTAACCCAATCAATAGAATTGCTTCATCCTTCGACTTCTTCCTGTCCTACTGGACCTTCGACTTCCTTCTGTCTTGTTGGACCTTCAGCGTCCTTCTGTCCAGCTGGACCTACAACTTACTTCTGTCCTGCTGGACCTTCGGCTTCCTTCTGTCCTGCTAGACCTTCGACTTCCTTATGTCCTGTTAGAACTACGACTTACTTCTATCCTTCTGCTTTCTTCTCTCTCACTCGATCTTCAGCTTCATTTGTACCTTCATTGTCTTCTAGACCTTTGGCTTCTTGACCTTTCGACTTCTTCTTTTGTTCGCTTGACCTTCTGGCTTCCTCTGTTCCTTCAAGTTCATTAGTTGTGAACTGTTACCTCTTCTCTGTGATAGATGCCCGAGATATGTTACCCATATGGAGGTCCCACATGCCACGTCATCACCTTTAATCGCAATCACAACTTCTGGAGGTCTTCTCATAACATAGTCGATCCCCTACATCCGACAAAGCGGATGCAATATGATCTTAAGCTGTTGTTAGTAATTCTGTCGGGTCCACAACCTTATCGCAATAGATGGTTTGTGGGTCTTTGACTGGCACATGGATAAAAAATGGCCCTAACCCCCACAGTTGACCATGATCTAAGAGTTGACTATGAGATCGACGGCTAGGATTGAGTGTGGGACTTCAACCACGATCAAGGAAGTCTATACTTTCGTACCCTCGCTCTTCTGATAGTTGTTGACCCTGTGACTTCTCTTCACTCTTCCGCTCTTTTGATAGTTTTCTTCTTTACTCCTCTTTTATCGTTGTTTCTCTTTGTTATTTCGACAACACTTACCCTTGGACATATGCGATAACCTTCTTCTCTTGCTCGGATGACTTGTTTCTTTGATGGATTTCGATAAACTCTTCATCTTACTCTTTGGCTTCTTGCTCCTGTTGCTTTACTAGATCTATTGCTTCATTTGTTGTTCAATTTCTATTCAATTGCTAATCAATTGACCTCCTGCATCATTTTTTGTTCAATTACTTTTCAATTGTTGTTCAATTGCTGTTCAATTGACCTCCTGCGTCATTTGTTGTTAAATTCACCTCCTACATCATCTGTTGTTCAATTGACCTCCTGCATCATTTGCTCTTCAATTGACCTCCTGCTTCGTCTGTTGTTCAATTGACCGCCTGCATCATTTTCTATTCAATTGACCTCCTGTTATTCAATCCACTTGGGTCCTCCATCTCATCATATCATCATATGTCAAACTTTCATAAGTATGAGCATTATGATTAATGGGCATCAATGGGCAATCATGTATCAAAGAATTTTCCATCACAAACACTGCTATATTGACATAAATGACAACCTAGATTAACATATAATGTAACAAATAAACATCAACACATAACAGAGAATTTAATCTAGGAGTTCACCCGAATATTGTGGGCTATGTCTCCTTGAGATTTCGTCATCTTGACTTGGCTCTTTGGGATTATGGAAAAGTTTCTTTTAAAAGTTCCACACTTAACTCCAAAGGTTACTGAACTGAACCAATGGGTTTAGAAAACCATCTATATCCCTGTCATGGCTGTCATCACTCTGCAGACAGACCTAAGCTCCCTTAGACTTGATTCCTTCAATCTGTGCACTGAGCTACCCCGAGCTTCTTGATGGCACTAACTCGTTCAAAATTCTTCAACTATCACTAAAACCTCTTCTACTGTCTCCAGCACATATCAGACACCAACAATAGACTGATCATTTGCTCAAATGAGCACTACATCACCAAACTAGGCCTTCCTCCACGGTTGGCACTGGGCTGCCTGAAACTTTGCTATAGCATCTCGGCCTTTATAAGTCTCCAAATTCTTCTAAAAATCCATGTAATGGATTCAGAAGGCTCATTACAGTCAGGAATGACTGTTAGTTTGATGAGAATGAGTACTGGTAGCTCCTACAACTGCCTCCAACCACTAGTGGCCCTAAGCTCCAAAATCTCCCTAGATGAAAATCTCTATGAAGATGACTTCTTCAACTTCTCTGGACTATTCCATTGGCTTCATAAGGGTCCAATTAGCCTATATATCCTCTTGTTTCACTCTCTTTGGTCGAAAACTACTCCTGGAATGCAGTTAGTTAGTATCCCCTGGGGATACTCCACCAATTTTGGTGAACTGGCACTTAACTCCAATTAAAATTGGCATAACCACCCTTTCTAGCCGCTCCACCAAACGTAACTATTGGAACTTACTATTACAATTAATGTTGGGCACGCATGTGAACGGTTAATACTCCGGTGGTTAGGGATAAGGCTGGCGAGTAATTTGCAACCACGTGTGTATTTGTTTGCAAAAGGCGAACATGTCGCGACATGTGAACAAATTTCAGGGGACCGCTGGCGGGTAAGACCACTGGCGGTCCTAACCCCCAATCCTCGACCTGTTATAACATAAATATAAAATGAAACCATTATATGTTAAGAATCACCGTCGGTGGAGTTGGTAGAGCGTTAGTTTGTCTTGTCGGAGGTCATCGGTTCGATTCTGTCAGACCCCAACAAAATTTTACAATACCATTCCAGGGCCACATGAAGGCCTCCGGGCTTGCCACATGTCAACACCTGACTGGTCCCCAAAAAGGAATATTCTAGGGAATATTCCTTGGAATATACTTTTTTTTTCATATTTTCAAAAGTCAAATTATTCTTGGTCAAATGTCCATAAATTACAGTTTATTGGACTTTTCAAATTGCGATAACTCCTTCATACGGTGTCAGTTTTTTGAACCATTCCCGGCACCGGAATAAGGAAGACGAGATCTATTTGATCGCTTAGGTTCAACACTCTTTTGAACACTTTGAAATTTGAGCTATGATTAAGGTCCTAGATCAATATCTGATCACTCCTCCCCATTAGGAATCTTTTGGACCCCAAAATACTGATATATTGATATGTACAGTAGATGAGAGTACAACACCCTCTTATTTTAGCCTCCATACACTTGCCTTGCATGGCTAGTGCCTTTGAACCAAAACTCGAAGGTAGTCGACACTTCCCTTCCTGGATGCGCTTGTCCTGCTGTTAAGAACTGTCTTCCTTGAACTCATTCATAATTTCTGTTGAGAAGTTTACAGAAAGTAGCTGGACATTGCTTCCTTGATCATCGATCCATGGTGGCTCAAACAAACATGAAATTACATCATAAACACATACATACTTAACTGAAATTTTCATATGCACCAATAAAATTATGTTTTACTACGTCAAGAAGTCAAGCCACTTCTATGGCGACTTTTGCTACTACAAATCTTCTTCTGACATCTTGTAAAAAAAAACCAACATAATGCAAGAAATAATTTGACGACATAAACTCTTGCTCCATCAAAAGAAACAAATTTCACATCATGTGAATCATCATCATGTATTCACAGCTTGTATACAATGATTGACTAAACCATAAGCTGACAAAAACATGCCTTCTTCAAACAACTGACTCTCCAAGTCAAACATATACAAAAAGAACTTGACGATTCTTTTTCAAAGTAGAAAGAATTCCACCCCTTGTGAAACACTTCATCATTATCTCCCTTTTTCAATCTTGGAGACAAAATCAACTTTTCCAAGTCGATATGATATTGTGTGCATGTTTAAACAAAACGATCGACCATCAAGTCAATTACACATACATGTTCAAATAAAGGAAATCATCAACATTCCTTTGTTAATACATACCATTCTCATGCATGTATTCCATTCTTCAACTTTCTATCAAGCACAATCATAAGTACAAGATCCTCAATCCTATGTACATGTACTTACAAAGTTGAAATGAACATAATTTTGCTGCAATAAAGCGAGTCTCATACTCAACTTTTCCATTCACCTTTTTGGTAAAACCCTGCAACTTGCATTCCATTGGAAAAGAAATGTATCAAATCAAAAGGTATGCAACTTTAATTGGATAAGAAATCTAACCATTTCTTACCAATCCAAAGGAAAGGTGCTTCCTTTAACTGCACATTTGTTATGAAACCAGCTCAAGAAAAGATAGAAAAGAAAGATCAACGCCTTAGAATTCAGCCTCTTCGAGGGGGCAACCTCCTTTACATTACATAAATGAACAATTCTTCGATGATACAAATGACAAAACCTCCTTTCTATATATAGGAGTTTAAGGAGTCACAATATAATCCAGCCGACCTAACAATAACAATATAAATCCACAAAAATAACAATAGAGGGATTCTATGGGGCACAGAAATAACAATATGGGGGTAATAGGGGCACAACAATATAAATAAGGGGTATAACTACAATAGTAATGGGGTAATCACTAGTATTATAGGGACCCAACATGCCCCTCTCCTTCAAAAAAGTGTTGTCCTCAACGCTTGAGCAGTTCTGGATACTTCTGCATAAAATTCTCATCCTCCCATGTGGAATCTTCAGCGGATAAGTTCTTCCACTTGATAAGATACTTTGAAATTGATCGATTTCGTAGCTATCGAGTTCTTGTTTCTGTGACTGCTTCCGGTTCCAATATAATTTTTCCTTCCTCGTCAAGTTCTGGCAATATTGTTTGAATTGGGAGCTTGTCGCCTATAACCTTCTTTAAACATGAAACATGGAAAACTGGGTGCAATCGAGAAGCTGCAGGAAGCTCCAATTTGTATGCCATAGTACCAATCTTTTCCAACACCTTGTACGGACCATAATACTTTGGTGATAATTTATTATCCTTCTTAGCTTGCTTTAGGGACATTTGCTTATATGGTTGTAGCCATAGGAATACCCAATCACCTACATCAAAACTTCTTTCACTGCGATGTTGATCTGCCTGTTGTTTCATTCTATTTTGTGCCAACACGAGGTTATCCTTTAAGAGTTGGAGGACTTGTTGTTGATGTTCGATGTGATGTTCCACTGCCTGAACCTTAGAATTTTCTCTTAAATATGATGTGATTGATGGTGGTTGGTACCCATAAAGTGCCATAAATGGGGTCATTTTTGTTGCTGTATGGAAGGAAGTGTTATACCACCATTCAACCAGAGGCAACCATTTGACCCATTGTGTCTGTTTATCAGATACAAAGCAACGAAGATATCCTTCCAAACATTTGTTTACTATCTCAGTTTGCCCATCAGATTGAGGATGATAAGATGAGCTATGAGCTAACTGAGTACCAAGACAAGAAAATAATTCTGTCCAAAAATTTCCAGTGAAAATGGGATCTCTGTCACTTACAATAATCTTTGGGTTTCCATGTAGCTTTTGAACTGTTTCCATAAATGCAGTAGAAACTGTACTGGCTTTAAATGGATGTGATAATGCACAAAAGTGTGCATACTTGGTAAGTCTATCAACTACCACCATGATGACACTCTTTCCCTCAGACTTGGGTAAACCTGTGATAAAATCCATTGAAACCTCCTCCCAACGTTGGCTTGGAATGGATAAAGGTTGTAATAGACCCGGTGTCTTAATTGTTTCAACTTTATTTTGTTGGCAAACCAAACATTCCGCCACAAACTTTTGAATATCTGATTTAAGGCCATCCCAAAAAAATTCCTTCTTAACCCTGTGGTAAGTTTTTAAAAATCCTGAGTGCCCTCCTAAGGGACAAGTGTGCAATTCCATAAGAATCTTTTGTTTTAGCTGGGAATTCTTACAGAGGTATAAGCGATCTTTGTACCATAACGAATCATTTTTCCAGCTAAATGTATCAGAAGTACTGGAATCTTGTTGTAGCTTTCGAATAAGTGCCCACACTTCTTCGTCATTCTTCCATTCCTCCTTTGCTTCGTTTATCCAATCTGGTTGGATAATAGAAATGGCACACAACAATGCTTCCATATCCTCATCCTTTCTTGAGAGTGCATCTGCCACCACATTTTGCTTCCCTTTTTTGTAGATGATTTCAAAGTCATAACCCAACATCTTTGTGACCCACTTTTGTTGCTCTTCAGAGGATAATCTTTGTTCTAAAAAGTATTTAAGGCTATCATGATCCGTTTTTACCTTGAAGTGTCTTCCCATTAGGTAGGGTCGCCATTTCTTAAGTGCATGGAGTATTGCCAACATTTCCTTCTCATAAATAGCTTTGCTTAAAAACTTTCCCTTGATTGGACGACTTTCAAAAGCAATGGGTCTTTCATCTTGCATTAGAACAACACCAATTCCATTTCCTGAAGCATCACATTCCACAATAAAGGTTTTTGTGAAGTCCGGTGTAGCTAAGACCGGTGCTTGGCACATTGCCTCTTTAAGATGTTTAAAGGCCTTTGTTGCTTCCTGAGTCCATGAAAATGAATCTTTCTTCAATAATGTTGTTAGAGGTGCTGCTATTCTCCCATAATTCTTAACGAACTTGCGATAATACCCTGTCAACCCAAGAAATCCTCGCAGATGCTTTATGGATGTGGGGATTTTCCATTCCTTAATGGCTTTAATTTTGCTAGGGTCTACCTTAACTCCTTCATGAGATACAATATGACCCAAATATTCCACCTCCTGGACTCCAAAGAAACATTTGGATTTTTTTGCATATAATTGTTTCTCCTCCAATAGTTGTAGCACCTTGTCAACATGTTCAACATGATCCTTCCAAGACTTGCTGTAGATTAGTATATCATCAAAAAATACTAACACAAATTTTCTAAGGAATGGTTTGAAAATTGAATTCATCAAACCTTGAAATGTTGAAGGTGCATTGGTAAGGCCAAAAGGCATGACCAAAATTCATAATGACCCTCATGAGTTCTAAATGCCGTTTTCGGAATGTCTTCAATCTTCATTCTGATTTGATGATATCCCGAACGAAGATCCAACTTGGTGAAGTAAATTGATCCATGCAATTCATCCAGTAATTCATCAATGACAGGAATGGGGAACTTATCTTTAATAGTGAGCTTGTTGAGCTCCCTATAATCTGGACACATGCGCCATGATCCATCCTTCTTGTGCACCAATACTACTGGAGCTGAGAAAGAACTTTGACTTGGTTGAATTATACCAGCCTCTAGCATTTCTGCAACCATACGTTCAATTTCACTTTTTTGGACATATGGATATCTGTACGGCCTGATGTTTGGAGGAACACTTCCTGGAATCAGATGAATAGCATGATCATGATCACGCATAGGTGGGAGACCTTTGGGAGTCTCAAATACCTTGGAATGATTGTCCAGGACTTTTTGGAGATCTGGAGAAATAGATGATTCCAATGTGGAAACATCTAGCGAACATAATTGTGCAATTACACCTCTTTGCTCCTTTTTTAGAAGCTTTGTCATGCCATTAGAGCTGATTATCTTTCCTGGTTTCCCTGCAATACCCCTTAATTCAACTTCCTTTCCTTCCACAGAAAATTTCATGAAAAGTTCTTGAAAATTAAAAGCTATTGTACCCAAGGATTGTAGCCATTGGACTCCTAGTACAACATCAGCACCTCCCATTGGAATGGAAAGCATTGGGCTAGTCAATACATATTCTCCCATGGATAGCTTGATATTATGGCACTTTCCAGAACAATTTATTGTTCCTCCATTTGCAATCATCACTTGACACTCTGGTGCTGGATATAGGAAGCAATTCAATTCTTTTGCTACCCTACAATGAATAAAATTGTGGGTGCTTCCTGAATCAATCAACACTATTACCTTTTTCTTCTTGATTTGTCCTTCTATCTTGATGGTTTGAGGAGTGGTAATTCCCGCCAATGCATTACAAGATATGGTCGGATTTATTTGTTCTTCATCTAGGCTTTGTTCCTGAAATATATCCTCTTCTTTTGACCTTTCTTCTCCTTTTCTTCTTCCTCTTCACAATCTATGTAGAATAATTTCTTCTCACCACACTTATGACCTTTTGTGTATTTGCTATCACAATTGTAACAAAGCCCTTTTGCTCTTTTTTCTTCCAATTGTTGTGGTGTCAACCTTGTAGGTTGTGGAAGACTATGGGCAACAACACTTCCGTCTTTATAGTTGTGAATGGTATGCTTCCTAGTTGCCATAATTTTGCTTTCCATTTTTCTTGCTAACCTGAATGCCTTCTCTAATGAATCAGGTTCCCAAAGGCACACATCATGTTGGATATTATCCTTTAAAGACCCTATGAACACATCAATCCTATGCTCCTCTGGAATATCTTTTACCCTTATGTTCAATTTTTGGAACTCCTCAATGTGCTCCATTATTGAACCCTTTTGTTTGAGACTTATCAATTGGCTAAAAAAAGTGTTGCTTTTTGTATCCTCATAATGTGCTATCAATTCTTCCATAAAAATTGCCCAAGTGATAAACTGTTTACGAGAACAAAGCCATTGATACCATACAAACTGATTTGGTTCCAAATATAAAGTTGCCATACGTACCTTTTGTGTGTTTTGCACATTATTGAGATCGAAGAATTGCTCCATCTGTAATATCCATGTGGCAGGATCCTTGCCATCAAACTTCCTCATATCGATTTTTGGAACATGGTGAGTCTTCGATCCAACATTATAGTCTATGGAATCATGATTAACATTTCTTTTGTTCTCATCATGAGTTTCCTTTAGTACTCTTCACCCTTAGTGACCATTTCTTGTAGCAACTTATTCATATTTATCTTCAATTCGTCCATGTCTGTCTTCAAATCTATCTTCAAATCATCCATCTTAGCTTCCACGTCAATCATCTTAACTTCTACGCCTTTCTTTAAACAATCCATCTTAGCTCCTACACCTTTCTTTAAACCATCCATCTTAGCTTCTACATCTTTCTTTAAACCATCCATCTTAGCTTCTACATCTTTCTTTAAACCATCCATCTTAGATTATGTTCCTTTTTGTGCAAGGGACAGTTGTTACACTTGCTCTTGTAATTTTGATATATCATGTTGCATTTCTTCCTCTTCTTCATGAGTCATGCTAGAGCTTTCAGGTTCCTTACTAGGTGTTTTCATTTTCTTTCCTCGGGGCATCAGTTACCGATAATAATGCTCTACTATGCCCTTTGAATTCCTTCAAAATAAATTTTCAAACCAAGCTTAAGCAAAAATTTAAGAAAATCTACACACCTTTTTTCACTTTGTAGGAGCTCGATATTTCCTCTGATGTATCTCTGTACTTTCCAATCATCTACTTCTGAATTTGTGAGCTGTAGTAGCCCTCTGTGTCCTCTTTCCAATGCCACAAGTCTGACCCAAATTGGATTCTCCAAGGAAGAGTTATGTGAAATCTCCCACAGTGACTTGCTTATAGACTAGTTCAGTAGAGCGAACTTGTACGACGTGCCACGAGTCACTGTTTCGACCTTTGGATCTGAAACACACATAAAAGAAACTACAGTCCGTCCTCTTTCTGTACCTTTTTATGAAATTTAAATCCGATCCTCAGAGAGAAAGTTATGATGATTTTCCCCAGGTCACCTGTTTTGAATGTAATTCAGGAGTCTGCAAAAAGACCAACTTCCTCAGATCATATCTCCGAAAATATCACGCAAAAAGCTCTGAAATTCGGACCCACGGTTCAACGCCAATTCTTCTAAAATGGGTTTTTTTTGCGACTTCTGAAACGTCACAGAAACAAAGTTATAGCGAAAATGCCACGATGACCTGTTTGGAGCAGCGAAACCCTAGAATCCAAAGCTCTGATACCAAATGTTATGAAACCAGCTCAAGAAAAGATAGAAAAGAAAGATCAACGCCTTAGAATTCAGCCTCTTCGAGGGGGCAACCTCCTTTACATTACATAAATGAATAATTCTTCGATGATACAAATGACAAAACCTCCTTTCTATATATAGGAGTTTAAGGAGTCACAATATAATCCAGCCGACCTAACAATAACAATATAAAGCCACAAAAATAACAATAGAGGAATTCTATGGGGCACAAAAATAACAATATGGGGGTAATAGGGGCACATAAGGGGTATAACTACAATAGTAATGGGGTAATCACTAGTATTATAGGGACCCAACAACATTGACATCAATATGTGAATCATCCTAACACACATCAATTATGGAAACTTCCTTTCCATTCTTGCCATTCTCTTTTTCCACTTTCTTCAAATTTCGTGGAAGCATTGTTGGATTCAAAATCCAACACTTTTCAGCAATATGTCCTTGCTTATGGCAATAAGTGCAACACATGTTCATCCTCTTTACAACATAATTTGCCTTGTCCAATGGACCTTTGGCTTCTTGCCTCCTTTTCTTCAAAAGTTTCTTGTATGTGGCCATTTTCTTCTAACATCTAGAAACACTATGGTTAACCAAACCATAAAAGGAACGTGCATTTTTTCCAATGATTATGTGGAAATTTACCATGCTTAACATAATCAAAATAAGTGTGATTCAAATCAGATTTATACCTTTCTCTTTCACCTTTGTTTTCTTCATGGGAAGGTGAATCGAATGAAGAAGTGGCTCCCTTCAGAACACCATCAATCTCTTCAATGATTTTAGAGCTTTCAAAACTCTCTTGTTCGAGTGCATGCTTATGAACACCTTCTTCTTGCCAAGTATGTTTCAAACAATTGCATTCCCCATGAATACATTCTTTACAAACTTGAGGTACAGAACCTAAAATGAAACTCCTAGGAATTGTTTCAATTGCCTTCATGGCTGCTTTGGAACTTTCTCCATAAGATTGTCCGTAGCCAAGACCCAAATACTTAGGCCTTTCCTCCACCATTATTGGCTCAAAAATGCCTTGTGCATGTTTTCCCAATCCTTTTCCTTCATAGCCCATTTGTCACATCAACTTGGACCCTATGCCTCTTGTATGTTTTTCAAAAGAACCAACATAAACATTCTTGGAGGAAATTGAAGACAAACTAGAATTGTTTACCTCTTCTTCAAACTGATACTTGACTAAGGCTTCTTTGGAAACAAGGAGTTGTGTCTCCAACTCATACATCCTTTCTAGGTTCATATTTGCAATATGAATTTGGCTCTCCATTTCCTGCAATTTGTCAAAAAGCAACTGCTTCTCTTCCTTCATGGAATTCAACTGCTCTCGAAGTTTTGTGCTCTTCCTTTCATCTTCATACATTTGTTTCACCATATCCATCATGATGAACAAATATCACTTCATGTATTCATCAAAATATCTTGTGAAAAAGGAGGATTTGGAAAACTCACTTGTAAAAGTTTTCATTATAAAAATGAACAAAAGAACTTCAACAAAATTCACAAAGCTTTCAAAATCTATTGACAAATTTTTGAACTAAATGGCAGTAGAATCAAATTCTTATTCAAGCAGCCTTTTACAAACAAACCCTCTTGTGCTTCAAGGCTTTCCTTGAGGTCCTTTGGGTAAGGAGAATGCCTTTAGCCCTTCTGCCTTCTTATCCTCTCCTGGACTTAGCTATCAATAGATTTCCCTTCACCTTCGCAAACTCAAGCAATAGTCAGTTTACAAACAGTCCAACAGTCAAATTCTTTATACTGTTTGAACACCTTTCAAGTCAAACAAGCAATCTTTTTCTCTGTCAATCAAGCATCCTGCTTTGATACCACCTGATATGAAATGAGGGTTTGATAACTTGTTATGCTTACAAGAACCTCCCACTCTAAAGCTTAACAAATATATGATCTAGCTTATGTTGACAATTGTGGAATTAAATACTTGAGACAGGTGTATTTGTAATTTATTTTAACTGTTTAAGTGCTTTACGCCCATTTTTTTTTTGTGGATTTTAAACACACATAACAGCCATATAATGTAGGAAATAAAAATCAACACATAACAACAAATTTAATCTAGGAGTTCACTTGAATATCGTGGGCTACGTCTCCTTGAGCTTTTATCATCTTGACTTGGCTCTTTGGGATTGTGGAAAAGTTTCTTTACAAGTTCCACACTTAACTCCAAAGGTCACTGAACTAAACCAATGGGTTTAGAAAACCATCTATATCCCTATCATGGTTGTCATCACTCTGCAAACAGACCTAAGCTCCCTTAGACTTGATTCCTTCAATCAGTGCACTGAGCTACCCTGAGCTTCTTGATGGCACTAACTCCTTCAGAATTCTTTAACTGTCACTGAAACCTCTTCTACTATCTCTAGCACATATCAGACACCAACAATAGACTGATCATTTGCTCAAAATGAGCACTGCATCACCAAACTAGGCCTTCCTCCACAGTTGGCACTGGGCTGCCTGAAACTTCTCTATAGCATCTTGGTATTTATAAGTCTCCAAGTGCTTCTGCAAATCCTTGTAATGGATTCAGAAGCTCCTTACAATCAGGAATGACTGTTAGTTCACTGAGAATGAGTACTGGTAGCTCCTACAACTACCTCCAACCCCTGGTGGCCCTAAGCTCCAAAATCTCCCTGGATGAAAATCTCTATGAAGATGACTTCTTCAGCTTCTCTGGACTATTCCATTGGCTTCATAAGGCTCCAATTAGCCTAGATAGCCTCTTGTTTCACTCTCTCTGGTCGAAAACTTCTCCTAAAATGCATTTAGTCAGTATCCCCTAGGGATACTCCACCAATTTTGGTGAACTGGCACTTAACTCCAGTTAAAATTGGCATAACCGCCCTTTTTAGACACTCCTCCAAACGTAACTGTTGGAACTGACTGTTACAATTAATATTGGGTGCGCATGTGAACGTTTAATCCTCCGGCGATTAGGGATAAGGCTGACAGTTAATGTGCAATCGCGTGTGTATTTGTTTGCAAACGGCGAACATGTCGCGACATGTGAACAGCTTTCGAGGGACCGTTGGTGGTCCTAACCCCCAATCATCCACCTGTTATAACATAAATATAAAATGCAACTGTTATATGTTAAGACTCACCATCGGCCGAGTTGGTAGAGCGCTGGTTTGTCTTGCCAAAGGTCATGGGTTTGATTTCGGCGGACCCCAACAAAATTTTACAATACCATTCTAGCGCCACATGGCGACCTCTGGGCTTGCCACGTGTCGGCACCTGATTGGTCCCCAAAAAGGAATATTCCAATGAATATTCCTTGGAATATACATTTTTTTAATATTTTCAAAAGTCAAATTATTCTTGGTCAAATGTCCATAAATTACAGTTTACTGGACTTTTCAAATTGTGATAACTCCTTCATACGGTGTCAGTTTTTTGAACCATTCACGGCACCAGAATAAGGAAGACGCGATCTATCTGGGCACTCAGGTTCGACACTCTTTCAAACACTTTGAAATTTGAGCTATGATTAAGGTCCCAGATCAATATCTTATCGCTCCTCCCCATTAGGAATATTTTGGACCCCAAAAGACTGATATACTGATCTGTACAACAGATGAGAGTACAACACCCTCTTCTTTCAGCCTCCATACACTTGCCTTGCATGGCTAGTGCCTTTGAACCAAAACTGGAAGGTAGTCGACACTTCCCTTCCTGGATGCGCTTGTCCTGCTGTTAAGAATTGTCTTCCTTGAACTCATTCATAATTTCTGTTGAGAAGTTTACAGAAGGTAGCTAAACATTGCTTCCTTGATCATCGATCCATGGTGGCTCAAAAAAACGTCAAATTACATCATAAAAACATACATACTTAACTAAAATTTTCATATGCACCAATAAAAATATGTTTTACTGTGTCAAGAAGTCAAGCCACTTCTTATGAAGCCACTTTTATTGCGACATTTACTGCTGCAAATCTTCTTTTGACATCTTGTAAAAAAAGAACGACATAATGCAAGAAATAACTTGATGACATAAACTCTTGCTCCATCAAAAGAAACAAATTTCACATCATGTGAATTATCATCATGTCTTTACATCTTGTATACAAATGATCGACTAAACCATACGCCGACAAAAACATTCTTTCTTCAAACAACTAACTCTCCAAGTCAAACATATAGAAAAAGAACTTGACGATTCTTTTTCAAAGTAGAAAGAATTTCACCCCTTGTGAAACACTTCATCATTATCTCCCTTTTTCAATCTTGGAGACAAAATCAACTTTTCCAAGTCAATATGACATTGTGTGCATGTTTAAACAAAACGATCGACCATCAAGTCAATTGCACATACATTTTCAAAGACAAGGAAATCATCAACATTCCTTTGTTCATACATACCATTCTCATGCATGTATTCCATTCTTCAACTTTCTATCAAGCACAATCATAAGTACAAGATCCTCAATCATATGTACATGTACTTACAAAGTTGAAATGAACATAATTTTGCTGCAATAAAGTGAGTCTCATACTCAACTTTTCCATTCACCTTTTTGGTAAAACCCTGCAACTTGCATTCCATTGGCAAAGAAATGTATCAAATCAAAAGGTATGCAACTTTAATTGGATAAGAACTCTAACCATTTCTTACCAATCCAAATGAAAGGTGCTTCCTTTAACTGCACATCGACATCAATATGTGAATCATCCTGACACACATCAATTATGGAAACTTCCTTTCCATTCTTGCCATTCTCTTTTTCCACTTTCTTCAAATTTTGTGGAAGCATTGTTGGATTCAAAATCCAACACTTTTCAGAAATATGTCCTTGCTTATGGCAATAAGTGAAACACATGTTCATCCTCTTTACAACATAATTTGCCTTGTCCAATGGACCTTTGGCTTCTTGCCTCCTTTTCTTCAAAAGTTTCATGTATGTGGCCATTTTCTTCCAACATCTAGAAACGCTATGGTTAACCAAACCACAAAAGAAACATGCAATTTTTTTCCAATGCTTATGTGGAAATTTAACATGCTTAACATAATCAAAAGAAGTGTGATTGAAATTAGATTTATACCTTTCTCTTTCACCTTTGTTGTCTTCATGGGAAGGTGAATCGAATGAAGAAGTGGCTCCCTTCGGAACACCATCGATCTCTTCAATGATTTTAGGGATTTCACAACTCTCTTGTTCAAGTGCATGCTTATGAACACCTTCTTCTTGCAAAGTATATTTCAAACAATTTCATTCCCCATGAATACATTCTTTACAAACTTGAGGTATAGAACCTAAAATGAAACTCCTCCTAGGAACTGTTTCAATTGCCTTCATGGCTGCTTTGGAACTTTCTCCATAAGATTTTCCATAGCCAAGACCCAAATACTTAGGCCTTTCCTCCACCATTATTGGCTCAGCAATGCCTTGTGCATGTGTTATAGCTCCAAATCTCACTCTTATGGTTTGTGATGCTGCACTTATGGCCTAGGGCAACCCCTCCTTCCAGACCTGGTCCAAAAATTTAAAAAACAGTGTTTTATTCCCTGTACGCGACTTTGCCCTGTGTTAAACGCGTGTACACGCGGGTCTGTCATACCCAACCCGCGTGTATCTATTAAAACACTTAAAAAAATATAATTTCCTCTTTTTCGGGCGGTGATCGCGGGTTTACCTGCTGGATCACCTGTTAGTGCCCGTGGCCCAACTGTTCCCAACCAACTCCTAACTAAAAAACTACTTTGGAGAGGGTATAAAAAGACATCAAAGGGAAGGCCAAGGGAGAGAGAAAGGAGAGCAAGATTATTATGCTGAGATTTTTCCCTTAGACCAGGTCTGAAGTCCTTGGTGCATCCTGCACTTCCCCCATTTTGCATGGGAAACCCTTGTTTCCATGTGTATTGGTGATCATTCATCCTTGACATCATCATTGAGTAAGACTTGGAAGGAGCTCTTGTTGAAGGCTGGAGGCTGGAACGAATCCGGGAGGAAGCTTGCTTGGAGCCTGCTGAAGGTGTTCAGGTGATATCTTTCCGATATATGTACTTTATTTGCCTTTATATATAAAGAAACACGTCTTTGTTCCCGAATAATCTTTCTTTATGCTTATGAGATTCTTGTGTTGAATTCTTATGAAAGTAGTTACTTAAAGATTATTTATAACTAACTTTATAGCATAAAGATGATTTATACATAAACTTCTATACATGTACTGTTGATTTCTTTGATTTGTTTGTCTTGCAGGTCAGAGAAAGAAGAAGGGAACTCCAAGAAGGGTTTGCACCCTAACGGTCTTCTCGGACGTAGGACCTTAGGTATGTACCCTAAAACATTAGGATTTGCTTAAAAGTAAAAAAGATGGTTGTGTGTGAGTGTTTCTTTGTATAAGCAATTTTCAGTCTGGTAGAGTCTCAGCCCAAAGGACTCTAGGGGTACTTTCCCTTCAACCAGCATGTTTGCCCAATCATTTTCCTTCATAGCCCATTTTTTACATCAACTTGGACCTGTTGTGGCCACAACCACCACCCTATTAAAGCTTGCTCAGGTAGCAATTTTAATGGGTCCCCCTAGAAGTTTAATCTTCCACCTCTCTGAATGATCTGTTTTATCCCAAAGATTTTAACTCGTTTCCAAGTCAAATATTCAATTTCTAAATGGCTAAAATCCCCTTGAATAAGTCTCTATTGCATGGTTCATTCGTGACCCAGTCTTGCCTTTCACTCACATCTTTCATTGGGATTTTTCTCAATCATCATAATCTTTCATGGCACATTTATACTTGCACATATAATGACCCCTACCCTTATTATGGCCATTTGCGCACTCAACATCGCAAAACCCCATCGCATCATTATTCCCGTTGTGGCCTTTCATAAGCGGAAACACTCAAAGCATGCATAAATCCCTTTTTGGGGCCTATCGCAATTAACACAATTCATTCATGGCTTCCGGACCTGACATGCTTTATTAACCCAAATGCATATACTTCTGGTCTGGAGCCTCGTTGCGCATCGCATATAGGTAGAGCCTGGGCCTTATGCACAATATGCACAGCGATATGGCGGACCCATCGAACCTCTCAAATATGATATATATATGTATTTTCAGGTCTGAAGCCCCATCGCTTATCGCTATCGGCAAGATCCCGGGCTTTTATATAAGGCGCTCCACTGGCTTCCGGACCCGCCGATGATTATGTACTCGGGCGTGTATTATTTCAAGTCCGGCCTTACGGCTGGATGCGAGTTTTCCCGTATAATCTTGTGTCTTGCGAAAAATGTTAAGGTCGGGGCTTTTCAAAGAAAATCATACATGGCAGACCCGGGGAGCCTATCAAATATGATATATATATATATATATATATATATATGTATATGTATATATATATATATATATATATATATATATATATATATGTATATAGATATATATATATATACCCGGGGAGCCTATCAAATATGATATATATATATATATATATATATATATCTATATATATATATATATATATATATATATATATATATATATATATATATATATATATATATATATATATATATATATATATATATATATATATATATATATATATATATATATATCGAGACCGAGGCTCCATCGCATATCGCAATCGGCGGGGTCCTAAGGCTTGACCATAAGGTGCACAGCGATGTGGCGGACCCGCCGATCTTATTAAGCATATCATATGATATATCGGGTCTGGAGTTAATCGCTTATCGCTATCAGGAGGCACAGGGCTTATATATATGGCGCGCAACAATCTATTGGACCCGATGGTTTTATCAACCATGATATATATATATATATATATATATATATATATATATATATATATATATATATATATATATATATATATATATCAGGTCTGAAGCATTTTGCATATCCCAATCGGCCCAGTCCAAAGTTTTATATAAGGCGCATCATTGTTTACTTGACCCGATGATACTTATAGGCTACATCATATGATATTTGAGGCCCGGCTTGGGCGATTGACTGAGGAGTTCCTGTGTTTTCATATTTTTTCCAAATTTTTCGAAATCAATAAAAAAAGCGGGCCTGTGGAGTCCTGATAGTGTTATTGTGCATTGGGAAGTGGAAGGCATGGGTACTGCGACCAACAGAAGGGCCGATACTCGATTGCAATTATGTGAGGCCCTCGAAAATGGCGCCAAGACTATGGACTAAGTAGGAAAATTGTGTATTACATCTATTTTTGCGCGTAAACCCTTTTTATTTCACTCTTGTTCTTGTGGTGTCGAATGAAGGCATTATTTGTATTTTGTGAGCATGTTTGACAGATTCATCGCAATCATTGCTAATATCAATCATTTCTGCAGGTAAATTCAAACGGACCCGATAATGGAGAAAAGCGATGTGTATCAAGATGACACCTCTGCACCACTAGTGTCAAGGTGCCAAAGACACAGTTTGCGAAAAGGGAGATGGATCATTGTAATGCATGATGAAGGCTCGCTCTGTGTCAAGGGAAGCACAGCGCCAATCCCTCAAGATGTTACTCCTTCCAGAAACGCCTCAAAGCAGGCCAGATGTGGGTATGATGAGAGCAACTTCTTCAGTTTCCTTCAAAGAAAAGACAGAGAATGATAGCCACCCCGCACAGGTGCTAAGAAATGATACGCAGTCCTCCCCTATTCCAATGGCATCCATCCATTTCCCCAGGAAGGAGAATGCTCCACCAAGGGTGACCTCGGCGTGTCTGCAGTTTCACCCACCGTTCGCATTTGTATATGCTGGTCTGTGTAACGACAAGAGGGGAACTGAAAGGTCATGGAAGGCCGAGGGTCATTCAGGGCTGCATAAATATTACCTCTGGATAGGAGATAAGGGCTTTTTGATTTTCGAGAAGAACAGTGTTGCTTTATTGTGAATAATGAGGATTGTTTTTTAGGGAAGAAGGAGGCATTAGTTTCAAACTCGTTGTATTGTTTTGGATCAGAGTGTTCTCACTAGCATGAATGTAAATGTGATTTACATTTATGCATATTGATGACTTAGAGTTCACTATTAATCTTGTTAAATTGAATGTGATTTAGTTTCATGGTTAACTTGTGAATGGTCTCTGATTTGAAACTAAATTAAACATCAGTTGCAGTTTTAATTCCATAGAAGAATGTGGATTCCTATATGAGTGATTGGATTGCAATTTAGCTTTAATATAGTCTTGTCCAGCTGTGAATTCAGTGATTGATTCATTTGGACTTGAATCTATGCATGATGTTTAACCTTCTTTATCACGCTCTTGCTGAACATATATATGATGTTTAAACCTCTCTATCACGCTCTTGCAGGATAGATTAGAGTAGCTAGGACTAGATTAGAGTAGTTATAAGTAGTATAGATAGGATTTAATACATAGAGGTTAGCTGTTTCATTTTTTTGATTAATTGAAGTCTTCCTCCCGGAAGCAATCTTTCGACATGTTCAAGTGGTTTACGGGGTCCCTTAAAACTTGTCGGAGCTAGCAAATCCAAACGAAAGCAGGTCTAATTGGGGCTTGTGATCGGGTTTGTTCCCCTTGTTGGCATAATGTACATTAGCCATGTCACTAGGACCCTATGCCTCTGTTGATGCCCCGAAAATCATTGTATCAACATTGGGGGATAACCACCCGGTGCGGACCTTAATACAGCGCCTTTTCCGTTTGGAATGGTGGCTCCGACTGGGGATAATGGGACCAGTTTCCCAGTAATGAATAAAAGGGGTGGATGAATGATTGATTATCTAATCTAATGATAGGCGAATAACTTAATCTATCGGCAAAATAAAAGAACTACTACTAATCCCGGGAACTATTGTACTTTGAAATGTAGTGCTTGATGATCTATGTCTATTGACAGGCATATAGATGACTCTATCTAATAAACATAGACATTTATTCATTCAATGATTACTTTGTTTAAATAGTTAAACAAAGTGATTAACACAATATTGCTACACTTATCATTTATATCATAGATACATATATGATCAGAAGAAAAGCATACTGTAAACATCCAATAGTGGAAGGAATAAAGAATGTTGTTAAAACACATACATATATTCGATAATAGCAAAAGCGATCAAATGACAATTCATATAAAAAGAATGAATTCAGACATAGATAATAGTACCATATGAGCTGCCTATCACTCCCAATATCAATCGCTATTTGAAATTCTCCTTCCAACGCAGAAATACTTTCAAACAAAGACAATAGTGCACATTCGCATAAAAGCTTCTTTGTCAAAATCAGAATAATTGGTCCAGTTTTATAAAAGAATATGCCTGAAGTACAGTAGTGCAACTTCAGGCTTTAAGTCATGTACAAAACTTACGACCCTTTCCAAATACAATGAAAGGGTCTATAAATACTTAATTAAGCTAACTATCTATGAAACTGAAATCCTACTTAATTGGTATCAATTGATCTTGAATATCTCCTTCACAGCAATCTGGTAGTCGGCGGCATGAATCATCATTTAGGCTGTTTGCCTTTAAACCTGAGCTGACATATCGCAAGCATTGGCTCCACTTCGGGCGGTCTGTTGAGGCGAGAGTTGAGTTGGGCGGCATAGGTGGCATCCTGAATATCGGGAATGATATACCCGATTGCATCTGTAAGGCATTTGAGGGCGGCTCTCTGGCTATGTGGTTTGACTAAGAAGAACCAATAGGCATCCCATGTCAAACTATTAATTCCTGCAATTAATCTCCCATTTTTCTCTAGTTCCGGATAACATGACTGCTCCAATGTTTTCGCCGCTGTCAATTTACCTAGAGTACATTGGGAAATCATGTTAGAAAAGTAGAGAGTATTATTAACCAATTCAACCAAATTACTTGTGGTTAATTTGCATCTTGAAATTGCTCTCTCTGCTTTCATTAACTGGGACTGCCATTCTGTAAATAATATTTCCTTATGTGATTCTAAAATCTTTGGTAAATTAGCCGCCTGTCCCTGATCGGTATCTTGCCACTCAAGAAAATTAGGTAATGTTTCATCGGCTTGATCCAAGTCTGTTCTTGCTTTTTCTGATTTTTCACTTATTGATGTCGTCAAATCGCATAATGGTTCCGCCTGGGCGATTTGTTGACATAAAAGCTTTATCTGTGTTATCAATGCCTTGTTTATCTGTAATGCCTCTACTTTGAATTCGGCTATCTGTGGAAGATTCTTTGTTTTCTCTAGCTGGGCTGATAGTTGAGCAATCTGCTCATCTTTTGACTTCAGCATTTGTTCATTCACTGCTTTCAATTGTGCCAATGCCTCAGACAACTCTTTCTGCTTTTGGACTGCACTGTGATCAATCCTCTGTTTCTCTTCCTGCAATTGTTGAGTTAATTGATTATTTATTTGCTGTTGTGTTAACAATTGTCGTTCTGCCTGCTCCGCCTTCTGCTGTGCTTCTGATAGTTGTGCTTGCAATGAAAAGATCTCCTGGTCTTTTGTTTTTAATAAAAGACTCACCTCTGATGCCTTATCTATTGTTGCTGCCGAATAGGCTCCAGCATATTGTGATAGTTTTGTTAGGTCGTCAGAGGGGTCAAATTCCTCCTTCCAAACCACGTTGCCCGTCACCGTTTGTTCTGGGAATAGGGAAGGTTGATCAGTCCTTCTCCTCTTCCTCTGTCGTTTTACCACAGCTTTGTGTCTTGGGCTATAGAAGACATCTAAGGGAGGAATTTCTTCTATTTGCAAAATAATCTGATCGGAGGGATCCTTTGGGATTATTTCTACTTCTTTCGAACTGGGTAGGCCGCTGGTTCCACTTGGAACCTGTTTTGAAGTGGTCTCCTATGTATCTGCCGCTTTTGATGTTTCGGCGTCCTTAGAGCATTCAAGATTACTGATAATTGAATCGAATTGCTGCCATTCCTGGAGCAATTTCGGGTCAATTTGAGTATCTACATTCACCTCTATGCTGCTCTGTTCCTGCTCTTTCGTCTGGGTTTCCTCTTGTCTTTTCATATGCACTTCCTCCTGTTCTTTTGATGTAACAGGAGGTTCCTTAGTAAGTCGTTGTTCAGGCTCGCTTGATTCTGTTGTTGGGGTTGTTGCTAACAGATCTAGAGGCAGAGTTTGCAACCTCTGTTCTCTAAGTCTGTTGAATTCAACTAACCCGTCATCTTTGTATTCCATTCTGGCCAGTGATTTAACTTGGGACATCGACTCGGCTGAGGAGAACAGGTCATCAAACTTATCTTCTTTATGATCAAACTTTGTCAATTTGGCTTGTTCAAGTGCATTATAGGCGACTTTGTATGGATCAAGTCGCCTATTAGGGAGAGTTGCTAGAGTTAATGACTTCATCTTTGTAGATTCTTTCTCTGCATGTTTGAAATCATGCAAAGTGTAGACACCACATCTCAGAGGAAAAGAGGGCCAGACCTGCTTCTTATTTTTCTTTAGAGTTTGTGTAACTCCTTCGGAGATAATCTGATAGGCTATCTCCCTCGCCAGCAGTTTATCAAGTATGTACAAAGGAAGGACATGAGGTTCGGCTTGGCTGCCGAAAATTCTTATATAAGTAAATTTTTCCTCTCCGAACCATCTTCCTATTGATGTCAAATCAATCCCTGCTTGGTAGGAAATCTTGGGAGCAGGTTTATCAAAAATAGAGTAATGAATGGGTAACATAAAGCCATTGCAGACTTGGTATAAATGGTGCTTATAGGAAGCTTTCCACAATTTTTGATGGTATATGTGAATGGGAATGGGATCTTCTGAAGTCCACCTCCAGCCAAGCATGGGAAATTCATAATTAAAACACAGGGTGTCTAGTAAATAAGCACTGTAGTAGAATGGGGGAATAAACCTTTCAGTGATGTGGGTTTTGGTTCTAAAATCAATAACTGCTGTTGCTAGCTTATCTGACAGTATAGTTGCCCAATCCATTATTTCACTATTACACGCCGCTTCCAACAAGGGAACCATTTCTATAGTGAAATTAGCGGAATCGTGCAACCCCCACAATCTACACATCATTATCCCAGCATAACAATAAGGAGAACATAGGGAATCAACAGAGTACTTACCAGAAGATTCATGCTTGTGTTTTGCCGGATTTTGCCTCTAATCCCAAATGGGTTCGGATTCAGTTTTGTTCTCATTTTGGAATTTCTCCAGAAATGCCTTGTTTTACTTCTTCTCTGGCACAGGAAAATGATACATTTGCCTCAAATCATTAGCCTGAAATGAACCGAAGATTCTCCCATCTCTGGTGCAGAAGGTTCTGTCTGTGATTGAGATTTCCTCAATTGCCCACCTCACTACATCCGTATATGGGAGAATTTGTTCCCGAGCTGCTATCAGATGAAGGAAAGAGTCGGCTAAGTCCTTTAATGTAGCATCAGATTTTCGATTGGTATCTGTTGTGGCTTGTACTGCTGTCACCTCTGGTTCTTCGGCCTCAATCAAATTATAGGTACTTTGCCAAGTAGTTTTGCCGAGTCCTAGACATGTAGTATCGGATATCAATCCCTTTTTTTTAGTTCCTGGATCGGCGACGAGTTGTCCTGTGGCTGGTGAAGTGGAAGCGATTGCAGTTTTCTTAGACTTCTTCCCCATTCTGCTTGAATCTATTACTTCGGAAGAGTTCTGCACAGGAGTGAAAATGAACGTAATACAGAGAATTGGTAGCGAAAACCAAATACGAGCGAGATATATTGATCAATGCACGATGAAGGATTAACTTAAAGTGGTCGCGGATACAATCTGTGAAAAGATTTTTAAGCTTACTATTTCATTAAATGGCCGTTAAAACCTGCCAATCCTTTAAATGCCCATCATATCGTTTATTGGCCGAATGATTTGTTTAAGCGTGCCTTGGATATTTTGGCGGTTGAGCGCAGGTGAATCACTGTTTGGAAGATAAGGCCTTTAATACGAATTAATCGTAATATCCCCGCTTTAACAATTCTTTGAAGTTCGTGCTTTTGGCTTTATCGCAATCGGGCGTCGGGGGAAAACTTAAATTGTTATATTGGTTCCTTTTGGAATCCCCGATTGTCGATAGCGATATCGCATCGCATCGGGAGTATTAACTGAGCACTTTGAAAAGCATGCATGGTATATCCCCGATCGCCGATAGTGATATCGCATCACATCGGGAGTATTAATTGAGCACTTTGAAAAGCATGCATGGTACATCCCCGATCGCCGATAGCGATATCGCATCGCATCGGAGCGAAAGGCACTTTTGTTATGGTAACTTATTATTTCTGATATCCGATAGCCTATTGCATGTTGTCGCGTCGGAGAAAACCAATGGGTCTTTAAATTATGCCTCCTTTGTCATTGTGATATGCGATCTTGCGATCGCTTTATCGCAATGATAAAAGATTAATTATTTATATTGTAAGACCAAATAATTGGTTTATCAAAAAGGTTTTATAATGTTTTCATTTTGTTTTCGGACCTTTTTGAATAATACAAAGTTGATACCAATTAAAATAAAAAGGGACCCATTTCATATTATAGTTTTGTGAATAAAAATGATATGAAATGGGGGGTTGTTATAGAGCACAACAATTGGCGATTCGCTGGAAGAAACAGTTATCTCTGAAAAGTGCGGAAATACTTAAACTTTTTCAAAATAGAGTTTTCATCAAGGGGAAAATTCTAATATAACTAGGTATATATGCATTCCAAATAAAATGAAACTATCTTTGCTAATTTCCTCTCTTGTTTTAAAATGAGATACATTCTAAGTTTTAAATTGGCCTCTATTGGTTGATAATGATAAAATAGAAAACCTTTCCAAATCAACTTTTAGAATTGACTCCTTTGTCATAGGTAGAGCCTCTGCTACCAGCAAACGTTCATAGTTTCGACAGGGATACCTTTTAACCATGTTTTTGTTCATTGTCCCATTCATTTCAGAGTATGATTAACATAATGAATTCAAAACATGCTTTTCATATTTTGCATTTCTTTTCTACTTTTCTGTTATTTTGTAAGATAAAAAGCCATTATCCTAGTTTGGTGACCAGCTGAGTGACAATGCCATTCACTGGTAGTAATTTAACCGAACAAGCTGGCTCGTGATGAGACCCCTTGTCTTATAATTCTAAGCCATTACCCTATTTTGGTATGCAGTGTTGGTAATGTCGGTTAAACTATTTCCCTATGATCATGGTAAGCAAGCTTGTAATAAGACCTCTTATCCTTTATATCAAATATTTTAGAATTACACTCTGAGTAATCATAAGCTTTGGTGATTGGGATGGACAATTTTCTCCTTAAGAGTAAATGGATGACAAGGTAAGAGTTAAAGATGCTGAATTTGGATTAGTTCCTATTTTGATATTGATAACCTTTTTTGTGACCAATCTGAAAACATAAAATGATTTACAATATTTCTAAACTTTGAGAAGCGTTCACAAAAATTGAAGTGTGGTTTCAGAATGCAATTACACCTAGTTTCCTAGAAATTATCCCTTTTGTTTAAGACTTCTATTATTTTAAAAGTAAATATCAACCCTACTTGTTTTGAGAAACTTTCAAGTATAGCAAAGGTCAATGGAAGATACCTCACAACTTTATTTTCTAATGGTCCTACAAACTACAAAATTCTATTAAAAAGGAGAAGGGGTTACCTCCTCAATTGAAGAATTTTTTTAAGATAAGGCCATTAACAGGGAGAGAATCTCTCAAACCTGATAAATCTTGTAATATGAAGGTCGAATGGCCTATCTTCTCACAGATCTGAAATGGCCCAAGCCACATCTTCTGGAACTTGGTGTGTTTTCCCTTGTCCTCATGGGCTTTGTCCCATTTCAGAACTAAATCACCGACTTGAAATTGTTTTGAACCAGATGAGACTGAATCAAAGGATGACTTGATGATTTGCTGATGTTTTGCATGAATAACCTTGGCTTTTTCTCTTTCCTCTTCTAATTTTAAAATTTGGTCATGTCTAAGTTGAATAGAAGAAGAAGGGCTTTCCTCAATAAACTGAACTAGGGCTAGAGAAGGAAGGACAAGATTTGTTGGTAGCACTGCTTCTTTTCCATATACGAGGTTGAACGGGGAAGAACCTATGGAAGCCTTCTACGTTATCCTATCAGCCCATAGTGCAAATATTAAGGATTTGTGCCATTTTTTATGATTCTGTTCGATAGTTTGCTTAATAATTTTAATCAGATTTTTATTTGTAGACTCTGCTAAACCATTACCCTGGGGATAATAATTAGCAGAATATTTCAATTTAAATCCTCTTTTGATAGCGAAATCAAACATAGCATTGCTTGAGATGATCAAAGGCGGGGAAATGATATAATGGACATGCATGCTGCAGTACAACAGAAGTGTGCGACGACAGGAATGAAGCAACCACCATACAGCAAGATAATAAACGCAAGTGATCGGAGAGGAGGAAAAAGAGGTACGTCAGAATCCATAATTGCAAATGAGGGAAGACGGATAATTGATAGGAATGGCAGAGGACAAAGTAACAGGTGGCAGCGAAAGGCCAAGTTGACAGGTAAGCGGATTAGAGTAAGGAAGATTATAAATGGGCGGCAACAAAGGATTCGACAATGAGAAAATTGCTTAGGAACTCAGAGAGTGAGGAGAGGAAAGGTGGTGGAGAACTGTTACAGAGCGAAGTTGCGCCGAAAACTCACTGAGGTCGCCATGGAAACCAGGAAGAGAGCAAGGGCAGTAGAAGAACTGGAAGCCGAGGAACGCAGAGACAGGGACAGAAAAGGCAAGGCGGTAGCGAAGGAAGAGATAGTTGAGGAGATATATGAAATTTACGATGATTCTGAGGAGGAAGAGGACCGGCAAGATCAGTGCAGGCGGGGTAAGGAGCGAAGCAGAAATGTAGAAGGCTGGGAGACCCAGCAAACCAGTGACGAGCAGCTAGGACAGTGGGGAGGAAAGGTAAGGCAGAGCGGCAGACAGAGGGGAAGAAGAGGTGCGGGAAGCGGGATGGAACCGAGCAGCAAGAGAGGCAGAGGAACGAGCAGATACCGAGGAGAAAGGGGAGGACGACAAGGGCAGAGAGGGAGACCGGGCAAAAAGACAAGCCGGTCGTTGGATAAGAAAATTCAGCAAGCAGAGAAGGCATATAACCAGAACACGAACCCAAGAATTAGAAGAATTATCCAGAATATGGAGGAAGACGCCCTACAAGCTCAGTCCGACTCCGAGATGGAGGATTGGGAGTTCCTACTCCACGACCCTGGTAACACTAGGGGTAGAATGTCTTTATTTAAACAGTCCTTACATATATACTGGGTGATGAAAAGATTGCTGGCTAAAGCTCTGGAGCAAGCTGCAACAGAGATGGCTGAACTGGCGCAAGGAGTCCCCAACCTGAGGAGGGAGCTCAGAATTATTCAGATTACATTGGAGATGCAGGAAAAGAAGCTTGAGGAGATTCAGCAAATGATAAGGGAAGGAAATCAGAATGCAAACAAGGAGACTACCCAGCGACCAGAGGCAGAAGCTGATTAATTATAGATATGTATTAATTTTGATGAAACTGCATAGTATAGATAATTTCAGTTTGTTTCAAATATTAGAAGTAGAAAATCGTTATATGCATGCAAGTAGGATTAGAAACCTGAAAGACTGTTTAGTGTATTTAGCCTGGATAATCAGACTATGGATCTTTTATTTTTGGTCGGCTATTAAGAACTTTAGGTGGCTTAAATACTCGGTTTCCCCAAGAGGGCGAGTTGAAGGCAACCTTACTTTTGATGTTTATTTTGATTTGAAGTAATAGAAAAAAAAGAGCAACACCGTAGCTTACAAAAAAAAAAACATAGCATTGCCTGAGAAGTAAGATGCATTGTCAAAAACAAGAGCATTTGGGACACCAAACCTGGTAATGATGAATTGATCTATGAATTCAATAATTGCCTCAGAATTTGTTGTCTTTAAAGGAATTGCTTCAACCCACTTAGTAAAATAATCAGTAGCGGTAAGGATATACTTATGCTGTTTGGAAGAATGTGGAGTAATTTCTCCAATGATATCCAATCCCCATTGCTCAAATGGTTGTTCAATATTGACTGGTTGCAAAGGGAAAGCTGGTTTTCTTTGTCTTCCACTAGAAGTTTGACAATTTCAGCATTTCCTTACATATTCATGAGCATCTCTAAACAGAGTGGGCCAATAATATCCAGCATGAATGATTTTGTGGGCTGTTGTATCAGCTCCAAAATGTCCTCCTGCTGGTCCATCATGTAATTCCTGCAAAACCTTTTGTGCTTTAGGTTTTTCTAGGCATCTTAATAAGATTGAATCATAATTTTGCCTAAAAAGCACATCATCAATAATTGTGAAATTTTTTGCTTTTAATCTAATGGCCCTTTTGTTTTTGTAAGACAGGTTAGGAGGTGCATATCCATTTTTCAAATAAAAGATTAAGTCAACATATTGTGATTCAGAATCAGTAACACTTATCTGGTTGATTTCTTCGGTTTGATCTGTATCACCTGATTCTGGAATGTTGGATGCTCCTGTCAATAACCTGCAAAAACCTTGGCCTCTAACAATCTTTGCTGGTTTAATTTATAAGCCATATTCTTGAAGTGCTGTAACCCAATTTGCCCTTTTTTCACCTAGTTCCCTTTGGATTAATAGTTGCCTTACTGCAGGGAAAGGAACTATAACTTTTGTATGGGATTTTAAAAGGAAGGGTCTGTAATGTTTGACAGCTTTATATACAGCAAAGGCTTGTTTTTCTACTTCGGAGTAATTCAATTCAGCACCCTGAAGATTTGAACTATAGAATGAAATGGGTGCTTCCAAATTGTGATTGTTAATCTGTGTGAGTACTGCTGCATAAGACAAATCGGATGCGATAGTATACAATGTGAAATGATTAGAAAAATTAGGAGTATTTAAGGCGGGGGCATTAATTATTGATTGTTTGATTAAATCAAACGCTTCCTTTTCTGTTGATCCCCATCTAAAGACTGAATTTTTCTTAATCATAGTTTGAAGTGGCAAAATGATTTGAGAAAAGTCTGGAACGAATCTTTTGACAAAATTGATTTGGCCTAAAAATGACTGCATGGATTTTTTATTATGAGGGAAAGGGATTTCAGAGATTTCTTTGATCCTGTCAGGATCAATATAAATGCCATCTTTAGAAACAATAAAGCCTAAGAGCTTTCCTTGGTCAAGAGCGAAGAAGGATTTTTTAGGGTTAAGTGAAATACTGTACCTTTTGCAGCGTTGAAAGATTTGATTTAAATCATGCAAATGATTGGATTTCTCTTTAGAAAATATAGTAATATCGTCTAAGTAGACGACTACTGTTTTGTTAATCAACCCTTTAAAAGCTATATCCATCGCTCTTTGGAACGTGGCTCCTGCATTAATAAGTCCGAAAGGCATTTTCTGATACGCATATGTTCCCCATTTTGTTCTGAATGTGGTTTTGAGTCGGTCATCAGGATGGACCAAAACTTGGTTATATCCTGAAAAACTGTCTAAAAAGGACATTAACTCAGAGCCTGCCACTGATTGGAGTATCTGCTCCATAGAAGGTAATGGGAAATTATCTTTTAGGCTCGCCTTATTCAAATTTTTGAAATCTATACAAATCCTGATGTCGCCATTTTTCTTTCTGACTAGCACCATATTGGAGACCCAGTTTGAGTGCCAAACGGGAAAATAATCTTAGCTTTCAAGAGTTTATTGAGTTCAGATTTTATTTGACTCTCTAAGTTCGGATGTATTTTCCTCAACTTTTGCTGAATTGGTTTCTGTTCGGGAAGCATTGGAATGGTATGCTGGATGATGGATGTATCATATGTCTTTAAATCGTCATATTTCCAAGCAAAAACATGTTTATTTTTCCGTAACAGTCTAACGAATGCTTCCTTCTCTTCCACGGAAAGTCGTAATCCTAAATTAATGTTTTGAGGAGTTTTCTCAGTGCCAAGGTTTATCAATTCAAACCTTAAGGTAGAACTTTGGAGCTTTGTATTGGTCACAGGTTTAAACCTGTCTTTAATATCATAAAGATCCTCAAGCTTCACCACAGGCTTTGGGATTGAATTTTCCTCATGTTTACCTCTCATTTGAAGGTCATGCTCGTTTTCCTCAATGATTTGATCATCATAGGACTTTTCAGAAGTTAAAAACTGTAAAATGTCTTCATCGTGGTTGAATACTCTCCAATTAGTGACATTGTCAGGAATTGATGGCCTAAAAAGTAATTCTACTGAAAATCTATCTACGCTATAATCTTCGGAAGGTAGGAGCTTGGAAGCAACATTGGCTAGCAGGTCAGCTGCTGAATTTTGAGACCTGGGAATGGAAGAAATATTGAATGCCGAAAAGTGGGAGGTGAGTTCCTGTACCAGCGACTGATAATGTTTGAGGTGGCTAGAAAGACAATGAATTGTATTCCTTACCTGTTTAATAATAATTTCAGAATCTCCAAACACTTTCAAATATTGGACCTTGAGGCCAATAGCTTTATATAGTCCTTGGACTAAGGCTTCGTACTCAGCTGTATTATTCATGCATTCAAACTCTAACCTACAGGACAGCATTGTTTTTTCTCCCTGTGGGCTAATCAAAATACATCCTGCTCCTGAGCCCTCGCTAGACTTGGACCCATCGAAATATAATGACCAAAATAAAGAAGTATTAACAATTTTATTTACAGTTTCCTCAGTATCATTAAAACATCTTGACCTATCTGTTTGTGAATAATTTTCGATCTGAGATGTAGAATGGTTTACTGAGAAAGGAGATGGTTGGGCAGCGAAGTTGCCAAAGAATGACTCTGATGAATAATTCCCCAAAATGTTGTTATTAAATGCTATTGGTTGGTTTTCTTGTTCAAATTCTGTAACTGTATGGGTCATGTGTTTTTCCCGATCGATTTTTATTTGATTTGGCTTTCCCTTATAGGGAAGCCACATATGGGACCAATCTGTAGAAATATACCCATGTAGTTTTTCAGACCAATCCCTACTCAAGATCAAACCATAAAATTCAGGTATATCGGCGATCAAGATATCAATTCTTTCTACTACTCTAGGATCAGCTGATAGCCTGATATTTATTGAGTTGATTTCTCCTAAAACCTGTACTTTAGTCCTGTCCAACTGCACAATATGAATAGCAGACTTTTGGGGTTCAATGTTCAGTTTGGAACAAACTGAAGCTGGCATTATATTAGAGGATGCCCCTGAGTCAATAAAACAGTTGTGCAGGTTTCTATTGTAGATCTCATAGGTTAGAAGGAAAGGTGGAGTATGGGAATTTGATCTATCTCCTATCAGAACTGCATCAGTAGCTTCGACCATACCAGAAGGTGGTTGACCTGTATCATTTGCAGCTTTAGCACTGGGAAGGGGTGAAGTAGGAACAGCATTTAATTCTTTGAGAAGTAATTTTTGCTGATATTTCAATTTACTAAGTTCAAACATGGTAATGTTTGCCTTAGTCCTTTTCATGTCATCAACAATATTGTAATCCATTGAATCGGACACTACCAATGTCTCAGATGTTGATGGGATAGTTGAGGTTGAAGGTTGGTTTTGTGGAACTATTACAGGTGGCTTCTTCGGGGGTACCTTTTCCTTTGTTGTAGCAGCACTTGCACTCCTTTTCTTCGAAGTTGTCTGAACAGGTTCGGAGGTACCTTTACTCCTGGTAGTGACAGGAAACGCTTCTTCTTCATTTTCTGTGTCGGAGTTAGGCAATATAAAATCCCACATTCCATGACATTCAACAACTTCCTCTTCTTCATCAATAGGTGAAGCTGTTTCTTCTTCTCCTTCTTCAAGATCTGAATCTGCATTAGATATAACATTCGGTGGTTTTGATTCAGTTTTCTTGTAATTCCTAAAGGGTCTTTTGGTTGAGGTTTCAGCTACCTGTTTTTTGATTTCAACCATTTCATTTGACATAGTTTTGAGGACGTTTTGTAGAACCTCCATGTCATATGGATCTTTAGGGGTTTTCTTCTTTGAATCATCTTTAAAAGAAACTTTTTTGGTTTTTCTATCTTCAAGAGCAGCTTTCTTCTCTAGAGCATTAATACGTTTCTCCACAGCAAGTGCTTCTTTCATGTTTTCAGCTAAAGTTGGTTTTCCAGCCCTGTCTACAAAAATAGCTATATTGGCAGGTAGGGCAGTTATATACCACTCGCTTCGGATTTTCTCACTTGGTTTGGAGGCCGTTGGGATTTTATTCAAGAGTTTATTGAATCGTGCATTAAATTCTTTAATTGGTTCCCTATGCTCTATCCTAAGATTGGAGAGATCATTTATTAGTGTAGCCAAAGACCAATCATCACCATACTTAGTAAGAAACTGTTTTTGGCAAGTCGTCCAACTGGTAATGGAACCATAAGGTAAGGAAAAATACCAGGATCCTGCTGATCCTTGCAAAGTATAAGGGAAAAGCCTAACGACAACATCTTGCTCCGTTACTCCCTTCAAATTAACTGCCAACATGAAGTTATTAATATGTTCCTCAGCTTGTGTTCCATCATCTAGATTAAACTTGGGTAGCCATTTCTCAGGTGCATCAGGTAATGCATGCAATGGAGCAGGCATATTGACTGCACCAGGCCTGGTCCATGGATCTGCCATTGTAACCACAGTAGTGGATGATATTACTGTTGAACTTCCAGAAGTCTGGGATGGAGTTGATATTAAGGATTGCGCATGTTGGGATGTTGAAGTTGCTAATCCCTGATGAACAACAATGTGTGATGAGGGAGTGGATGGTTGACTTCGCACTGGGGAAGGTGAGATGGAGGATGTGGATGAAAGTTCTTCACTGTCAGATCCTTCAGTGTTTTTCTTCGCCTTTTTCCTTTTGGGTAAAGGGAACTCAGTAGGTTCAATACCGAGCTTTCCACTCTGAAGTCTGGTGAGAGGGTGAGGTAAATTGAACTGCGAAGTCGCACTGCTTTGAGATACCTCAGATTTCTGTGGTGATATCGAGAAACTCTGAAGTTTGTGGATAAGAGACTGGACTTCAGGAGATTCAAGACTTAGTTGTTCTGGAGTATGATGGGTTTGAGCAGTGGTAGTTGATTCCTCTTCTTCTTGTTTGGATACTGGAGAACCAGCATGCAATTGGGAAGTACGAGGTGATGCGGAGGGAGAATTACTCTTAGAATGGTCTGTAGATTTGGGTTTGCTTGCCATTCACAGTTGATGCCCTCCTTCTAGCGCCAAAAATGTTGATGCCCCGAAAATCGTTGTATCAACATTGGGGGATAACCACCCGGTCCGGACCTTAATACAACTCCTTTTCCGTTTGGAATGGTGGCTTCGACTGGGGATAATGGGACCAGTTTCCCAGTAATGAATAAAAGGGGTGGATGAATGATTGATTATCTAATCTAATGATAGGCGAATAACTTAATCTATCAACAAAATAAAAGAACTACTACTAATCCGGGAACTATTGTACTTTGAAACGTAGCGCTTGATGATCTATGTCTATTGACAGGCATATAGATGACTCTATCTAATAAACATAGACATTTATTCATTCAATGATTACTTTGTTTAAATAGTTAAACAAAGTGATTAACACAATATTGCTACACTTATCATTTATATCATCGATACATATATGATAAGAAGAAAAGCATACTGTAAACATCCAATAGTGGAAGGAATAAAGAATGCTGTTAAAACACATACATATATTCGATAATAGCAAAAGCGATCAAATGACAATTCATATAAAAAGAATGAATTCAGACATAGATAATAGTACCATATGAGCTGCTTATCACTCCCAATATCAATCACTATTTGAAATTCTTCTTCCAACGCAGAAATACTTTCAAACAAAGACAATAGTGCACATTCGCATAAAAGCTTCTTTGTCAAAATCATAATAATTGGTCCAGTTTTATAAAAGAATATGCCTGAAGTACAGTAGTGCAACTTCAGGCTTTAAGTCATGTACAAAACTTACGACCCTTTCCAAATACAATGAAAGGGTCTATAAATACTTAATTAAGCTAACTATCTATGAAACTGAAATCCTACTTAATTGGTATCAATTGATCTTGAATATCTCCTTCACAGCAATCTGGCAGTCGGCGGCATGAATCATCATTTAGGTTGTTTTCCTTTAAACCTGAGCTGACATATCGCAAGCATTGGCTCCACTTCGGGCGGTCTGTTGAGGCGAGAGTTGAGTTGGGCGGCATAGGTGGCATCCTGAATATCGGGAATGATATACCTGATTGCATCTGTAAGGCATTTGAGGGTGGCTCTCTGGCTATGTGGTTTGACTAAGAAGAACCAATAGGTGTCCCATGTCAAACTATTAATTCCTGCGATTAATCTCCCATTTTTCTCTAGTTCCGGATAACATGACTGCTCCAATGTTTTCGCCGCTGTCAATTTACCTGGAGTACATTGGGAAATCATGTTAGACAAGTAGAGAGTATTATTAACCAATTCAACCAAATTACTTGTGGTTGATTTGCATCTTGAAATTGCTCTCTCTGCTTTCATTAACTGGGACTGCCATTCTGTAAATAATATTTCCTTATGTGATTCTAAAATCTTTGGTAAATTAGCCGCCTGTCCCTGATCGGTATCTTGCCACTCAAGAAAATTAGTTAATGTTTCATCGGCTTGATCCAAGTCTGTTCTAGCTTTTTCTGATTTTTCACTTATTGATGTCGTCAAATCGCATAATGGTTCCGCCTGGGCGATTTGTTGACATAAAAGCTTTATCTGTGTTATCAATGCCTTGTTTATCTGTAATGCCTCTACTTTGAATTCGGCTATCTGTGGAAGATTCTTTGTTTTCTCTAGCTGGGCTGATAGTTGAGCAATCTACTCATCTTTTGACTTCAGCATTTGTTCATTCGCTGCTTTCAATTGTGCCAATGCCTCAGACAACTCTTTCTGCTTTTGGACTGCACTGTGATCAATCCTCTGTTTCTCTTCCTGCAATTGTTGAGTTAATTGATTATTTATTTGCTGTTGTGTTAACAATTGTCGTTCTGCCTGCTCCGCCTTCTGCTGTGCTTCTAATAGTTGTGCTTGCAATGAAAAGATCTCCTGGTCTTTTGTTTTTAATAAAAGACTCACCTCTGATGCCTTATCTATTGTTGCTGCCGAATAGGCTCCAACATATTGTGATAGTTTTGTTAGGTCGTCAGAGGGGTCAAATTCCTCCTTCCAAACCACGTTGCCCGTCACTGTTTGTTCTAGGAATAGGAAGGTTGATCAGTCCTTCTCCTCTTCCTCTATCGTTTTACCACAGCTTTGTGTCTTGGGCTATAGAAGACATCTAAGGGAGGAATTTCTTTTATTTGCAAAATAATCTGATCGGAGGAATCCTTTGGGATTATTTCTACTTCTTTCGAACTGGGTAGGCCGCTGGTTCCACTTGAAACCTGTTTTGAAGTGGTCTCCTGTGTATCTGCCGCTTTTGATGTTTCGGCGTCCTTAGAGCATTCAAGATTACTGATAATTGAATCGAATTGCTGCCATTCCTGGAGCAATTTCGGGTCAATTTGAGTATCTACATTCACCTCTATGCTGCTCTGTTCCTGCTCTTTCGTCTGGGTTTCCTCTTGTCTTTTCATATGCACTTCCTCCTGTTCTTTTGATGTAACAGGAGGTTCCTTAGCAAGTCGTTGTTCAGGCTCGCTTGATTCTGTTGCTGGGGTTGTTGCTAACAGATCTAGAGGCAGAGTTTGCAACCCTGTTCTCTAAGTCTGTTGAATTCAACTAACCCGTCATCTTTGTATTCCATTCTGGCCAGTGATTTAACTTGGGACATCGACTCGGCTGAGGAGAACAGGTCATCAAACTTATCTTCTTTATGATCAAACTTTGTCAATTTGGCCTGTTCAAGTGCATTATAGGCGACTTTGTTTGGATCAAATCGCCTATTAGGGAGAGTTGCTAGAGTTAATGACTTCATCTTTGTAGATTCTTTTTCTGCATGTTTGAAATCATGCAAAGTGTAGACACCACATCTCAGAGGAAAAGAGGGCCAGACCTGCTTCTTATTTTTCTTTAGAGTTTGTGTAACTCCTTCGGAGATAATCTAATAGGCTATCTCCCTCGCCAGCATTTTATCAGGTATGTACAAAGGAAGGACATGAGGTTCGGCTTGGCTGCCGAAAATTCTTATATAAGTAAATTTTTCCTCTCCGAACCATCTTCCTATTGATGTCAAATCAATCCCTGCTTGGTAGGAAATCTTGGGAGCAGGTTTATCATAAATAGAGTAATGAATGGGTAACATAAAGCCATTGCAGACTTGGTATAAATGGTGCTTATAGGAAGTTTTCCACAATTTCTGATGGTATATGTGAATGGGAATGGGATCTTGTGAAGTCCACCTCCAGCCGAGCACGGGAAATTTAGAATTAAAACACAGGGTGTCTAGTATATAAGCATTGTAGTAGAATGGGGGAATAAGCCTTTCAGTGACGTGGGTTTTGGTTCTAAAATCAAGAACTGTTGTTGCTAGCTTATCTGGCAGTATAGCTGCCCAATCCATTATTTCACTATTACACGCCGCTTCCATCAAGGGAACCATTTCTATAGTGAAATTAGCGGAATCGTGCAACCCCCACAATCTACACATCATTATCCTAACATAACAATAAGGAGAACATAGGGAATCAACAGAGTACTTACCGGAAGATTCATGCTTGTGTTTTGCCAAATTTTGCCTCCAATCCCGAATGGGTTCGGATTCAGTTTGGTTCTCATTTTGGAATTTCTCCAGAAATGCCTTGTTGTACTTCTTCTCTGACACAGGCAAATGATACATTTGCCTCAAATATTTAGCCTGAAATGAACCGAAGATTCTCCCATCTCTGGTGCAGAAGGTTCTGTCTGTGATTGGGATTTCCTCAATTGCCCACCTCACTACATCCGTATATGGGAGAATTTGTTCCCGAGCTGCTATCAGATGAAGGAAAGAGTCGGCTAAGTCCTTTAAAGTAGCATCAGATTTTCGATTGGTATCTGCTGTGGCTTGTACTGCTGTCACCTCTGGTTCTTCGGCCTCAATCAAATTATAGGTACTTTGCCAAGTAGTCTTGTTGAGTCCTAGACATGTAGTATCGGATATCAATCCCTTTTTTTTAGTTTCTGGATCGGCGACGAGTTGTCCTATGGCTGATGAAGCGGAAGCGATTGCAGTTTTCTTAGACTTCTTCCCCATTCTGCTTGAACCTATTACTTCGGAAGAGTTCTGCATAGGAGTGAAAATGAACGTAATACAGAGAATTGGTAGCGAAAACCAAATACGAGCGAGATATATTGATCAATGCACGATGAAGGATTAACTTAACGTGTCCGCGGATACAATCTGTGAAAAGATTTTTAAGCTTACTATTTCATTAAATGGCCGTTAAAACCTGCCAATCCTTTAAATGCCCATCAAATCGTTTATTGGCCGAATGATTTGTTTAAGCGTGCCTTGGATATTTTGGCGGTTGAGCGCAGGTGAATCACTGTTTGGAAGATAAGGCCTTTAATACGAATTAATCGTAATATCCCCGCTTTAACAATTCTTTGAAGTTCGCGCTTTTGGCTTTATCGCAATCGGGCGTCGGGGGAAAACTTAAATTGTTATATTGGTTCCTTTTGGAATCCCCGATTGCCGATAGTGATATCGCATCGCATCGGGAGTATTAATTGAGCACTTTGAAAAGCATGCATGGTATATCCCCAATCACCGATAGTGATATCACATCGCATCGGGAGTATTAACTGAGCACTTTGAAAAGCATGCATGGTACATCCCCGATCGCCGATAGCGATATCGCATCGCATCGGAGCGAAAGGCACTTTTGTTATGGTAACTTATTATTGCCGATATCCGATAGCCTATTGCATGTTGTCGCGTCGGAGAAAACCAATGGGTCTTTAAATTATGCCTCCTTTGTCATTGTGACATGCGATCTTGCGATCGCTTTATCGCAATGATAAAAGATTAATTATTTATATTATAAAACCAAATAATTAGTTTATCAAAAAGGTTTTATAATGTTTTCATTTTGTTTTCGGACCTTTTTGAATAATACAAAGTTGATACCAATTAAAATAAAAAGGGACCCATTTCATATTATAGTTTTGTGAATAAAAATGATATGAAATGGGGGGTTGTTGTAGAGCACAACAGCCTCTTGTATGTTTTTCAAAAGAACCAACATAAACATTCTTGGAGGAAATTGAAGACAAACTAGAATTATTTACCTCTTCTTCAAACTGATACTTGAATAAGGCTTCTTTGGAAACAAGGAGTTGTGTCTCCAACTCATGCATCCTTTCTAGGTTTATATTTGCAATATGAAGTTGGCTCTCCATTTCCTGCAATTTGTCAAAAAGCAACTGCTTCTCTTCCTTCATGGAATTCAACTGCTTTCGAAGTTTTGTGCTCTTCCTTCATGGAATTCAACTGCTTTCGAAGTTTTGTGCTCTTCCTTTCATCTTCATACATTTGTTTAACCATATCCATCATGATGAACAATTCTTGCTCCATGTCTTCATCAAAGAATCTTGTGAAGGAGGAGGATTTGGAAAACTCACTTGTAGAAGTTGTCACTATAAAAATTAACAAAAGAACTTCAACAAAATTCACAAGTCTTCAAAATCTATTGACAAATTTTTGAACTAAATGGCAGTAGAATCAAATTCTTATTCAAGCAGCCTTTTACAAACAAACCCTCTTGTGCTTCAAGGGTTGCCTTGAGGTCCTTTGTGTAAGGACAATGCCTTCAGCCCTTCTTCCTTCTTATCCTCTCCTGGACTTAGCTATAAATAGATTTCCCTTCACCTTCGCAAACTCAAGCAATAGTCAGTTTACAAACAGTCAAACTCTCAAATTCTTTATACTGTTTGAACACCTTTCAAGTCAAACAAGCAATCTTTTGCTTTCTCAATCAAGCTTCTTGCTCTAATACCACTTGATATGAACTGAGGGTTTGATAACTTGTTATTCTTACAAGAACCTCCCACTCCAAAGCTTAAAAAATATATGATGTAGCTTATGTTGACAATTGCGGAATTAAATACTTGAGACAGGTGTATGTGTAATTTTGTTATAAAACCAGCTCACAAAAAGATAGAAAAGATAGATCAACGCCTTAGAAATAAGCCTCTTCGAGGGGCAACCTCCTTTACATTACACAAATGAACAATTCTTGGATGATTCAAATGAAAAAACCTCCTTTCTGTATATAGGAGTCTATGAGGTCACAATATAACCAAGCCGACCTAACAATAATAATATAAAGGCACAAAAATAACAATAGAGGGATTCTACAGGGCACAATAATAACAATAAGGGATACAATGACAATAGTAATGGGGGGATCACTAATATTATAGGGACCTAACATGCCCCTCTCCTTCAAAAAATTGTTGTCCTCAATGCTTGCGGATGCTTCTGTATAAAATTCTCATCAATCCCATGTGGAATATTCAATAGGTAAGTTCTTCCACTTGCTATGATACTCTGAAATTGATCGATTTCGTAGCTATCAAGTTTTTGTTTCTTTGACCGCTTCAGGTTCCAATATGATTTTTCCTTCCTCATCAAGTTCTGGCAATATTGTCTGAACTGGAAGCTTGTCACCTATAACCTTATTTAAGCATGAAACATGTTAAATTGGGTGCACTCAAGAAGTTGCGGGAAGCTCCAATTTGTATGCCATAGTGCCTATCTTTTGCAACACCTTGTACGGACCATAATACTTTGGTGATAATTTTTTATCATTCTTATCTTGCTTGAGGGACATTTTTTTATATGGTTGTAGCCATAGGAATACCCAATCACCTACATCAAAACTTCCTTCACTGCGATGTTGATCTGCCTGTTGTTTCATTCTATTATGTGCCAAGGTGAGGTTATCCTTTAAGAGTTGGAGAACTTGTTGTTGATGCTCGATGTGATCTTCCACTTCTTGAACCTTAGAAGTTTCTCTTAAATATGATGTGATGGATGGTGGCTAATATCCATGAAGTGCCATAAATGGGGTCATTTTTGTTGCAGTATGGAAGGAAGTGTTATACCACCATTTAGCCAGAGGCAACCATTTGATGCATTGTGTCTATTTATCATATACAAAGCAACGAAAATATAACAATGTAAACTTTGAAATGGGAACTATAAACTCAAAACAGGAACTCTGGCAAAAAAACCCCCAAAAAACATCAAAAACAGTGCTAAAAATGAAAAGTGTGTATACTGGAACGATGATTTTATTTTTTAGGGGTCAATTTTGAACATGTTTTAAAAATGGTAGTGACTACGAAATTTACTACGAAATTTTCATGCAAAATATAGCTTAAAAACGAAAGTGATGATACTGGAACAATGAATTTTTTTTAGGGTCAATTATCAAAATTTTTTAAAAATGCTAGTAAAACCAAATTTTTATGTGCCAAACAAAGTTGTTTATGAGGAAAAAAACACATTAATGTTTTTGGTAGGATATCATTTTTATTTCCTAAGTATAAATTCAACATGTTTTCAACCATAACATGCTAGATACAAAAGAAAAAAGATTCCAGGAATTTCCCAGCCACCAGCCAGGTGGGCGGGCGGACCGCTGGGGTGACGCCGGCCCAGCCGTGCCACCCCGACGGCCAGCCTGCCCACCCGGTTGGTGGCTGGTCAATTCCGGGAATCGACCAACCACTAGCTGGGCGGGCGCGCAGGCCGCTGGGGTGGCACAGCTCGTGACTCGGTGATTCCCGAAATCCCCTAGCCACCATCCGGGCAGGCTGGCGGGCAGCCGGTGTGGCGCACCCGGGCGGCCCGCCCGCCCAATGGCTGGGTGATTCCCGAAATCACCCATCCACCAGTCGGGAAAGTGGCTGGTGGCCGGGCAATTCCTGAAATCGCCAAGCCACCAGCCAGGTGGGCAGGCGGGCCATCGGCGTGGCGCCAACCTAAGCTGTGCCACCCCGGCGACCTGCCCGCCCGCTCAGCTGGTGGTTGGGTGATTCCCTGAATCGCCCAGCCATTAACCGGGCAGGCGGGCGGGCCACCCCAGTGGCCCGCCCGCCCGCCCGGCTGGTGGCTGCGTGATTCGCGCCACCCCGCCTACCCGGCTGGTTGGTGGCTGGGTGATTTCGGGAATCGCCCAGGCACCAACCGCCTGCACCAGCCCGACTCGTGGCTGGGTGATTCCAGGAATCACCAGGCAGCTGGAATCATCCAGCCACCAGCCGGACGGGCGGGCGGGCCACCGGGGTGGCACCAGCCTAGGCCGCGCCACCTCGGCGGCCCGCCCGCCCACCAGTTGGTGGCTGGGTGATTTCCTCTGCTCGGCTAGTGGCTGGGTGATTCCCAGAATCACCTAGCCACCAGCCGGGCAGGGGACTGGTGGTTGGGTGATTCCCGGAATCACCCAAACACCAGCCGGGAGGGTGGGCGGGCCACTAGGGTGGCGTAGCCTAGGGTGGCACCAACCCGGTGGCCCGCCCGCCCGCCCGGCTAGAGGCTGGGAGATTCCAGGTCGCCCCACCCCGGCAGCCCGTCTGGCTAGTGGCTGGGTGATTCCCGGAATCACCCAGTTACCAGCTAGGCGGGCGGTTGGTGGCTGGTTGATTTCCGGAATCACTCAACCACTAGCCGGGGGGGGTGACTAGTGGCTGGTTGATTCCAAGAGTCACCCAGCCACTAGCCGGGCGGGCGGTTGTGCGGCTGGTGGCTGGGTGATTCCGGGAATCAACCAGCCACCAGCCGCCAGCCTAGTTGGTGGCTACGCCCGGCTGGTGACTGGGTGATTCCGAGAATCAACGAGCCACCAACCAGGCGGCTAATGGTTGGTTGATTCCCGGAATCAACCAGCCACAAGCCGGGCGGCCAGCTAGTGGCTGGTTGATTCCCGGAATCAACCAGCCACCAGCCGAGCGGCCGATAGGTGGCTGGTTCATTCTAGGAATCAACCAGCCACCAGCCGGGTGGTCGGCCGGTGGTTGGTTGATTCCCGGAATAACCCAGCCACCAGACGGGCGGCTGACCCGTGGCTGGTTGATTCCCGGAATCAACCAGCCATTAGCTCGCCACCCAGCTGGTGGCCAGTTGATTCCGGGAATCAACCAGTCATCGGTCGGCCGCCCGGCTGGTCGCTGGTTGATTCCCGGAATCAACCAGCCACAAGCCGGGCAGCCAGCTGGTGGCTGGTTGATTCCGGGAATCAACCAGCCACTAGCAAGGTGGCCGACCTGTGGCTGGTTGATTCCGGGAATCAACCAGCCACCCGCCGGGCGGCTCGCCGGTGGTTGGTTGATTCCCGGAATCACCCAGCAACCAGTTGGGCAGGCGGCTGGTGGATGGTTGATTCTCGGAATCAACCAGCCACCAGCTGGGCAGCCAGATGGTGGCTGGTTGATTCTGGGAATCAACCAGCCACCCGCTCGACTGGTGGCTGGGTGATTAAGCCAGCTGGTGGCTAGTTGATTCCTGGAATCAACTAGCCACCAGTAGGGTGAGTGGCTGGTGGCTGGTTGATTCTGGAAATCAACCAGGCACCAGCCGCCCGGCTAGTGGTTGGTTGATTCCCGGAATCAACCAGCCACCAGCAGGGCGAGCGGCTGGTGGTTGGTTGATTCCCGGAATCAACCTGCCACTAAACGGGCAGCCAGCTGGTGGTTGGTTGATTCCCAGAATCAACCAGCCACCAACCGGGTGACCGGTTTGTGGCTGGTTGATTCCGGGAATCACACTCGGTTGGTGGCTGGTTGATTCTGGGAATCAACCAGCCATCATCGTTGATTCCCGGAATCATCCAGCCACCAGTCGGGTGGGGGAATCAACCAGCCATCAGCTAGCAGCCCGGCTGGTGCCTGGTTGATTACGGGAATCTACCAGCCACTAGCTGACTGCCCGGCTGATGGCTGTTGATTCCGCGAATCAACGAGCCACCATCTACCCGCCCAGCCAGTGGCTGATTGATTCTGGAAATCAACCAGCCACCAGCCGGGCGGGCGGTTGGTGGCTAGTTGATTCCCGTAATCAACCAGCCACCTGGTGCCCGCCCAGCTAGTGGCTGGGTGATTCCCAGAATCAACAAGCCACCAGCCGCTCCTAGAATCAACAAGCCATCGGCTAGGCGAGCGGCTGGTAACTCGTTGATTCCCGTAATCAACCAGCCACCAGCCGGGCGGCTAGTTGGTGGCTCGTTGATTCCCGGAATCAACCAGCCACCAGCCATGCGGTGGGTGGGTGGTTGATTCCCGGAATCAACAAGCCACCAACCGGCCACACGGTTGATGGCTGGCTGATTCCCGGAATCAACCAGCCACCAACCAGCCACAGGGTTGATGGCTGGCTGATTCCCAGAATCAAACAGCCACCAGTTGGCCACACGGTTGGTGGCTGATTGATTCCGGAAATCAACCAGCCACCAGTCGGGCGGGCGACTGGTGGCTGGTTGATAGCCACCAACCGGGCGAGCGGCTGGTGGCGGGTTGATTCCGGGAATCAACAAGCCACCAGCCAGGCGGGCGGCTGGTGGCTGGTTCATTCCGGGAATCAACCAGCCACCAGCAAGGCGGCCGGCTGGTGGCTGGTTCATTCCGGCTGGTGGCTGGTTCATTCCGGTGGTGGTTGATTCCCGGAATCAACAAGCCACCAGCCGCTCACCCGGCTGGTGGCTGGTTGATTCCCGAAATGAGCGGCTGGAGGCTGGTTGATTCCCGAAATCAACTAGCCACCAGCTGGGCGGAGCCACCAGTCGGGCAGGAGGTTGGTGGCTGGTTGATTCCCGGAATCAACTAGCCACCAGTTAGTGGCTAGTTGATTCCAGGAATAAACCAGGAATCAACGAGCCACCAGTCGCCCGCCCGACTGGTGGTTGGGTGATTCCCAGAATCAACCAGCCATCGGCCCAGCGGAAGGCTGGTGGCTGGTTGATTCCCGGAATCAACCATCCACCAGCTGGGCGCCCGGCTGGTGGCTCTGCCCGACTGGTGGCTGGTTGATTCCCGAAATCAACCAGCCACCAGCAGGGCGGCCGACCGGTGGCTGGTTGATTACGGGAATCAACTAGCCACCAGCCGGGCGGCTGACCGGTGATTGGTTGATTCCCGGAATCACCCAGCCACCAGTCGATCGGGCGGCCTCTGGCTGGTTGATTCCCGGAACAAACCAGCCACCAACTCGCTGCCAGGTTGGTGGCTGTTTGATTCCCGGAATCAACCAGCCACAAGCCGGGCGGCAGACCAGTGGCTGGTTGATTCCGGAATCAACCAGCCACTAGCCGGGCGGCCGGCCAGTGGTTGTTTGATTCCTGGAATGACCCAGCCACCAGTCGGGCGAGCGGCTGGTGGCTGGTTGATTCCCGAAATCAGCCAGCCACCGGCTGGCCACCCAGCAGGTGGCTGGTTGATTCCAAGAATCAACCAGCCACCAGCCGCCCGCCCGACTAGTGGCTGGGTGATTCGGGGAATCAACCAACAACCGACCGGCCGCCCGGCTGGTGGCTGGTTGATTCCCGGAATCAACAGCCCACCGGCCAGCCGCCCGGCTGGTGGCCGGGGAATCAACTAGCCACCAGCCGGGCGGGCGACTGTCGGCTGGTTGATTCCCGTAATCAACCAGCCACCAGCCGGGTGGGCGGCGGGTGGATCAACCAGCCACCAGTTGGCCGCCCGGTTGGTGGCTGGTTGATTCCCGGAATCAACCAGCCACCAGATGGCTGCCCGACTGGTTGATTCCCAGAATCATCTAGCCACCAGCCGGGCGGGGTAATCAACCAGCCACTAGCTGGCAGCCCGGCTGGTGCCTGGTTGATTCCGGGAATCAATCAGCCACCAGCCGGGTGGAGCCACCAGCCTCCCGGCTGGTGGCTCCGCCCGGCTCCAGCTGGTGGATGGTTGATTTCCGGAATCAACTAGCCATCGGCCGCCGCCCAGCCGGTGGCTGGTTGATTCCGGGAATCACCCAGCCACCAGCCCGACTGGTGGCTAGTGGCTGGTTGATTCCCGGAATCAACCAGTCACCAGCCGCCCGCACGGCTGGGTGATTTTGGGAATCACCCCGCCACTGGCTGGGCGGGTTGTTGTGGCCCGTTGATTCCAGGAATCAACCAGCGACAAGTCGGGCGGCCAGCTGGTGGCTCGTTGATTCTCGGAATCAACCAGCCACCAGCCACCCGGCCCGCTGGTGGCTGGGTGATTCCCGGAATCAACCAGCCACCAGCTGGCCGCCAGGCTAGTGGCAGGTTGATTCCGGGAATCAACCAGCCACCAGGCCATTCCAGGAATCAACCAACCACCACCTGGCCACCCGGTTGGTGGCTGGTTGATTCCGGGAATCAACCAGCCACCAGCTGGCCGAATCAACCAGCCACCAGCTGGGCGGCCAGCTGGTGGCTGGTTGATTCCCGGAATCAACCAGCCACCAATCGGGCAGGCTGCTGGTGGCTGGTGGCTCGTTGATTACTGGAATCAACCAGCCACCAGCCGGGCGGCCAGTTCATGGTTCGTTGATTTCCGGAATCAACCAGCCACTAGCCACCCGACGGGTGGCTGGTTGATTCCGGCCCAGTTGGTGGCTGGTTGATTCCGGGAATCAACCAGCCACCAGCTGGCCGCTCGGCTGGTGGCTAGATGATTCCAGTAATCAACCAGCCACCAGTCGGGTAGGCGGGTGGTGGCTGGTTGATTCCGGGAATCAACCAGCCACCAGCCGCCTGGCGGGTTGATTCCGGGAATCAACAAGCCACGCTTGACTGGTGGCTGGTTGATTCCCGGAATCATCCAGCCACCAGCCGCCTCCCCGGCTGGTGGCGGGTTGATTCTGGGAATCAACAAGCCACCAGCCGGGCGGGTGGCTGGTTGATTCCGGGAATCAACCAGCCACCAGCCAGGCGGAGCCACCAGTCGGGCGGGCGAATGGTGGTTGGTTGATTCCGGGTATCAACCAGCCGCCCGGCTCGTGGCTGGTTGATTCCGGGAATCAACCAGGAATCAACCAGCCACTAGCCGCTTGCCCGACTAGTGGCTGGGTGATTCCCGAAATCAACCAACTATCGGTCGAGCGGGCGGCTGGTGGCTAGGTGATTCCCGTAATCAACCAGCTACCGGCCGGGCTGGCGGCTGGTGGCTAGTTGATTCCCGGAATTAACCAGCCACCATCCGTGGGCTTGGCTGGTGTCCCTGCCCGACTGGTGGCTGGTTGATTCCCGAAATCAACCAGCCACCAGTTGGGCGGCCATCCGGTGATTGGTTGATTCCTGGAATCACCCAGCCACCAGTTTGGCGGGCGGCTGGTCGCTGGTTGATTACGGGAATCAACCGGCCACAGGTCGGCCGCCCGGCTAGTGGCTGGTTGATTCCGGGAATCAACCAGCCACCAGCCGGGCAGCCGACCAGTGGCTGGTTGATTCCGGGAATCAACCAGCCACCAGTCGGGCAGCCGGCCAGTGGTTGGTTGATTCCCGGAATCACCCAGCCACCAGTCGGGCGGGCGGCTGGTGGCTGGTTGATTCCCGGAATCAACCAGCCACCAGTCGCCCGCCCGGTAGGTGGTTGGTTGATTCGGGGAATCAACCAGCCACCAGCCGCCCACCCGACAGGTGGCTGGGTGATTCCGGGAATCAACCAACCACCGGCCAGCCGCCCGGCTGGTGGCTGGTTGATTCCCGGAATCAACCAGCCACCTGCCGAGCGGGCGCCAGCCACCAGCCAGCCGGGCAGCTGGTGGCTAGATTCTGGGAATCAACTTTCTGGGAATCAACTTGGCAACACTGGTTGAGAATCAACCTGCCACACCCGGGAATCAACCAGCCACCAGATGGCCGCCCAGCGGTTGGTTGATTCCCAGAATCAACCAGCCACCAGATGGCCGCCCAGCTGGTGGTTGGTTAATTCCGGGAATCAACCAGCCGCCCGCCCGGTCGTTGACTGGTTGATTCCTAGAATTATCTAGCCACCAGCTGGGCGAGGGAATCAACCAGCCACCAGCTGGTTGCCCGGCTGGTGCCTGGTTGATTCCGGGAATCAACCAGCCATCAGCCGGGAGGGCGGCTGGTGGCTGGTTGATTCCAGGAATCAACGAGCCACCAGCCGGGCGGGCGGCTGGTGGCTGGTTGATTCCTGGAATCAACCAGCTACCCGCCGGGCGGGAATCAACTAGCCACCGGCCGCCCGCCCGGCGGGTGGCTGGTTCATTCCGGGAATCACCCAGCCACCAGTCGGGCGGGCGGGCGGCTGGTGGCTGGTTGATTCCCGAAATCAACCAGCCACCCGCCCAGCTGGTGGCTGGGTGATTCTCGGAATCAACCAGCCACCGGCTAGGCGGGTTGCTGGTGGCTCGTTGATCCCGGAATCAACTAGCCACCAGCTGGTGGCTAGTTGATTCCCAAAATCAACCAGCTGGTGGCTGGTTGATTCCCGGAATCAACCAGCCACCAGCGGCGGAAAGCTGGTGGCTGGTTGATTCCGGGAATCAACCAGCCACTAGCCGCCCAGGCTAGTGGCAGGTAGATTCCGGGAATCAACCACCAGGCTGGTTGATTCCCGGAATCTACCTGCCACTAGCCGGGCAGAAAGCTGGTGGCTGGTTGATTCCGGGAATCAACCAGCCACCAGTCGGGCGGGCAGCTGGTGGTTGGTTGATTCCGGTAATCAACCCGCCACCAGCCGGGCCGCCGGCCGGCTGGTTGATTCCGGCTGGTTGCTGGTTGATTCCCGGAATCAACCAGCCACTAGCCACCGGCCCGAATGGTGGCTAGTTGATTCTTGGAATCAACCAGCCACCAACCGGGCGACCGGTTGGTGGCTGGTTCATTCCGGGAATCAACCAGGCACTAGTTGGCCACCCGGTTGGTGGTAGGTTGATTCTGGGAATCAACCAGCCACCAGCCGGGCGGGCAACCAGTGGCTGGTTGATTCCGGGAATCAACCAGACACCAGCTGGCCGCCCCGCTGGTGGCTGGTTGATTCCGGGAATCAACCAGGAATGATTCCGAGAATCAACCAGGAATCAACTAGCCACCAGCCTCCCGCCCGACTGGTAGCTGGGTGATTCCCGGAATCAACCAGCCACCAGCCGTGCGGGTGGCTGGTTAATTCCAGGAATGAGCCAGCCACCATCCAGGCGGCCATCTGGTGGCTGGTTGATTCCAGCCACCAATCGCCTGCCCGGCTGGTGGCTCCTCCCGACTTGTGGTTGGTTGATTCCCGGAATCAACCAAGCACCAACCGGGTGGCCAGCTGGTGGCTGGTTGATTCCCGGAATCAACCAGCCACCAACCGGCTGCCCGGTTGGTGGCTGGGTGATTCCCCCTCCCAGCTGGTGGCTGGGTGATTCCGGGAATCAACCAGCCACCAGCCGGGTGGCCAGCTCTTTGCTGGTGGATTCTCGAAATCAACCAGCCACTAGCCGGCCGCCTGGCTGGTGGCTAGTTTATTCCTGGAATCACCTAGCCACCAACCGGGCAGGTGGGTGGTGGTTGGTTGATTCCAGAATAAACCAACCATCAGCTGGCCGCCCGGCTGTGGCTGGTTAATTTACGGAATCAGCCAGCTACCAGCCGAGCGGGTGGCTGGTCACTAGTTGATTATCGGAATCAACCAGCCACTAGCCGGCCGCCGGGCTAGTGGCTGGTTGATTCCTGGAATTACCCAGCCACCAGCCAGGCAGCTGGTGGCTAGTTGATTCCGGAAATCAACCAACCACCTGCTGGCCGCCCGGCTGGTGGTTGGTTGATTCCCGGAATCACCCAGCGATCAGCCAGGCGGACGGCTGGTGGTTGGTTGATTCCGGAAATCAACTAGCCACCAGTCGTCTGCCCAGCTGGTGGTTGGGTGATTCCAGGAATCAACCAGCCACCAGCCGGGCGAGCGGCTGGTGGGTGGTTGATTCCTGGCTGGCTGGTGGGTGGTTGATTCCCGGAATCAACCAGTGGCTGGCTGGTGGCTGGTTGATTCCCGGAATCACCCAGCCACCAGCCGCCCGCCCTGCTGGTGGCTGGGTGATTCTGGGAATGAACCAGCCGCCCGCTCGGCTGGTGGGAATCACCCAGCCACCAGCCGCCCGGCCGACTGGTGGCTGGTTGATTCCTGGAATCAAAAGCAAAAGGAGAGATAGTTAATATTTATTAAAAACCACAATTATTGGTTGACTATCTTATAGACATTTGTGAGATGAAGGAGATTGGGTTCTGGATTTATTTTCTGGCACAGGTAAGTTTTATTATATGGAATTGAACTTCAATATGTTATTTTTTAATCAATATGTCATTGTACTAATTTAGTTCATTATTTCTTTTGTGCTTGATAATTAGGTACAACGCTAGTATGTTGCCTTCAAAAAGGAAGAAATTGCATTGCAATTGAAAAAGATCCAGTACAGTGCAATTTCATTCAGCAAAGAATTAATGTTCTTCAATTTCTTCCAGATACAATGCAAGAAATTGGGTTGAATAAAGGGGACTTTAGTGAATCACGTGTGACAAAAAGGCAAAGGAACCCCAACCACCATTAAATGGAATGTTTGGAAAGACATACATTGGGAGATTCACAGACATCAAGGACCCATTAGAAGAGGAAAGTGAGCAAAAGGAAACAGAAAATATTGTGGAAAAAGACAATGATGAAACTCTAGAGGACGAATAGTTTGGATTACATGACATTGTTGATTAAATTTAAGTTATGCTTGTAAATCAAGCTTTGCAATGTTTTGACTTTGATATTTTATGAGAATAATAAACACTCAATTAGGGTTGTTATACGTTCAATATTTGTAATATATGATTTTCGCATTGATTTTTAAGTTAATCATTATTTTTTTTTTTAAAAGTGATTATTATTATTTTTTTGACATGAAATTCATTAAAAAAAAACTATTATTTAATCGTTTTTTGTTAAAATTATCGTATAAAAATTGTAATTTGACATGTCAATTCTAGCAAAAAAATATCAAAACATGTAGTTTTTTAGTTATATTTATGTTAAAAATGGTTATTTTTATGTCCATTGTTAAAAATATTGTTTTTTACAAACAATTATTTTATGTGGATTCAAAAATTAATTAAGGATGTATAAATATGTAGAATATCGAAAATTCTAAATATCGACCTCCTAATTTAAAAATGCAAAACAATAAAACCTCACTAAAAAAAAAGTTAAAATTAAAATAAAAAAACAAGAAAATGTGAAGAAAACGGCCACTTCAAAAATGATCAAATTTACAAAATAATTATTTACATTTTATACATTAGAAAATTTAAGGCCAAAACACAGGGTTTTTAAAAAAAGGGGGTGATGCAGAACACTTGCTTTTTTAAATCAGCATGAAAATCACTACCATTCTAAAACGATTCTAAAACGTAATGTACATAAAAAAATTAAAGTGCCAAAAAGTATGCTCTAAAAAAAACATGTTCGTTCTGCATCACCCCTTTTCAAAATCAGGTCACTTTTTTGCTATCTCTATGAAACGGGTAACAGTATCAGTTCCCGTTTCAAAGTTTACATTGTTATATCCTCCCAAACATTTATTTACTATCTCAATTTTCCCATTAGATTGAGGATGATAAGATGAGCTATGAGCTAACTGAGTACCAAGACAAGAAAATAATGTTGTCCAAAAATTTCCAGTAAAAATGGGATCTCTGTCACTTACAATAATTTTTGGGTTTCCATGTAGCTTTTGAATTGTTTCCATAAATGCAGTAGAAATTGTACTCGCTTTAAATGGATGAGATAATGCACAAAAGTGTGCATACTTGGTAAGTCTGTCAACTACCACCATGATAACACTCTTTCCTTCGGATTTGGGTAAACCTGTGATAAAATCCATTGAAACCTCCTCCCAACGTTTGCTTGGAATGGATAAAGGTTGTAATAGTCCTGGAGTCTTAATTGTTTCAACTTTATTTTGTTGGCAAACCAAACATTCCGCCACAAAATTTTAAATATCTAATTTAAGGTCATCCCAAAAAAAATCCTTCTTAACCATGTGGTAGGTTTTTAGAAATCCTGAGTGCCCTCCTAAGGTAGAGGTGTGCAAGTCCGTAAGAATATTTTGTTTGAGTTGGGAATTCTTACATAGGTATAACCAATCCTTGTACCATAACGAATCGTTTTTCCAGATAAATGTATCAGATGTACTAGGATCTTGTTGTATCTTTTGAATGAGTGCCCACACTTCCTCGTCATTCTTCCATTCATCCCTTGCTTCATTTATCCAATCTGGTTGGATAATAGAAATGGCGCAAAGAAATGCTTCCACATCCTCATCCTTTCTTGAGAGTGCATCTGCCACAACATTTTGCTTCCCTTTTTTGTAGATGATTTCAAAGTCATAACCCAACATCTTTATGACCCATTTTTGCCGCTCTTCTGAAGATAATCTTTTTTCTAAAAAGTATTTAAGACTATCATGATCTATTTTTACCTTGAAGTGACTTCCCATTAGGTAGGGTCGCCATTTCTTAAGTGCATGTAGTATTGCCCACATTTCCTTCCCATAAATAGCTTTGTTTAAATACTTTCCTTTGATTGCACGACTTTCGAAAGCAATGGGTCTTCCTTCTTGCATTAAAATAGCACCAATTCCATTTCCCGAGGCATCACATTCCACAATAAAGGTTTTTGTGAAGTCCGATGTAGCTAAGACTAGTGCTTGACACATTGCCTCTTTAAGATGTTCAAAGGCCTTCGTTGCTTCTGGAGTCCATGAAAATGCATCTTTCTTCAATAATGTTGTTAGAGGTGCTACTATTCTCCCATAATTCTTAACAAACTTGTGATAATACCTTGTCAACCCAAGAAATCCTCATAGATGCTATATGGATGTGGGGATTTTCCATGCGGAAATTTCTAAAAATAATATAAGTGCCTGCTTTTGGTTACTAAAAATAGATCCCTAATTTTTAGGGATGGTTTTTGTTTTTTTCTTTTTCGAGAAAAACTGCCACGCATTATCTAGAAAGATTGTGTAGTTCTGGAAGGACTGGGCAACTCCCTGGCTCATGCATTGCGCGGTTTCTGAGCATAGTGAGATCTAGGCAATTTATGGGTTAAGTTTCGGGTTGCCCCTCCATGACTATGCATTTCCAAAGCACAAGGCTCATTAGTAGTCAAGACTGCACAATTCCCAACAGCAAGGTCAATTTGCCCTCAAGAATTGCACAATTTTATGAGGCAAGCCCAAAATTGTTGCAGGACCAAGTTAGGAGATCATCTTATGGGTTAGAAAATTAAATAAATGAGAAAACACAAGGAAAGATGAAAATAAAAAAGACTCAATTGAAGCACAAGTACCTGGATCAGTGCAAGATGAGTTGTTGTGGTTTAGAAGGAAAGCTCCAAAATTGATACATAGGCAAAATTTTGGAGGGTGGTTGTAGTTGCTACAACAAGTTTCTAAAGTTGTTGGAAAAAGGCACAGTGAGTCTCAGAAATGGCAATCTTCTAAGTGACATCTAAATATGTGATCAAGGACATGATCTCATCTTTCATTCCAGGAACTGTGTGATAAGGAGATCATCTATAGGAAAAAAGGTAGGAAGAGTAAGAACAACAGATAATGTATACATACTTGGTGAAATTCAAGAATAAAATGTTACATGAGTCAATCAAATGAAATTTGGTTATGGAATAGACGTTTGAGACATCTAAGCTTTGATAAATTGGTGAATATTAGCAAAACCCAAGCAGTGTGAGATATCCCTAGAATCTCAAAACCAGAAAATGTTATATGTGTACCATGTCAACATGGAAAGAAAACCAAGACCAGTTTCAAATCAAAGGAATGTACAAAATCAATGCCTCAGTTAATCACTCATGTAGATCTATGTGGTCCAACCAGAACTCCAACCCTACAAGCAAAAAGGCAAATATAATGAAGTGGGTTTTTTTCATAAGATATAAGTCAAAAGCACTAGATTGTTTTAAAACATTCAAAGCAGTAGTTGAAAATAAAAGTGAGTTGAAGAAAAAATGCTTAAGAAGAAATAGAGGTGGAGAATTGACTTCAGGATAATTCAATGAATTCTGTGAAAAAAATGGAATCAAGAGGCAAATTTAAGTTGCTAGGAATTCCCAACAAAATGGAATGGTAGAAAGAAAGAACATATCTATACAAGATACTACAAGAACAATGTTATTGGAAGTTGACTTACAAGATAAATTTTAGAGGGAGGTAGTTGGGATAGTAGTATACATCATGAACAGGGCACAACTTCAGGTAAATAGTGACAAACTCGATACAAACTATGGAAATGAAGGCTTGCTTCAATGAAACACTTGATAATATATGGAAGCAAAGTATTTATGAGGATTAATGATAATTCGCTAGGAAAGTTTAATTCTCATGTTAATGAAGGAACTTTTGTCGGACACTCTTTGAGAAGTAAGGCCTATAAATGCTACAACAATCGTTTGTAGAAGGTGGTAGAAATAATTGATATAAAGATAGATGAGACTCTTCCTGAAAGAGAAGTAGAATTAGTAAATGCAAAAGATCCTATCTTTTTGGATCAAGAGGAAGGTGTTGCAAAATACACTACAAGGAAAATACCTTCTAGTAGCAAAGGCTTTTAGTGTTATAAAATTGGCAAAAATTGTCAAAAAAACATCCAGTAAAACATTTGATTATGATAGCGGATGTTTTAGCGAAGATTATAATGAAACTTCATCATAATTAAAAAAAATTTAGGCAGTCAGAGGTTTTAGCGGATGTTTTTTTTTACGGTGCGCTTCATGGAACAAGTAGCACTGGTGTGCTACATATATAAAAGCATCGAGTTGCATACATAATTAAAATCACCAAGACGTTGAATTCAAAGAACACTGTTGTTTGAAATATATACCACCCTGGTGCTTATATATAATAAAAAAAACCCCCATGGGGCATTATTTTAAGGAACAGCGTCGGGGCACGCAAAAAATAATTGCAGTCCCAATGTGAATGTTTAAACTTACATCATTGATGCATATTGTTTGTATAAACATATCAGTGTGTTAGTGATATAAAAGGACCTGTATTTTTAATTTTAGTAATTCACCGAGGCTGGAAATAATATTTTGTAGGATCGGGGTGTTAGTTCTATGAAAGCACTAGTACATTAAGAATTACAATGCACCAAGGAGCCAATTGCAAACAATACTGGTGCTTGAAGAAGTTAACACCCCAATGTTGTTGTTTTTTGAAAATGCACCGGTCATGAAAAAATATTTCGTCACAGTGCTTTTATATAACATAACGCACCGATGCATTTTTATGTTATGGACACACCAATTTATTGAATGAGAGTTTCTCTTTTTTTGAAACATCGACCTATGACAATGTAGTTATTGTAATTTTTTAAATATGTTATTCATCGAAAAATTGACATATATCTTATAATAGTATTCATATAGAGTTAAATTTGATTAGTGCATTGATATATGATGTTTCGATTAACTTGTTATACTATCAGATTTAAGATATATTCATTATAATATTTAGCCATCCATTTATTTAATTAGTGGTGTAACATTTCACAACGCTTTTGATAACATAATAGAATAAATAAAATGTATTTTATTATATATCAATAAGATGCTCTTTGTAATACAAATTGGGATCGTTATTGGTAACCCCTTGTCTTTCAATTGGGACATTATGTCCATTACATTAAACAAAATGTATAATTTTCATAGATAATTATTTCAAAAAATACAATAGGTTGCATTGATATCCAAATAGATCATCATTCTTCGCTGGAAGTGTTGTCAGTGCTCAAGTTACTTCCATGACTTAGGTTATTTGGAGGAATGTTTTGTTGATTGCATCCATTATTTTTGTCTTCTTGATCTTGTTCCATCTGGAAACACAAAGTGTAATGAATGTATATAAATTGGTGAGAATAATGAAAATTGAAATAAATAATATACATCAATGTAAATCGAATAGCAATGTAACATAGCAATAAGTGACTCATAAAATGTGCACATGTTTTCAAAACCAAGTCACATGCCTAGTTGCAACAAGTCTTATGTTGGCGTAGTTCCATACTTTGTTTCTTGTGTATTTTAAACCCCATTATAAATCATAGATTTAACATAAAGGATTTTTTGGGAAGCATATAATAAGGGGAGTATACACACAGATCTGTCACTGCACAGTGACGTATGCTTGGTTTTATTTGAATCTTTCAAATGTTGAGTCTAGTAAAGGGTTTTTCTTGATGTTTCTTGCTTATGTTTAGTCATTGATTGTCTTGGAAAGTCCTGCTTCTGGCAAATTTTTAGCTTCCTGTCTCTCTTTGCGAAAAGACCTAGTCAACCTAGGGTTTTCTTTTTGTTAAGGTGTTGATTTCTGTGTTTGCGTTCAAGGCTTCTCAGTGAAGTTCTTAGCTATTATGATTCTTTGGAACGGAGAATTGGTTTCAATTCGTTTATAACCTAGTCTTTGCATTACTTTTCCTTGCTTTCCTGAAATTTGGTGTTCTTGGCTTTTTCTGGGATTTTGAGAAAGTTTTTCTTGCAATCTTGAAAAGTTTTCTTGGTCTTCTTGAATTCTTTCTTGTTTGTTGGAGTTTGTGTGCTGCTCTTCATATCATTTCATTTGAGTTCGTAGCCTCTTGTCACTCTAATTCTTATCATGCTTGTGATATTTGTGGCTTGTGAAGTTTGAGGTTCTTTATGCTTGAATTTGATTGTGAAGCCTTTAGTAGTTTTTGCTTTCTCGAAAACTCTTTATGTCCTTAAAAAGAAAAAAGATAAAAACATTATTTTGTAGCCTTTACTTTTTTTTTTTTTTTTGTTTTTTTTTTTGTTCTCTTTATCGTTTTGAGCAAGTGTGAACTCTGTTCATTAGGTTGAATTCCCTTGATTTTGGGAAGAGTTTGTTAGTGAATTTGTTCGTCCTCATGTCAAGTTTGGCCTCTTGATTGTTTTGAGAAACACATTTGTTTGTTTTTAGAGTAGTCTTTTGAATCTTTCATTAAACATTTTGTTTGCATTAGGATAGTTGCACTGTAAGCATTTTTAGTCCTTTTCTGTAGATTTTGAATGTGTGAGTGTGTGCTTTGAAAAAAGAAAAAGAAATTTTATCTTTCATAGTTTGTTTGTAGAACCTTGTAGAAATCTCTTTTCATCAAAAGAAAAAAAGTTGCATGTACCTGTATCTAGTTTTTCTATTGATTTCTTTTTCCTCCATAACATCATAAATTTTCACTTCCATCTTATCCCTAACCTAAGAAAAGCCATTAAAATCAAGTGTTTAGTATAAACTGAACTAGAATTTTTTTATTTTTCATAGTAACATTAACTAGACTATGTCATATTAGGGCCTTGGAATAGGAAAGTGGAGAGTTAACTCTCCAAGGCCACAATAAATTTAAAACATTGAAGGTGATTAAAAGAATGAAATCCAGTGTCGTGAATTTGATTGGGAAAGCTCTTCTCTTCTGGGAGTTAAGCACGAGGGCGAGTGAAGGCAGGAAAGAGAGATATCCCCTCTCCGACTTGTTGGATCCTGACCAAAGACTGTTCTGCCGGGTTGCCGATACGAACTGGTGACCATAGTTTCCTTTCCTAGGGACCACATAGGTGACTGCGAGGGGGAATACCCATGGTACCTAAGGCAAACATTGTATCACTCTCATTAGTACTTCTAGAGGGTGCCCTTGTGAAGCTTGGGTACTTGAACTGGCAAAGGATTTTGATTGGAGGTCAATGTAATTTTTTTTGTTACCTTCACTGGTAGGCTTGGGCTACCATTACCCCAAACTTTCTTTGGAAGATCCTTTATATCACTTTCTTGTATTTTGATGTCTGGTCCTAATCACTCGGAGCGGAAATACCTGAAAGTAGCTTGTTTGATTGTATCTTCAGGGACATTTTAGTGAGTGCTCTTTGCTCCTAGATTTCCATAGCTTTATAATTTTTTGAGTCTTTACAACTTCTCATAATAATTAAAAGTGGCAGATCGACCAGTTCATCTATTTAGGAGGCTTCGTGGGATCTCACTTATGAGTGTCGAGCCTTCTTCTAAAATGTGTAGGAGCAATTATGCTGGTGATTTTCAATCAGTAGCAGCGAACACATTGAAGATTGATCCTCTGCATCAGGTTATAATTTCACAAGGTAGACCTAGTGCAAGTCACGATTTGGATAGGGATACCCCTGTCCTTTCTAGGGTACTCTCCCATTCGAAAGACGAAGATGAGGTTGAAGAGATTCCTGAGTCACCTATGACTCATTCTTAACCTCTTCCTTCTAATTATCCAGACGTTCTTTTGTACGTTGGGACCCCAACTCACAGGTCAACAAGCCCTATTTTTTATCGTCCTTTTCCTTCGATGACCACTGCTGGGAGCACGAATTTGGCTATGAGTACTACTAGTGAGCATGCTCCTCTTTCAGTTCAAGGAGGAGGTACTATTGCTATATTTATTTTCACTCCTAGTACTACAATATTTGGCTCTACTTCCATTCCATCTTCAAGTGGGGGTAGCCAAGCTTTTTCTTCCCACACTAGTTCCTTCCCCTTTGGGATGCCTTCTAGTTCAATTCCCTCGATTCCTCTGTCCATCCCATCCGATGTTTCCATAGCCATGACTTGTATGGCTAGTGGTTTAGCCATTTTTCAGGGTTTTCCTTTTGGAAGTGGTCACATACCTCATTCTAATCTTTCTTTAGGATCTCTTCCTTTTTTCGCTCAATGTCAAAGTTATGATCCTTTTCAAGGGTAGACTAACCCTGCTTTTAGTGGCTTAGGCACTGAGAATCAGTTTTATTTTGGTCACCAGGGGAACATGCACTACTCCTCTATAAGTTCCTTTCAGGCTTTTTCTCCCTTCGCTAATGCATGGAACCCTTACCGAGGGATCTCCTCTCCTTTTAATACTTCACTTGGGGGAAATATTCCTGGTTATGGTAAGTTTTCAGCATGAGTTGATCAAACTCTAAATTTCTCTGGACCATAAGGTTTTCCTTATGGTTCAGTTTCTTCTACGAGAAATCCTTGGCAACGTGGTGCTTCTACAAATGTAGGATATTATTTTCAGACTGCTAGGAATCCCTCTCGTAGTAGGTGGAATTCTCAAGCTCTTCGGCACTTACCATTCCTGGAAACCCTAAATTTTCCGGATCTCTCAAAATTGACGAATGATCCCATTTGATATAATCCAGTGTGGCCTTTGGTCGCTATCAAACTTGCATCGGATATTCCAAAATTCGAAGGAAATTCTGGGGAGGATCTGGTTGACCATATAACAACATTTCATTTATGGTGTTCATCTAACTCCCTAATTGATGATTCAATTAGGTTGAGATTGTTTCAGTGCACCTTAACTAGAAATGTTGCTAAATGGTATATAAAGCTTAATGGGGGTACCTTTTCTTCGGTTGGTGAGTTGGCTACTATGTTTTTAAACCATTTTCACTTTCATGTTCGGTATGATGCTGGAACTAAGCTATTGGGTAGTTTCCAACAAGATACAACAACTCACATTTCTGACCATATTCAGGAATGGTGGAGAAGGAATAGGCTTGTCAAAGCCTATATTCCTAATGAATTCCTTCTTGAATGGTTTTAAAATATTTACAACCAGAAATTTCTAAGGATGTATTGCTCTCCGGAGTGTTCACTGAAGAACATGCTATCTTTAGAGCCTAGCAATTAGAACTTATATATTCTCAGTCTGGGATTCTTGAGAAGATTTTTCCTGATGCTCCTCGATCCAAGATCGATTTAGCTAAACCGAAGCTAGGTCCCCATGTCGACGGGATTTTTGGATTGATCGAGAGTAGTATTGATAACCTACTAATTCAATTGCATTAGTTGTCTTTACAAACTGCTTCTTCAATTCAGGCATCATCGTCAGTGTCTATGCCTTCTCAACCTTCAACTATTAACGTTTTCCAATCTTCCAACCCCAAAGGAAATCAACAATCTGATGGGAAGAAGAAGGGACGAGGTAAGAAGAAAGATAAGGATGGGAAGGGCAATGCAAACAAACCCTATAATAATACTACGGAAGGTAAAAAGGAGTCTAAAAATAAACTTAAGCTCCCTTGTAAATTGTGAAATGGAGACCATTTAACTCATATTTTCCCTAAGATTCATGACGCTCAGCGCTTGTTAGTGCAGCAAGGTTCTTCTAGCTCCTAGGAAGTTCTAACTAACCCTTTTCCCCAAGGGCAACAAACGTTTGTTGGCACGAATGGTAGTACTGGAAACCCCAAAGGGGGTAACCAGGAAGGGTAAAATCCATCAAATGTATATGTGAGGAGTACTCATGTCGATGTTGCTACAAGGTCACTTGATTATGGTGAACCGGAATCCTCTAAGGCTAAGGTCGCTCCCGATGTTCCAGGGCCACTCCATATTGAGAGGCCCCTAGTTGAGTCTATATCTCGAATGTCGAAAGGCTCTGCAAAACATTCGATGATTAACCCTAATGCCAGGGTTGTCCAGAACTACTCCATTGTTGAAGATCTACCCCAAATCCCTTGTGTGATGTCTACATTAGAGGTACTCCAGTCGTGTCCAGCACAAAGGAATGTGCTACTCACTGCAATCGGGACTATAGACCCGAAAAACCCTCTTATTGTTACATTTGAAATGTAAAATATTAAGAAGAGACTACCTCATCATATGGCTTTTAAAACTAAATCTACATATCGAAAGATCAATAACTTGTGAATTGTAGTTGATGAGGGAGCTTCCACGTGTGTCATGTCTATTGCATGTTGGAAAGCTATCAGATCTCCTCAAGTTGTTCCTTCACCTACTCCCATCTATGTTGGGGGCAAGGTGGTCAATATAGAGGTGGAAATAGTCAATGCAAATTTGGATTATAATCTTCTATTGGGACGAAATTAGATTTATGAAATGGATGCCATTGTATCATCATTATTTCGCATCCTATGCTTTCCCCATGAAGGGAGAATTGTTATTGTTGATCAGATGGAGTATTCTCCGAAAGAATCCAATGCATCCTCTGATTCCTCCGTTCCCTTGGTGAATAATCCCAAGAAACCTGTTGAGAATTTAGGAGTTGGAATGTATTCTTCATTGATGGGTACTTTTTATCTTCCTTCTCCTGTTGCTTGAATAAATGTCATTTCATCGTCCAAGACCCCTTCTCGAAGAGATTTTTTTAGAACTCATTATTTTTTGGATCCTTGGCCCTTACCCTCTTCTACCACCACATTAGAAGTAGGGCAAGTGGGTGGAATGGCATATCCTATGTCTGCAGCTGAAATTTCTTATCAATTTATTGTCAACACTGTAGATTTCGATCCTACTCCTCTTTCACTGGAGGAATTGGATGGAGATGTGGCTCTGGCTTGGACTCTTGACTCTACTTCTTCTATGGACTACCTTGATATTGTTTTACCATCTGAGGAAGCAATCCTAGAAGAAATGACGGGTATAGATAGACCATGGGATGATTTTCATCATCGGTCATATTTTCTCCCAGACTTGCGTGAAGTAGAATCAAGTTTGTCTAGTCCTTCATTCATTGGTGTTGTTCACACAGTTTTGAACCCTTTGGCTCCAGTACAGGTTTTTTCCAAAGGCAACATGTTCGTTATTTCGGAAACTATTCCGGTGAACATCTCCAAGAATCCCAATATAGTTTTAAACTTGACCTAGTTTTTTTTTTTTCAATAGACTTATTAAATTATTAGTGGGTTAATAAACCTTGGTGATTATTCCCTATTTATCCCATGATACCTTTGGTAAATGAATTTAAATAAATTTAATACGTAATTTAAATAATTATAAACAATTTATCCCAAACATATTCATAGAACTAACCCTTAATTTATTACTTATTTAGTTACATTTACCGTGTAAATAAATAAACTTAGTATTATTTAACTAATTAACTAACTAGTTATTAATAGTCCTGTAGTGGATACTTCGAGACTAAGCTCAAAATAACTAACTAATTATCAATAGTCCTATAGTGATACATGTAATTTAAAGTATTTTTTAGGTTCTAAGTTTTAGCTCATTAAAACAAATTAGTTATATATAACTAAATATTAAATAAACAATCTTAGAATTATGTGAACTAATTAAATAACTAGTTTTATAACAGTCCTATAATTAATACTTATCTTTGGACAATTTATTTAGATTTAAAGTTTTAAAGAAGATATTAAAAAAAAAAATTAATTTAAGTACGTTAAAATAAAAATAATGAATTTATTTAACAAACTAACTATTTAATTAATTAATTATATTAATTTTATTCCTTTTCCTGTCTCTCGGTCCAGTCAACTGTAGTTGTTGCCCAATCCCTTATAGTTGCTTCCTTGGTCAAAAGTAGTTGTTTTTATATCCATTGAATGATCGATCTCTCTATTTAACTTGTTGCCTTGATCTGATTCTTCATCTTGTCCTGACGATGAACCACACTGGTTGGTTCGAAACGCGTCGACAAATGAATTTTAATGTGATTATTGCCAAAAATCATCTTAACAAACTTAATATGGATCACAGAAGCTTATATTCAATGAATTCTAATGTGATTATTGCCGAAAATCATCTTAATAATCCCAATATAATCGAGAATGTTTTCATTGGAGCCGAATGCTCCCCTAAAGAAATTCAAATCTATATTGATCTTTTTAAAGAATTATGTGATGTGTTTGCTTGGTCTTATGAGGAAATGCTTGGAATTGATCCATCAATAGTCTAGCATGAGATCAATAATTACACGAATGTGAAGCCTATACGGCAAAATCTTCGACCGGTAAACCCTAGGAAAGTGGCAACTATCAAAGCCGAGGTTGAGAAGCTGCTCAAGGCAGGTTTTATATACCATGTTCTGTTGACTGAGTGGGTCTCAAATCCAGTCTCGGTTGATAAGAAACAATGAATGATCTGCATATGTATATACTTTAGGGATTTAAATAAGGCTTGTCCTAAATATAATTTCCCCACACCATTTATTGATCAGAATATTGACGAATGTGCAGAAAATGAGATTTTCTCCTTCAAGGACAGTTTCTCGGGTTATAATCAGATTACTATCCATCCTGAAGATCAGCATAAGATAGATTTTATCTTCCCCTGGGGTACTTTTGCATACAAAAAGATGCCTTTTGGCCTTAAAAATGTTGGAGCTACTTTTCAGCAAGCCATGTCCTATGCTTTCCACGATATCAAACATATCATTGAAGCTTATTTGGATGATCTAGCTACTCATTCTCAAAAAATAATTGATCATCCTCATCATCTTCGATTGGTTTTTTAGCGATGTCATTTTTACAAAATCTGGTTGAATCCATATACATGCATTTTCACTGTCACATCCGGTCAACTATTGTGATTCATTGTATCTACTAAAGGGACTCATGTAGATCCTTTCAAGGTTGAGGCAATACTTTAGTTGCCTCTGCCATCTACCAACCATCAACTTCAAAGTCTCCAATGAAAAGCCAATTCCTTGAGGAGATTTATCGTCAATTATAGTGAGATTACAAACGGATTTATGTGATTGCTAAAGAAACGAGTATCGTTTCTGTGGGATGATTTTGCTCAAAACTCATTCGATGCTTTGAAAAAATCATTGACCTCTCATCCATTATTGAGTCCACCTGATTATAGAAGGGATTTTCTCTTATATCGCGATACGGTAGAATCAACCATTGGTATGGTTCTGGTTTAGGAAGACGATTCTCTCTGTGAGCATGCGACTTATTATCTGAGCCGAGGCTTGGTAGGTCCTGAACAATGATATTCTCCTATAGAGAAATTAGCTTTGGCAGCTGTTCATGTTGTCTAGAGACTTAGACACTATATTCTGCTTAGGAGAACTTGTGTCGTGGTGGTTGTCAATCCATTTCAGTTTGTTCTCAGTAGGCAAGTTATTGGGGGAAAATATAATAGATGGATTGTTATTTTACAATAGTTCGATCTCAAGTTCTTGTCAGCCAAATCTAAGAAATCATTAGTCTTTGCAGAATTAATTTCAGAGTTTCCTTGTGAAGAAGAAATAGTTTATGAGGAATCATTCCCTAATGATCATATTTTTCTTATTTATTCACAAGATTCTTGGTATGGATATATTATTATATATCTTCAAACTACGAAGTTTCCCCTCTCTTTTTCAAAGGATGAGCGAAGAAAATTGTGTCACTTAGAAAAAATTTATGTTATTATCGGTTAATTCAGTCCTTATACGCTACTTAACCTTAGAAGAAGCTGAGCAATGTCGAATCATTGCCACAATGGACCTTGTGGTGGTCATCTATCTGGGCTTGCTACAACCCAAAAAATCTTGCGCAAAGGGTATTTTTTACCTTCGATTTTCAAATATTGTGTTGAAGCGGTCAAAAAATGCCATCCTTGTCAAGTTTACACTCCCAAAATGTGCGCTCATCTAGCTCTGCATTTTCCTGTTATTACCGTCGGTCCTTTTACAAAGTGGGGCATTGATTTTACAACTTGTGGCCAGCCTTTGGCAAAGGGTCATAAGTATCTTATTGTAGCAGTGGACTACTTTACCAAGTGAGCCAAAGTTATGCCAACTATAGTGAATGATGGTGAAATAGAAGCCCTGTTTCTTTTCAACCAAGTCATTTTTCGTTTCGGTATTCCAAAGGAGATTCTCACTGACCATGGCAGTCATTTCCAGAACAAGATGATGGCTGAATTGGCTCTCAAGTTGGGTTTCTGGAAGGAGCATTCATCTCCTTACTATCCTCAAGCCAATGTTTAGGTGGAAGTCGTGAATAAATCCCTCAAAGTTATCCTACAAAGGACAATTAATAAGGCTTGATCCAATTGGCATATCATGTTATATCCTGCGGTTTGGTCATACCGAATGTCGGTTAAGACCACGACGGATTTCACTCCTTTTCAACCAGTTTATGGTTTGGAATCGATATTCCCTGTGGAATGTGAAATTCCTTCTCTAAAATTAGTTGTATAACTTCTTCTAGACACTTCTAGTCTGTAAGAACACCTTGTTCAATTGGAACATCTTAATGAGCAGCGTCGAGATGCTACCACAATTAACGAAGACTTTAAAAAAAGAGTAAAAGTCCAATATGATAAGGGTGTGCGTCCTAGGGTTTTCTCTGAAGGTGACATTGTCCTGGTCTATGACCAATAAAAAGACGCCTTGGGGGTAGGTAAGTTTAAACCCATTTGGTACGATCCTTTTATCCTTAAAGAGGTCTTAAAAAAGGGAGCTTATGAATTGGTTGATTTTGACGGAAATGAGTTGTCGGAGCCCAAAAATGGGATCTATCTTAAAAATTATTATGCCTAGGTTTCTGCCTAGCATTTTATTGGTTGTGGATATTGTATATATTTTTTCATATCTATTTATAGGTTTCATAGTGATATCGATATTTTTTATTTGCTTTAATAGGTATCGATTGACGATTTGGTATATCTAGGGTTCACCAATGTTGCTAGTCGACCTACCCAGAATTTGGCTTCCACGGCTTGGGTAATTTATGTTGGCATTATGACACAAGTTTGGCATAGGTTTGGCTCGATGACATAAGTGTTGTCCTTGATGGCAACTCACTCAAATAGCAAATCACAGTTCAGTCTCTCAGAATGGTAGAAAATGAGACACCCGCAGGTTCCTTTTCATAAAGTCGCGTACATACGCAGGTGCACCGAACAAAAGGTGCATACATATACGCAGGTGTACCGAACAAAAGGTGCGTACGTATAGTACACACACTTTCATGTAGAGAAAAGCGCGCACACGTGGGAAATATTATGGTTGGTCCATGGTATTTAGTCCGACATTTTTGAACCTATGGTTTTGGTCCGTGGTTTTGTATCTAAAGTATTGAACCCAGGTATTGGGTCCCTAGTATTTGATCTCTATGATTCTGGACCATGGTTTGAGTAAGGCCCAGACTATAAAAAGGAAAGGAGATCATTTGGCTTGGAGAGACTGATGTGTTGAATATCTTGAGAAAATCAAGATCTGAAATATTGGTGATCGGTTGGTGAGTTATAGCTGGACCTGAATCAAGGAGGAACCTGAGCATTACAAGATGGTTAAGATCTACTGATGGGTCGAAATCTCCTTGGCGCATGATCAGATCTATAAATATGATAATCTGGGTATAATTGAAGTCTGATTAAGAAAAAGGATAAATTATTTATACCCGCAGGTCCGAGACAATGGAAGCGCGTATACCTGCAGGTTCGACACAGCGGAGGCGCGGATATACGCAAGTTTGACACATCGCAGGTGCGTATTCCGCAGGATCGACACAGCAGAGGCGCGGACACCCGCGGGTTTGACACAGCACAGGTGCGTATTCTGCAGGATCGACACAGCAGAGGCACGGACACCCGCAGGTTTGACATAGCATAGGCGCAGATACCTGCCAGTTAAGCAACTGAATACTGCATATACACGCAGGTTCGATTTGACATATCTGTGTATGTACGTAGATTTCTATTGGTGAAGTAGCGGACTTTTTGAAATATTTTTTAGCTGCTTTTGTTTATTACTGCAGTGTTCAGGGTTCTGAATTGGTGTCTGGTTACTGGTACTGTGTTCTGAGAAGTTATCGATTCAGTATTTGTACAAGGAAGTTGGTTGATTGCAGATCTATTTGATGTTTGATTGATATTCATGGATCTAGTCTGAAAATTTATGAAATGTGGTCCCTGGAAGAAAAGAGAAGTCTTCTGTAGGTCAACATCTATGTACTAGTACCTCAGCTAGTACAAGAGCTAAGGGGGTTGTAGCTACCTTCCAGGAGAGTCTGGAGAATGAGAGAAGGTTGTAGCCTTCTGCAGGTTGAAGCCTGCGTGCTGGTATAAGACTGCACCAGTACAGAATCATGTAAAAAGAAATTTCTAATTGAAAGAAGATAGAGAGATATTGCAGCAGGTGGTTTTCACCCACATTGGGTTTCCACCTTATATCTTGTGTTCTTTTGTGTGACTGTCTGCTCTACTTTTGTGTTCCTGCTTACTGTTATATGGTTCTGACACACAGATTAATGATCAACATCTAAAGAATAAATTAAATTATAATTATGGAAGGTATACGCAAGTTTTAGATCTACAAATATTTGTATAAATTGAAAACGAATTTGATAATACTGATTCACCCCCCCCCCCTCTCAGTATTATTTTCAAAAATTTACTATCCATCCGCTCAGTTATTAGTTTTTAAAGGCATATGTATCGACCCTGCCTCAAATAATGTTTTCGAATATACTGTTGTGGTTAACCTACTATATGAAGCAATATCTCTTGGTATTGATTCGTTAGTAATAGACTTGGATTCACAATTGGTGGTTTCTCAGTTAAACAACATCTATCATGTGATAGATCCTTACTTATATCGCCAACTTCTGAGAGTGCATTTATTACAAATATCATTTAATTTTATCACATTTATTCATATTCCACAATCAGAAAACTCATTTGATGATTCCATAGATAATCAAGCATTGCATTTGCATATTAATAATTCATCACATTAAAAATAAAAAATAATCGAGCATCATCTTTATATATGATTATCACATCATGAAACCATTTGTATATAGATAGAAGTTTTTGTTCAAAATTTTATACAAAATCAGGACAAAATGTCCTACAAAATTAGGGCTTAATCCCAATCATGCCTATCAAAATATGGACATCTCTAATCTATATCTATGGGTCCAGCCCCTGATGTTCATCTTAGAAGAATACCATGGCATTAGCCACCCGTCGGAACAGTCGTACCCAATCTCATGGTACTCCTACCACGTGTCTTTGCATAGCCTCTGGTAGATCCTCTATTGCTACCATAGGTACCTGGTGAGTTAACCTCTCCAAGTTCCTCTGTATAGTATGGAGGAGTCTCTCAGTATCAGTTGCAACACTCTCTGCATCTCTTCCATGACGCCTATGTCTGGGTAGAGCCTCAAGTCTTAGTGGTCCCACATATGTATCATGATCAAAAAAAATTGTAAGAATCCGTCTCATCAAAAATAATTTCAATTCATAATTTTTTGAAATCCAAAAAAATCAAATAACTTTAAAATATTTTTACTTATGGCACCCCATGTAGGATCTAGTGGAAGCACTAGATCTAGATCCTCTCTAAAGTTCATACCTGCATAGGGGTAGTCCTCAATGGCAATGACTTGTTTTTCACACCAATTGAAAAACTCGTCATCAAAATTTGTTCTAGGGACCTCTCCAACCCCTAGTATATTCATCAAAACAACCCATTTACCTATACGTGGATCCCTCAGGCTGCTGATGGTAGAGATCACTTTGGTTCGAAGCCTTGGTATCCTCTCAAAGAAGAAAGTGAAAAAAATGGTATCATACCCAAAATGTTTGGTATTACTCTTTTTTGATAAAAGTGAGTTTCTTTTTCAAAATGATCTAGAGGTTTGTACACCAATCAAAGTCTATGGTGAGATAATTGAATGCTAGGCTCATTGTAACACACAATTCTTGGTGCAATGAAGCTGAACCTTCTACCCTCACAATAGTAAAAAGGAGAATTATGAGGGGTAGACTCTCCACATTCTTTATTGGGATCTGTGACCCTACCTTCTCATTATCTCCAAGGCAATATATGTGAATATAATCATCTACGTTGGGGCTACCTCGGGCCTTCCCTTGCAAGTTAACTGGATCCCCTCTTCGGGAAAGTCTAGTGATGAAATAGATATCTTCTACTTCAATAGCAAGGGAATTTGATCAGTCAGAAAAGCATCCTCTTCTGGATCCCAGAAATTCACAAGCATCTCCAACAACCTTGTGTTGGTTTTCATATTAGACATTTTGAAAAAATTTAATAATCCACACCCTCTCAATGCATCCAGTGACAGTGCGTCATTCATTACTTCATTGTCTACTGCACTATGCTCTCTTTCTTTCCATGTGATAGTAATCCTGCAATTAAAACATTTTCATCCATTAGAAATCATAATTTGAAATTTTTCACTGTTCACACACAGGTTCACTTCATACACAATTGCATATAGGGCTTACTCATACGCAGCTTCAATATGCCCAACCCGCGTACGTGTAGAGAAAAAAATCTAAAAACAAGATCTTTACAGTAAATATCTTGAAAAAATGTTTGAAATGTACATAAATTCATTGAAAGATTTAATTTGAGGAATACCTAGACATTTGGTAATTGCTCGAGCCAAGAAATAGGGTGGATTGTGATTGTTGGTTTTTGCTCCAAAGCTTCTTCTCTCAATTTTTCAAAACACAAATGAGGTTTGTTGGGCCAAAAGGTCTATTTATAACTTGTATTTTGAAAAACTTTTAAGAACCCACTTTTACAAAGTTTATCTTTTATTTTTAATAATTTTATAAAGTTTGTGACCTTTTGGCTTTGAGTGTTGGGATAGGTTGTCTTTCAAGTTAAATTGAAGACTTTTTTTTTTCTACTGCTTCAATCCATGACCGCTAACTCTTCATGGCAAGTATCGTTTTTCGTCACTGGCATATAGGTTAGGGAAGACCACTTTTCCGTCGCATTATCCATTCTAGCCTCCATACTACGATAGTTGCCTTAGTGTCGCCCCCATTGTGTTATGATTCTTAAAACTATTTACACTCGCCGACTTATAAAATCATGGCATGATGGTAGAGTCTTCCTTTACATGGGCTTTCTAGTTAGATCCTCGCGGACATATGTTTCCCATGTTGCAAAGATTGAGTAGGCTCGGGAGTCCTCTTTAATCCTGCCATGAATTTTTGTGATGAAGCTTCATTCTCCTTCTTCTTCGTTGTCTTTCTTGCTTTATACCCTAGAGGCTCCCACACGTTGAGTTGTACTGTTGCATTGCATGTTGACTATTTGTGCCTTTTGGCCTTAAGTCGGCTTCACTTGGACTCATGTATAAGCCACTTTTTAACCATGTATTTTTTCAAAATCAACCTTGCAATCACTTAGCCTCTGTAGCTTGACACCTTTTTCTTATGGAAAGAATATTCCCGTGTCATTGACCAGTTTCGTCACCTTGCATTGAGCATAGGAATGTTCCCCTCCCAGGAACTAGTGCATCTGTATTTGTACACTCATTCTTTCCACTATACCATAGGCATTATTTTATTCTTTTTTAGGCTTTCCAAATATGAAAAAGACAAAAAAAAAATCTAAAAAAGAGCGGGAATAAGACTTTACTTCCATCATTTTTGGCAGCAAGAGTCTGTTGTGTCGCCCTTGAACAAAGCACTTAACACAATTCTTTCCTCCATTGGGATGGGCTTTAGTTTGACTTCGAAGAGCCATAACCTTGTTATTGAGTCAGTACTCCTCTAATTGGTTATCTCTTCCAATCATATGGAGAGTTTGTTTATGCCTCCTCCATGACAAACTTATACAAAGTTATCATATGTTTCCATATAGTCACAATGGAGCCATGCTTTTGTTCAAGGGAACTAAACCTAAGTCGGCCTTTCTGCGGTGTCTCTTGACTCATATTCAGTCGGCCATACCCGGTCTGTCAGAGTTATGTTCAGTATCACATCAGCTATTTGGTCCTTTGCTCGTGTTGGTTCGAGAAGGTCTTCATTGACTTCTTACTCGCGGATCTACTCTTATCGACTTCGACACATTTCTCTGAGAGTAGGCCTAGAGTCACACCCTGGCCCTATTTCCATTATTGATAGGTGACCTTGTGCTCAACATCGATCAGTATTATGAGTCTTTAACTGAGTGTTTTCCCTTGTGTTTGATGTCAGCTTACATGATCGCACATTGGTCTCTATTTTACCCTATTGGTGGATTCCTTGCCTCTATGTCATCTTTCATTATTGGTTTGTGTTAATGGTGTTGAACATGTCAACATTCAAGGGATCGCCTCGGTATGAAGTCCCAACTAGACCTCACACCGTTTGGTGTGGGAGTCCCATCTTGTATGATGGCTCGGTTGCCATTGTCTTAAGTATTTTCCTCAACTCTTGTTTGTCAACGCAGGAGAGTGGTCTACTTTGCCTTCGAGAAGTGATGTTCCCATGCCTGGTGATTACAAGTGTTACTTGTGTCAATGGTTCTTTCACTATAGAGGGAGAGGGTGAGAGTGAGTCCCAAGTCGGTTGGGAGGAAGCTCCAACTCTGCTAGGAACACACAACATAACATGACATGCACAGCTTCTAGAGGAGCAGTCCACACAGATGTGGTAGTCACAACCCACAAGGGAAGATAACACCACAACGCTCAGCGGATGAGTCTACACAAGTGCAACGGTTGTTATAGAAAGTTTTATGTGAAAGGTATGTCTGATGTCATGGGAGATAGCCACCACGGGTGAGCCAATGGTAACAGCATATACAACACATTTTCATTAACATATTATGTATTAAAACAAGTGAAATAAGTTCAAGTGTTCAACAAAGGTTAAAGCAACATGCATTACAAGTGTTCAAGATTAATCTTACAACAATTACAATACATGTGTGAAAATGTGATGGCCTATTAGCAGGCTTCTGAATTAAGTGAAAGTTCCAAGACATATCGTTACATCATACATTACTAACCCCGTGTGTGGGGCGTTGGAGCCACTACTTACTCCTCAAATAAAAGATTACACACTCTCTTGGCTATGTTGGAGGAGATGAGGTGAAAAGTCCTTTCATGTACAAATGAGGTGGTATTTATAGCCAAGGGTGAAACTAACCCTTGTGGCTGTTTGACTACTGTCATGATTGTTTGACTTCCATGACTTTTCGACTTTCCATAACTCTTTGTATAACAAGTGGGTCTCTTAGACTTCCATGTTACATTACATTGTCTAACAACATGGCCCATAGTAGAGATGTGGGCGACATGACAGTGTTGGTACATTCATGCCGCTGTTGGAGTGCATGCCGAGCTACAGTGTTGCTGGGTGATGGATGTCTTCATAGTGCATCATAAATTCACCTCTACATGGCAAGGTGTGCAGAGTCTTCAATGGGCATTGGTTCACTTGATGTTTCTTTGGTACGTTTCTCCTTGCTTGTATGTTGGAAGGCTTGATAGGTTCATCTGTTCGCGAAAGGTGCATGTTCGTCCGTTCATCCATCTGTGAGCACATATTGCATGTTTTCTCATTTGTCCATCCTCGAACACATATTTGCATGATCATTCATTCGCGAGCTCATCTCTTCGCATGCATCATTCATTCATCCGTTGGTGAACCTGTCCTTCTTCATGTGCTCCCTTCGTTCATCCCATTTGTCATCGCGCCATGTTTTTTGGTGTACCTGTACCTGCAATCACTCATGACGAGATGACATAAAATCCAAAAACCTCCTAGTCTACCATGACAAATGATCATCTCGAATGTAGGTGATCAGGAGAGGCAGCAAGGTTGCAAGGCGAGATGATGGCTCTAGACGCTGCTGATGAAAACTGTGCAAGAGTCACTGGGTGAAGAATATGGGCAATCCAAGTCTAGACTAACTGTCCACAAGGTCTGGCTTGGCTGGAAGGAAAAACTGCGCAAATTTTGGGAGGGACAGTTCGGGCTATAGGTAGGCAAGGCAGACAGAATCTACGCATTTTCCAGAACGAGCATGCAGTAGGGGCACGACAGAAAAATTTGCACAATTTTCTAGAGGAACAGATCGGGCTACATGGAGGATCAGCAGGCAGAAATTGTGCAGTTTTTTGAAGGAACTAGATAGGAGCCTGGTAGCCAAAACTGTGCAATTACTGGAGGGAACTGTGTTAGGTCCCTATAATACTAGTGATTACCCCATTACTATTGTATTTGTATCCCTTATTAATATTTTTGTGCCCCTATTGTCCCCATATTGTTATTACTGTGCCCCAGAGAATCCCTCTATTGTTATTTTTGAGGCTTTATATTATTATTGTTAGGTCGGCTGGGTTATATTGTGACTCCTTAGACTCCTATATATAGAAAGGAGGTTTTGTCATTTGAATCATCCAAGAATTTTTCATTCGAAGAGCCTAAATTCTAAGACATTGATCTATCCATTCTATCTTTTTTTGAGCTGGTTTCATAGCATTTGGTATCAGAGCTTTGGATTCTAGGGTTTCACTACTCCAAATAGGTGATCGTGGAATTTTCGCTATAACTTTTTTTCTGCGACTTTTCAGAAGCTAAAAAAAACCCATTTGAGAAGAAATCAAACTGAACCTTGGAACTAAATTTCAGAGCTTTTTTCACTATATTTGTGGAGATATGATCTGAGGAAGTTGGTCTTTTTGCAGACTCCTGAATTACATTCCAAACAGGCGACCTGGGGAAAATCATCATAACTTTCTCTCTGAGCATCAGATTGAAATTTTGTAAGAAGGTACAGAAAGAGGATAGACTGTATTTTCTTGTATATATTTTTTAGAGAAAAAGGTCGAAACAGTGACTCATGGAACGTCATACAATTTCGCACTACTGAACTAGTCTATAATCAGGTCACTGTGGGAGATTTGGCATAACTCTTCCTTGGAGAATCCAATTTGGATCAGACTGGTGAAATTCAAAATAGGACACAGAGGACTACTGCAGGTCACAATTTTAGAACTAGATAATATGAAATTACAAAGATACATTAGAGGCAATATCGAGCTCCTACAAATTGAAAAAAGGTGAGTAGATTTTTTTTTAAAATTTCTTAAGCTTGGTTTGAAAAATTATTTTGAACAATTCAAAGGGCATAGTAGAGCATTATTATCAGTAACTGATGCCCCGAGGAAAGAAATTGCAAACACCTAGCAAGCAACCTGAAAGCCCTAGCATGACTCATGAAGAAGAGGAAGAAATGCTACATGATATATTAAAATTACAAGACCAAGTGCAACAAATGTCACTCTCACAAAAGCTAACAGAAGCTAAGATAAATGGCATGGAATCTAAGATAAAGGGCATGGAAGCTAAGATGAATGGCATGGAAGCTAAGATGGATGATTTGAAGATAGATTTGAAGACAGATTGACAAAGTTTCTACAAGAAATGCTTACTAATGGTGAAAGGGTAGTAAAGGAAACTCATGATGAGAACAAAAGCAATGTTAATCATGATTTCATATACTCTAATGTTGGACCGAAGACCCACCATATTCCAAAAATCGATATGAGGAAGTTTGATGGCAAGGATCCCGCAACATGGATATTACAAATGGAGCAATTTTTCGATCTCAATAATGTGTAAAACACACAAAAGGTACGTATTGCAACTTTATATTTGGAACCAAATCAGTTTGTATGGTAGCAATGGCTTTGCTCTCGTAAACAAATTATCACTTGGGCAATTTTTACGGAAGAATTGACAACAGATTATGAGGATACAAAAAGCAACACTTTTTTTTAGCTAATTGATAAGTCTCAAACAAAAGGGTTCAATAATGGAGCACATTGGGGAGTTCCAAAAATTGAACATAAGGGTAAAAAATATTCCAGAGGAGCATAGGATTGATGTGTTCATAGGGAATTTAAAGGATAATATCCAACATGATGTTCGCCTTTGGGAACTTGATTCATTAGAGAAGGCATTCAGGTTAGCAAGAAAAATGGAAAGCAAAATTATGGCAACCAGGAAGCATACCACTCACAACTATAAAGATGGAAGTGTTGTTGCCCCTAGTCTTCCACAACCTATAAGGTTGACACCACAACAGTTGGAAGAAAAAAGAGAAAAAGGGCTTTGTTACAGTTGTGATAGCAAATGCACTAAAGGTCATAAGTGTGCTGAGAAGAAATTATTCTACATCGATTGTGAAGAGGAAGAAGAAAAGGAGCAAGAAAGGTCAAAAGAAGAGGATATACTCCAGGAACAAAGCCTAGATAAAGAAGAAATGAATCCAACCATATCTTGTAATGCATTGGTTGGAATTACCATTCCTCAAACCATCAAGATAGAAGTTCAAATCAAGAAGAAAAAGGAAATAGTGTTGATTGATTCAAGAAGTACCCACAATTTTATTCATTCTAAGATAGAAAAAAAAATTGAATTGCTTCCTATATCCAGCACCAGAGTGTCAAGTGATGGTTGCAAATAGAGGAATGATAAATTGCTCTGGAAAGTGCCATAATATCAAGCTATCCATGGGAGAATATTTATTAAGTAGCCCAATGCTTTCCATTCCAATGGGAGGTGCTGATGTTGTACTAGGAGTCCAATGGCTACAATCCTTGGGTACAATAGATTTTATTTTTCAAGAACTCTTCATGAAATTTTCTGTGGAAGGAAAGGAAGTTGAATTAAGGGGTATTGCACGGAAACTAGGAAAGATAATTAGCTCTAACGGTATGACAAAGCTTCTAAAAAAGGAACAAAGAGGTGTAATTGCACAATTATGTTCGCTAGATGTTTCCACATTGGAGTCATCTATTTCTCCAGATCTCCAAAACGTCTTGGACAATCATTCCAAGGTATTTGAGACTCCCAAAGGTCCCCCACCTATTCTTGATCATGATCATGTTATTCATCTAATTCCAAGAAGTGTTCCTCCAAACATTAGGCCGTACAGATATCCCTATGCCCAAAAGAGTGAAACTAAACGTATGGTTGCAGAAATGCTAGAGGCGGGTATAATTCAACCTAGTCAAAGTTCTTTCTCTGCTCCAATAGTATTGGTGCACAAGAAGGATGGATCATGGTGCATGTGTCCGGATTATAGGGAGCTCAAAAAGCTCACTATTAAAGATAAGTTTCCCATTCCTGTCATTGATGAATTACTGGATGAATTGCATGGATCAATTTACTTCACCAAGTTGGATCTTCGTTCAGGATATCATCAAATTAGAATGAAGACTGAACACATTCCGAAAACAGCATTTAGAACTCATGAGGGTCATTATGAATTTTTGGTCATGCCTTTTGGCCTTACCAATGCACCTTCTACATTTCAAGGTTTGATGAATTCTATTTTCAAACCCTTCCTTAGAAAATTTGTGTTAGTATTTTTTGATGATATACTAATCTACAACAAGTCTTGGAAGGATCATGTTGAACATGTTAACAGGGTGCTACAACTTTTGGAGGAGAAACAATTATATGCAAAAAGATCCAAATGCTTCTTTGGAGTACAAGAGGTGGAATATCTAGGGCATATTGTATCTCATGAAGGAGTTAAGGTAGACCCTAGCAAAATTAAAGCCATTAAGGAATGGAAAATCCCCACATCCATAAAGCATCTGCGAGGATTTCTCGGGTTGACAGGGTATTATCGGAAGTTTGTTAAGAATTATGGGAGAATAGCAGCACCTCTAACAACATTATTGAAGAAAGATGCATTTTCATGGACTCTAAAAGCAACAAAGGCCTTTGAACATCTTAAAGAGGCAATGTGCCAAGCACCGGTCTTAGCTACACCAGACTTCACAAAAACCTTTATTGTGGAATGTGATGCTTCAGGAAATGGAATTGGTGTTGTTTTAATGCAAGATGAAAGACCCGTTGCTTTTGAAAGTCATCCAATCAAGGGAAAGTTTTTACACAGCTATTTATGAGAAGGAAATGTTGGCAATACTCCATGCACTTAAGAAATGGAGACCCTACAAAATGGGAAGACACTTCAAGGTAAAAACAGATCATGATAGCCTTAAACACTTTTTAGAACAAAGATTATCCTCTAAAGAGCAACAAAGGTGGGTCACAAAGATGTTGGGTTATGACTTTGAAATCATATACAAAAAAGGGAAGAAAAATGTGGTGGCAGATGCACTCTCAAGAAAGGATGAGGATGTGGAAGCATTTTTGTGCGCCATTTATATTATCCAACCAGATTGGATAAACGAAGCAAGGGAGGAATGGAAGAATGATGAAGAAGTGTGGGCACTTATTCGAAAGTTACAACAAGATTCCAGTACATCTGATATATTTAGCTGGAAAAATGATTTGTTATGGTACAAAGATTGCTTATACCTCTGTAAGAATTCCCAACTAAAACAAAAGATTCGTATGGAATTGCACACTTCTCTCTTAGGAGGGCACTCAGGGTTTTTAAAAACTTACCACAGGTTTAAGAAGGATTTTTTTTGGGATGACCTTAAATCGGATATTCAAAAGTTTGTGGCAGAATGTTTGGTTTGCCAACAAAATAAAGTTGAAACAATTAAGACACTGGGTCTATTACAACCTTTATCCATTCCAAGCTAACGTTGGGAGGAGGTTTCAATGGATTTTATCACAGGTTTACCAAGGTCTAAGGGAAAGAGTGTCATCATGGTGGTAGTTGACAGACTTACCAAGTATGCACACTTTTGTGCATTATCACATCCATTTAAAGCCAGTACAGTTTCTACTGCATTTATGGAAACAATTCAAAAGCTACATGGAAACCCAAAGATTATTGTAAGTGACAGAGATCCCATTTTCACTGGAAATTTTTGGACAGAATTATTTTCTTGTCTTGGTACTCAGTTAGCTCATAGCTCATCGTATCATCCTCAATCTGATGGGCAAACTGAGATAGTAAAAAAATGTTTGGAAGGATATCTTCGTTGCTTTGTATATGATAAACAGACACAATGGGTCAAATGGTTGCCTCTGGCTGAATGGTGGTATAACACTTCCTTCCATACAACAACAAAAATGACCCCATTTATGGCACTTTATGGATATCAGCCACCATCCATCACATCATATTTAAGAGAAAATTCTAAGTTTCAAGCAGTGGAACATCACATCGAACATCAACAACAAGTCCTCCAACTCTTAAAGAATAACCTCGTGTTGGCATAGAATAGAATGAAACAACGAGCAGATCAACATCGCAGCGAAAGAAGTTTTGATGTAGGTGATTGGTTATTCCCACGGCTACAACCATATAAGCAAATGTCCCTCAAGCAAGCTAAGAAGGATAATAAATTATCACCAAAGTATTATGGTCCATACAAGGTGTTGCAAAAGATTGGTACTATGGCTTACAAATTGGAGCTTCCTGCAACTTCTCGATTGCACCCAGTTTTCCATGTTTCATGTTTAAAGAAGGTTATAGGCGACAAGCTCCTAGTTCAAACAATATTGCCAGAACTTGACGAGGAAGGAAAAATTATATTGGAACTGGAAGCAGTCATAGAAACAAGAACTCGACAGCTACGAAATCGATCAATTTCGGAGTATCTTATCAAGTGGAAGAACTTATCTGTTGAAGATTCCACATGGGAGGATGAAAATTTTATATAGAAACATCCAAAACTACTCAAGCGTTGAGGACAACACTTTTTTGAAGGAAATGGGCATGTTAGGTCCCTATAATACTAGTCATTACCCCATTACTATTGTAGTTGTATCCCTTATTAATATTGTTGTGCCCCTATTGTCCTTATATTGTTATTATTGTGCCCCATAGAATCCCTCTATTGTTATATTTGTGGCTTTATATTATTATTGTTAGGTCGGTTGGGTTATATTTGTTGGCATTATGATTGAGGTTTGGCGCTATGGCACAGCTGTTGTACTTGATGGCAACCCACTCAAGTGGAAAAACTTTGTTCAGGCTCTCAAAATGATTGAAAATAAGGGGTTCGCAGGTGCAGTGTTCAAAAGGTGCGGACCTGCAGGTACGCTGACCAAGAAGTGCGGACATATCCGCAGGTGCTCCATTCAGAAGGTGCGGACCCCAGTTCACTCACTCCAATGCAGAGAAGCGCGCACACGTGGGGTTTCTTATGTTTGTCCCTTGGTATTTAGCCCGTCAATCATGATCCTATGGTTTTGGTCCGTGGTATAGGATCTAAAGTATTGAACCCCGGTTTGGATCCCTTGTATTGGTTTTCGATGGTTTTGTCCCATGGTGTGAATAAGGGCTTGCCTATAAAAAGGAAAGGAGATCACTTGGCTAGTCGCTTATGAAAATTTGAATATCTTAAGATTTGAAATTTTGGGTAATCGATTTTAAAAGCTAGATCTAAATCAAAGTGAAATCTGTAATGTGGAAGGCGGATCTGTTGATAAGGCATGATCTCTTGGGCACGTGATCAGATCGGTGGATCTGACAATCTATGGTACATTGGTGGACTGTTAATTTGGGTCTATTTGGAGGTCCGCAGGCGATCCACAGCTCAAGTGCGGAGGTATGCAGGACAGAAGAAGGCACAGTGCGGAGGTACGCAAGACAGAAGAAGGCACAATGCGGAGGTACGCATCGCATCAGAAGGTGCAGGTGTGGAGGTATGCAACGCGACAGAAGGTTCAGTGCGTGGGTACGCAGAGAAGCAGAAGGATCAGTGCGGAGGCACGTTGTCGGGCAGACAGTGCAGGTGCGGATCTGAGCAGTGGCATGCAATTCCGCAGAAGGGCTAAGTGCGGTGGTACGCAAAACACAAGATGGATCAGGTGCGGATCTACACAGTTAAGGCACAGAAGAATTGCGGATATCCGCAGGCTGCTATTGGTGAAGTTGCGGATCCCTTTTGATATAATTATTGACTGCCTTTTATCTATTGCTGCAAAGTTCTGGGTTTAGATTTCTGCTATTACTTTTCTGTTTACAACATTCTGAGAAGTTGGGTGATTCATTGGTTGATTTTATAAGGAGATTGGGTGATTCACATGTACTTGATGATTATTTGATCTTCTTGGATCGAGTCTAAAAATTAATGAATTGTGGTCCTTAAAGAAGTAAAAGAGATAAGGGGGTTGTAGCTCCCTTGTAGGAGAGACTGGAAAACGAGAGAGGGTTGTAGCTCTCTGCAAGTTGCAGCCTGTGTACTGGTAAAGGACTGCACCAGTACAAAATCATTATAAAAGAAGTTTCTTATTGAAAGAAGATAGAGACATATTGCAGCAGGTGGTTTTCACCTACATTGGGTTTCCACCTTATATCTGGTGTTCTTTGGTGTGATTATCTGTTTTTCTTGTTCTTGCTCATTATTATATGGTACTGACATACAAACTAATGATCAATATCTGAAGAATAAATTAATTGAAAAGAATTTGATAATACTGATTCATCCCCCCTCTCAGTATTATTTCCAACAATTGGTATCAGAGCCAGGTTCTTTTAAAGAAGCTTGATTGCTTGAAGGAAGTTCTAGCATCATGAGCAACTACGAGAGGGAAGCATCAATCAAGCCACCGATTTTTGATGGGACAAACTTCGTATATTGGAAGGTAAGAGTTACTGCCTATCTTCAATCTCTTGGTACAGAAGTCTGGGATATCATAGACACAGGGTATGCTTTTCCATCAGCAACTCCTACAGATCCGGCTGAGAAGAAGAAATATGAAACAAATGCAAAGGTGGTAAATACTCTTCTAGGATGTCTATCTCAATCAGAATTCGTGAAGGTTATGCAGTATAAATCCGCAAAAGAAATATGGGACAAGATTGTTCTGAGCTATGAAGGAGATGATCAGGTAAACTTCAAACCCTCAGAATTCAGTATGAAAATCTCAAGATGTACAATGATGAAAGTGTGGCTAACTATTTTCTTCGTGTATATGAGATTGTTAATTGTATGAAAAAATTGGGTGAAGAAATAAAAGAGGTTGTTGTGGTTGAAAAAGTTATAAGATCTTTGTCCCCTAGGTTTGAATCTAAAGTTTCTGCAATAGAAGAAAAAGAGAATCTACAAAACCTTAAAATGTCACAGCTGCACAGAATTCTAATTGCTTATGAAATGAGGAAAGGAGGTCCATCAGACAGGAGAGAAGCTGCCTTCAAGGCTTCAGGCAAAGGAGATTACTATGAGTCAGAAGAAGAAGAAGAATCAAATTTTGTCAGAAATCTTCAACGGGGTACTGGAAGATTCAGAGGTAAGTTACCTTTCAAATGTTTTGCTTGTGGAAGAGTAGGTCACTATGCTGCCAAATTTCCTCATAAGGATAAGATTGACAAGGGGAAGAAACCTGTTAGATGGAACAAGAAACAGAATGCAAATAAGAAAATCTATTACACTCATGAAGACAATGATGGACTATCAAATAGTGATGAAGATGAATGAGGTAATAACTATAAACTTTTAATGGCTTTTGAAGATGATGATTATATGGATGCTATAGATGTGGATGGCTTTTATGAAGAGATTTCTAGACTCAAGACATGTTTAGAAGAAAAGAATGTGATCATTGATACTCTGCAATTTCAACTTGATGAAAAAGAAAAATTTCTTGAGAAGTTAAAATGTGAAATTGTTGGCCTTAGAAAAGAAATTGAGAAAACAAAGGCTCTTAATCTTAAATTTGTTAAAGGATCTGAAACTCTGGATGAGATTATCAATGTACAACGTTCTCCACTAATCAAGACAGGTCTGGGGTATAATGGAGAAACATCTCAAGCATCCATCTCAAAGAGTTATCTCAATGTACCAAGAAGGAATGAGCAAAAGCCCAATGGAGATCACCAAGTAAAACAGGGACGAATTACATCAAGAATAAACAAAGACTACCAAGTAAATCAGGGGCAATCCACCTTAAGGATGAACAAAAGCTACAACCAGCCACAGGTAAAATCTTCTCAATTTGCCTCAAGAATGGATGACAATAGAAACTACAATCATTTGGCAGGTAGATTTGATAATCGCAGAAGTTTCTTCAATGGGAAATGTTTCTCTTGCCATAACTTTGGCCACAAAGCAGCTCAATGTGTTGCCTATAAAACAATCATGACTAGAGAAGCTCAAAAACAAAGAAATATGACTGGGATCACGAAAAGGACTTATAACAACTTTTCGGCCCTTGAAAATGAAATTTAATGTTCTATTTGTAATAACTTTGGTCATGAAGATTCTGAATGCAGGAGCAGGTTTTGGCGGACAAAGGAAAAAGCCTCAAGTACCAGAACATGGAGAATAAAGGAACCACAACCAGAAAGATGTGGGATAGCTTTTTATGCAGAAGGACAGGAAAATCAATGGTACATCGACAGCAGATGTTCGAAGCATATGACAGGTGATAAAGAAAAACTTGAATCATATACTGCTTTAGAAAAGGGAAACAAAGTTTCTTTTGGAAATGATACCCTTGCAGCGATAAAAGGAAAAGGCACTGCTCAGTTGAAAGAAAAGGTCAAAGCTGGAAATGTGTTGTATGTTGATGGCTTGAAGCATAATCTACTGAGTGTCAGTTAGATGTGTGATCAAGGAATCGAGGTAATATTTCGATCAAATGGATGTAGTGTTTGTGATCTTGATACAGGAAAAATAGTGATCAAAGGCAGAAGAACTCCAAATAATCTATACATATTTGAAGAAGGACAACAACAATGCTATTTGAGCAAGGATGATGAACACTGGTTATGGCACCAGAGGTTGGGGCATCTAAGCTTTTCACAAATAAGGAAAGCATGCAAATAATAGGCAGTTCGTGGTCTTCCAGATATCAAAATTCCAGACAACACCATATGCAAATCATGTCAGTTTGGTAAGCAAACCGGAACTAACTTCCCTGAGAAGGAAGGATCAGCCAGTAGGTCTCTTGAACTAGTCCATACAGATGTATGTGGTCCATTTAGGACAAGGTCACCTCGAGGAGAAGAATACTTTATATTATTCATTGACGACTTCTCCAGGATGGTTTGGTTGGGACTTATGAAACACAAGGACGAAGCATTCGAAAATTTCAAATCTTTCAAAGCCTTGGCTGAAAACGAATTAGATCACAAAATTAAGTGCCTCAGGTCTGACAGAGGTGGGGAGTTTACCTCAAATGAATTTTTCGATTTCTGTGAAGAACATGGAATAAGAAGGGAATTCTCTACAGCTAGGACTCCTCAGCAAAATGGAGTGGTGGAAATGATGAACATAACGGTTCAACAAATGGCTCGTGCTATGCTTGATGAGTCTGGAACTCCCGCAACCTTCTGGGGTGAAGCTGCATTTGCTGCAGTTGTTATTCTCAACAAAACAAATGTCCGAGTGAACAACACTCAAACTCCTCATGAGCTCTGGTATGGTGAGACTCCTTCGGTAAAGCATTTCAAAATTTTTGGAAGCAAATGCTATATGAAGAATAATGATGAACAGCTTGGCAAACTAGAACCTATAGTAGATGAAGGCATTCTCCTTGGTTATTCTCCCCACAGCAAAGCATACAAGTGTTACAATAAAATACTTGGAAGAATTTTTGACAGCATTGATGTGGTGGTTGATGAAAAAGGAAACATTCCTAGGCAAGTAAATTATGAAAATATCGAAGAGGATGAAGACTACTCTCCAAATCAGACTGAAGATGAAGAAGAACCTCAAGAGGCACCAGAGGAACAGACAAGGATAGAAGAGAAGACTCCATCCAGGTATGTTCAAAAGAATCATCCAGAATCTCAAATCTTGGGGAAAAAGGAGGCAGGCGTACAAACAAGAAGAACAATTGCAGAAGCTTCAAGCTATTTGGCATTACTCTCCTCCATTGAACCACAAAATGTAAGAGAGGCATGCAAAGATGAATGTTGGGTCAAGGCAATGGATGAAGAACTTGAGCAAATCGAAAATAACAACACTTGGGAGTTGTTAGGATATTCTGACACATAGGAAATAGTTAATTATAACTTGGTCTAGTATAGAGTTAGGTAAAGTGTGTTTCTTTACTATGTACATTTTGTAACTTACAATCTGACGGTCACGATATGTAGTGATCCGACGGTTCATTCTCTCCTCAGTATTACCGACACTTGATCTGTGGCTTAACACCCGATTGGTCCATGATCTCTATTTAAAGAGCATGGAGGGTCATTTGTAGGTTAACCGTTCATGAGAGAAGCTCATGTAAATTTTCATTCTTTTATTAATAAATTTCCTGAAGTGGCCGCGTTGGCTCAGGCCGTGGACTGTTTCCCTCTTTGAGGGTTTTAACCACGTCAAAAGTACTGGTGTATTGATCTGCGATCTATTTGTGAGCAATGTCCTTTGGTGTTCTGTCTGAGGAACTTACCCTGTAAATTCCTACATGGTATCAGAGCTATTTGAGGGTCGCGTCCGTTGGTGATCCAAATCTGAAACCGATAAAACTGCATCCGACTACCGTTTCTCAGATCTACGGTTTCTGACTGCTTTCGGGCCGAGAGGACTACTCTGTTTTGTTGGAAGCATCTGTTCCAGTGAGGAACCCCTTTCGTTTCACGCGAAAAGGTTTCCGATAGCCCTAGCTGCGTCATTTTTAAGATCTGGAGGTATACAGTGTTTATTTGCAGTTTACAGTTATTTTCTCTCTGTTTATTTCGGTTTCAGTTTATTTATCCTTCTTTATTACCGGATCTATACCTTTCATTTCTGCATATGCTCTTTTCCCCGCGACTTTGTGCGATCTGGGCAAATCAGAAACAGAAAGGAAGGGTTTTTCTCATGCGTATGCTCTTTTCCGCTGCGCCTTAGTGTGATCTCGAAAAATCAGAAACATTGAGGAAAATATTTAGTTTCCGGCTAAAGCTAACTTCGAGCCGTAAGGTTCGTTTTTTTTTTTTTATGTCCGTGTTGGGTTTTGTGTTTTTTGTTTTGTAGGGAAAAAGAGCTTTCTCAAAGCAAGCACGCAACCCAAAGCTTCAACCCCCCCCCTCCCTCTCTCTCTCTCTCAAACTTTTTGTATAGCTCACTTGGTCCAAAGCTAATTTATGAGAGTAGAGGTCTTGGGTTCAAGTCTCCATTTTGTGGGGGCGGATTTTTCATTTCCGCACATTCCCGCACTTCATCGGCTACTTCATCAAATTTTCTTCAAAAAGCCATAACTTCTTCATCCGGAAGCCGTTTTCAGAACCGTTTTTTTTTAAACAGCCTAATTTTTCAAGATCTTTCCATTGGAACACTTAGTTTCAGCATCTATAGCTTCAGTTTCTGTTAAAATGGAAATTCCATGCCAAGTTACTCTTGACAGCACCAACTACTTCCAATGGTGGTCCTACATTGTGGATTTACGTAGAAGTAAAGGTCTCTATAGAATAGCCATAGGCCAAGAAACCAAACCGAAAGATTAAGACAAGGCAACTAAATGGGAAAATAGGCAAGACCAAGCACGTGGGTTGATATGGATGTCTATTTCTCCAGATCTTAGATTCCATATTGCAGAACTTGATACTCCTGATGAAGCAATGAAACAGATTACTAAAGTCTTTGGAATTAAAAATGAACTTAAAGCCCATCAACTTGAAAATGAATTTCTTACATTGGACCCCAATAATTTTTCTTGCATTGAAGATTTTTTGTCCAAGTTCAAAACCCTTAGACTTCTCTTGGAAGGTGTTAAGGTTAAGAAAGAAGATAGTAGCCTTATCTACTCCATTCTTACTAAGTTGGGACCAACCTATTCTGTGTTTGTTTCCATCTTCCATTCTACAAGAGAAGCCTTCATTTCTCAAGGACAAGCCTACAAGTCCCCTTCTTTTGATTCCTTTTGTGATTCTTTAATAAGAGAACAAGAAAAACTCTTACACCTTGGTCTTCTTCATCTTGGAAACTCTTCTAAGAAAGCATTAGCCGCCCAGCAGCAACCAAATTCAAAGAATCCTAAGAAATCGTATCCTAAAAGGAATGGTCCTAAACCAAACAAGGGTCCTAAGCAATTTCCGCCTCAAAATGAAAAATCATTTCAACAAAATGATAAGACAAATAAAAACAAATGGAAGAAGACTGATAGACATTGCAACTTTTGTAATCGAGATGGCCACTTAGAATCCAAATGCTTTAAGAAGATGGAAGCCTTGGAAGCAGCAATGAAGAAGCATAACATCCATTTGGAGCAATCTTCAACTTCAACTTCATCTTCAGGAATGGAACTTTCTACATGTGGTTGTCAAGCATCTCGGTCTAGCTATGCACTAAATGTATCTTCTTCTTCTCATTCTCATGAGTGGCTCATTGATTCTGGAGCTTCTTATCACATGGCCAAAAACAAATCCATGTTTTCTTCTTTAAATGATTGTAACACCAAAAATATATATGTTGGTGATGATAGATCTCTTAGTGTTGTAGGGACTGGAACTGTTCATCTAGACAATGGTCAATTTAATGATGTATTATGTGTTCCAACCTTATCCTGCAACCTTCTATCTGTATATCAGATAACCCATTCAGGTGAAGGTAAAATCATTGAATTTTCACCTCACGATGTTGTAATTAAGGACCTAAGAGATCCTAGATAGATTTTAGCTACTGGCATTGCTGATGATTCTACAAGGTTGTATAAGTTTCACAACTTTGGGTCATCAAATATTCCCTCAGTATTTGTTGCTCATAATGATGAAGTGAGCAAACTTTGGCATGAGTGATTGGTCACTTAAACTATCTCTCTCTTCAGAATCTATGTAAATAAAATATGGTGACAGGTCTTCCAATGGTATCTTGCAGAGATGGTGTTTGTTCCGGATGTGTACTCAGAAAACATCATCGGGACAGTTTTGAAAAATGTGCCTCTTGGCACACCTCAGCCCCTTTACAGCTTGTGCATAGTGATTTATGTGGTCCACTTCCAGTTGCTTCATTCTCTGGCTACAAGTATTTCTTAACTTTCATTGATGATTTCTTCAGACGCACTTGGGTATACTTCTTAAAACTCAAGGGTGAAGTATTTAACATGTTCTTGGCCTTTAAGGCCTTTGTTGAAAAACAATCTGGACATCAAATTCCTAAGCTAAGATCTGATAATGGCAGAGAATATGTTAAAAACACATTCATCAACTTTTGCACTGAGAATGGAATTCAAATGCAACATACTATTCCATATACTCCACAACAAAATGGTGTAGCTGAAAGGAAGAATCGCACCTTAAAGGAAATGGCTAATTGTATGCTTCAATCTAAAGGACTTAGTCTTAATTATTGGGCAGAAGAAATTAACTGTGCAAATTACATAATAAATCGAACTCCTACTAAGGTTTTAAAGGATATCACTCCAGAAGAAGCATGGAGCTCAATCAAACCAGATGTAAGTCACTTTCGTGTTTTTGGAAGTGAAGCATGGGCCCATATTCCAGATGAGAAACATAAAGCTTTAGAACCTAAGAGTGAAAAATGTATTTTTGTTGGATATTGTGAAGATGTCAAAGGATATAGACTTATTCCACCTAAGTCCAAAAATGTTATCATTAGAAGAGATGTAAAGTTTGCTGAAAATATATCGGCTTGCGAGCCTAGTTTGGCAGATGTGCCACCTCTCCCTATCTCTTCTACTTTTGAAAATATTTCTTCTTCAGATGATGAAAGCGAGGATGAAAATCCTCTCCCACCTTCTCAGGATCCTCCTTTAGCTCCTCAGCTTCCAAAATGGGTCCGTGCTACTCGGGATGCAGCAGGTGATCTTGTCGATGATCCTACAAATCAGCGACGTACACATTCTCAGTTTGATAGAGCCTCTTCTTTACTGGCTCAAGCTTCAGTGAATTATGATGCTGACACCTTTGCAGAAGCTTCAGGCCATCCAGATTGGGAAGCAGCTATGAATGAAGAATATCATTCATTATTGGCAAATGATACATGGGATCTTGTTCCTCTACCAAAGGGAGGAAAACTTGTTAGATGCAAATGGGTTTACAGAACCAAGTATGGACCAGATGGGAAAGTTGATAAACATAAAGCTCGTCTTGTTGCTAAGGGTTTTTCACAAGTTGAAGGCATTGACTATACTGAAACCTTCTCCCATGTTGCCAAAATGGACTCTATCCGCCTTGTTCTTTCCCTTGCTGCCTCTTTCAAATGGGAAGTCCATCAGATGGATGTTAAATCCGCCTTCTTGCATGGGGACTTGCATGAAGAAATCTATATGGAACAACCTATTGGCTTTATACAAACAGACTCCAGCCTTGTATGTCGGCTTAAGAAATTCCTTTATGGTCTCAAGCAAGCTCCTCGAGCTTGGTATGCCAAAATGGATAACTTTCTTTTAGAAAATGGCTTTTCTAGGTGTCATTCTGACAATACTGTCTACACCAAGAAAGTGGGCAAGTCTCTTATCATTCTTGTTCTTTATGTTGATGATCTTATCCTGACTGGTAGTGATCCCAACCTTATAAACCATGTGAAGACTAGCCTTAAAAGGAAGTTTGAAATTACAGACTTAGGACACTTACATTATTTTCTTGGTCTTCAAGTCTTGCAATCCAAGGAAGGTATTTCCCTTTCCCAGTCCAAGTATGCCTGTGATATTCTATGCCATTTTCACATGGAAGACTGTAAGCCAGCCCCTTCTCCCTTTTATTTTGGAGTCAAACTTTCAGTCACTTGTACTTCTCCTGAAGTTGATGCTACCTTATACCGTCAACTTGTAGGAAAACTTTTGTATCTAACCCATACTCGTCCTGACCTTTCCTTTGCTGTTGGCCTTGTTGCTCGGTTTATGCAAAACCCACGTGAAAGTCATTGGAAAGTAGCTAAAAGAATACTTAGTTATGTTCGAGGTACAGTTCAGTTTGGGATTCATTACAGTGCCGAAGCATCTCCTCTATTAGTTGGTTTCACTGATTCCGATTCGGCTGGTAACCCTGATGATCAGAAGTCTACTGCAGGTTATGTGTTCACTCTTGGTTCAGGACCTATTACATGGGCTTGCAAGAAACAAGGTGTCATTTCTCTTTCTTCAGCAGAAGAAGAGTATCGTGGCTGTAGAAGCTAGTAAGGAAGCCTTGTGGCTTCGTCAGATCCTGTCAAAGTTTGGCTTTCAGCAGCAGCATCCGACTACACTTTGGTGTGATAATCAAAGTGCCATTCAGCTATGCAAAGATCCAATCCAACATCAGTGCAACAAACAAATTGAACTGCACGTGCACTTCATCAGAAAGCTCATTCATGACCATGTTCTTGAAGTGCAATATTGTTCAACAGATGATCAAGTTGCAGACATCTTTACAAAGGCTCTCACAGAGGCGAAGTTCACCAAACTTCAATTTATGGTTGGAGTTCAGGAAGTTGTCACTAAGGGGGGATAGGCTCTAGTGCCTCCTTCCTTCTCCTATTGTGTCATATTTGTAAATCCTTCAATCCTATCCCAAGTTGTTCTTAAGGGGGGATGTTAGGATATTCCGACACATAGGAAATAGTTAAGTATAACTTGGTCTAGTATAGAGTTAGGTATAGAGTTAGGTAAAGTGTGTTTCTTCACTATGTACATTTTGTAACTTACAATCTGACGGTCACGATATGTAGTGATCCGATGGTTCATTCTCTCCTCGGTATTACCGACACTTGATCCGTGGCTTAACACCCGATTGGTCCATGATCTCTATTTAAAGAGCATGGAGGGTCATTTGTAGGTTAACCGTTCATGAGAGAAGCTTATGTAAATTTTCATTCTTTTATTAATAAATTGCCTGAAGTGGCCGCGTTGGCTCAGGCCGTGGACTGTTTCCCTCTTTAAGGGTTTTAACCACGTCAAAAGTACTGGTGTATTGATCTGCGATCTGTTTGTGAGTCCTTTGGTGTTCTGTCTGAGGAACTTACCCTGTAAATTCCTACAGGAGTTGGTTCCTAGACCAAAAGATAAGAATGTCATAGGGACAAAATGGATCTTCAAAAATAAGTTGAATGAAAATGGGGAAGTAATTAGAAACAAGGCCAGACTTGTTTGTAAAGGGTATGCTCAACAAGAAGGAATAGACTTTGAAGAAACTTTTGCTCCTGTTGCAAGACTTGAGGCCATCCGAATGTTCCTTGCTCTCTCAAGCTTTCAGAAGTTCAAAGTATTTCAAATGGACGTGAAATCAACCTTTCTGAATGGAGACTTAGAAGAAGAAGTATACATTGAGCAGCCAGATGGTTTCATTCTTGGGAATGATCCAAATCTTGTATGCAGACTGAAAAAGGCTCTCTATGGTCTTAAACAAGCTCCAAGGGCTTGGTACTACCATTTGGACAAATACCTTCATCAACAAGGTTTTTCAAAAGGATCAGCAGATAGCAATCTTTATATAAAAATTGAAAATGACAAATTGCTAATACTTGTTGTGTATGTAGATGATATTATCTTTGGCAGCAATGAAGAAGCTATGATTCAAAGCTTTGCCTTGGTGATGCAAAAAGAATTCGAAATGTCTTTGCTTGGAGAACTGACATAATTTCTTGGTTTGCAAATCCAACAAAATGAAGACGGTATCTTTTTGTCTCAAACCAAGTATCTCAAGCAGATCTTGAAGAAATATGGCATGGAAGATGCAAAACCAGTATGTACCCCCATGGTTACAGGATGCAGCCTCAGTGCAAATGATGAGTCAACAGCAGTGCATCAGCCAACCTATAGATCTATGATTGGAAGTCTACTTTATTTGATAGGTACCCGACCAGACATCATGCATGCAGTGGGAATAGTTGGAAGATTTCAGGCAAATCCAAAGGAAACTCATCTTCAGGCAGTGAAGAGAATTTTCAAGTGTCTTCAAGGAACTCAAAACTATGGCTTATGGTATCCTAGAGATAAAGATCTCACACTTCATGCTTATACAGATGCAGATTGGGCCGGAAGCGTGGATGACAGGAAGAGCACAAGTGGTGGTGCATTCTTTATGGGTTCCAGATTAATATCTTGGTTCAGCAAGAAACAGAGTTCGATTGCTTTATCTACAGCTGAAGCGGAATATGTGGCTGCTGCATCTTCTTGTACTCAACTCCTTTGGATGATGCAGACCTTGCAGGATTTTCAAATCACTTGTACACCACCTATCTCCATTCTATGTGATAATACAAGTGCTATCAACATTTCAAAGAACCCGGTCATGCATTCAAAGACCAAGCATATACCTATCAAATATCATTTTCTTCGGGAACAAGTGCTTGAACAAAAGGTCAAGTTGGAGTATGTTCCTTCTAAGGAGCAAGTTGTGGATATACTCACCAAACCATTGCCCAGGGAGACCTTTGAATACCTCAGGCAAAAGCTGGGGGTTGTCGATGCATCATTTTGTTGTTGAATCTCATCTGTTTCGAAGATTGTTGGTTGTACGCAAGTTTCATATGGGGTATACGCGTACATTTGCTGGGTTACGGATTGGTTGAAGATCGAATGGCACAGGTCCAGGGGGAGCATATATTCTTCTAATAATGCATTGTTGGCATTATGGCAGAATATCTTGGAGGAAGTATAGAAGGAGAACATGGATGTTGATCTGACTATTGCTGCTAATATGTCTCTATCTCTCTTGTCAAGGTCACTTATGGTGTTTGGTGGATTATGGTTCTTCTTGAAGAATTTTTCTTTTGCAGATCTGGTCTATAGTCAGGGGGAGCCCTTGATGTCAAAGGGGGAGAATGAGTTTGAGGATCTTGGGGTTGCCATCAAGTCCAAAGGGGTAGATTGTTGGCATTATGATTCAGGTTTGGTGCTATGGCACAGGTGTTGTACTTGATGGCAACCCACTCAAGTGGAAAATCTCTGTTCAGGCTCTCAAAATGATTGAAAATAAGGTGTTCGCAGGTGCAGTGTTCAAAAGGTGTGGACCCGCAGGTACGCCGACCAAGAAGTGCGGACATATCCGCAGGTGCTTCTTTCAGAAGGTGCGGACCCCAGTTCACTCACTCCAATGCAGAGAAGCGCGCACACATGGGGTTTCTTATGTTTGGCCCTTGGTATTTAGCCCATCGATCATGATCCTATGGTTTTGGTCCGTGGTATAGGATCTAAAGTATTGAACCCTGGTTTGGATCCCTTGCATTGGTTTTCGATGGTTTTGTCCCATGGTGTGAATAAGGGCTTTCCTATAAAAAGGAAAGGAGATAACTTGGCTAGTCACTTGTGAAAATTTGAATATCTTAAGATCTGAAATTTTGGGTAATCGATTTTAAAAGCTAGATCTAAATCAAAGTGAAATCTGTAATGTGGAAGGCAGATCTGTTGATAGGGCGTGATCTCTTGGGCGCGTGATCAGATCGGTGGATCTAAAAATCTGTTGTACATTGGTGGACTGTTAATTTGGGTCTATTTGGAGGTCCGCACGCGATCCACAGCTCAGGTGCAGAGGTACGTAGGACAGAAGAAGGCACAGTGCAGAGGTACGCAGGACAGAAGAAGGCACAGTGCGGAGGTACACAGCACATCAGAAGGCGCAGGTGCGGAGGTACGCAGCGCGACAGAAGGTTCAATGCGTGGGTATGCAAAGAAGCAGAAGGATCAGTGCGGAGGCACACTGTCGGGCAGACAGTGCAGGTGCAGATCTGAGCAGTGGCACGCAGTTCCGCAGAAGGGCTAAGTGCGATGGTATGCAGAGCACAAGATGGATCAGGTGTGGATCTGCACAGTCAAGGCACAGAAGAACTGCAGATATCCGCAGGCTGCTATTGGTGAAGTTGCGGATCCCTTTTGATATAATTATTGACTGCCTTTTATCTATTGCTGCAGAGTTCTGGGTTTAGATTTCTGGTATTACTTTTCTGTTTACAGCATTCTAAGAAGTTGGGTGATTCATTGGTTTTTTGTATAAGGAGATTGGGTGATTCACATGTACTTGATGATTATTTGATCTTCTTGGATCCAGTCTGAAAATTAAGGAAACGTGGTCCTTAAAGAAGTAAAATAGCTAAGGGGGTTGTAGCTCCCTTCCAGGAGAGACTGGAAAACGAGAGAGGGTTGTAGCTCTCTATAGGTTGCAGCGTGCGTACTGGTAAAGGACTGCACCAGTACAAAATCATTATAAAATAAGTTTCTTATTGAAAGAAGATAGAGACATATTGCAGCAGGTGGTTTTCACCCACATTGGGTTTCCACCTTATATCTGGTGTTCTTTGGTGTGATTATCTGTTTTTCTTGTTCTTGCTCATTATTATATGGTACTAACATACAAACTAATGATCAATATCTGAAGAATAAATTAATTGAAAAGAATTTGATAATACTGATTCACCCCCCCTCTCAGTATTATTTCCAACAATATTGTGACTACTTAGACTCCTATATATAGAAAGGAGGTTTTGTCATTTGAATCATCCAAGAATTGTTCATTTATGTAATGTAAAGGAGGTTGCCCCCTCGAAGAGGTTGAATTCTAAGGTGTTGATCTATCCATTCTATCTTTTTTTGAGCTGGTTTCATAACAAACTGACAACGGGTTGCTGGGTCATTGGGAGCAGAAACTACGCAATTCCGAAGGGGAATAAGCAATCAACTGTCAAGAGCTTGGCAGTAGAAACTACACAATTCCTAGAGGGAATTTTCAGTCTACTACTGGGAGTTGTTGGCAAGAGAAATTGCACTTATGCTACGAGGTCGGCTTGCTGATCATCTCTACGCAATTTCTGAGCTAAGCAGACTGCTGAGCAGCAGAGGGCCTGGTCAAGAAGACTGCAATTTTTTGGATGAGCAGTCGGTCAACTGTCGAAAGGACTAATTGGGAAAACTACACAATTTTCTAAGGGAGACAGAGATGGCCACTAGGTGTCTGTCTGACCTATCTGCACAATTTCCTTAGTCAGCAGAGCAGGCAAGGCCAGCACCATTTGCGCAATTTTTGAGGGGAGTCAGTCCCAGGGTGGCTATCGGGTCCAACTCTCTAGGTGGCCAACATGAATATTGATTGAATTTCTTGTGAGCAGCGCCGCTTGAAATGACTTTCTTGGTGCTTCTACGTTGTTCTAGGTGACATTCAATTGAGTCAATGGTGGGCTGATGGTTCAACTGCCAGAGGGGAGTCTGGTCGTCAGAACTTCTGCAAAATGACTAAGTGTGTGAATGAGTGAAAGATGAAAATGTGATCTTACAACACACACCCTCATGACTTGACAATGAAATGACTCAAACCAACCAGACACACATGTTCAACATGATTGCTGACGGTGCAAGCGACAAGTGTGACCCTCGTGATTGATCGTTGATCAACCATGATGACGCTTTCCCAACAGTGAATGTGACTCCGTGTGTGAGTGCGACAGATGTTTACATAGAGAACATAACATGTACACACGAAGCGAAGACCTTGAGCATGACCAAAACATGGTCACAAGCAAGACATTGACATCAACATGCAAAAGCTTAGGTGGAATGGATAAGCAAGGTGGGTGCAAAGGCTCACACGAGCTCACAGAGTGAACCTGAGTGTATGCAACCATCAAGTGAAACTCTCAAGGGAGGCTCCGAATTTGGGTGCAGGCCAAAATTTTGGAGGGTGGTTGTAGCCACTACAATAGTTAGTTCAGAAGGTTTCTATCGTGCGCTAGCCACATCTTGTGTATGACGAAAACGTGCTTCAGTTTGGTTACTTCATCTTTCTTTGTCCAATTCCTTCCACATTATTGGCCTGCAGGTTACACTCATGCTGAATTGATGTAGGATGCCTTAATGCCTACCTTCCAGTAGATCTTTTCCCATTGAGTCTGACTTATTACTCTGGGAATAAGATCTAGAGTCCTTTTTCCAGTACCTTATGGTTTTCAGTCATTAGTGGCATACTCCTTCGCTATTGACAGTGACAATGCATCATTGTCTCTTGTTTGATAGATTCTCTGAAGTGTTCGACTTCAACTCATTTATTTTCACTTGTTAGATTGCACTGGGGCACCTTGACTCTCATCATCATTATCAATGAGTTGTCTCACATTTGTTAACAGTATAAATCAATGACCGATAATCAAATGATTTCTCACATGGTCGACTTCATCTCATTTATTCCCATAGTGTAGAAATGTACCATGGCAGTCAGTGAATACCTTGGGTTGCATCATCATTTCATGGTTCACATGTCAGTCCCTCCAGTTTACTTCCAGTGACACCATCCACCTTATATGTCGTATTTCATCACAACGACATCCTATATGTTGGCACCCGTGTTGCATGCAGTACCATTATTCCACTTTTTGACTTGTTACTTTTGTAGATCAATTATTTGACTTCAGTGATCAGATATCTACTTCAGCATCATTGATCAATTCTTCTATATGTGATATTGTGACATGGCCTTGATATGTACTTTTGCAGTTGTGATCAGATGATCTACTATGTATTTCTCAGTGTCTTGTGTACTTGTATACATATTGGATCCGCTCTAAACTTTTTACTATCTCTGACCATGGGTATGCCTGCCTCACACATAAGATTTCTTTCTAATCTCTTCCAGTGGTTTGGCAGAATGGAATTTGGTGATCTCCTCCCAAGTTCTTGCATTATTTTTTATATACCCTTAATACATTTTGGCCATCATGTACCCCTTATGAACTCATTTATTAGGGGGCATATTTTGTAGCATCATTTACCACCTTTGTATACTTGATTCTCCGAGTCATGGCCTTGGGCAGCCCTTTCCCTTTAGACTTGGTCCAAATATTTAAAAATATTATTTTAAATTCCATATGTGACTTTGCTCTGAAAAAAACGCGTGCATGTGTGGGTTCAGCTGTACCCAACGTGCATATATGATTTCAAATATGAAAAAAATATAAAATCCCTATTTTTGTGGTGGGGTTTACGGGTCACACCGAAAGCCTACCTATAGGATCCCATGGCCTAATTGTTTCCCAATTGAAAAAAATTGTTTTGAGGTCATATAAATACACCTCATGGGGAAGGCCTAAGGGGAGAGAAAGATATGATATTGATATTATATCCAACTTGTCCCTTATCAAGTCCGATTTATCCCTATGCCTCTTGCACTCCCAGTTATAGGAAACCCATGTTTCCTCATTGTGAAGTCCATCTCCTTTATATGGCATCCATGTGTATGTGTTTGAAAGAGGATTGTTAAGGCTTGGGCTAGACAGATCCGGAGGAAGGTTTCGATTGGAGCCAGAGAAGGATCAAGTTGTATTCTTCCACATTCTTTTGTTGTCATCAATAAAGATGCCATGTCATGTTCCTGATGTTTAGATCTTAATGCTTTAATTCATGTTTTAATCTAACTAATGTATGATTTCATGCTTATATGATCTAACACTTATATCATGAACATGCTCAACTACTGCTGGTGTATATGCTTTTCTTGAATGTGTTGTAGGTTTTAAGGCATTGGAGGAAGTAGAGGGTTTCAACCCTATGGGAACAACCTCAAATGTAGGACCTTCAAGTAATACTTCTTCTTCATACTTCAGTAGTTCAAGTATTTAGGCTGCTTGTTTCTTTCCTTTTTGTTAGTGTATGCCCTCTGCTATAATTGGGTGCTCATCCCATACCCTAGGGTGTATTATTCCTGTAACACTCAGAGAAGTAAAACAACATAGATACTTACAAATTCCACAATTAATTTTTGATATGCCAACATATACTTACAACCCATATTTAACCCAATGTCAATCATTTCTTCTGATTTCCCTTCCTTATATGTTACCACCTATTTGAAGACATTCAAGGATGATTGTTGTAAAACAATTTAAAATATACAAAAATGAAACCTTGATTTGTTATAAGGAAATATTAACAATTAGTCACAAACATTGATGTCAACCATTTTCTTCCTTGTCATCCTATTTTATGTGTTGAATGAGTTTCATTTTGTTTTGTTTTCTGTAAGAAAATACTTGAAAAATAATATTTAATGCCAAATTATTTTTTATATGTACAAATTCAACCATTATTACATACATTTCTAGCACATTGTTGTTGAGATAGCTCCTCCTGCGATGAAATTATGTCCATTTATTTGAACATATCCTTGTACATTTTTTTAACATTCCTACTGGTATGTTTCATATATCATCTCGTTGATCATTTGGGATTCTCATAATCTTCCTGAAAAAAAGTAATCAACCATTTTTATATTGATATATGAAAACTAAATATAACAAAAATGATATTAATAAATGAATGGTTTGTAGTAATATATACATATAATTCTATAAAATCATGTTCTTTAGAAATATTACCTTTTGAATGATTATTTATTGTTGTTGTATGTTTTTTCTATTGCAAGTCCCACATGTATCATTGATCATTGCTCTCGAAACGCTTCCTGTATTTTAAATATGATTTGGTTCTTAGAATCATTGGATTGATTTTTGTATTTTTAGTGGAAAGCATGTCTATATGTGTGTTCCACTAGATCCCTCATATTTTTGTAAAAAATTATCCCCTTTCATTAACCTCTACCACCACTTCAAATGAGCTAAGGACCAATTCATCGACATTTACATGTTCTATAATTTTGTTTCTTAGAATGACATTGATATTTTCCTTTGTTGTTGCTCCCTATAGAACATTAATCATATATAAATTAATAAATTCTTTGAAACATGTTATTTAATATTAATAAGTATATTATTAATGAAATTAACAACAACAACAACAATGGATATTATGTGAAATAAGATCCTTCTGGGTTGAGTGCAGGAGGGTTTGAGCTGAACGAGGGTTTGCAATGGGATAGCAGTGCTGGTTACCATGGAGGGGCGAGGAGGGGGGAGTTCCACTCCCTCCTACAGTCAAGCAGTTGTGAATAGCAGCAGGGAAGCTGTTTCAAACCGCTTCAAGAAACCAATGGAGGCAGAAATTGGGGATATCAACACAGGAAAACCGATAAACAACAGAGCTCATGAACAGGCAGAAGATCATGAGGAGGTCAGAAGAGATAAGAGAATAGGAGGAGGCAGCCAGAGAGCTGAGCACAGGAATTTAACAGGACTCTGTAAACCTAGGTCAACCATTATACCCTGGGTTGTGTTAAGCGATCCAGCGCTACAGGTGCACAGGGATCATATGGTGGCATATGCGATAATATGCAAATTCATGGGGATATGGCCAACGGAGAAGGCTCTGCATGCTTGGATAAAAAACCACTGGAAACCAAAGGGGGAAATAAACCTACATCTTGGGTCCAAGGGTTTCTTCACAGTGTTCTTCACAAACCTAGAGGAAAAAGATAGAGTGTTCGAAGGAGGACCGTATTTTTATGTTGTTGCAGGCCTCTACATGCGACCATGGGTGATGAATTTTTTCCTGGAACAAGAGACATTTACGTCAATACCATTATGCGTAAAAATCTACTCCCTACCTTTAGATTATTGGCTACCAAAATCCTTAAAAGACAGGCAATAAATTAGGTCATTTTACAAAAATATCAGATGCGACTCAACGAGGAAAATACACCTCCTTTTCCTGTATATGGATAGAGATGGACCTATCAGCAGCACTTCCAGATGAAATCATTCTAGAATTTTATGATGAAGAGTAGGTGCAGGCGGTGGTCTATGAACATGTCCCATTCAGATGTCACAAATTTCATGAGCACAGGCACCTCTTTAGAGACTGCCCATTAAACAAACTGGAGAACAGTAATAAAACCAACACAGGAAAAGATCTTGAAGGCTTTACCAAAGTGGGAGGCAAAGGGAAAGGAGGGAAAAAGTACCAGAAGAAAACCAATGAGGATAAGCACCCAAGTCACAACAGCTTCAAGATTTTAGAAGAAGAAGGTGGGAACAATGGGACGAACCAGGTACTGGAGGATAATCCTATAGAGAAGGAAAAAGAGGATAGTATGGAGGAGATACCTGAAAACAGCAAACTGAAGGAAGATCTGCCGAGTACCATGGAACTTGACATGGATCATGAGATGACCCCAAGCGAGGTGGGAACAGAGGACCATGATCTGCAGGAAATTCTTGAAAGGGAGAATCTCGACCTAGAAAAGTTCCTGGAGCAGGGAATCACCAAAGGGGTGGATTCTCTACCACAAGAAGAGTTTGACAGAGTGCAACAACTCTTCCTCTGGAGATCTCAATCAAAGGGTTCTGGAGTCAAAAGAAACCACGATATCCAGGAAAACAGAGGGGTGAAAATGATAGAGGTAACACAGGGACACTCGTTCAAAAACCCAGGCAGGAAAAGAGGAAGGAAAAGACAGAATGAGTTGCTGATAGAGTGTGGGAAACTCATGATAAACTCAGGTAAGATGAAAGATCTTACTAGTTACTCATTTACAAATCTTTCTTAATGAAACTCATAACCTGGAATATTAGAGGTCTAGGAAGTAAAAGGAAACAAAGAAATCTTAGCAATAGAATAAAAGAGGAAAAACCTGATATGGTGTTTATCCAGGAAACAAAATGCTCTATAGATAAAATTAGAGCGATACACAGCAAATGGCTAATCAAGTATGAATATCTAGAAGTTAAAGCAGACAACATAGCAGGAGGGATTCTCACACTTTGGAACCCCCAGAAACTTGAAATCCTAGATGCTGAAGCATCCAGGAACTACCTTTCAATGGTGATCCAACCTTTGGGTGACAAGGAAGTATATTTGATCACAAATGTCTATGGTCCTCAAAGACTGGAAGACAAACTCAGGCTTCTTATCTCACTGGAGGAGCTTAGAGTAAGACATCCTGTTATACCCTGGATTCTGGGAGGGGACTTTAATATGATTAGATCTCTTTCGGAAAAAAAGGAGGAACCAGAACACTAGGCAGAGACTCTATTGCCTTCCAGAACTTCCTAAATGACATGAAGCTAGTGGATACAGAGACTAAAAATGGTACCTTCACCTGGAATAATAAGCGGGGAGGGGCTTCTCAAGTAGCCTCTAAACTAGACAGATTTATAATCTCTGAGGACCTCATTCTCATAGGCCTTGACTTGTCTGCTTTCATCCTCCCTTTTGGAGGCTCGGATCATTGGCCTATCCAACTGGAAGCTTCTTTTATAGGCACTCTGAGAAACAGACCTTTCAGGTTTGAAAATGTGTGGCTCACTCACCCTGACTTCATCAACAATATTGGAAAATGGTGGGCAGAGGATATACCCGTTCAGGGAACTAATATGTTCCTTCTACATCAGAGACTGAAACACATCAAACTTAAGCTCAAAGAGTGGAACAAAAATGAGTTTGGCAATATTTTCAAAGCCAAAAAAGAAGTTGAACAGAAATTACAGGCAATTAACCAGATCCTCATCACCGATGGCTTTACCAAGGAAAGGAAAATACAAGCTGACTCTCTTCAACAGGAATGGGAGAACAGATGCCAGCAAGAGGAGATCTTCTGGAGATAGAAATCAATAGTGCAATGGATTAAGGAAGGGGAAAGAAATACAAAAAAAATTCATAAGTCAATTGTGGATCACAGGGCTCATAATAGGATTTCAAAACTCATAGATACTCAAGGAAAACAGCTCAGCACCCACAAAGAAATAGAATCTTCTCTGGTACAAAATTTCCAAAGCATAACAGAGGAACCTCTCATAGATAGATCACAATTCATCAACAACTTCACAAAGTACATTCCAAAGATTGTCACTAGAGAAGTTAATTACAATCTTAACAAGCCAGTGACTGAAGATGAGGTTAGCGAAGTCATTAAAGAGATGCAAAATGGGAAAGATCCAGGCCCGGATGGGTTCAATGTAGACTTCTTCAAAGCATGCTGGGAAATATTCAAACAAGATATCATTAATGTGGTGGAAGATTCAAGGAAATCCAACATTGTTTTGAAGGCGCTTAATGCCTCATTCATAACTTTGATTCCAAACCAAGAAAAAGCTATGACACCAGACAAATTCATACCCATAGCTTTATGCAATGTGGTGTACAAAATCATATCCAAAGTAATTGCAAACAGGCTCAAGCCACTTCTTCCAACTCTAGTGTCTGAGGAGCAAACTGGATATGTGGAAGGAAGACAAATTCTAAATAACATCATTCAAGCACACGAGGTGGTACATTCTCTCAAAATTAAGAAACAAGCAGGTATGATGCTAAGTTGGGCTTATATCAGGGAGGTACTGAAAGCGTATGTCTTTGAGCACAACTGGATAATATGGGTAATGGCCCTTGTCTCCACAGCAATTTTTTCAATCTTGCTTAATGGCTCACCATCCAGAACCTTTAGGCCTTCAAGAGGCCTCAGACAAGGAGATCCTCTCTCCCCCTTCCTCTTTATTCTCATGATGGAAGGTTTAGGCAATGCGATCAAATCAGCCAAGGTGGAAGGCAAAATCTAGGGTCTCAAACTCACCCTGAATGGAGATGCCTTAACTCATCAACAATTTGTGGATGACACTATGTTGCAAGGTACACCTACGGTCAAGGAAGCTAAAGCTTTCAAGCAAATCCTGAATGACTTTGCCATGGCTGCTGGTACAGAGGTAAGCCTTACCAAATCAAAGATTTTCTTTTTTAATATTGACATTTCTATTCAAAGAAACCTCACCAGAATTCTTGGCTTCCAAAGAGAACAGCTACCCTCCAAATATCTGGGGATACCTCTAATGGACAAACCTCTGAGCAAGGAAGTTTGGGAACCAGTAATCAATAAACTACAGGACAAAGTTAGAAAATGGACAAGCAGGGCTTTGAATTTAGCAGGAAGGTTAGTGCTAACAAAAGTTGTCCTACAAATTGTTCCCATCTTCATGTTATCAGCTCTTCTTGCTCCTAAAGGAGTTCTGCATCTTATCTGAAATATCCAAAGGGACTTTATCTAGGGCAAAGGGGAAGAGAAAAAGAAATGGGCTTTGGTCGCATGGGACAAGCTCTATAAACCTAAGACCCATGGTGGTTTGGGACTTCATGACCCTGAAACCCTAAGCAAAGTTTTAGGGGAAAAACTATGGTGGAGATGGCTAAAGGAAATGACAACCCCGTGGGCCAAGATCTGGAAACAGAAGTATGCAAATAATTGGCAAGAAAAAGATCACATTCGAATGTCTGGGCTCATCAAGGGTTCCCACATCTAGAACAATGCCTGGGAGAATAGAGCAATTGTACAAAAACATAGTTTCTGGGAGATCAGAGATGGTAACCTAGCTTGGTTTTGGGAGGACAACTGGCAGCAGGAACCTAACCTGTTAAGAGAAGAACTAGCCAATCTCAGAAATGACACTGATAGTAAAGGTCTACTCAGGGTAAGTGATTTCTGGGATCAGGCGAGGAACAAGGGAAAATGGAGAATATGGAAGGATCTGGTATACAGTGAGGAGACCCCTTTGAAGGCCCAGGCAGATGCTCTTGCTGAGATCTTGAAACAGAGAAAGATTTTGATATCAACATCATCTGACCAACTGAGATGGGGAAGAAACAACGAAGGAAACTTCAACCTCAAAGAAGCCAAGAGAGTGGCCCTAGGGTTTGACTTTCCAAACCTTGATAAGGTATGGAAGGAACTATGGCAGAACCCGCACTGGATGAAAATCAAACTATTCATGTGGTTGGTGCAACATAAAAAAATCCTGACTTGGGAAAACCTTCGGAAAAGAGGTGTAGCTGGTCCATCCAGATGCCATTTGTGTGAATCACAAGAAGAAACTATGGAACACCTACTCAACCTCTGCCCATTCACCTCTTCCTTGTGGAATTGGGTGGCTTCAATCTTTAGACCTACGGATAGGGACAACTTCAATATCACTGATACTTTGAAGAATTGGAGGAAAAACTTCTCAGATAATGAAATAATCAACAAAGCTTGGACTCTGGTTCCAGGCTTTTTAATCTGGGATGTCTGGAAAGAGCACAACAATAGGATCTTCAAGAACAGAATAGGCTCATCCCAGAGCATCATAGCTCAGATCATTAGACAACTCAAAGAGACTATGGGAACACTTATAAAAAAACCCCCCGAGAACCCACCTCAAGACCAGGATGCACAAATACTATTGCATTTGGGTCTCTAGTTGCCTTTCCCCCAGGGAATAAGCAAGATTGTAAGGCACACTATTATGGAGAAGGACTTCTGGCAACCTCCTCCTCATGGTTTTTTGAAATTTAATATAGATGGTGCCTCTAAAGGAAACCCTGGGGCAGCTGGTTATGGCGGAGTCATAAGAGATGAGCAGGGTAACATAAAAGTCATCTTTCATAGTCATTTGGGGAAAGCTACTAACAATATGGTGGAACTCATGGCCTTAGAGCAATGCCTAGAAATCTTGATGGAAACAAAGTTACATAATGCCATCATTGAAGCTGACTCTGAATTGATAATCAATTCGGTCAAGAAGATCTGCAATGGTACAGCACCAGAAAGAGTGTCGAAACACTGGAGGTTATTGCAGGTCTATCAATGCATACAATCCCACCTGAGAACCTGAGAACCCTCAATTTTGTTCATGTGCGTAGAACTGCTAACAGATTAGCGGATCGTCTGGTGAACGAAGGAGTACTCTGTTCAAGTGATAATCGAAGATATGACTGGATGATGATGCCATCAGGGAAATTGTGGGAGGACTGTCACAAACAGGCTATCGAAGACAGGGAACACTTTCAAGGTATGAGAAATAAGCAGGAAGTAGACCAATGGAATCAGCAGGAAATGGACCAAGCACAGGGAAGGAGCAATTGATAGAAGGCGGGCAGGTTGGCAGGTGGTGGAGTTATGGATTTCGGGGGGAATTATGCATGTAGAACACTTTTTTAAGCAGACCCAAAAGTCTATAGAGCGGGGCCTATTTACTCTTCGGGTCCGTATGAAGCTGTAAAGAGTGGGCATGTTGACGAGATCCATTAGTTATTCTTCCATCCCATGGATTTTGGGCGGAAAAACAGCTCGATTGATAATTCTCTAATCGAACCCGAAATTTTATTGTGAGGTGGCTTTTAACTCTTCGGGTCCGTAAGTCAGGCTAAACCGTGGGCAAGTTGGAGGCATCGCGTTAGAACTCCTCCATCCTATTAATTTCGGGCAGAGAATATGAACGAAGGTTAATTCTCCTTTCGGACCCGAAATAGTTTAGTGTGGTGGCTTAGGATTTTTTCGGGTCCAGTTGTTGGATTAAATTACGGACAAGGTTTCACCCCGAAATCAATTCATGGTCGTTGGATCGTCGTGGGTGGAATCAAACGGTCATCAGGTTTTAAAGATAATCGAAGGAGGAAAACGGTGCTAGGGTCTTCGGATCTGTGGGCTTCTAGTTCTTTTTTGTGGCTTGAGAGTTGAATTTCTTAAACTCTCCTTCTGGTCAGCTATGCAGGTTTAGTTCACTGGTTTTTCAAAGCCGACAGTTATTGGATGTAATCTTTACTCGGCAGATTTTCATGTCATCGCTCTTTTGTAGTCTTGTTGGTATTAGGTTCGGGATTCTGATATCCCAGTTGTCTGTTGAAGCTTTACAGAGCTGATGCTACCATGCTCGGCTCTGTGAAAGAGATGTACTATATGTATTTTGTTTAGATTAATGAAAATCCCACTCTCACTTGATCAAAAAAAGAAATTAACAACAACAACAACAACAAAACTCATATTGAATAGTATTTTTTCATTCATCTGATTCATCCTTTGTAATTTTTTTATCACATTTTTACGCTCTTCTGCACTTAGATTAGAAATAATCTTATTGACCTTCTCCATTTTATGGCTCTACATGACACACACTAACCAATACATATTAGTTAAACTTAAATATAGTTCAGACATATTAATTTTGTAAATAATTTACAAAGAACTTGCATTCTCTGTTTTTTTCGATGTGCTATCATTATGTAGATCATTATTTTTATTACTTGACACCTTATTAGAATTTTTTTATAAATATACAACTTGTACCATTCAATACGAAATCCATTAAATATATTTAATACATAAATCAAATAATTTCCAACCAAAAAGATCTTGGGTAATCGGTGCATTTATTTGAATAAATGCATCAATTCATTTATTTCATTAAACACACTATGTGTTTAATTGTTCAGCGCCATCAGCGAGAATTTCTTTTTTGAAATAATTTTAAATTATGACGGTGCGATTTGTAATGATAAATGCATTGCAATAACTTAATGGTGGTATTTTGTAGAGGTGTGTCAGTGCATTATATTACACTAGGAGCAACGATGAAGAGACTGGATAGAACTGACAGTGTTATAATATACTGGTCTGTTGTATTAAACAGGGCGCACCGATGTGTTATATTACACAGGACGCACTGCGAAACATCCGTTTTTTTTTAATGGACAGGGTCGACAGGATTTGGATCTAATTCAATAAGTGATTCCCCTACTTTACATGTCAAGCACCCTATATACAGTAAGTACATAAACCCATTAAATCTAAAATGCCTAAAATGAAAAACCCTAATTATGAAGTGGTAGATGGAGTTAAACCCTAAGGTGAAATTTTGCAATCACATAAGCAAGAAGAAGCAAGGGTTTAAGGTAAGTATTAAATTTTAATTTTTTTTTATTTTAATTAAATTTGAATAGGAACAGAGATCATAAAAAAATTACTAGTAAAATCAATAGTAATTTTTTTATTATACAAGTTTTTTAATTTCATATTTTTGAATTGTAAATAGATCTAACAAATTTCGTAAAAAAAATCTAACAGTCAAATTTAAAATTTTTGTTATCCAGGGTTTTTAGTGAATCACCATATCTTCAAATTATGATCTTTCTATGGTTCCTATTATCAGTCCAGGAAGCTCTCTTAGGTTGTAGCTCGGAGATGCCTGGTAACATATAATCTTCAATATTGTTCTCTGAACTATTGGAATGAATGATGGTTTGGATCAAGTCAGGTGACTATTTCAACTCTATTTTCACTCAAGACATGCATGAACACCTCAGCTTTACAAGGCTTTAGACCACTAATGCTCAATAGTTTATAGATTCAATGGGTAAATGGAGAACACTAACTATACTAGCAGATGCATACATAAACACATATGAATGGCTAGCTACAGAAAGCAAATGAAGCTTGCAAATCTAATTTATCAATGCAGAGATAAGATGACAGTTATCTGGCATTAGACACAGAAGAAAACATGAATAACCTATTCAAGTGCAAGCATAGAATAGAAGAGAAAATTGGAATTGAACATGTAATAGCAAAAGAAGCTTATATTGTTGGAATGAAGATGAGAAGCTAGAGGAGTAGAGTCTCCACATTCTCCAAAAGTTGAACCCCTGTTACTCTAAACTTTTAAATATTTATAGCCCTATTACAATGCTCTCGAGCCTTCTGAGGCTCGAGAGGTCTTAATATATCCCCTCTATCTTTAATGACTTGATTCCCTGACTAGGCACGCATGGGCTCAGAGGTTTCTTCTTCTAACAGCAGAGTAACTGCATTCTGGTAATTTGTTGCACTGTCAGGGAGCTCACTCGTGCCAGCGATGCTCCATGATCACTTATATTGGTTTTGGCTATGTTGTGTTGTTGCCTTTCCCCTTCTAGCCTTTTGTCTCCCGATCTCTATCTCCCAGCCTCTGTTATGTGATGGAATGGGTCTATGGGCCTTTTGAAATCTTTTCAAATGCTAACAATAATTGTTTTCTGTTTTTCATAGAAAAACGTTGCAACACTGAGAAATCCCGCCAAGCTCTATTTATTTCGGACTTCAAAAGTCCTTAAACATTATCTATTCCTCTATCGCGCCCGCCCTCAATCGCTATCGCAAGTCGCTTCGGCCTTATTCCCAAGCTGCCCTTTGTATTTTGAAATATGTCAAGAACACTAAAAATCATGAAAAACTGGCTTTGGCAGACCTGAAATATTATATATTTTCATTCTCGAACCCCTTCGGGTCTGGGTTTTATCGCATCAGTGTTGCCCCTTTGTATTTCGTTAAATAACGAAAAATACGCAAAATACATAGGAAAATGCCTTTTGGAAAATTTCAAATTTTATGTAATATTATGTATATAACCGTCTAGTCCGGTTAATCGCATCGCACATATACATGTATAAAGGCCCTGCTCCAAAATGTTTCCCCGATTGCGATCCGCCAATGCGATTGATCGCAATCACATATCGCTCAATGATCCTCTGATGTGATGTGGACTGTCCATCTGCGCGCTTGATCGACGGTCCACGTTGCATCGCTGATCGCCATCGCAAGTTCCATACGGTCCACCCCCAATCCGCCGATTTCGACCCGCCGATCAGATCTAGACCATTTATCGGCCAAATCTGACGTCTGCTGTGCATTTCACTATTTATGCCTCCGATACTTGGTTTTTCACTGTTTTTATGTGTTTTTTCCTCCTGATAGTGCTTTTCCATCCTTCTAGGGGCTCTTGGCATGCGATTGTTTTGCTCTTTGAATGATCCTTAAGAATATTTTGAAGATTTTGGGAGTGTTTTGGATCCATTTTGGGCCACATGCCAACAGGGCTAACAGTTCCAAAATATTTTGTTGCTCCATAGTGCTCCCAATATGTCTCTCTTGCAAATGATCTCTCTTTTAATAAAACCCTAACAAAAATTGTAAACAATTTATTAGTAAATTTAAAAATAAAATTTAAAATGTTTACTATCCAGGGTTTCGAGGAATCGCCAAATCTTTCAATTTCTTATCTTCTGAGTAGTTTTGTTGCTCCAAAGTATTTTGTTGCTGCACAGTGCTCCTCATATGTCTCTCTTGCAAATCGTTCGCTTGAAATTTTGGGAAAAATAATGAAATAGTGAATAACTTTTACTATTTAAAATACTTTATGAAATTAGATTCCTAAAAATCAATTGACTTTTGTTTTTTAATTTTTAAATAAATAAATAAAAAATTGCATTTTCTTTCACTTTATCTGAACATCGGTGCATTCGAATGTAAAGAACATCGGTGCATTTGTAAGAAAAACACACCAATATATTCGAGGCGCCAAATTTTTTCAATGCACCTACGTGATCCAATTCTTTTTCTCTTTTTTTTCGAAATCCCAAAACGGTGCGATTAATTTTTTTTAACACAACAGTGTAGTTTGTATTTAAATGCACCGGTGTTGTAATTGTTAGAAGAGCACCTAAATGGTTGAATTCGTTTTTATTTTCTATATCCTGGAAATAGGTGCATACTAGTGTTGTTTTTTTTTAAACACATCGGTGTGTTTTTGTGCAAGAGCACCGATATGATAACATATTTTATATTTTTTGGAATGCTAAAAACCGGTGCAGTTATTATTTGAACGTCTTGGTGTTGTTATGATTTAAACTCATCGATGTGATTTGTTCTGATAAGCGCACCGTTAGGGTTTAAAAGCTATTTGAAATTTTATTTTCATGTAAAATGGCATATTAATCTCAAATTATCCTTTAATATGCATCCACATGAATTACAGTAGTTCATAGTATACATTTTCGCTTAAAGTTTCTTTATTCTTGAAAAATGGATTGAAAACTAGATTGAAATTCGAATTGTTGTTATATGGTTCTCGAAATTAATTTTAGATATGCACACAAAATTTTATTTCTAATTTTTCTCAAATGCGGGGAAAAAATCTCAATAATATCAAATGGCCAATTCTTCAAATTCCATCTCATTCCATATTGTTGATCAAAGTCCTTCGTGGAGTTATTACTTTCCATCTCTAGTAAGTCCATATTTTTTTTTATATTTTGATATTGATTTTTTTTTAATCCATGTAAATTTGAATAAAAATGTATCCAAATTTGTAGGATATTGATTCAAAATTGAGTTCAGATATAGATATAGATAGATATATAGATATATATATATATGTGTGTGTGTGTGTGTGTGTGTGTTTGTGTATGTGTGTTGGTTTGATTTCATCAATGAATTCAGAAATTGAAGCCATCAACAAATTCATTCTTTACAAAATGGAAGCGACACAACCGTGGGTCGCATTGTATGAGCATAAGAGGAGGAAATGGGACAACAACAGGAAAGAATTCAAATAGTTGAATGGTATAAGCATGCCTTATCCTTATCATTTAAAGGAAAATATGCCAATGATGTGCCCTAACACTTGGGTCGTTGATCAAATCAATGAGAAATACAGTGCATCTGGTCATTACCTGCGTGATGAAGAGGATGCGCTAAACATAGGGATTGGGTGCAGCAACTCAGTAATTATAATCTCTTTATGTACATCTTTAACTTCATATTGCACCTTTGAATTGTAACATATATATATATATATATATATATATATATATATATATATATATTATGTATTTAATTATGTTCGGGTAATTAGACACATGACACTATGATTTTTTCACTTTTTATAGGTACCTTTGTTCAAGCATTTTCCTTTCTTCAAGTAGGTGTGAGATTCTTGTACATTTGTGATAGGAGTCAACCGCTTTTGGGAAAGGGAAAATATGGAAATAGCCTAGAAATCATGGTACTATGAAATGTCTACTTGTGCATATAGAGCACTTCCTCTGATCATTTGTTGGGGTTTTTGGTTGGCATGCAACAAAGCTGTATTTTAGTATAAATTATCGATCCTTGAGTATTAATAATCTCTTACAATTTTTGCCCATTTTCCTCAGGAAAAAGGAACTTGTCCCCCAAGAACTATAGTAGATGATAATCCTAATACGAAAAATCCAAGAATGTATTTTGATGGTACCTCTAGTGACACAACAAACAGGAGTGGAGACGATTTTGTACTCTACTTGTCTACCACACATTATTTGCATGCAAAAATTATTTTTGGTCTAGGAAAAAATAATCAAGCTTAATTATTGGCATAGAAAAACTTACTAGCTTATGCAAAAGAAAAAGGACGTACTCATATTCAATTTTACGGAGACTCAATGCTCGTTACAAACTGATATACCTCAAGCTTCCAGGAATCTACTTATCCTACCTATTTTGGATGATTTATGGCAGATCAAAAGCTCATTCAATTTCTTTCAATATTATCATATATACAGGGAGTGAAAGGGGATGGCATATAGACTCTCAAAAATAGGCCTAAATATGGAACAGGGACTATGGCACATTCAAGAATAGCATTATGGAACATCATATGATTTTTATTACCAGCCTTGCAAGGAGCAATTTGGTCACAATCGAAAATTGTTGATCTTTGTCTTTATCTAATTTATATTCACATAGTTCTACACTAATGTCTTCATACTATATGTAATACTTTTTCCACTGATTATTCTTGAATATCTAATGGCTTAATCAGATCTTCTTTGGACAATTTTTTGAGAGCTCTTAGCAACATTTTAGAAACTTATTTTTTGTTTAAAATGCACCAAAGGTGCATCTACAAAATGTAATTTTGTATCTTTCTAGAAAAATGAAAATTATGATTTTTTTCCTTTGGAAAGAATGCTTAGTAATAGTTGTTGATTTTATAAGAATGTCGATTTTGGAATAATAAACAATATTTTCTTATAGTTATTATTTTGATATAGAGAGAGAGAGAGAGAAAGAGAGAGAATATTCCTCTCCACCTTTTTCAGAAGTTTTAAAGAGAAATTAAGGTCCCTCCCCCCCTTTGACAAGAGGTAAGAAAGACTGCAAAGAATGCAATTCCAACTCCCTGAAAGATCCAAACTTCATTCATTTAATAGGAATGTTTTCTAAATAATGGGGACTCGAATAGAACCAAGATTAATAAATAGGAGATCTCTTCAAATGACTAAAGAAACTAAATCAATATGTTGAGTAAAATTTTCTATTTGTGAGACTAGTTTTGGTGTATCTATAAGTGGAAAAGTCCTGAAATTGCTTTATTTTGTTTGAAGGAAATAGATTAAAAAAAAAAAAAAGGTGGGTGAAAGATTTTTTGTTTGTTCAGAGAAATATTATGTACTGTATTGTCAAATCTATGTATGATATAATCACTCTGAGAATTTAGCTTAGATTTTTTTTAATACAAAATATATTCTTGGTTCTTGTTAAAAAATGACACACTTGTGACATTAACACAACACAAACTAGACACAAGTTAGATGAATACAAAAATAGTTATGACGAAGTAGGATGTAACTATGATGCTAAGTTTCTTTCAAACAATGTAAAATATGTAACAAAAAAAAAACAATGGAAAATATCTATAGAGAACCAGTAGAACAATGCAATTGAGATGCAATTCAATGCAATTATTGACATAGAGATGTTAGCTTTGTTGGCATTACGGCTCAGTTTTTTGGTTGGCATTGATATCAACCTAGCAGCATTGGTGTCGACTGGCATTGATGTCAACCTTGTAGTATGTGATTGTTTATGCACATGGTTGATTGGTACATTGTTTATTGGTTTATTTGTTTTATGCTATTAAGATGGTACTTGACTTGTTCATTGGTTTCAGACCTTAGCTTGGTGGTTGCAGATGTTAGTGCAGGTTGTTGGCTTATGTGTGGATGTCTTGGAAGGATGTCGAGCTGCTACACCTATTTGATAGTATTGGAGACTGCCAAGTCATGTTTATGGTACTAGGTGTGTTTATGGATGGGTTTTAGCTTGTATGATCATTTGCAGGGTCTTACATTGATGGTTGTGTTGGGTGTGGAGCTTGATTATCTTATTTATTTATAAGTATTGCCGCACTAGACCCAAGTTTGTAACAGGACGGCAAACATTGCCCATTTAATCATCGTCAAGGGGGTCCAGAGGGGTCGTAGTCAATCTAGGTTGTTCATTAGGCAGATGATATGACGGTAGAAGTTATGTTTAATTTAGGTTTTTTTCCCCTAGAATGAAACCCCTTGATATATATGAGGGAATTTTATTGTGGTTGTGTATATGTGTTTTTAGTGAGAGAGAGAGAGAGAGAGGAGATTGTGTGAGAGCGAAGAGTAAATTACAGTGGATCTCATGTAGGTTGTATCTCTTCATTTTGTTGGATAATATAAAAGGAAGGACTAGTTGTTTCTCTGTGGACGTAGCCTAATCTGGGTGAACCACGTATACCTATGTCTCTCTTTTTATTTATCTGTTTTCTGTGTTTGTGTTTTTGTAATATTTTATGTGTTACCTTGCTCTGTAATATATAATTTTCTAACAACTGGTATCATATTCGAAGGTCTATTCGGATGATAAACTCGTAGGAGAGAAGCATTTCTAGTTCGACTAGGAGCAATGGTGGATGATGGTAGGTTTAGGATCGAGAAATTTAACAGCCAAAACTATCAGCTGTGGAAGATGAAAATGGAAGATTATTTGTATTAGAAATATATGTACCTACCATTGAGTGGAAAAAAAAAAGAATCTGACGAGTATGACAGACACGGAATGGGAGATTCTTGACAGAAAGGCACTTCGAACAATACGGTTGTGCCTAGCGGCATCAATAGCCTTTAATATTTCAAAGAAAACGACAAGAGAGGGTTTAATGACAGCATTGGCCAAACTATATGAAAAACCCTCGACCTCAAACAAGGTATAATTTATGAAGTTTTATTTAATATGAAGATGTTAGAAGGTGGATCTGTTGTTGATCATTTAAATTAATTTAATACGCTTATGAGTTAGTTAAGTTTTGTAGGGGTAAATTTCGATGATGAAGTTAGGGCTCTGTTATTTTTGTGTTCATTGCCAAAAAGTTGGAATGGTTTAGTTATGGCCATTAGTAACTCTATCTTTGGATCTAGTAATTTAAAGTTTGATCATGTTGTCAGTGTAATCATAAGCAAGGAAATGCGACGGAAAAACTCCAGTGAGACATCAAGTAGTGCTTTGACTATAAAGACTAGGGGAAGAAAAATGGAAAGAGGAAAGAGACCAGAATATCACAATAAGTCAAGCAAAGACAGATAAAATTCCATATCGGGGATAGTGTGCTAGAAATGCGGGAAGAAAAGACACCTGAAGAAACATTCTAAGTCTTGGAAGGGAAAAGAAGGAGACGCAAGACAAGAAAACAATTATGAAGCGAATGTGACAAGTGATGTGTTTCAAGATGATTTGATTCTTTAATTAGAAAATATTAGTGATGCATGGGTGGTAGATTCAGGGACCTCATTCCATGCTACACCTGATAGGAAACATCTCCATGATTATGTTCAAGGAGATTTTGAACAGGTTCGTCTGGGTGATGATAAACCCTGTAAAATCATTAGAATGGGTAAGGTTTTTATAAAAAAAATAGAATGGAAACCAATGGCTATTAAAGGTGGTAAGGCAAGTTCTAGATCTAAAGAAAAATCTAGTTTCAATTGGGCAGTTGGGAGGTGAAGGTTGTGTAACTACATTTACAGATAAAACCTGGAAGGTCACTAAAGGAGCCCTAGTAATAGCAAAAGGATAGAAGGTTGGTACATTGTATTTATGCAGTGGTATTTCTAATTTTGTTTATGCTTTAACCTCCACAGGAGGAGATACAACATTGTGGCATCATAGGAGTTGGGCCTAGGAATTATCCTTAAAATACATCCACTTTCACTCCATTCACACATTTTCTCACCTCTATTCCACCACCATGTCACCACATCAACTTCACTTTCATCATTAAAAGGGTTACCATTATGTTTTCCAAAACATTATTAATTCTTAGTATTTTTAAGAGAATTTATGGTTAAAATTTAGAAAATAATCTCCATATACTTATACCTAACAATTAGAATGAGTTTGTTGACATGTGTAGGTACAAAGAAAGCTTCCAAGGCATCTTTATGTGGCGCTCTATGTTCAAATTCGAATTTGAGGAGATCATGGACCTCATGGAGAACATCATGGAGGATAGGGTTATGTGTCACCATTGGTTGAGAAATATGTGGATCAAAGGAGGGAATAGTGGATTTACATTTATGAGTTTGTTATCATAGCTTTTGTATAAATAGGAGTGTTATCTCCTTCATTTTTAATCTTCATTTTGTAATCCTAATTTTTAGAATTTAGAAACTTAGTCCTTCATTTGTAATTTTAGATTTTAGAATCATTGTGATGTAGAGTTTAGGACCTCTTGGAATGTAGAACTTGGAGCTTGTAATTGCAATTTGCAATTGAGGATAAATAAAGTGGATTGGATTTTCTTCTACATTTGACTTCTTTCTAAGTGTGCTTGTGGAGCTATGGAGGGCCCCCATTGCCTCACTTGCATACTTGTTTTGGTATAGTAAGATTTCTTTCATTTATGTTTTTAATTTCATTAGTTTAAAGATCTTGATGCTGGAAATATAAATAAATAGTCTCTTGTAAGAGAGATTTAATATTTCCTGTAATCAATTTGAATTATGTTTAAATGCCTTCATTTCTTAGTTAATTGGTTAATATGTTAGAAATATTAATGGACAGTCTCCTGTAAGGGAGCTTTAATATTTCTTACACTTGTCACAATGTCTTTAGATTTCATTTTGTTAAATGACTGAATAGGTGTTGGAGATCCCAATGAAAGACCTCCTGTAAGGGAGCTTTGGCATTTCTTCACCTAGCTTAGTTTATTTGTCTCTAAGTCCATATATATTGAATGATCCTTGAAGTTTACTTACCTGGGTTGATAGTAAATGGAACTCTAATTTGCATTCGACTCTTGAGAATTGAGCTCACTTTTGCTAGGGAGCTCCAAATTGCAAAAACTTTACATTTTTGGATTTGTCATGAAAAATCATGGTTTCTAGTGCATGGCCAAGAAATTTGGGCAAGTTTTGAGTCCTCAGGAGGTCAAAAACACTCAAAAAAATGACCTCACTGCCCCTATTTTGACACACAGGAAGCAATCTTGGGAGATTAAAGTTTTGGAGGGGAAAATGGGCACCAAATTCAGAATTTCACTTGGGTTGGAAAGTAGACAGGCAGGGCTTTCCAACAAGCACACTTGGGCTCAATTTGGACTTCAGGAAGTGCCTCAAAATCAGCTCCAAAGTGGGTGACGCATACAGATTTTGGCGCGGCACATAGAGGATTTTTGCCCATTTTTCACTGTTCAGCTCAGCAATTCGCCCAGTTTTGACCAATTTTGCTTCTTGGTGTTACTTTTGACCTTTCATGATGTAATTTGATAACCATGATGTAATATTGGCACATTTTAACTTGTTCTAGAAGATTAATTCACCAAAAGGTGAAATGTGAGTGAATGAATCAATTTCCTAGCATATAGGGGTAAGTTGTTTGACTACCTAGTTTTCAGTTCCTTGTTTAGAATTAGTTCAAACAACTCCTAGAATGATAAGATCGACCCCTAGAGGCAAGGGAATAGGTTTGGCTTGTCTATATTATGTAATTTCTAAGTCATTTTCAGGGTTGGACACTTGGGATTGCTTAACACTCTATTGTACATTTCATTTCTGCAATTTTGGCAAAGGAAAGACCAGGGTTTTGCAGCATTTGTTGGGATCCATGTGACTCTGTGTTTTGATGGTGTTTTTCTCTAAGTAATTGTAAGTTCACTGATGTTTATGTGTATCATTTTCCCTTCTCTTTTCTTCTAAAATTAAGCAAATGAGTGATTGAGGTAGAATTCTTTGGACTGCTCTGCTCTGCCTTGAAATTTTGTTTAATTCTACATGTTTTCATCAGTTTTAGGAGGACTCTTGAGACTTTCTTGCCCTCCTTAGCCCCTCACCTGTCTGATCCATCCATTCATTCAATCCAAAGCATCAAAACGATTGCCTTCCTTGCCCCAATCAGAACTCTGCAAAAACTAGGCCTCATCCCCAGACCCAAATTTGCCTTTCCCTTTTTTCCAACAAAACCCTCAAAAACTCAAATCAAATCCTTGCACTTCATACCTAGCCTAAAATTAGTTTGTATTTTAGTCATCTCCAGCCCCATTGATTATCTTTCGCTGAGATTGACCCGGAGAGAGCCCTCTCCTGTCCTCGTAGGGCTAGCTATGAGGCTGAGCATGGTTTGATGTGGACCTAGAACCTTGTCTTTTCAGCCTAAGGCAAATCTAGGCTCTAATAGGCACATTTTTTGGTAAGATTTGATTGTTTGGATAAGGGTATAAAATTCTTGTCGACTGCATTCAAACCACCTAGACGTTAGGTATCATGCTCAAATTCGAATAAACCCAAGTGTATGAGCTCGAGATTTATTTAATTATGGTGATGTAAAAGTGATAAACCCAAATCACTCCAAAAATAACGTGTAAAATCCCGACATCAACGATCTTCCCTAATTGAACAAATTTGATCATAGAAAATCATTCGCACTCATCCATGGCAGCAGCGAGCTTCGAGCTCCTAAGAAAAACTTCACGACATACATATAAATGTTGTTGGCGTGCTCCATAAAGGATAAAAAAGGTTTAACGCATTTCAATTATGTTCCATAGATGATAAAATAGTTTTGCATGTTAGCTTTCACGTTCCGAGTTCACTTCATGATCTGCAACGTTCTCATACTAGGGTCGTTCCAGTTTGTAGCTACGTGGGATTGATCAGTGGGTGAATGCATTGAGAAGAGAGTAGCATTTATTTATAGATATGGGCATTGGCCACTCTTTCTTTACGAAAATAGCAATGCTACAGATAAATATTTCACAAGCTCTTACTCGATGTCTCAGCAGTTGTGTAGGCGATGTGATTTCTTCTCGTCTTTTCTGAGGAAAAACTATCTTATTTCTTGTCGATCAGCTGGTTAATAATTTAGGGAATTTACCTATCTCGAGAATATATCTGGCTCTTGATTATGTATGGGTTAGGATGTACCATAATTTCGAATAAAATAATGTTTTTTATACGACACTATATCTTCGCTCAACAAAATTCCCTACCTTCGTGAACTTCCTACTGCTGGGAACGTAGTTATTGGATCCAAAACAGAATATGGTCAGCTTCAGATAGGCGTCTGGATCTCAGCGTTGGCTCTCAACCAAACATTACATCCTCAAAAAACTTTAGGTCCTCCCACAAAGATCAGATCTTAGACCTCCTACAAGAACTGCATCAAGTTAGCTAGCGAAAATAAAATTAATTAGCAGAATACCTGGGAGCTCAGCCTGATTAACCACCTTAGTGATATTAACAATGAAACAGAGACCAATTTCCAAAAGGCAAGTTTCACATTGGAATCCGGTGAAATATTTAACAAAGAGAGTTTTGAGACAATTAACATCTCTTTCATATAAGATTGTATTGAGCAAATGGTGATGGATTTACAAACTAAATGGGAGATCTCACCGACACTCAAGGAAATCCTTTGACAATCCTTACTGGAATTCAGCTGAGGCCATTCTCACAATGAAAAATGAAGATGAGACACTTGAATCTTCTCTTAATAACCAGGAAAACCTTGATGAAGAAGTTGGAATGGATGAGCTTTTGATGTAAGCCCTCAGGCCTTTGAATGCAATGACAATGGTGAAGTTCTGAAGGATGATGGTTTGAATAGCCTGGACTCTGTTTCTAGTGGTGTTGTTACTTTAGCGTGACCTGAAAAAGCAGAGATGGGTTATGGTGAATTAGAGTTAGAGTACAACAAAGATTTATTAAGTGAACAAAACTATTGATTATATGTTTTCGGGATGGGGGTGTCATCCAGATCAAATGCATGGGCTGGTCCTGATCATTGGGAGTATCAAAGAGTTAAATATCTACAACAAAGTTCAGATGTTGAGAACAAAGCATCTTCAAATGATAATTTGTTGGGTCGTTAAGGGAGCGCTACATAACTGACTTCAGGCAACAGCCCTGTTGGCGCTGCACCAAAAGATTTCCACGCTCACCAGCTCGACTTTGGAATTTATTCAACTAAATGATGAATCACTTTAATGAATGCTTTCCCGTATTTGAAGTTCATCATTTAATTAATGTTAGGGGGCTCAAAGATCCTGGCATTTGTTTACCACAACTCAAATTTTTCATCTCCGAATCTGAGATATTTTCTTTTTGCAGGATCTATTTGATTAAGGCCGCAAAGAATCGTGAAGCCTTCAGAAATGACGAGAAGAGAGAATTGGTGTTCATGCTTGGAAATGGCCACTATAAAGCTCTTTGCATTGACATAACTAAGTCTCTGCCATATTCGAGGCAACATGCACCAAAAGGTCTGGAATGCTACAGGCAACATTGTCCTGGTAGGCCTCAGAAATGATCAATGCCCAATGAAGCTAGGCTTCTCAAGGCCTATGGCGAGCTCCTAGAGAACGTCTGTCTGAATGAGGGTATCGCAGGTGGTCTTGAGGAAGACGAAGACGGCATTGCAGATGACTACATTGAGTTTGAAGACGAAGACATTGAAAAAAAAAATCTAATTTTGTTTGTCTTCATTATCAATGTTATGTAGCATAGTATGTTTCTTTGGATTTTATAGAAAATTAGAGTATAGCTACACTCATCTAGGTTATTCTACTTCGATATAGGAGTGAAGCCAGCTTTGACAGTGACCAAATCCACAGTCCTACAAGGGACAAGTCGAAGGAAGACTGTTGTGGCACGTGTTCTCCTCCTAGAGGATTGCGCAGGTTTTGGTTGCTAGAGGATTTGGTTTCGAAACCGGCTTCAGTCACCTTGCACATTACAAGCTCACACAAAAAAAAAAAAAATTGATCCAGTGTCTACACCAAGCGCACTCAGAAAATTGATCAAAAGGACGGATGAATGAATAATTGGAGTGAGAAATTCGTTGGAAATAATACTGAGAGGGGGGGGGGGGGGGGGGGTGAATCAGTATTATCAGATCAATAAAACTTTTTCATTTCTATACTTAGATACATATACGCTACTTCATTCAAGGGAACCCGCGTGTATACGCAGCTGTGTCTAAAGCAACTAGCGTATATCCAAAATACTTATGATTCAGTTAATCCATTAAATGTTGATCTTTAGTTAGTGCATCAGAACTTCATTAACCATATGAACAGTAAGCAGGTGCAGTAAAAACAGAACAGATCATCACACACAAGAAGCACACATGAACACCATGATATAAGGTGGAAACCCAATGTGGGTGAAAACCACCTGCTGCAATTCGTTTCTATCTTCCTTTATTAAGAAACTTCTTTTACAATGTACTGGTGCAGTCCTTTACCAGCACGCAGGCTACAACCTGCAGAAGGCTACAACCTTCTCTCGTTCTCTAGACTCTCCTGGAAGGGAGCTCCAACCCCCTTTGCTCTTGTACTAGCTAAGATACTAGTACGTAGGCGCCGACCTACAATCTTCTCTCCTCCAGGTACCACGTTTCATAAATTTTCAGACTGGATACTCCTGAAGCACAACACATAATCTGAAGGCCACGTTTCATCAAATTTTCATACTGGACCCATAACTATCATTGAAGCTCAAAACAATCACTACTAGCATCATCAAACTCTGAATCACTGAAACCCTATTAACAACACCGTCACCAGAACACAGAGCAGACACAGAACTCTGTAATAACAATCAGACCCAACTGCAACTTCAAATATCATACTTTACAATGTATACGCTACTACGATGAATCAAACCCGCGTATATACGCGCTTATTCAAAGGCCAACCCGCGTACAGATCTAAAAATATTTTCTTATAACTTTGTAGTTGTACCAGACATCAGTCATACTCATAACATTTATAGAACATTACTTGCGTCAGTATGCAGATCTAGAATAAGCATAATCAACCATATAAAGATAGTTCATTTCAAACCATTTGATCCCGATCTATCCTTAGATCTTGTTCTCCATCAACCGGTGAGATCCCTCCTTAGCTCAGATCAAGCAATGCATCATCAACCCATAACCTGTATACTGGATCTCATCCTTCCTTAGATATTCAAGACTTTTTGGATGCCCTTGCCTAATGATCTTCTTCTCCTTTTATAGTCTTAGGCCTTGCTCAATACCACGGTCCAAAACCATAATAAATCAATACCAAGAGCCCAATACTTGGGATCAACACACTAACGAGATACCATGGTCCAAAACCATAGGTTCAAATACCGAGGACTAACTACCATGGACCAAAAGTAAGCTTTCCGACATGTACGCGCTTTTCCATGCATAAAACTGCGTGTATACCCTACTTGGTATATAGCGAACCTGCGTATACGCGACTTGGTATATAGTGAACCTGCTTGTATACCCTACTTGGTATATAGTGAACCTGCATATACCCGACTTGGTATATAGTGAACCTGCGTGTATACCCTACTTGGTATATAGTGAACCTGCGTATATATATTTTCTCTTCATACTTGTATTCTGATCATCAATTTCTTGCTGCTATCCTTCTGCACTATGATTTGTCATTAGTGTGATTTGCCATCAAGGACAACACTTGTGTCATAATGCCAACAATCTCCCCCTTTGGACTTGACGGCAAAGCTAACTTGTCACACTTAGAACTTGATCTTCTTGTTCCTTTGAGCTGTCCTGCATCCCATGCATTTAGTCACATCTGTAGATTGATCTAGTTATATGTAAGTAAGATGTTCTTCTCTGAGAGGGTTGCCATCAAGTACAACACATGCATCATAATGCCAACAATCTCCCCCTTTGGACTTGATGGCAACAACACCAAATCACTCTCCCCCTTTGACATCAAGGGCAAAGGGCGGACCAAGATATTCTCTTCCTTTTCTGAACATTCTGATGTCCATACTCCCCCTGAGTATCTGCCGAGTCTCTGTACTGCTGAAGTGTGTTGTTCATGCTCTTCCTGACTGAAGGCAAGATCTGCAAAAAGGTGTTCTTCAAGAAGAACCATGACTTATACATCTTAAAAGACCTTCCTATCATCAAAAGACTCAATACATACATCCATCACCCAACCACGTGGGGATATACTAGAATTGACTCATCCACCCAACCAAGTGGGGATACATCAAAAATTTACACATGATAAAGCAAGAACATTACATCTTCATCCCAGGCATAGTGGGGAAACCAATATAGGCCGTTACATGACCTTGACACCATGAAAGAGATATCACAAAAGAGATACATAACATAGAGACGAAATATCTAGAACAAGACTTATGAAAGTCACCAATAACTCATAGCAGCAACATCTATCAATCACCATTCAGATCAGCAACCAAGATTTCCTTCTGTTCTCCCTCTGCCTCTGTTCCATCTGAAACTAACAACAGCTGTGAACTAGAACCAAAAGCTTCTAAGATAATGCCAGCAATGCATCATTGGAAGTTTATCTGCTCCCCCTGAACCTATGCCAGATGGTCTTTGTTAGATCAGAATCTTCTCATTCTGAGTTTGACTCACTGATTTCCTTCAAATTTTCATATACGCGACTGTATCCACATAAACAAGCGTATATACGCGGATAGTCCTTATGAAACTTGCGTACAACCATTTCCATATCAGCAACCTGTAAATGTCCTGTAGAGAATAAGTCATCAACCTATAACAAGGTATGTCTGCATCAATTCATCCCTTTGAACAGAATTCAGAGTCATTCACATTATATCATGTGTGAAACCACCATAGCCATTTCATCAACATCAAGATCTACATGATCCAAGTATCATTGCTTGGGAACATCTGCATCAATCAACATATGTAAGTATCAACCTATCATCATATAGATAAGAACTCATCATCATGTCTCAACAAAGCGACTTTGAGTAGTCATCCATGTATCAGCACTATGTATCTTGAGCTCAAGCTCATTTGACAGAACTTCTTGATATCATCAACAGCAACAATCCTTATCCACATGAGTGCTTGTATGATCTTTATACATATGATGACAACAGCATATGAGTGACTCATCATCAAGTGAGGAAGATGCGTATTCAAGCTTTGTACTTCTCCTTATCCTTATGAAGATCACCATGTAAGCACCATATATGTATCATCAAGGAATCAACCATAAATCTGATCTGAACATCTACTATGTAACCCCAAGAATCATATGAGGTTTTATCATAGACAACTCACAACCACATCATAGCAAGATATATCATTTAGCCATATAAGCATCATCATCAAGGCTATTAACCATAATGCCAACAATGCATTATTAAAGGCATATGCTCCCCCTCAACCTGAGCCATCTGTTTACTGTTAGATCTGATCATGCATATATCAGCAATAAGCATCAAGACATCATCATCAAGTTAGGATCAAACCCTTCTAAACATCTTATAAGTAACAAGACATTTTCACACACCCTTAGCAAACTGTAAACATTATCAAACAGAGAAAATAATGGTCTGAAACATAACAAATCCTTTTCCTGAACCTGTCCCTACTGCATTTCTTCAGATACTCATATACGCGACTGTGCAGTATCCAACTCGCGTATATACGCTACTTCCCTTTATGGAACTTGCGTATGTGATTCAGGACACTGAAGTTTTACACTTCCAGCTCCCTCTGAGTCTGTTATGTCTGTGCTGTGCTGTGTCTGCGTATATTGTGTTGTGCCACATCTTTCTGATTGTACTTCCTTCTTCTTCCATATCTTCAAGTGTGATGATGTTTTCTCCTTTTGGTGTGATGTTCGTACTTTGTTCCTGCATTCCTTTGCTATATGTCCAAGCTTGTTACATGCATAACATCTTACATGTTTCATATTTCTCCTGTAGCAATCAATAGCTTTGTGACCAAACACATTGCAAGCAAAGCAATATCCATTAAAGTACCTTGAATGTGATGATCTTTCTACATGATGGTCTTGAACCCTTCTTCTTCCACATCTAGCTGCAACATGTCCAAGATTATGACATACATAACATTCATCATTATTCATAGGAGGAGTAAAAGATTTTCTTTGAGGAGTCTCTTTCCTTGATTGTTGATGGGGTTGACCTTTCATCTCCATGTTGATCATTTTAGATTTCTCTTTAGAGTTCCTTGCCTCACCTTGTGAACTAGATTCACCTTCAACAGATTCATGAAAACCAAGACCAGTCTTGATAGCAGGAGACCTTTGACTACTAAGAATATCATCCAAGGCTTTAGTACTATCTTGAAATCTCAACAGTTTATCCTTTTCTTCTAATTTACCTTTCAAGATATTTACCTCAACTTGAAGTTGTTCCTCCTTTTCTAGACATTGCTTCTTCATGTCTTCTTCAGCTTTCCTTCCTTCTTCCAACTGATGCCTTAGTTTGAGAATCTCCTTTTCTTGTTCTTCATTCAAATCCTGCTGCATTTGATGAATTTTGAAGGCACATTCCAGTTGAGATTTTAAGCTGATATCTTCGTTTACCTATTTTTCAATAGCTTGGAGTAGATCTTTATTCTGCTTCTTTGATTCTTAAAGATCTTCCTTTAGCGAGCGGATCGTGGCTTCAAGACTTTCATAGTAACTGGATCTATCTCTGAGTTTCTTGATGGTTGTGCTTCTTTCATTGACTTCATCTCTTAATGATGTCACTTCACCCTGCAACTTTTGACATTGATTTTCCTTGTCCTTGAGTAACTTTCTTACCTTGTTTCCTTCCTCTGATTGAGCTTTTAGTTTGGTAACTTCTTCTTTGAAAGCACATTCCCTTTTGTTCAATAGATCTTGTTGATCTTTAATTTTGTCTGTAAGCCTTCTAAATACTGCCTCTATTTGATACTTTTCTTGCTCACCCATAAAAGCAAATTCAGTTGCTTCACTATCACTTTCATCTTTTCCAAATGGATAGATAGCTGGAACATCAGAGGATAGCAAATTCATACCTGATAGTTCATCTTCATTCTAAAATGATTCTGAATCTGAAGAGCTTCTTATACCTAATCCCCAATCGATTCTCCCACTGTCATAGTTCTTCTAAGATGTCTTCTTCTTCTTAGGTGCTTTCTTCTTAAGCTTCTTTCCCATAGTTCCACGGATCTCCTTCAAGCGATCAAGCTTCTACCAAAGGACCTGCTCTGATACCAATTGTTGGAAATAATACTGAGAGGGGGGGGGGGGTGAATCAGTATTATCATATCAATAAAACTTTTTCATTTCTATACTTAGATACATATACGCTACTTCATTCAAGGGAACCCGCGTGTATACGCAGTTGTGTCTAAAGCAACTAGCGTATATCCAAAATACTTATGATTCAGTTAATCCATTAAATGTTGATCTTTAGTTAGTGCATCAGAACTTCATTAACCATATGAACAGTAAGCAGGTGCAGTAAAAACAGAACAGATCATCACACACAAGAAGCACACATGAACACCATGATATAAGGTGGAAACCCAATGTGGGTGAAAACCACCTGCTGCAATTCGTTTCTATCTTCCTTTATTAAGAAACTTCTTTTACAATGTACTGGTGCAGTCCTTTACCAGCACGCAGGCTACAACCTGCAGAAGGCTACAACCTTCTCTCGTTCTCCAGACTCTCCTGGAAGGGAGCTCCAACCCCCTTTGCTCTTGTACTAGCTAAGATACTAGTACGTAGGCGCCGACCTACAATCTTCTCTCCTCTAGGTACCACGTTTCATAAATTTTCAGACTGGATACTCCTGAAGCACAACACATAATCTGAAGGCCACGTTTCATCAAATTTTCATACTGGACCCATAACTGTCATTGAAGCTCAAAACAATCACTACTAGCATCATCAAACTCTGAATCACTGAAACCCTGTTAACAACACCGTCACCAAAACACAGAGCAGACACAGAACACTGTAATAACAATCAGACCCAATTGCAACTTCAAATATCATACTTTACAATGTATGCGCTACTACGATGAATCAAACCCGCGTATATACGCGCTTATTCAAAGGCCAACCCGCGTACAGATCTAAAAATATTTTCTTATAACTTTGCAGCTGTACCAGGCATAAGTCATACTCATAACATTTATAGAACATTACTTGCGTCAGTATGCAGATCTAGAATAAGCATAATCAACCATATAAAGATAGTTCATTTCAAACCATTTGATCCCGATCTATCCTTAGATCTTGTTCTCCATCAACCGGTGAGATCCCTCCTTAGCTCAAATCAAGCAATGCATCATCAACCCATAACCTGTATACTGGATCTCATCCTTCCTTAGATATTCCAGACTTTTTGGATGCCCTTGCCTAATGATCTTCTTCTCCTTTTATAGTCTTAGGCCTTGCTCAATACCACGGTCCAAAACCATAATAAATCAATACCAAGAGCCCAATACTTGGGATCAACACACTTGACGAGATACCATGGTCCAAAACCATAGGTTCAAATACCGAGGACTAACTACCACGGACCAAAAGTAAGCTTTCCGACATGTACGCGCTTTTCCGTGCATAAAACTACGTGTATACCCTACTTGGTATATAGCGAACCTGCGTATACGCGACTTGGTATATAGTGAACCTACTTGTATACCCTACTTGGTATATAGCGAACCTGCATATAAGCGACTTGGTATATAGTGAACCTGCATGTATACCCTACTTGGTATATAGTGAACCTGCGTATATATATTTTCTCTTCATACTTGTAGTCTGATCATCAATTCCTTGCTGCTATCCTTCTGCACTATGATTTGTCATTAGTGTGATTTGCCATCAAGGACAACACTTGTGTCATAATGCCAACAAAATTTAAGTTTGGTTGCACATTCTCAGGATCTAAAAAAAATGATTAAGGTTTTATTTTATTATATTGTTAATATTAATTTAATTTAGGCTGAACATTTTAGATTTTTATTTTTGTTTTCATTTATATGTTATAGAGTGAAATTTAGCAATAAATGATTAATTCAGTTTTTAAAAAAAAATAAAAAACAATTCATTTTTCTTCGAAAAAAACAATTAAAAAATAAAATAAAATAAAAACAACTTCATGAAATTTAGGCACACTTTGTTTCACCTGTCATTTTCAAGAAACCATGAGAAAATTGGAAATTTGAAGGAAATTTAATCCATTAAAATTTTCCAAGATTGATAACTAAATTTATGAATTGGCCTTTCTGAGATTTCATTAATTAAAAAAATGCACCATGCACCTTTTAAAAATTATGGAACACTTGGAAGCAAATCTCATAAAGGAGGATTCATTTATCGAACATTTGGAGGATGCTTAGAATAGGCATTAAAATCTATGCTTTCATCATGGTTGCATGCATTTATGAGACAAGCTAATCTACAGCATATGCTCTTTGTCATGCACATTCGAGGAGACATCTGACACAAAGAAGGAGATGAGTTAACTTTCATGGTTATTTTTATCAAAAATGGACTGTTATCAACATCAAGAATTGAACTAAAATTACGCTTTTGATTATCCATAATCCGTTTCATTTGGAATTAATTGTTGCATTGGAATCATCAAGGAATTGGCCATTCCTTGTTGACCACACTAATGTTTTTTTATGCCAAGTTTTTTTTTGTAGATTTCGGAAGATCAACAGATCAATAAGGAAACTAATTGTGCACACGATTGGTCTTCAAAAGAGTAATTTGATGAGAAATACAAAAGAACAAGTCCATGAACATAAATGAAATTTCCAGAAAATTACAAGTTCTTGAACTTCCAGTAATAGTTTAATGGTTTGAAATGTTGCATGACAGATAAGCACATTCGATGACTTTCGGATTGTTCGTAAAGATACAAGGACGGTGAAATACCTAGCCACACTTGAATTCGACGTGAAGATTTGCTATATATGAGAGTTTGCATGCCATCAATATTTTTTTTTTTACCCCCAGCAAGAATCATTATACATTTTTCATTATTCACATACACTTCATTATTCCTAACCCACAAATAAAAGCAAGTAGCTCCTCTTTCCACTTCCATTGTCAATTTCCTCTTTCCTACCCTTGCAAATAAAACCTTGCTTCCATACACCATTGAGTCCATAGTCCTTGAGTCAAAATATTTTTCTAAAAACACCTTGAAGCTTTCATGCCTTAAGGGTAAGCTATCATGCTGATAAACAAGGGAATACGTTAATGTCCCTTGTTAGTCGGATCTTCTAAGTATTCGACAACAGCAAATTCATTCATACTTAGAAATATGTGTTCGGGGCATCTTGACTGTCACCCACACCAAAGATGGGAGCTCTCGTGTTGACTAGTGGCATCCATTAAAGGCCACTAAGTTAACAATTTCTTGTCATGTTCGACAACAAAACATTTATTCACATGACAAGAATTATGCAAATGAGATGGTTCCGTTGAAGACTAGAAGACCAATCATTTTGTAGCAGACGAAGCAAAATAACTTTCATTACTTTACAGTTTTTGATGTAAATGACTTGAGGACAAGTCAAGAAATAAGGTTGGGGGGGAGTGTAATTATGAATTTTGTATACCTTCCAAACCTTATACATTTTCAGTTGCATTCAGCAGCAGATTTCGAACATTCAGCGGAAGATCCAGTAGCAGATTTAGTAGCATATGCAACAACAATAAAAGATTGATTCACTTTTTCGACTTTATCCACCACTTTCACAGCCAAGTAAGGAAGACTATGATCAGAATTTTGTAGCCACACATGCACAGTTCTCTTCCATTTTTGAAAGGGTAAGTTGAGGTATGATATTTTCTAACTTTTAACCATTTAATTCCTTGAAAGCTAGAATGATAATTTTTGGAAAAAAATTCCTTTCCTCATTTCATAAAATTGCCAAAACCATCAGTTTAGGGGAGGGATACATTTACATTCATACTTTGTCACCTTCATATTTTTCCATATTCATATATCACATTCTAAAACCCACATACCTTCAAAATATATTCACTATTACATGAGCATATAAATGGCTTTTTCAAAAGTACGTAAAAGCTAATTGGATGCAACACAATCATGGTTGTTACACAAGAACCAACCATGATGCATTCCAACAAAAATATTTTGCAATAAAAATCACATTATTATTATGCAAAGATCATACATTGAATTTGAATGCAACAAACAAAATACGGTTGAAACACAAGAACCAATCAAGTTGCAATTCAACAAACACACTTTGAAAAAGTTAAACAAATGATATCATGCAAAGTCTAAGCCAAAGCTGAAGTATCAAAAGTAATGTAATAGATCGCATGAGGACATGCAATACCTTCAATTTGGGGGTATGTTGGGCCTAGGAATTATCCTTAAAATACATCCACTTTCACTCCATTCACACATTTTCTCACCTATATTCCACCACCATGTCACCACATCAGCTTCACTTTCATCATTAAATGGGTTACCATTGTGTTTTCCAAAACATTATTAATTCTTAGTATTTTTAAGAGAATTTATGGTTAAAATTTAGAAAATAATCTCCATATACTTATACCTAACAATTAGAATGAGTTTGTTGACATGTGTAGGTACAAAGGAAGATTCCAAGGCATCTTTATGTGGCACTCTATGTTCAAATTCAAATTTGAGGAGATCATGGACCTCATGGAGAAGATCATGGACCTCATGGAGGAGATCATGGAGGATAGGGTTATGTGTCACCATTGGTTGAGAAATATGTGGGTCAAAGGAGGGAATAATGGATTTACATTTATGAGTTTGTTATCATAGCTTTTGTATAAATAGGAGTGTTATCTCCTTCATTTGTAATCTTCATTTTGTAATCCTAATTTTTAGAATTTAGAAACTTAGTCCTTCATTTGTAATTTTAGATTTTAGAATCATTGTGATGTAGAGTTTAGGACCTCTTGGAATGTAGAACTTGGAGCTTGTAATTGCAATTTGCAATTGAGGATAAATAAAGTGGATTGGATTTTCTTCTACATTTGACTTCTTTCTAAGCATGCTTGTGGAGCTATGGAGGGCCCCCATTGTCTCACTTGCATACTTGTTTTGGTATAGTAAAATTTCTTTCATTTATGTTTTTAATTTTATTAATTTAAAGATCTTGATGCTGGAAATATAAATGAATAGTCTCTTGTAAGAGAGCTTTAATATTTCCTGTAATCAATTTGAATTATGTTTAAATGCCTTCATTTCTTAGTTAATTATTTAAGATGTTAGAAATATTAGCGAACAGTCTCTTGTAAGGGAGCTTTAATATTTCTTACACTTGTCACAATGTCTTTAGATTTCATTTTGTTAAATGACTGAATAGGTGTTGGAGATCCCAATGAAAGACCTCTTGTAAGGGAGCTTTGGCATTTCTTCACCTAGCTTAGTTTAGTTGTCTCTAAGTCCATATATAGGATGATCCTTGAAGTTTACTTACTCGGGTTGATAGTAAATGGAACTCTAATTTCCATTCGCATTTTAGACCAAACAATAGGCTAGGGCACATGAGTGAGAAGGGGATGTAGACTCTTCACTCAAGAAATTTGTTGCCAGGTTTGAAGCATGTTGATTTGGATTTTTGTGAGAATTGTGTTTATGGAAAATAGAAGAGAGTCAGATTTCTTAGAGTTGGGAAATAAAAGAAGAGAAAAAAATTTAGAGCTTGTGCATACAGATGTATGGGGACCTTCTCAGGTATCATTCTCGGTGGCTCTCCTTATTATGTTAATTTTTTTGATGATGCAACCAGAAAAACCTAGATTTATTGTATTCGAAATAAATCTGATGTATACTTTCACGAAATTGAAAGCTTTGGTTGAGAATGAAATAGGAAAGAAGTTGAAGTGCGTTAGATGAGACAATGGAGGAGAATATTGCAGCAAAGAGTTTGATAAGTATTGTTCAGAGCATGGAATTCGCAGAGAGAAGATAGTTCCAAGAAAACCACAGGAAAATGGTGTGTCAGATAGGATGAACAGGACAATCATGGAGCGTGCAAGGTGCATGAGATTGTATGCAGGATTGCCTTTACAATTCTGGGAAGATGTTGTAAATACTATTGTTTATCTAATGAACAGAGGGCCTTCAAGTTCCTTGGATTGAGGTATTCCAGAGGAGGCGTGGACAGGTAAAAAGGTAAACTACTCATTTTCAAATACTTTTGATTGTGAAGCCTTTGTCCACATTAATAAAGAAAATAGAACAAATCTTAAGGAAAAATCAAATAAATGTACCTTTAATTGATATGGTGTTAATGATTTTGTTTATCGCTTATATGATTATGAAAATCACAAAATCATTATGACTAGAGATGCCATATTGAATGAAAGTGTCTTTTATAAGGATTAGATGCAGGAACAGAAACAGGAAAAAGAAAATAGAGAATACACAGTGCTTGATGAGATCACGAAAAAATTAAAGGTGTCTAAAAATAATAATGATCAACAGCCACAACAACAACAGGCACGTCAAAAACCAGAAAGGGGTGTTACAAGATCTACCAGGAAAATTAGAACCCCTGAATAATACTCTCCTTCATTATATTATGTATTGTTCACTGATTATGGGAAACCACAATGTTATGAAGAAGCATTGTAGGTAGAAAACAGGAAGAATTGGGAGCTAGCCATGAAAGAAGAGATGGACTCCTTGGTACATAACTAGACTTGGGACTTAGCCAGCTTTCCTGCAGCTAAAACAACATTGTAGAATAAATGGGTTTACAGGTTGAAGGAAGAATATGGAGGTAGCAAAAGGTATAAAGCTAGACATGTGGTGAAGGAGTTTGCACAGAAGAAAGGTATGGACTTTGATGATATATTTTCTCCTATTGTTAAAATGGCTTCAATCAAAACTATTTTAAGCCTAGTAGCAACATAAGATTTGCATCTTGAGCAGTTATATGTAAAGACGACCTTTCTCCATGGGGATTTGGAGGGAGAGATCTATATGCAACAGCCACAAGGGTATGAGGTCAAAGGGGAGGAGAAACTAGTGTGCAGGTTGAAGAAGAGCTTGTATGGCCTAAAACGGGCTCCAAGGTAGTGGTATCTAAAATTTGACATGTTTATGTCTAAACAACATTATACTAGATGTCACTCTAAACATTATGTTTATCTCAAAAGGAAAAATGATGGTAGCTATATTATATTTTTATTGTATGTAGATGACATGCTTGTTGCAGGGTCTAACATGCAGGAAATTAATGTGCTCAAAAGAAAATTGGCAAATTCATTTGCAATGAAGTATTTGGGTGCTGCAAAACAAATCCTTGGTATGAGAATAACTAGAGACAGGAAAAATCGCAAATTAACATTGTCTTAGAGTGTGTACATAAAAAAGGTGTTGGAAAGATTTAATATGCAGAATGAAAAACCAGTTAGTACACCTCTTGCTAGCCATTTAAAACTAAGGAGATGTGTCCCAAGACTCATGAAGAGATGGATTATATGTCTAAAGTTCCATATGCATTAGTAGTTGGAAGCTTAATGCATGCAATGGTCTACATAAGGCCTGATATTGCACAAGTAGTGGGATTTGTAAGAAGGTACATGAACAATCCAAGAAAAGAACATTGGAAAGCAGTGAAGTGGATTCTCAGGTATTTGAGACGTACCAAAAATCAAGCATTATGCTTTGGTGGTTCAAACATTTCTTTACAGGAATATGTTGGTGCAGACATGGCAGGTGATAGAGATAATAGGAGGAGTACCACAGGGTATGTGTTTACTATAGGTGTAACAATTTTCAGTTGGGTTCCAAAAATGCAAAGTTTTGTTGCACTTTCAATGATGGAAGCAGAGTATGTTACCACTACATATGCTAGTAAAGGAATGATTTGGTTACAGACGTTTATGGATGAATTTGGTAAGAAGCAAGATATGGGTGGGTTATACAGTGATAGCCAGAGTGCCATTCATCTTGCAAAGAAATTATCATTTCATTCCAAGACTAAACATATAAAGCTCTAGTACCATTTCATATGGTCAGTGTTGGAAGATGGATAGTTGAAGTTGGAAAAGATACACGCTAGCCAAAATCATGTAGATATGTTAACAAAAGTTGTAACGAGGGAAAAATAAGATTATAATCGGTTTCAATTGGTCTTTAAGTATGATGATGAAGATGATAAATAGTCAGGTCCAAAGTCGAAGCAATGTCCAGCAAATGAAGCAGTGGTGGAGTTGCTATAATCAGTCTCCAAGTGGGAGATTGTTGGGTTTGGAGCCTGATTATGTTCTTTAATCAGCGGTATCACTGCTTTGGACCCCAATTCCTAACGAGGTGGCAATGTCGCCTATTTAATCGTCGTTAGGGGGTCATCCCTCCCTGGAAGGGGTTCAAGCGAAACACCCTTGAAGCTAAAAATAATAGATGAAAATTTGCCTCGTAAAATATTGTAATTTCGTAGTCAATTTGGGTCGTTCATTAGGCGGGTGATCTAATGGTAGAAGTTATGTTAAATTTAGGGTTTTTTTCCCTAGAATACAACCCCTTGATTTATATGAGGAAATTGTATTGTGGTTGTGTATATGTGTTTTCTAAGCGAGAAATATGGAGGAGACTGTGTGACAGCAAAGAGGAAATTACAACAGATCTATTGTAGGTTGTGTCTCTTCATTTTGTTGGATAATATAAAAGTAAGGACTGGTTGTTTCTCTATGGACAAGCCCAAACTAGGAGAACCACATATATCTATGTCTCTCTTTTTTTTATGTGTTTTCCGTGTTTGTGTTTCTACAATATTTTATGCGTTCCATTTCTCTGTAATATATAATTTCCTAACAGGTTCCAAATGTTGGAGTAGTTGTGGAGTAGCTTGATGGCTTGAGTGTTGGAGCAGCTAATGGATGGAATTCAAGTCAACCTAGTTTGACTTGTGATGATGATGGAGTTATGACAGTACTTTGTTGGAGTGTTGTAGTGGTTGCAATGGGTCAAGGTCCTTTAGGAAGGTTGTCACAATGTCCCAATCACTCTCCTAAAGATCAGCTCCAAGAGGTGTTTTAAACAGGTGTAGAACGTGGATTTTTAATGTATACGCTACTTTCATGAAGGAAAATAACGTTAGTCCTGTGAAGGAAAAGAGCGTATGCCACTTGGAGATGATTTTCCCTAGATTCCTAGCACTTGTCAACTATTTTATGGTTATTCTGGCAGTGTTTTTATCATAATTTTTTATATAAGGTTAGAAAAAGGTTATTGTGCTTCTAGAAGATGGTTAAAAGAGAATATTCATTAGTAAATGAAGTTAGTGGCTTGATTGAGTCAAGAAGCAATGAACTAAACCACTTTTAGCATATGAACAGAGCTCCACTACAGAATTGGAACTAATTGTCTTAACCATTTGAGAAGATTACAAATAGATATAGATTATGAGTCTATTTGGTTGGTTCACTTGAGAAGAAAGTTTGATGGTTGTGTGAGCTTGGAGAGTGTGAGTGAGTGAAGAGTTATGTGTGCAAACTATGCAGGGATTTATGCAAAATATCTTCAGCAGATCATAGTGATAGAAGATGGCAGCAAAGCTATGATTCAGCCAAGATCTTATGCAGTAGTATGGTAACATAGTAGGAAGGATTCTGGATCATTTCCTTCATACTTGATTATCATGTTTTAAGCAGATTACTTTTTATGTATGTTGCATGTATTGTTGATTGGATTGTTGCAGTCAGTTGTGGAGATTGGGTTTTAGTGAGTTTGGTATATTCTTTTTTAGCCTATATTGATAGAGGTTGTTGTGTTGTTCTAGTTGAGCAATTAAGATTGACTCCAATCTGAAATATTTTGAAATGAGGGTAAAATAGAAGAATCGAGTGGGTGCTCCGAAAAACTCAGTACAAAAAACAAATTTCTTCATAAGTCCAATGGGTGTTGGGCAAGGGTTGTCGATCAGATGGGTGTCTGTAGAGTTGTAGATGAGGATCATAGTTCTCTCTCATAATACCATTCATATATTTTATGTAATTAAATTGCTTGATGATTAATATAAATATTTGAGCAATGCAACAACAACAAGGGTGGTTTTTTACCCGGAGGGGGTTTTCCACTAGAAAAAATTTATGTCTTGTTGTGCATGATTCTTTGGTTACTTCTCATGGTTCTCATGTGTTTTGATATATGATTTAATATAATAATGGGTTAATGAAGATTATGTTGTAGTAATTGAAAAGGATTTTGAAAAAGTAAATATACATTATCACTACTAATTCACACCACCCCCCCCAGTAGTGAACACATTTCCAACAAGTGTGATGTCATAAACATGTTGTAAAAATGACAATATGACAAAACTAAATGAAGTGTCCACCATTTAGAAAGAAAAAAAAAAGTTATGATGTTGTACATGTGATGAAAAAAGGTGTTGTACTCTATTGCATTATATTTTGTGTGGCGCATGCTTAAGTTTTTCAAAAACTTGAAGTATGTAATAATGTAAAAAGTGACAATGTAGCTTTGTATTGTAGCAATGAGTGGTTTTGTTTTATGCATTCAATAGCTTGATTTGAGAAGAATGGATACACCATCAAAGAGATGATTTAGGGGACATTTTATCAAAATTTGAAAACCCCAGTGCAAATGAAGCAGAGAATAGTGAGTGAAAACAAGAGGGAATTTTGGAATCAACAAACAAACATCGAGAAGTGAAGGATGAAGAAATTTCTTGAATGGTTCTTTATAAAAATTGTCGACTAAAGTTGAAGTGAAGCATATAGTGAACTAGAAGGAACTATCGAGGACTAAATTGTGTTGAGAATTTACAGGATCTTGAATATTCTTCATTCTCCTCTCTAAGCCTTCTTTCTTTGTTTGTTAAGGTGGAATAAAGAGAAAAAGTGGAACCAATAATGTTCAATATTCCCATTCTAGAAACATACGAGGAAGTGAAGATGAAAAATATTAACCCAATTATCCTTCATCATTTCCATGGGATTGGAATAAAGGATGCAAATACTTTATTTTTTGAATTTTGCTTCCTTTCTAGATTATATGATTGCAATTTTGATGCTTAAAAACCTAAATTGTTTCCCTCTACTTTAAGAAGGTAGCATTCTAATGGTTCATTGATCTTATTGTAAATAGTATTCATGCATGCGAGAAAATGAAGAATTTATTTATAAGAAAATACAAAGAATATTTAAGGGTAGGATACAAAAGATATGAAATCTTCTAAATGAGTCAAGAGAACATGAGTCCTTCAAACACTACGCTAAGAGGGTTTGCTTCAAATATAACGAGTCCATTAACTATATTGTTGGAAACTTGTTTTATTATTTGCAGATGGCTTAGCAGAAGTGGAAGGCATAAGGGGGGTTGCATGAGGGGCGGTAGACCCCATGTAAAGGCTTGAAGGGCCCTGTGTGGGGCCTCAAAGGGGATCATTGATAGGTTTTTATCGAGCAGTTTTCTTGGTATTTTTTTATCTTTTGGTTGTGTCATGGCACCTAATATTATGCTCCATGGTAATTTAATTCTGGTTAGGTAACTAAGATTTTATTCCAATTCAGATTTAATTGAATGTTTTCACATTGTCTAGATATATAATACAAGTAAAAATAAGAGGTGTGGCCTTTGAACATTATTTGTGGTTTTCTCAATTTGGGTTTCCAATGTAAAATCTTTTTGTTAAATGTGTATGTGCACCATTTCATCTTTTCTTTTCCTATTAAGAATATGTTTGCAATAATTAATTGTACAGGGTTAAAATCAACTTGTAGAATGTTAATTTTCCATGAAATATTGTAATTGCTTAGATGAATAATATTAAACTAAGGAAACTACAAAATTAAAATAAAATTTATTTCACCAAGATAGAGAATTTCTTAACACTTATAAGCAGTGAAATAAACACAAAGATTAAAAAAAAAAATCACACAATTTAAACAATATTTTTCCTAGGGAACCTAACTAGGAAAACCCTCTTCTTTCTTGTAGTATTTTTCTTGATAGAGTTTGAGTAATATAATATCATAGAAGGAAAACAATCAGCCTAATAAAACACTTATCCTCATGTTGTACTAGCTAGACACACCGTGCAACGACTCAACCCCTACTCTTACTCCCTTGCGACTTGTTTGGCCCTATTTCCTTAAGTTGATCTCCTCCTATTTCTTAGCACAATCTTGCTCCTTTTTTTAGGACAAACTTCCTAAATCCTAGCGTAGAAATCCACAAGAAGGGCTCTCTCTACAAATTGTGCATTGGCTCCTACAAGATATGGTGCTACAACAAATCTCTCTCACACACACAAACTCGTGCAAACAATAATGATAAAAATGTGCCTTTCATCCTACCTTTATAGGCTCGATTCATGCTAAATCTAGAAAATACAAATTTAGAAATATAGTTGTGATTGACTAGTTAACTAAGTTTAAGTGTTTCTATTACTCGTCCTTGCCTCAATCAGAAACTAACGTTGTCAACTCTTTCTCTTCTAAATTCAGACTGCCACTTGATCCTATAGTAAATTAAGGAAGGCTACATGTAATTGAAGCTCCATCGCTCCATGGTCAAAGGAAGATAAATTGTGGTCTTCTTGGCTAAGGCACGATTCAGAGAAGACTTTCCACACTACCATTTTCAACACTCCCTCTTAGTGAGGAAGGGATTATGTACAACTCCCAACTTGTCTCTAAAATAGACAAAAATGCTTCTTGTTAATGCCTTGGTCAAGATATTTTTTTTCTTCTCCTCTATTGGAATGTAAAGTAACTTCACTATCCCTTTCTACACAAAATCTCTGAGATGATGATACATGATATCGATATGCTTGGAGTGATCATGAAACACTGGGTTCTCATAGATATTAATGCAGCTTTGATTATCAAAGTGTATCACATTAGGCTCCACCCCTATCTGAAAAGTCCCACAAGAAACTTCCTCATCCAAATAGCCTCACATGCTACCAAACTAGCATACATCTAGTTGGTATTTGTTGAATTGAGTGCAACTAATCTCTCCTTCCGATTGTAGCAGGAAATAGTTGTTAAGTTAATGTTAATGAAGACTCCACTTGAAGTACTCTTCCAATATATGAATCTATATTCCCAATCTACATATGTGAATCGCTCAAGCCTCACTCCATCAACATGCCAGTAACATAATCCATAATGTCTTTTTCCTTTGAGATACCTCAAAACATTCTTCCCAACAACCCATTGAAATTTGTTGGGATTTGGTTTACTGCAAAACAAATATCAGTCTATGTGTTGACCAAATACATTAATGACCTAATGGGCTGCCTATCTACTATAGAATCTACTCATTATGCTCTGCTAGCATCCACCGTCCTCTAGTTTGCGGTTAGAATCTTGGCCATGGGCCTACAATCCTGCATATGAAATCTCTGGAGAATATCTATAGTGTACTTCCCCTGTCCCACAAATATCTCACCATCACCCTACCAAACCCCCAATCCAATGAAATAGTGAATAATCCCCATATTCTTCATCTTAAACTCCCTTGCAAGGTCCTCCTTACAATCTTGGATAAAGTTGTTGTAGAAATTCCCATTGTAGATCACCTCATAATGCAATATAGTAAAGCAAAATACTAGATCTACTTCTACAACAAACTTTGTGGAAGCTTAATCGAATTGAGCAAGATCAATTGAACACATATAACTGATAAGAAGGAATCAATCACACATAACACAGAAGAAATAACCCGGGGAAAGCCTTAGCCTAAAACCCCAATCTCTGTATTATCATAAAAGTGGAAATATAGTCTGGATTACAAAAAGAATCAGCTCACAAGCTATCATACTCTCCCTGCAATCCCTCTACTGCTCATAGATAGTCAAAGGCCTCTCTCAAACCTTCTTCTCTGCCCTCCAAGCCTCCTATTTCTTTGTGCAATTTTCCTTGGGGTCCAATGAAGCCACATGTGTGAATTGGCCTCTTCACACACTCACTAACCTCTAATCTAACTGCGCAATCCTGAAGGAGATACATCCTTCTCCGTGGATGAGCTTCCTTTATAGGAAAAATCCATCCAACTGATAGTACATTGTCCCTCCATCTGATGTCAATTGGGTCTCTGTATGAACTGACATGCATGAGTTATTCATGAGAGAATATTCAGTTATCTAAAGTGCAGCAGTTATATGCAAGCATGCATTAACTAACTGAACTTACATTAATTTAAACAAACCGTTTAAATCAATCTAACTGGACTTGACTCAGTTAACTGAGCCAACTAATTACTACTCAAATTAGAACTCATCCTTATCTCTTTAATTGATGAATAAATTCGTCAATTAATAGAGAAATTGTTGCATGTCCTCACATAGACTTCATGTTTGATTTTTCACAACTAATTAACTCATGGTGAATTAATTTATTTATTTTCAAACAGCTGTGAAGTTCAAATTCGAATTTTACTTCCTATTTTAGTCTAGGGACTAACTAAAATTGGAATCCATCCCAAACTACTAAAAATAGCAATGCTATTTTTAGAACTTCCATTTTTCATTCCCTGTTGCTCAATCCAGCACTAGTACCCAAACTGCTATTTATAGCAGTGTTATTTTTAGCACTTCTATTTTTAGCATTTCTTGTTGCTATTTTCAACACTCCCTCTCAACAAGAAAGTCATTCAACTTGAACCCGATCATGTACCTTTGGAATGTTCTGCATGAAACACTTCTCCCAAGTGTGGTTGCTCCAGCAACTCTAGAAACAAAAAAAACTCCCAACTGACCTCTCTGTTGGGCTAGAAACATACTCTGATGTTGAAGCTCTACCTACTGCTGACAAGTGCTTCCTCTTTAACCTCTGAGCTGCTGCAACACTCCATGCATCTCGCACCACTGCACACCTCTCTGTGCCATCCTACACTGGTGCAACACTCCTGTGCCTCTCGCATTGATGTAGCCTGCTAGCTCTACACTGTCTTGGGACTCCTGCACTATAGCTCTCTCTGCCGCTCCATCTGCATCTGTCTCTACCCAATCAGCCAGTCTTGCTACTCCTCGTCGAGGCTCCTGTAGCAAAGTCGAATCAAAGAGGTTGGGTACCTCAAGGATCCTACCCCTATTCCAGCCTTCTTGGGACGATCACTCCACATCGCCCCACCTCCTACCTGGAGGTATGGATGCATGTGATCCCTCTGCCCACCTGGCTCGAAATTTCCCCCTACTGGAGGTCTCTGCATGAGTGGATGCCTCCACTCTGTCTCCTCTCGACTTCCCCAATTGTGGCTGCTCCACAACCTCCTGAAGCTGCTTCACCAATCGTGGCTCCTCCACAATTGTCTGAGACTTCATCTAGCGCTACATGTTGAGAGGTAATGTACTCTCCCTCTCAACCACCAAGTCTCCATCAGTTGCCTTGCTCCTCAAGGCTTTGCATGCATCTTGAACCTCAAGAGCATACATGTTCTTGACCCGTGAACCGATCTGCTTCACCTGTCTAGTGATGATGTGTCTAAGGAAAACCTTTCCCTTACTGAAGACTACATCATAGCCTCTGTCTTCCAGCATCATGATTGACACCAAATTTCTCTTCAGTCCTGGTACATACTTGTCATCGGTCAAGGTAATGCGAGTCCATGCTCCCTCTGAAAAACAATCATGCCTACACCTGAGACACTATACTTTTCATCATTACCCATCACTATGAGTATTTGGAGATCTTTCTCCTCCAAAGTACTGAACAAACTCTTGTCACCGGTGATGTGGAAAGAAGCTCCACTATCAAGAAACCAACCAATTCCCACCATGGATGAAACCATGCATGCGATCAGTGTGAAATCCAACTCGAACTGTGAGGCCAATGCCTCACCTTCTAAGCCTTCCACGAATCCCTTCTTGGTTTTCCTCGGTGGATAATTTGTAGCAAAATGGCCCACCTCATGACAATGAAAGCATCACACTTTCGATTTGTCAAACTTCTTCCCACCATGGGAAGAACTAGATTCAGAATGAGAAACCTTCTCCTTCCCCACCTTACTTGCTAAGGCACAGTTTTCTTCATCCTCCATGGATGAAGAACCATCTCTGGTGCTAATCCTTATCTTCTCCTGCATCAGATCCAACCAAATTCGTTTCCAATCTAGCAATTTCTCTCTTCCATTAACCAAGTCCTCATAGCTATGCCAGCTCTTAGGAAGGCCAAGGAGTGCAAGACTCACCATGTCATCATCAGTTGTCGCGATCCCTACACTTCCAAGCTCATCTTTGCATGTGGTGAGCTTGTTCAGATACGTAGAGATTGTGTCGCCCTTTTCACACTTGATCTTCCAAAGCTTGTGTTTCAGCACCAGCTTCCTCTTATTGTTGTTGTTCTGATATAAATCTTTCATTGTTTTCCACATCGAAAACAGTGTCTCCTTCCCATGGAGGCTCGAGACAATGTGTCTCGAACTCCCTCCACGAGGATTCTCCTTGCTCTAGCCACACATTTCTTCCATTCCGCCAGTTGAGTAGCATCAGTCATCTTGGGGACTTCTTGATCAATGAAGTCCTTTAGACCGTTATCCTCTAATACTACCTCCATGCAATCCTTCCAGGCTATATAATTCAAGCTTCCATCAAGGGCATACTCGAGTCTTAAACCACTGAATGCCATAGGTGAAATAGAGATGTGATAAGAATTCGATTTCTATATTTAGGAATCACAAACTTCAAACTTATCCCTTCTTTTATATTGTTCTTCCTTTGATCACCTTTGCTCCGATACCATGTAGAAATTCCCACTATAGATCACCTAATAATGCAATATACTAAAGCAAAATACTACATCTACTTCTACAACAAACTTTCCGAAAGCTTAATCGTATTGAGCAAGATCAATTGAACACATATAACTGATAAGAAGAAATCAATCACACATAACACAGAAGAAATAACCCGGGGAAAGCCTCAGCCTAAAACCTCAATCTCTGTATTATCATACAAGTGGAAATATAGTCTGGATTACAAAAAGAATCAGCTCACAAGCTATCCTGCTCTCTCTGCAATCCCTCTGCTGCTCATAAATAGTCAAAGGCCTCTCTCAAACCTTCTCCTCTGCCCTCCAAGCCTCCTATTTCTTTGCGCAATTTTCTTTGGGGTCCAGTGAAGCCACATGTGTGAATTGGCCTCTTCACACACTCACTAACCTCTGATCTAACTGCACAATCCTAAAGGAGATAAATCCTTCTCCATGGATGAGCTTCCTTTATAGGAAAAATCCATCCAACTGATAGTACATTGTCCCTCCATCTAATCTCAACTGGGTCTCCATCTAAACTGACATGCATGAGTTATTCATGAGAGAATATTCAGTTATCTGAAGTGCAGCAGTTATATGCAAGCATGCATTAACTAACTGAACTTACATTAATTTAAACAAACTGTTTAAATCAATCTAACTGGACTTGACTCAGTTAACTGAGCCAACTAATTACTACTCAAATTAGAACTCATCCTTATCTCTTTAACTGATGGATAAATTCCTCAATTAATAGAGAAATTGTTGCATGTCCTCACATAGACTTCATGTTTGATTTTTCACAACTAATTAACTCATGGTGAATTAATTAATTTATTTTCAAATAGCTGTTAAGTTCAAATTTGAATTTTACTTCCTATTTTAGTCCAGGGACTGACTAAAACTGGAATCCATCCCGAACTGCTAAAAATAGAAATGCTATTTTTAGCACTTCCATTTTTCATTCCCTATTGCTCAATCCAGCACTGGTACCCAAATTGCTATTTATAGCAGTGCTATTTTTATCACTTCTATTTTTAGCATTTCTTGTTGCTATTTTCAACAGTTGTTTGCTTCATTCAATATAAGGTCATCAACATAGAGCCCTAGAATGAGAGGAAGGCATCTGACCTTGATTTAGTATAGGTTAGCATATTTCTCACACTTAGTGAAGCCCAATCCTCGAAGGTAAGTGTCAATATGAGTGTACCATGCTCTTGGAGCATGCATGAGCCCATAACGAGCTCTTCAGCCTGCACACATGTGTGTCTCTACTGAAATTCTCAAACCCCTCTGGTCGCTTCATATAAATCTCCTCCTTAACTACTTCGTTGAGGAATGTTTTCTTCACATCCATTCGGTGGATCTTCCACCCCATATGTGTTACAAATGCTAGAATTGTCTTGATGGATGAATATCATGCTACTGGGGCAAAGGTCTCATAATATTTTATGCCCTCAATCTATGAGAAGCCCTTGGCCACAAACTTGACCTTGTATTGTTCCACACTCCCATCTACTCCATGCTTCACATTGTACACCTAGTGTGAAACTACTGCTAATTTTCCCTCTAGTCGTGGCACAATCTCCCAGACATCATTCTTCATAATGGAGGAATATTCCTCCACCATGGAATCCTTCCAAGTCCACTGAGAAGCTATTTCCTTATAAAAGTAAGGCTCATTTTCCACCAACCCTGTCATCAGTGCCATATATCCTTTGTACCTTTGTTATTGCTTGCTCTCCCTGAACATTGTGCTAAGAGCCTCAACCTGCTCTTAGGCCTCCTAAATCAACCTATCATCCCACTTGGCTCTCTTCCTCCTTGTATTGGGAGTCTCTGATTGAGTAGTTTCGTGCTCTCATTTGGGTATCTCCTTCTCATCCTTTTGTTGGTCATCTTGTTGTGCGACCCTCTTTCCACCCAACGAGGACTCAATTTGTTATCCTGGTTGTCACTCTTTCTTAGGAGAAATGCACAAAAATTTAACTCTTTCTTAAGTTGATGCGTGAAAATATATGTTTCCATCTGTTACATGAATCCAAGTAATAATATATGTTTACGCATGATAAAGTTGGCTAATACTTAAGATAAGTTGGGAAACAAGACAGTAACCTAGTGATAGAGGCGTGTAAGTGCTTGAATCATTGTTTAGGGTTGCGCAAAGGAAAGTCAGATACCTTCGCGAAGGTTTTGAAAGACGGAAGAAGAAATACATCGATAAGCCCTAAAGGCTTATCGATCTGCGCGAAGACAGGGTTTAGGGTATAAGATCAACATCACGACTATCTCAGGGTGCGAAAACTTGGTTCTTGCATCCCCCCATACTGCTTCGGGTGAGACTTCAATCCGCGCTCCGCGGATTGATGCCAAAAGGGCCAGTAGTGTAGGGATTTGCTTGGTTGCTTAACGTTGAACCTGGGTCAGGGCCCATCAAGCCAACAAAAGGTTTCGTTGCCGGGACCAAGATCTGCATAATGAGATGTGTGATGTCGTATCATTGGAATCTAACTAAGAAAGAGATCAAAAATTGGTTGGATAGAAAGATCCACGAATTCGCGGCGCAAGAGAACAAGAATCCGCAATTGACAAAAGAACAGTGGTTGGACATATATTTGTACACAGAAATACACGAAATCTTCTTATGTTCCTTCCCGTTTGAGTTATATGAGTGGATCGCGAAGTTGGCAGGTGGCCAAGGAAGGTGGAGGCTTGACAATCCGTTTGTTTGGACACCGGAGTTAGTAAAGAGATTGAAAGCCTCTGAAGATAAGATCGTGCGCATTTTTGACCATTGGCTCGACCGCATCAGGATTTGTGACAGAGTTTGTGGTCGATACTTCTGTCAGTTACAGCGAAGCAGAGTGCCGTTTCTTTAAAGGACCGCGAGGTAAGTATTTGAAGTCACTAAATATTTGGATTAAGATGCTCTTGTGTGAAAAGCAGGTCATGAGGTTACCTTGATGTTTGGAGCTATGTGAAGTGGAAAGTCTTTCAGGGATGGAGGAAGAAAAGGTCTTGAGTATAGCTCGTTGATCGAGCCTCCTTTGAGTGATGACAAAAGACCAGTGTAGCCTTCTCCACTAAGAACTGTTCAGCTGATAAGACAATAGTTGCCACGAATACCTACACCACCTCCATCCTTGTCCCATCCATCCACACTGCCTCCATCCTCACCCCCACCACTCACCCCATCGCCCACACCACTGCCACCTCCACCACTGTTCAACATGGCGAACTCCATAAACCTACATGTATTCAAGGGCATAGGAAATGAATATCCAGACCAGTATTGGTTCATTACGAAGGCTGTATGGGAAGCTCAAGGTATCACAGATGACCTATTGAAGAAATCCATGCTGGTTAGTGCTTTGTAGGACTACACACTAATGTGGTACATTAAGTACAGTACTGATAACCCAAAGTCCACGTTGGCTAATATCTAGGCCATGCTGAAGAGAGAATTCAGTAGACCTAAGTCTCAAGCGCAATCGATTATGGGAATCAAGGAGATCATGATGAAGCTTGGGGAGATGCCCTACGATTTGGATCAAATACTGAAGTGTATAATCCGTGAAGCCAACATGAACTTAACTGATGGGCAGTACCGTGAATGGTTCATGGCCTCTCCTACCACACCTAAGGGTTGCGCTATCACAACAGAATATTGGGACCCAGGCAGAAGCCCTGGAAATCACGATCAAACTACATGAGACACCAATGCAGGATTCTAATCTGGGGGTTCAGCAGATTCATGCACAGTTGTAAAACCTTTGCCTCGTAATGCAAAGTCTGAAGAAGGACAGAACAGCTTGGCTAGAGGCACGCGAAGAAGTTTGGTGCCTAAAATGCAAAGTTCAGAGGCATGACAAGGATCACTGTCCAGTCTTTGCGAACTATGTTGTAGCAGCGGGACCAATGCCTCTACGACTGGAGGCTACAGCAGGACCAAGTGCAGGGCCCATGCTATGGTGCACTATATGCCAGGTGGTTGGGAAACATATGACCGACAATCGCCATTTGCTGCAGAAATTCGTACAGACACCACAACAACTCTTATGCCATTTCGTGTTGGAAATAATACGGAGAGCGGGGGTGAATCAGTATTATTAGATCAATAATTTAATTTTCAAAACTGATTTGTATACACTACTTCAGCTCAGTGAACTAGCGTGTATACGCAACTATACTTAATGAAACCAGCGTATATGCAGAGATCTTTTGATTTACCCAAATTATCATGTGGTGAACTTTAATCAGTATATCAGGAATTCATTAGACAGTGCAGTAAAAGCAGCATAAAGCATCACACATAAGAAACACACATAAACACCAAGATATAAGGTGGAAACCCAATGTGGGTGAAAACCACCTGCTGCAATAGTCTCTGTCTTCTTTTAATAATAAGGAAATTATGTTTACAATTTTTGTACTGGTGTAGTCTTATACCAGTACACAGGCTTCTACCTGCAGAAGGCTACAACATTCTCTCATTCTCCAGCTTCTACTGGAAGGGAGCTACAACTCCCTAGCTCTTGTACTAGCTTATATGTTTACTAGTACGTAGGTGTCGGCCTACAGAAGGCTGCAACCTTCTCTTTTCTTCTAGGGACCACGTTTCATAAATTTTCAGATTGGATACATCAACAACATTATTCAATCATCAAATATATCTGCATCAACCAATCTCCTTTTGAACCAACCACAACCGAATCGCTCAATCACTTTGACAACCCATCAATCTGATCATTCAGAATCCTGTCACCAGAATACAATAACCAGAAACCAAGCCAAAACCCAGAACACTGCAACAGCAAAGAGAAGTAACTAAAACATATTTTAAAAGGTATACGCTACTTCCATGTGTCGAACTTGCATGCATACGCGCTTTCCTCAAAGCAAACCACCGTACAAATCTGCAAATCAAATTTATAATGTATACGCTGCTTTGATATGCAGAACCAGTGTGTATATGCTTCTTTTCTAAAGTGAACCTGCGTACAAATCTGTAAATGATGATTTAAACATTACAACTTTTCTAGACTTCAGTCATACCCAGATCATCATATTTACAAACTACAATATGCGGAAAATATTCAGATATATGATCAAACCACATAAAGATAATTCACTTCAAGCCTTAAGATACTGATTCATCATTAGTTCTTATCTTTCATCAAACGCTAAGGTTCATCCTTGGTTCAAATCAAGCACAACACCATGAGCCAATAACCTACATATTAGATCTCACACTTTATCAAATATTCGATACTTGCACACCTTGACCTAATGATCTTCTCCTCCTTTTATAGTTTTAGACCTTTCTCAAGACCATGGACCAAAACCACTTAGGACCAATACCTTGGACCAAATACCTAGGGTCAATACCTCGGACCAGATACCTTCGACCAATACCATGGACCAAATACTTCGGACCAAAAATTTAGTTTTCCAAGGTATATGCACTTTTCCTTCTGTGAAAGTGCATGTTTACATATATGCAACTTGTATACAGTGAACCTGCATGTATACGCAGCCTGGTCAATGGTGAACCTGTGTATACCTCTCTTTCTTCATTCTGTGAAGACTGATCTGTAATTCTTTGTTGTTTTCTTGCTATACTATGATCTTTCATCTAAGTGAGTTGCCTTCTAAACTGATACCTTGAAGCTACCCTGCATTTCATCACATTTGTAAACACTACTATCATGCATTCTGTCACATTTGATATCTCTTCTATAGATTCATCTAGTTACCATATACAAGTGAGTTGTTTTGCTACAAGTGGGTTTCCGTCAAGTGTTATAGCTCCAAATCTCACTCTTATGGTTTGTGATGCTGCACTCATGGCCTAGGGCAACCCCTCCTTCCAGACCTGGTCCTAAAATTTAAAAAAACAGTGTTTTATCCCCTATACGCGACATTTCCCTGAGTTAAACGCATGTACACACGGGTCTGTGTATACCCAACCCGCGTGTATGTATTAAAACACTTAAAAAAATAAATAATTCCTTATTTTCGGGCGGAGATCGCGGGTTTTACCTGCTGATCACCTGTTAGTGCCCGTGGCCCAACTGTTCCCAACCAACTCCTAACTAAAAAACTACTTTGGAGATGGTATAAAAAGACATCAAAGGGAAGGCCTAAGGGAGAGAGAAAAGAAGAGCAAGATTATTATGCTGAGATTTTCCCCTTAGACCAGGTCTGAAGTCCTTGGTGCCTTCTGCACTTCCCCCATTTTGCATAGGAAACCCTTGTTTCCATGTGTATTGGTGATCATTCATCCTTTATATCACCATTGAGTAAGACTTGGAAGGAGCTCTTGTTGGAGGCTTGAGGCTGGAACGAATCCGGGAGGAAGCTTTGCTTGGAGCCTGCTGAAGGTGTTTCAGGTGAAATCTTTCCGTTATATGTACTTTACTTGCCTTTATATAAAGAAACACGTCTTGGTTTCCGAAACAATCTTTCTTTATGCTTATGAGATTCTTGTCTTGAATTCTTATGCAAGTAGTTACTTAAAGATTTTTATAACTAACTTTATAGCATGAAGATGGTTTTCATATAAGTATTTGTCCATGTACTATTGTGTTCTTTGATTTGTTTGTTTTACAGGTCAAAGGAGAAGAAGGGGACTCCAAGAAGGGTTTGGACCCTAAAGGCCTTCTCGAACGTAGGACCTTAGGTACGTACCCTAAACATTAGAATTTGCTTACAGTAAAGATAATGGTTGTGTGTGTGTTTCTTTGAATAAGCAATTTTCAGTCTGGTAGAGTCTTAACCCAAAGGACCCTAGGGGTACTTTCCCCTCAACCAGAATTGGCGACTCCGCTGGGGAACAACACTCTTGTTTTTCCTAGTTTGGGTAGTCTTCAAGCCAATCAAGGCTCAGCTTCTCTGTTTGTTGGCTCTGACTGTCTGATCTGTTCTTGAACTCTAAGCTTTTCCAGTTTTTTCAGTCTGTGTTTTTTATTTTTCTTGAAAATCTTCAGATACGCTGTTTTTCTAGATTACAGAAGCGTATATACGCAAGTTGTACTAAGTGAACCCGCGTATACGCAGGTTTCCTCAGTTACAGTCGCGTGTACACGCACTCTGCACATCACTGCAGGCGCGTATATTATCTAATTTTCAAGATTTATAAATTTTCTTTTTGCTGAATGTCTATCTGGTGGTTTGGGTCAGTTTGAAGCAATCATTTTCCAGTAACAATCCTCTGTTTAACAGGGGCATCTTGTTCTGAACTCTCTCTAGTTATAAGGAGTATTAGTCTTGTTTTTGTTGATTGCAAGCGTCATTGTTTTTGACACACAAGATTTCTGGTTAAGAATCTTAACTGCTCTGTTTTGGCAGAGTAGGAAGATTGGATTCAATCTTTGTGTTCATTTTGTTTCGGTGACCCTTTTGTTTGCTTAACGAAACCATTTTTGTGACCATTTTCTCCTTGGTTTCGGGAAATTTGTTTGTTACCATTTTCTTGAAACTTGTCTTTTGATCTTTTGGACTTTCATTGCTGCTTTTGATTGTCATGAGCGATTTCAAACGCATTTATTTTTGTTGGGTTTTCATCATTTGAAAGGTGTCAATTCACAAAAGTGTTTGGTTGCCTATTCATCAATCATTGGTGTCAGTATTTTTGAGAGCATTCTTTGAAAAAGACTTCTTTGCTTGTTGTTTGAAAGAAAATCTTTTGAAAGTTTTGAGTTTCGCTTTCTTAAACTTGCTTTTCATTTGATTTCCCTTTTTGCGAAGTGAAAGTGCTTTGTGTTTATCTTAGAACTTGTTTTTATTGTTTGGACGAAATGATTGGTAGCACATCATATTCTATCTAAGCATTTTAGTGGCAAGACAAATTTGATAAGTGAGCAACTTTCCTTCTTTGTTTGCAGAGTAGTCTTAAAATCTTGCATTCACATATAGTTGTTGCATTAGGATAGATTTGCATCCCTTTTTATGCATACATAGCTTTGTTAGCTTTTGTGAGTGTGGAGTTTGAAAAGAAAGCAAAAAACTTTGTTTAATTTGAAGTACCTCTGAACCCTATAGAAATTGCTCTTCATCGAAAAAAAAAAGTGCATATGCATGTAGCTAAGTTTTATTAATTTCTTTTTGCGTCAAAAAACACCACTAGTTTCACTTCCGTGACCTTGTGACTTAAAGAACAGCCTAATAAAATCAAGCGCTAATTAAAATCCACTAGAACTTTTTGTTTTAGTCAGTTACACCAACAAGATTAGGATTTTAGGGCCTTGGATTAGGCGAGTGGAGAGTTAACTCTCCAAGGCCATATAAACGTCAAACGTAAGAGTCTGAATAACGAGAGAAAATCCAATAGCGTTAGGAAGACCAGGAAAGCTCCGGATCTAGGAGTTAAGCACGAGGGTCTGTGAAGACAGGGAAGAGAGATACCCCCTCTCCTACTTGACCGAACTTACCTCACGACTGTTCCGCCTGGCTTCTGCGACGAGCTTGTACCCATAGTTGCCTCTCCTAGGGATCTACACAGGTGGCTGCGAAGGGGAATCCCATGGCACCTGAGGTCGACGTTGCATCACTCTCAACAGTACTACTGGAGGGAACCCTTGCGAAGTTTGGGGGCTTTCACCGGCGCAGGCTGTTGTTAGGAGGTCAGCGTAACTTCCTTTGTTACCTTCGCTGATAGGATTGGGCCGTCATTATCCCAGACTATCTTCGGAAGGCCCCTGACTCCAATTTCTTGTATTTTGGTGTCCGGTCCTCACCACCCGTAGCGGAAATACTTGGAAGTTGTTTGATTGGCTGTATCTTTAGGGACTTTATAGTGTGTGCTCTTTGTTCCTTGTATATAGTTGGCTTTAGGTATTTTTGTCTAGTCACCTTTGGACTTTGTGGTCTGAGTGACTGGCTTGCCACTCTACCGATCTTGAAAGGCTTCTGGTTGTTCTTTCAGAAGTTGTGGAGTTGCCTCCTCAAGGGCAAAGGTTTTGATTGCTTATCCATATTCCTTGAAAAGTTATTTCTATATTCCCATAGGGGAAGGGTCTTTGGATCAGTTAGATATGGCCAATATTCCTATGGAAACCAACCAAGGTGCCCTCCCAAAAGCGGATCCTTGTGCTTTTCCTTTCTTTGGAAATGTTGGCACTCCATTAATGGCCGCTTTGAATATTCCTGGGATGAATGTTGGACTACCCGTTTGGCTCTGGTCCACTCCGAATATTCCAAATGCTCTTGAAGCCTCTCAGTTGAATGCTTTATTTCAAGGGCATCACATGGGTGCTAATTGTTCATCTTCTTTCAAAGAGAAATCTGGGATTCCTTCTTCTCCTCCTTCTTGTAACAAGAAATCTAAAAAAAGGAGAAAAAGGAAGTCAAAGAAGAAGAATAAGTCTATCCTTTCATCTTCAACCTCTGCAAGTCATGTTGGAGATGAGTCTTCAGCCGCTGCAAGTCATGCTGGGGGCACAAGTCTAGTCACTGCAAGTCATACTAGCACTTCATCTTCAACCTCTGCCAGTCATGTTGGAGATGAGTCTTCAGCCGCTGCAAGTCATGCTGGGGGCACAAGTCTAGTCACTGCAAGTCATACTAGCACTTCATCTTCAACCTCTGCCAGTCATGTTGGAGATGAGTCTTCAGCTGCTGCAAGTCATGCTGGGGGCATGAGTCTAGTCATTGCAAGTCATACTAGCAAAGAGTCACCGACCTCTGCAATTCATGTTCAGGACTCTCCGCAAACCACTGCTAGTCATGTTGGCGGAATGGAGGTTGATAAGAAACCTGGACGTAGAAGTTTTAAACCTAAGTTCCCTTGTAAGATATGCAAGGGAGACCATCTTACTCATTTATGCCCTGGTATTCCAGAGGTCCAAAGGATATGGTCTGAGTCTGAAAGTACTTCTACTCCTAAACCTGATATGGTTTCTCATCAATCCCATCAACCATCGGTTGAAAATGTGGTAGAGCTAGTGCAATCGCTGGCTGATTACACTCCTCTTTTGGGGGGTGAAGTGCCTAACAAAAGAGTTTGTTTGATCTCTAGTACAGAGTCTTCTAGTATAGGGGGCATTCCGGTTTATTCGAATGTTCCCCCTCCAAGTTCTAAGAATGTTTCCTTTGATTGGGGTAGTCTTGTTGAGCCTCGTCTTCCTTCCGCTGCACCTTTCCAAATAAAGGTCAGAGTGAATTCCACAAATGTCTATCGATGTATGGTGGATGAAGGATCCTCTGCAGGTATTATATCCTCTTTGACTTGGAAAGCTTTGGGTTCCCCAAAGTTGTTGACAGCTCAGAGTCAGTTGTTAGCCTATGATAGAAGGCCTGGTGAATCTATGGGTGTTCTTCCTCAAGCGCCTATCACTTTAGGTGGGAAGACTGTCTTAATCGATATGATGGTGGTTGATAGCCCTTTAGACTTTAATATGCTACTTGGGCGTGATTATGTCTATGCTATGAATGCTGTGGTGTCTTCACTCTTTCGAGTAATGTGCTTTCCTCATAATGGGAATATTGTCACTATTGATCAGCTTGCATCTGATAATCACCACCCTAATTCGACTTTACTGCAGAATGCCCCTTGGTTTGTTCCAAGTGTTCAAGTAGACTCTACCCCGCCATGGGTCAATTATGTGGCATTGAATCCTCAATCTTCAATCGCTTCTAAGAAGGATCCTTTGACCTATTATTCTCCTTCTTGGGACTTAGTCCCGGCAGTTGACCGAGAGATTCATCCTATAGGGACATGGGACCCTTTAATTCCCTCTTTTGATCCTTGTAGTTCTCATGATTTCTTAGAACTTGTTTTGCCTTCACAGGAGGAACTCTTTGAAGCCATGAGTTATGACTACCAAAGGAGTCCTTGGTCCGATCCCTGCAAGGGGTTTGTCCAGAAGAACTATTATGCGTAAGCTGCAAGGCTGCGTGGTTCCCTGTACCATATTGTATATATGAGGTACGCATTTTCAAGTTTTATATTCTATAACACAAGATCTTATATGAAGTTTATATGTGGGATTTATTAACTTCGTGTCTAGTGTTCCTACTTATGTTTACAGAACTTGGAAGATTTCTCCTTTGGAAGTTTATGGTTGGTCCATTCTGACAGGTATTGGTTCTCGAAACTGGCATATAGGTTAGGTTCTTCTGCCTGCATTGTGCATTTATCAGTTTCCTTTCCCATTTTGCCTTAGGATCGACCCCACCAAGTTATGGTGCGGAACCTTCTCATTGCTTAGAAGTATCATGACTTGTGTGGTAGAGCCTACCTTATCATGGGGGCCCTAGTTAGTACCTTTTTGTCGCTTGGCACTCATGCTGATTTTTCACCCCTAGGCTCGGGAGTCCTCTGTAGTCCTGCCATGACTTATGCGTTGAAGACTCATTCCTCTTTGCTTCTTCGCTTCGTTCTGGCCTTATACCCTAGAGGCTCCTATGTGTGTCGAGTTGTACTTCTGCATTGCATGTTGACCATTTGCACCTTTTGGCCTAGAGCCGGCTTCACTTGGACTCGTGTTTAAGCCAACTTTTGACCATGACATCTGCAAAATCAACCTTGCATACCTTTAACTTTTGCAGCTTGACATACCCTGATCCGTGGAAGGAACATACCTCTGAGTGTCACTGACCAGTTTTCACCTCCCTGCATTGAGCATAGGAACGTTCCTTTCCCAGGAACTAGATCATCTGTTTCACCGACACTCGTTCTTTCCACTATACCATAGCATTCTTTTATTCTTTTTCCAGCTTAACAGAAAAAGACAAAAAAAAAAAATATTCCAAAAAAGAGCGGGAACAGGGACATTATTTCCATTTAATGTTGGCAGCTAGAGTCAGTAGTGTCGCCCTTGAACAAAGCACTCAAAACAAAGTCTCCTCCGCATGGGTGGGATTTAGTTTGACTTAGGTATGCCATAACCTTGTTATTGAGTCAGTTCTCCCCCGATTGGTTATCTCTTCCGATCATATGGAGGGTTCGTTCGTGCCTCCTGCATGGTGAACTTATACAGAGTCATCAGATGCTGCCACATAGTCACATTGAGTCGTGCTTTTGTTCAAGGGAAGTTAGCCTGAGTCGGCCTCTCTGCGGTGTCTCTCGACTCATTTTTCAGTCGGCCATCCCTGGTTGTCAGTATCATGTCTATCATCACATCAGTTATATTGGTCCTTTACTCGTGCCGGTTTGAGAAGGTCCCCATTGACTTCTTGCTGGCGGGTCTTGTCCTTATCGACGACGACACCTTGCTCTGAGGACAGGCCTAGAGCCGCACCCTGGCCCTATTTTCATTATTGATAGGTCACCTTGTGCTCAGCATCGATCAGTATCATGGGTCTTTGACTGAGTGGTTTCCCTTGTGTTCAACATCAGTATACATTATCACACATTGGGATTCGTGCAGTACCTTGGTTTCCATTTGACCCTATTGGTGGATACCTCGCCTCTGTGTCAGCTTTCATTATTGGTTGGTTCAGAGGGTTTCTGTCGTGCGCTAGCCACATCTTGTGTACGCCGGAAACGTACTTCGGTTGGGTTACTACATCTTTTTCGTCCGATTCCTTCCACATTATTGGCCTACGGGTTACACTCGCACTAGATTGATGGAGGATGCCTTAATGCCTTCCTTCTAGCGGATCTTTCCCTATCGACTCCGACTCATTGCTCTGGGGCAAAGATCTAGAGTCCATTTGGCAGTACCTTGGGATTTGCAGTCATTAGTGGCAGATTCCTCGCTATCGACAGTGGGAAACCATCATTGTCTCTTGATCGATAGATTCTTACAGGTGTTCGACTTCAGCTCATCTATTCACACTTGTTAGATTGTACTGGGTACCTTGACGCTCATTATCATTATCGGTGAGTAGTCTCGCGTTTGTTAACGGTATACATCAATGACCGGTAATCAAACGATTTCTCACATGGTCGACTTCAGATCATTTATTCCCATGGTGTAGAAATGTACCACGGCGGTCGGTGAAGACCTCAGGTTGTATCAGCATTCATTGGTTCACTTGACAGTTGCTCCTGTTGCTGCTAGTTGATACCACTCCACCTTATATGTTGCAGTCAGTCATGGCGACATTCTATATGCTGGCACTTGAGTTTGCAGTGTAGTACCATCCTATTCCATCATGTTCAGTTTGTATCTTTTGGGATCAGTCTTTGATATCAGTGATCCGTTGCATCTTTCAGCATCATTGACAGTCTTATATGTGATATTCAGACATGTACTTGCTCCTTATGATCAGATGATCCATTATGTATCTTCCAGTCATTTATACTTGTATACTTAGTGGATCCGCTTGTACTTGATATGCGGACATGCTTTACTTTTTCTGAGCATGGGTATGCCCGCCTCAAATAGTGTTTCTTTCTGATCTCCTTTTGGTGGCTTGGCAGGCTGAATTCTGGTGAAGTCCTCCTCGGTTTCTCGACAAGACTTCCTTTCCATGTTCTTACATAATATATTTCGGCCATCATGTTCCCCTTCTGACCTCATATATTAGGGGGCATCTGTTATAGCTCCAAATCCCACTCTTATGGTTTGTGATGCTGCACTCATGGCCTAGGGCAACCCCTCCTTCCAGACCTGGTCCTAAAATTTAAAAAAACAGTGTTTTATCCCCTATACGCGACATTGCCCTGAGTTAAACGCGTGTACACGCGGGTCTGTGTATACCCAACCCGCGTGTATGTATTAAAACACTTAAAAATATAAATAATTCCTTATTTTCGGGCGGAGATCGCGGGTTTTACCTGCTGATCACCTGTTAGTGCCCATGGCCCAACTGTTCCCAACCAACTCCTAACTAAAAAACTACTTTGGAGATGGTATAAAAAGACATCAAAGGGAAGGCCTAAGGGAGAGAGAAAAGAAGAGCAAGATTATTATGTTGAGATTTTCCCCTTAGACCAGGTCTGAAGTCCTTGGTGCCTTCTGCACTTCCCCCATTTTGCATAGGAAACCCTTGTTTCCATGTGTATTGGTGATCATTCATCCTTTATATCACCATTGAGTAAGAATTGGAAGGAGCTCTTGTTGGAGGCTTGAGGCTGGAACGAATCCGGGAGGAAGCTTTGCTTGGAGCCTGCTGAAGGTGTTTCAGGTGAAATCTTTCCGTTATATGTACTTTACTTGCCTTTATATAAAGAAACACGTCTTGGTTCCCGAAACAATCTTTCTTTATGCTTATGAGATTCTTGTCTTGAATTCTTATGCAAGTAGTTACTTAAAGATTTTTATAACTAACTTTATAGCATGAAGATGGTTTTCATATAAGTATTTGTCCATGTACTGTTGTGTTCTTTGATTTGTTTGTTTTACAGGTCAAAGGAGAAGAAGGGGACTCCAAGAAGGGTTTGGACCCTAAAGGCCTTCTCGAACGTAGGACCTTAGGTACGTACCCTAAACATTAGAATTTGTTTACAGTAAAGATAATGGCTGTGTGTGTGTTTCTTTGAATAAGCAATTTTCAGTCTGGTAGAGTCTTAACCCAAAGGACCCTAGGGGTACTTTCCCCTCAACCATCAAGTACAACACATACATCATAATGCCAACAACCTCCCCCCTTGGAATTTATGGCAACAACAACACCAAGTCACTCTCCCCCTTTGACATCAAGGGAAAAGGGTCATGCTCCCCTGAGTGCATGCTAAATTCTCTGATATGTTGAAGTGTGTTGATTGAGGTCCCATGATTGAGTCCATGCTCCCCCTGAGCATGAGCAAGGTCTGCAAAAATATGTTCTAAAAGAAGAACATGACTCTATACATACATCATAAATGACCTTCCTATCACCAATGACTCATACATACATCCATCTCCCAACCAAGTGGGGATATACCAATTGTTTATACAAGAAACATTACATCATCCATCCCATGCATAGTAGGGTTACAAATTAGGTCTTTTCATGACCTTTACATTGAAAGATATACATGACATATATAACAAAGACCAAATATATTAAACAAGACCATGATAGTCATCAGCAACTATCATATGATATGCACCATTAGCAGCATTTGTCAATCAGCGTCCAGACCAACAACTTGTACATGTCCATCATTAGTTCCCAAACTATCATCAACCATGTTCTCCCCCTGAACCTGTTCCACCTATTCACTGTTAGATCTGATTATTTCATATGTCAGTAAGAGATATTAAAGCATCATCATCAATCAGATATATATCAAGTTATCAACAACTTTATGAGGACCAATATATTTCTATATGTTATCAGCAAAGTGAAACCATCATCAAACAGAGCAGATAATTGACAGAACCATAGAAAACCCATTTTTCCTGAGTCTGGCCTGCTACTTTCCTTCAAACCAACATATACGCGATTGTGCCCACAGAAACCCATGTATGTACATGACTATGCTTTATGAAACTCGCGTATAACCACCTTTCTTTGAAGAAAATAGGATTTAACAACAGAATGATGCAGCAACTACTCCCAGCTTTTGTCTGAGATATTCAAATGTCTCTCTGGGCAGTGGTTTAGTGAATATATCAGCAACCTGTTCTTTGGAGGGAACATACTCCAGTTTAACCTTTTGTTCAAGCACTCTTTCACGTAGAAAATGATATTTGATGGGTATGTTTTTGGTCTTGGAGTGCATGACTGGATTCTTTGAAACATTAATGGCACTTATGTTATCACATAGAATAGAGATGGGTGGAGTACATGTGATCTGAATGTCTTGCAAGGTTTGCATCATCCAAAGTAGTTGTGTGCAGCAAGATGCAGCAGCCACGTATTCTGCTTCAGTTGTAGATAATGCAATTGAACTTTGTTTCTTGTTGAACCAAGACACTAACCTAGAACCCATATAGAATGCACCACCACTAGTGCTTTTTCTGTCATCAACACTTCCTGCCCAATCTGCATCTGTATATGCATGAAGTGTAAGATCTGTATCTCTAGGATACCATAAACCAAAGTTTTGTGTTCCTTGAAGATATTTGAAAATCCTTTTGACTGCCTGAAGGTGTGTTTCCTTAGGATTTGCTTGGAATCTTCCAACTATTCCCACTGCATGCATGATGTCCAATTGGGTACCTGTTAGATAAAGCAGACTGCCAATCATGGATCTGTAAGTTGGTTGATGTACTGTTGTTGATTCATCATTTGAGCTAAGACTGCATCCTGTTACCATTGGGGTACATACTGGTTTAGAATCTTCCATGCCGTACTTTTTCAGGATCTGTTTGAGATATTTGGTTTGTGAGAGAAAAATACCATCTTTATTTTGTTGAACTTGTAGACCAAGAAAGTAGGTAAGCTCACCAAGCAAGGACATTTCAAATTCTTGCTGCATTATTGAGGCAAAATTTTGACTCATGGATTCTTCATTGCTACCAAAAATGATATCATCAACATACACAACAATTATTAGCAATTTATCAGTGTCCATCTTTGTATATAGATTACTATCTGTTGACCCCTTTGAAAAATCCTGTTGGTGGAGATATTTGTCAAGACGGTAATACCATGCCCTTGGAGCCTGATTTAGACCATAGAGAGTTTTGCATCATTTCCAAGTATGAATCCTTCTGGTTGTTCAATATAGACTTCTTCTTCTAAGTCTCCATTAAGAAAAGCAAATTTACATCCATTTGGTATACTTTGAATTTTTCAAAACTAGAAAGGGCAAGAAACATTCTTATGGCTTCAAGTCTAGCAACAAGAGCAAAATTTTCTTCAAAATCTATACCTTCTTGTTGAGCATATCCTTTGCAAATGGGTCTGGCCTTGTTTCTGATAACTTCTCCATTTTCGTTCAGCTTGTTTTTGAATATCCATTTGGTTCCTATGATATTCTTATCATGAGGTCTAGGAACTAATTCCCAAGAGTTATTCTTTTCAATTTGCTCAAGTTCTTCATTCATGGACTTGACCCAACATTCATCTCTACATGCTTCATTTACATTTTGAGGTTCAGTGGAAGATAGTAATGCTAGATAGCTTGAGGCTTCGGCAATGGTTCTTCTTGTCTGCACACCTGCCCCTTTTTCCCCTAAAATTTGAGTTTCTGGATGATTTTTCTGAACATACCTAGACGAAGTCTTTTCTTCTATCGTTATCTCTTCTTCTGGTGCTTCATTGGTTTCTTCTTCAGAATCAGTGTGATTTGTGGGAAAATGATCCTCATCTTCTTCATTGTCGTAATCTTCAGTTTTTATTTGTTTTGGATTTTTGCATGCTTCATCAACCACAACATCAATACTTTCAATAATTTTCCCAAGTCTTTTATTATAACATTTATATCCTTTACTTCGGGAAGAGTAGCCAAGAAGAATACCTTCATCTGCTCTAGGTTCAAACTTACCAAGTTTTTCATCAATCCTTTTGATGTAACATTTGCTTCCAAAAACTTTGAAGTATTTTACAGTAGGAGTCTTACCATACCAAAGTTCATGTGGAGTTTGAGTGTTGTTTACTTGAACATTTTCTTGGTTGAGAATAATGACGGCAGTGAATGCAGCTTCACCCCAGAAGGTTGCAGGAGTTCCAGATTCACCTAGCATAGCACAAGCCATTTGTTGAACAGTTTTGTTCATCCTTTCTACCACTCCATTTTGCTAAGGAGTCCTTGCGGTGGAGAACTACCTTTTTATTCCATGTTGTTCACAAAAGTCAAAGAATTCATCCGAGGTAAATTCCCCTCCTCGATCAGATCTGAGGCATTTGATTTTGCGATCTGATTCATTTTCAACCAAAGGTTTGAAGGCTTTGAACTTTTCAAATGCTTCATCTTTATTCTTTAGAAGACCTATCCAACACGTTCTGGAAAAATCATCATTGAAAAATATAAAGTATTCTTCTCCACGAGGTGACTTTTTCCTTGATGGTCCACATAAATCAGTAAGAACAAGTTCAAGAGGCTTACTAGCTGACCCTTCCTTTTCGATGAAGTGAGATCTGGTTTACTTACCGAATTGACATTATTTTCATATAGTATTTTCAGGAACGTTGATATCTTGAAGATCACGAACAGCCTAGAATCTACATGCTTTTCTTATTTGAGAAAAGCTTAGATATCTCAATCTTCTGTGCCATAGCTAGTTTTAATCATATTTGCTTAGATAGAACTATTGTTGTCCTCCCTTGAGTATGTATAGGTTGTTTGGAGTTCTCATACCTTTGATCACGGTTTCTCCTGTATCAAGCTCATGAACAACACATCCATTTGATCGAAACACTACTTCATTTCCTTGATCACACATTTGACTCACACTCAACAGGTTATGCTTTAAGGCATCAACATACATAACATTCCCAGCTTTAACTTTTTCTTTCAAGAAAACAGAGCCTTTACCTTTTATGACAGCAAGACTGTCGTTTCCAAATGAGACACTCTTTTCCTTTTCTAAGGCATTATATGAGTGTAGTTTTTCTTTGTCACCTATCATGTGTTTTGAGCATCCACTATCGATGTACCACTGGTTTTCTTGTCCTTCTACATACAGGGTTGTACCACATCTTTCTGTTTGTGGTTCTTTCTTTCTCCATATTTTGGGATTTAATGGAGTTTTCTCCTTTTGATATATTTGTCGAAATTTACTCCTGCATTTAGATTCTTCATGGCCAAAGTTGTTACAGATTGAGCATTCTATTTCATTTTCAAGAAGAGAAAAGTTATTATAGGAACTTTTCTTGATCCCTGTCACATTCCTTTGATTTCGTGCTTCTCTATTCATGATGGTTTTGTAAGCAACACATTGAGCAGCGTTGTGTCCAAAATTATGACATGAGAAACATTGAATATTAAAGAAGTTCCTGCGATTATCGAATCTACTGACTTGGTGATTGTAGTTTCTATTGATATTTGTCTTTGAAGCAAATTGAGTACAATTTACCTAAGGTTGATTGTGGCTTTTGTTCATCCTTGAAGCCTGATTTACCAGGTGATCTGCTTTATGCCTTTGTTGACGATTGTCAAATTGTTCACTGCTCCTTGTTGCATCAAGATAGCTTTTAGTGGAGGTTGACAGCTTTTGTGATTGAGATGCTTCTTCAGTATATCCAAGACCTGTCTTTATCAGAGGATAATGTTGAACTTTGATGATTTCATTTAAGGTTTCTTATCCTTTAGCAAATCTAATATTGAGAGCTTTTGTTTTCTCAGGATCTTTTCTTAAACCCACAATTTCACGTTCTAGTTTTTCATTGTGTTTTTCTCTTTTAGCAAGTTGGTATTTCAAGGTATCTATAATCATATTCTTTTCTTCTAAACATATTTTGAGTTTGGAGATTTCTTCCTAAAGGTCATCTTCATCTAAAGCATCCAAAAAGTTATCATCTTCATAAGCCATCAGAAGTCTATAGTCATTACTATTTTCATCTTCATCACTATTTAATAAACCATCGCTATCTTCATGAGTACAGTAGCTCTTTTTACTTACACCTTGTTTTCTATTCCATTTTTCAGATTCCTTCCCTTTATCATATTTATCTTTATGAGGACATATGGCAACATAATGACTGACTCTACCACAGGCAAAACATTTGAAAGGTAGTTTACCTCTAAATCTTCTGGAATCTCGTTGAAGCTTCTTGACAAAGTTTACTTCCTCTTCTTCTTCTAAAATATGTCCTGATTCGTTTAGTTCTTCTTTTCCTTTTGCTGAAGCTTTAAATATGGCTTCTCTCATATCTAATGGACCTCCTTTTCTCATCTCAAAGGCAGTTAAGATTCCATGAAGTTGTGTCATAGTAATAGTCTATAGATCCTATTTTTCTTCTATGGTAGATACTTTTGATTCAAATTTAGCAGATAAGGATCTTAAAACTTTTTCAACTAAGGTAACTTCCTTTATCTCTTGACCCATATTCTTCATGAAATTAACAACCTCATCTATACGTAAGAAGTAACTAGCTATACTTTCATCATTGTGAATCTTGAGAGTTTCATATTGAATTTTGAGAGCTTGCAGTTTAGCATGTTTTACCTGAGAGTCTCCTTCGTAGCTTAGAATGATTTTGTCCCATATTTCTTTAGCTGATTTGAGCTGCATAACTTTGACAAACTCTGATTGTGACAGACTTCCCAATAATGTATTGACAGCCTTGGCATTGGTTTCATATTGATTTTTACCTGCCGTATCTGTAGGAATTGCTAATGGAAATGTATATCCTCCTTCCACAATTTCCCAGACATCTATTCCAAGAGATTGAAGATAGGTTGTGGTTCTTACCTTCCAATAAACAAAGTTTCTCCCATCAAAGATTGGCGGTCTGATGGATCCCTCACTTTCTTGATTACTCATGATGATGGATCTTCCTTCAAGCGATCAAGCTTCTTCTGAAGGACCTGGCTCTGATACCAATTGTTGGAAATAATACTGGGAAGGGGGGTGAATAAGTATTATCAGATCAATAACTTAATTTTCAAAACTAATTTATATATGCTACTTCAACTCAATGAACTAGCGTGTATACGCAACTATACTTAATGAAACCAGCGTATATGCATAGATCTTTTGATTTACCCAAATTATCATGTAGTGAACTTTAATCAGTATATCAGGAATTCATTAGACAGTGCAGTAAAAGCATAATAAAGAATCACACATAAGCAACACACATAAACACCAAGATATAAGGTGGAAACCCAATGTGGGTGAAAACCACCTGCTGCAATCGTCTCTGTCTTCTTTTAATAACAAGAAAATTCTATTTACAATTTTTGTACTAGTGCAGTCTTATACCAATATGCAGGCTTCTACCTGCAGAAGGCTACAACCTTCTCTCGTTCTCCAGCTTCTACTGGAAGGGAGCTACAACCCCCTAGCTCTTGTACTAGCTGATATGTTTACTAGTACGTAGGTGTTGGCCTACAGAAGGCTACAACCTTCTCTTTTCTTCCAGGGACCACGTTTCATAAATTTTCAAACTAGATCCATCACCAACATTTTTCAATCATCAAATATATCTACATCAACCAATCTCCTTTTGAACCAACCACAACCGAATCGCTCAATCACTTTGACAACCCATCAATCTGATCATTCAGAATCCTGTCACCAGAATACAGTAACCAGAACCCAAGCCAAAACCCAAAACACTACAACAGCAAACAGAAGCAACTAAAACATATTTTAAAAGGTATACGCTACTTCCATGTGTTGAACCTATGTGCATACGCACTTTCCTCAAAGCGAACCAACGTACAGATCTGCAAATCAAATTTATATTCTAGACACTGCTTTGATATGCCGAACCAGCGTGTATACAGTTCTTTTCTAAAGTGAACCTGCGTACAGATCTGTAAATGATGATTTAAACATTACAACTATTCTAGACTTCAGTCATACCCAGATCATCATATTTACTGACTACAATATGCGGCAGATATTCATATATATGATCAAACCACATAAAGATAATTCGCTTCAAGCCTTAAGATCTTGATTCATCATTAGTTCTTATCTTTCATCAAATGCTAAGTTTCATCCTTGGTTTAGATCAAGCATGGCACCATGAGCCAATAACCTGCATATTAGATCTCACACTTCATTAGATATTGGATACTTGCACACCTTGGCCTAATGATATTCTCCTCCTTTTATAGTTTTAAGCCTTTCTCAATACCATGGACCAAAACCACTTAGGACCAATACCTTGGACCAAATACCTAGTGTCAATAAATCGGACCAAATACCTTGGACCAAATACTTCGGACCAAAAATTTAGTTTTCCAAGGTCTACGCACGTTTCCTTCTGTGAAAGTGCGTGTGTACGTATACGCGACTTATATACAGTGAACCTGCGTGTATACGCAACTTGGTCAATGGTGAACCTGCGTATACCTCTCTTTCTTCATTCTGTGAAGACTGATTTGTAATTGTTTGTTGTTTTCTTGCTATACTATGATATTTCATCTAATTGAGTTGCCTTCTGAACTGATTCCTTGAAGCCGCCCTACATTTCATCACATATGTAAACACTACTGTCATGCATTCTGTCACATCTGATATCTCTTCTATAGATTCATCTAGTTACCGTATACAAGTGAGTTGTTCTGCTACAAGTGGGTTGCCATCAAGTACAACACATACATCATAATGCCAACATTTATATCAATCAGTAGGTCATGACGAGCACAATTTCTGTAGTTACGAATTAATGATGGACAGGATACCTGCATATAGGGTGCAGGTAGAAACGCGGCCTCTAGACCAAGGCATTGGTGGAACACGAGGTGAGTATCAGGGGCACGGTGGAGACCAAGGTGGAGGGGGGCCTGGTAGAGGTCGAGGACAGCTAATTTGTTACAATTGTGGAGGCCCAAGACACTACACGGGGGACTGTTTGAATCTGACACGACTATCATGCTACTACTGTACTCAGTTTGACCATGAGACTAAGGATTTCCCTATATTGTTGGCTAAGATTCACGAAAAGGGGGCACAACCTCTTCAGCCGACACAGAACCTCCAGATGATGAGGGTTGAGCCTTGCAAGGAAGACCCTAAGGTAAACATTATGTTGTGAAGTGGAACAATGACTAGGGAGGATAAGGGTAAAGCAGCATGCAGAAGGAGAATGGGTCTACAAAGCACCAGAAAAGGAGACTATGTTTGATTTGGAGGGTGCAAAAGAAACGTTTATGGAAGCAAATAAAAGCTTCACTGAGGCCTCCACCTTAGGAAATCAGGAGAAACCAGTTGAATAAATGGACCCATCCATGATTACCACGTTCTTGGAGACCTGGATGAAACTGCTCTTCGATAGTAAGGTTGTGAAGGGCCTACAGGAACTGATCAATCGATGCACTGGAAAGGATGGCGCTACTGATGAACCACGCGTAGTCAGAAAACTTGGCAAGCATAAGGCAAGGATTGGCGTGAGATGAGACTCACCACGCAGATAGGGGAATACGAAATGGACCAAGTTATCCTGGATCTGGGGTTCGACACGAATGTTTTTCCAAAGAAGACATGGGAAATAATGGGGAGACCTGCACTCCAGTGGTCTTCGATCCAATTAAGGATGGCGAATCAACAGAAAATTATCCCGATGGGGAGGCTGCAAGGGGTGACAATTAACATCGAAGGCGCAAGCGCATTGGAGGATTTTGAGGTAATGGAGATTGTGGATGATAGCAATCCATACCCTGCACTCCTTGGAATCGATTGGGCCACTGACATGAATGGGGTAATCAACCTGAAGAAGTGAAAGATGATATTTGAAAAAAAATCGCTCCACATAGTAGTGTCGCTGGATCCTGCAAAAGGACCAAACTATACAGAACCAATCCATGATTATGAAAGTGATGACGATTTGGACTAGATTTACAAGATAACGGAGCGAGACCAGGATTGGGTAAATCCAATAGCAGATAGGCATATCGCATGGGACCGCGAGAGCTCCTGCACATCAGATTGGGAAGAAGAATTATAGCACTGGAAAAACTGGCTACATGAAGTATCTACATTGCGTTGTAATATTGCACTACATGTCATCAGAAGTAAGGGATCTGCCTCACTCTGATGGACTAACTGATGTTGATCACTTTTTGGATGCGTTTGAGAGAGAAGAGTCATAGAAACATCGCTTCCAGGCCTTGGAATGGGTACTGCATGCTACGCCCGCAAGATGGTGGGGCACGCACAAGGATAATTTTGGTGATTGGTGCAACTATAGGAGGATGATGAGAATACATTTTGGACAGTTGAAAGTGCAAATGATAGACAAGTATGATGGAAGGGATGATCTACATGATCACCTGGCCAAATGGACTAAGGCTTATGGAGCGGAGCCTCAGCCTGAATGGGTGCATCTGTTTTGTCATACCCTAGATGTCATACCAATGAATTGGTACTTGGAAATAGAGCTCCACCATTGCACTAAAGAATGGGACATCTTATGCCAAGGGTTTATACTAACGTTCATCTTTGAGGATGGGTTTGACTATATTAACGTGGCACTACAGGAGGTTAAACCAGTGAACTTTAGGATATCGTAAGATCCTTTGGACCTAATTCAACCTCATTGGACTACCCAGCTGAACCACGTGCTGGAATGCTATAACGTGACCACTGAAGATTAATACTAAGGGTCACCGCGAGGTTGAAGGTCCGCAGATACAAGATCCAGACATAACCACGGCACTGAAAACTAGGCAGGTCAACATTGGCACAGAGGTGGAGTCAAAATTTGCAAAGATTGGGGACTATTGCGACGATGTGATAGTCAACAAGGTCGTTGAGCTCCTCCATGAATATCAGGATTTGTTCCCCACGAGGTTTTCTGATCTGAAGGGAATAATAGGAGACCTGGGTGTCATGAAGATCACCCTGAAACCAGACGCGAAAGCTGTAACACAAAGACCTTACCACCTTAATCTGGAGTATAAGTAAAGGGTCCCTACTGAGTTAGATAAGATGCTCGCGGCAAGAATTATTGAACCAATGGAAGAATCTGATTTGGTAAGCCCAATAGTGGTTCAGGAAAAGAAACAGAAAGAAGAAATAAGGATATGAGTGGATCTCCGAAAATTGAATGACGCTTGTGTGCATGATCCTTTCTCTACCTCGTTCACTCACAAGGTCCTGGATAATGTAGGAGACCAAGAAGCATACTCTTTCACTGATGAGTTCTCTGGGTACCATCAAATCAAAATCGTGCTTGAGGATAGAAGCAAGACAACCTTCGTGACTGAATGGGGATGTTTTCAGTACACTATAATGCCTTTTGGACTGAAGAATGCGCCCGAAATCTTTTCGCGCGTAGTCATTGCGGCATTCAAAGACTTCATTCATAAATTTCTAGAGGTATACTTTGACGATTAGACATCGTTTGGATTGGTCAAGCGCCATGTGGCAAGTCTACACTTGATGCTCGATACCTATCGAAGATACCAGATAGCGCTCAACCTGAAGAAGTGTATGTTTTGTGTTCCTTTTGGGATCCTGTTGGGTCATGTTGTATGCAGACAAGGATTGATATTAGACCCCACGAATATTGCGGTGATAATCAACTTGAAGGCGCCGAGAAATGTGAAATGGCTACGCACAACTCTATGGCATATCGGATACTATAGGAAGTTCATCAAGAGCTATTCCCAAATCATTGTGCCTATGGAGAAATTATTGAAAAAGGATGCTATGTTTTGTTTGAATGATGAATTTCATAAGAGCCTGGATGTGCTAAAAGAGAAAATGGTCATCCCGTCAATCCTAATCTTCCTAGACTAGAAGAAAGAATTTTGTGTGCATGTGGACACATCATGTATTGCGTTGGGGGCTGTGCTAACACAAACCGGTGAGGGAGAACTGGATCACCCCATATCATTCGCAAGTAGGAACCTATCTAAAGTAGAGAAAAGTTATTCCACGACAGAGCGTGAAGGATTAGCTATGGTGTACGCGCTCCAGAAGTTTAGGCACTATTTGCTGGGTGGACATTTTAAGATGTATACGGATCATTCTGTGTTGAAATACCTGGTCAATAAGCCTATGTTGGGGGGGAAGATCTGCAGATGGTTGTTGTTTTTCAAGGAGTATGAATTTGAAGTTATTATGAAGCCAGGACGATTGAACGTAGGACCTCATCATCTGTCACGCATTGAAACGGGAGAGGAACCTACTAATTTGGAGGAGGGATTGCCTGACGTATAGCTCTTTCTAGTACGCATTGCAGATAGTCACTTTGACGATATCATCCACTTCCTAATCACAGGAACTGCTCCTGAAGGGTATACAAACCAGCAGAGGAAGGAGTTAGTGGTCTGTGTGGCAGACTTCTCCGTCATTGCAGGACACCTATGTAAAATGGGGTCTAATGAAATATTGTGACGTTATGTACTAGAGTTTGAAAAGAGAAGTATCCTTTCTAATGCTCATGGGGGAGCCGCAGGAAGACATTACGTAAGAAAAGCAACCGCGCATAAGATTCTACGCATTGGGTTGTGGTGGCCTACCCTTCATAAGGATTCGAAAGCATACTTCAAGGCCTGTAACCCATTTCAAAGGACTAGTCAGTCGTCACAGAGGGATGAACTACCCCTGATGCTGCAGGTGACGTTACAACCATTCAAGAAATGGGTGATTGACTTTGTGGGTCCAATTCAGCCTCAAGGAAAGAAGACGGGTGCGCGGTACATCATCACTGCAACTGAGCACTTGACTAAGTGGGAGGAGGCGTAGCCTATGAAGGACTATATAGATGCGATAGCAGAAAATTTTATTTTTGAATATGTGTTAACAAGATTTCGCTGTCCAGAGATCTTGATGAGCGATCACGGTACGCACTTTCTTAACGAAACAATCAGCGCGTTGACAGAATAATTTCAAGTGTATCATAAAAAAAGTATGCCTTATCACTCGCAGGCCAATGGGATGGTGGAAGCATTCTATAAGATAAGGGAGATCACACTGACAAAGGTCTGCAATGCTCAGAGGAATGACTGGGATGTGTGCATACCACAGTGCTATGGGCCTACAGAATGACTTGCAAAATGCTGACTGGGAAAACGCCTTTCAGACTCATGTATGGCGTAGAAGTTGTGATGCCAATGGAATTCATTGTACCTAGTCTGCGCATAGCAACACTCACATGAATGGTAGACCGCGAAGCCGTGGAATAGAGGCTCGCGCAACTAGCAGAGCTTGAGGAGGACGGATTTCTAGCTAGATTTCATCAACAAGTTCAAAAGGAGCACGAAAAGGCATGTCACAATTGGCACATCAAATTGCACACCTTCAAGGTAAACAATATGGTCTTGTTATATGATAGTAAATTTGATAAATTTCCAGTGAAATTTAGGATGCACTAGCTAGGGCCATATGTCATCAAGGAGATTATTGATGGTGGAGCAGTTCAGATGCTAAATTGAATGGAGAACCCTTCCCAGGGAAGGTGAATGGCAGTCGATTTAAGACATACACCGGTGATCCAACTAGGTGACTATATGATGGAAGCATAGTCTTAGCGCTCCAGGTAGCTGAAAGGAGGTGCAAGACTATAAAATACACTACTCGGGTTGGAGAGCTGTGCGAGGAGAGAACTGCGCTGAGTGAGGGAATGTCACATAGTCCACAACAGTGCGTAGAGAGTTGTGCTACCAGGGGAGCAACCGCGCAGAGCAGCCAGAAAGTGACTGTTAAAGTCATTGTTCATGATTTGACGATGAAAAAACGGTGAAATGGAGTGGAGGGGCAGCATTTAAGTCAGAATTTATGGGCAAGATATTTGAAAATATGCCGCCAATCTAGCATTAATGAACCGATTTTGGGGGGAACGATCAAATTTGAATTCAAAATGGCCTATAAATTACATATGGCCGCCCAGCAGAAAACACTTTGCATATTGAGAAATTGTGAGTTGTGTTGTGTGTTGTGCATGAATCGCGCATTTTTCGAAGAGCTACTTGATTTCCCAATGTTCGATCGATTTCCAAAAATCGGCCACAAAATTATCTGTGACATTATTCTAGGAGCAGCAGCCATGGACCTTAAAGCAATGACAGTTGAGGGAGTTATTCCAGAGATCGCTATGGCAGCAGAAGGAGCTACCCTGGTGGTTGCACCTGCATAGATACTAGCCGAAGTACCAAAGTCTCCACAGTCACCTATACCAAGGCCTACCCTGAGCAAGGAGGGTCCCAAGAACAAGAAGGGCAAGCAGGTCGTGACACCGCAGCGAGTGTGCGCATCTCCCAGGAAACACCCACAGGAGGATAAGCCAACCACACAGGAAAAGGTCAAGATGATTAACCTAGAGCCAGAACAAGAAGAGATTGAGGATATCCCAATGGATGATGAGGATGTTTGGGTGAAAATGGAGGATTTTGAAATTGAGGGGTCTAAGCCCATTACTAAGTTGCCTGAGTACTTTCCTCCATGCAGGGGCAACACCAAGGTGCCCAAAGACATTGATGAGAGGAAGGTCACCCTGCACACACCCGTCTTACTGGACCAAATTGTGTTCAAAGGACCGCGCTTGGGGTGTGTCCCCCTTTTGAAATTAGAATACTGGGATTTAGCGGACACAAAGCGGTTTCCTCATCTAGCAACGGACCAACTCATGCACTGCGTGTTCCACAAAACCACTAGAATGACTGCGTTGCAACCATGGAAGTGGCTAAGAGGCATGGATAAGGCAAGACTGCTCAACCTGCTATGGGTGTCGTATTACAACCGCGTGCCCATCACAATGGTGGTAATCAAGGAGTTGTTGTGCTTGGTACATGATGGGTGTTTGTGGCTGGAGGAGCTGATACCCATCACTAATATGTTGATCCATAGGATCATGTGGCTATCGTACAGAGGGGAAAATCCAGCCATGGTGTTTGGCAGAAAGGCTGGCGAGCATGCCCTCGCAAAGGCCATGAAGGAAAAGTTCAAACTGGAAAAGAAGCTCCGAGGCTATGCCATTATGAGTATCGTTGACCCCGCGGTTAAAGTGGCAACACAAATCTTGGCAAGGAAGGTCATGTTGAATGTTGCGTAGATGAAGTGTCAGCACCAGTCGTAGCTTTGGCGGCCCAATGCGCAGAGGGAGTTCAATTTAATTAGGTGAGCTACCTCTGTGGCGAGTTCCTCGCGAACTACCATGAGGCGTAGGATCTCAGCAAGCCATTTCACTATGCATGGCTCTTGTTGTCCATAGTGCTGGTAGCATGGGAGCTACCTGAAGATAGTTGGTTTGCTCTGGTCACGTCGGACCTACCAGAGGCAGCGAAGTACGCTTCGTTGTGGGCGATTAAGGATCCTCAACAGATAAAGGACAACAAGATCTTTTGGATCTTGATGGAGATGAATGTGCATATGGCCGTCAACTGCAAGCCACAGCTATCACCTACCAATTTTGATAGATTGTAGGAGTGTGTGGAATTCAACGTTGACTTCCACCACGTCTCAATATGGGCATGAAAGGACCATGAGCAGAAGTGGCACGACTTGCCCTATTTGGCAATAGATGACATGATTGACACGGTCCTTGACCACTAGCCGACAGAGTGCCGCATTGGATCAGACTTGGCCGTGGGATCGAGCAAGTCTGTCGCACAACGCAAGAAGGAAGAGGCCAAGCGGAAGATGGAATGGCTGACCGCAAAAAGGAAAAAGGAGGCTAACGACAAGGCTAAGGAAGAGCGCGTTGCCGCACAACAGTCGAGTGGGCAGGTAGGAGAAGAGGAGTGTGGCTCTAACGGAGGTCAGAAGTCACCTTCACCAGAAATAGAGGAAGAAAAGGATGAATAGACGGAGTAGGGAGGAGCGGACCAGAAGACGACTTCCTTTCATATCAAGCGCACCAGAGGACCAGAAAAGCTAGGGCCATGGAAAAATTCCAAGGCTAGAAATACCTCTCTAGATCTGATCACCCTAACAGAGGGGGATCTGAATGATATAGGGGATGCAATGTGGGATGCCACCGCGGAACTGCTGCAACAGTTCGAGCAGCAGTAGTAGCAAGCACTGGGGGTTATTCAGACGGGTCCGCGTGAGCTGCAGAACCATGCATCACAGATTCAAACAAACACGACATCCACTAGTTTGCCCCTTGGCACCTCAGAAGCCGCAAGGATGCTGCGCGCAAGGGACCCCCTATCCATAGTGCTACCAGATGAAGCATTGACGACAGAGACTGAAGCTGACAGGCCCGCTATCAGTGCCCTCAAGGAAGTGGGACTTAACTTGGCAACACTTCCTACCGAGGTGCTCCACCTTCTGCAGGATGGTGTGACTATGAAACTTCGGGCCCGCGAACAGCCCACTTTGCAGGTGATCAGTGAGAAAAAGGTCAACAATTCTCAATGACTGTGCAGAGGGACTCCATTTTTAACCTTGTGGCAGACCTGACCGAAAATAATCAGCACATAATCAAGGTTGTGGATGAGGCATACAGAACAGTCCCCGAGCTGGCTATTCCCGAGGTTGAACCAGTGATGTGCGGGTTTGGAAAATCATTGCAGAAGTGCGCGACGCACGCATAGAGTTGGAAAAGATTTAGCTGGAGCTCAACCTCAAAATTGCATAATTACAGTTGAAGGCCCAGCCTTCAACTCCGCCTGAAGTCAGGGCGCAGTGCGCGACTGCCGTGACAAATGCACTAGCTGCAGTAGCAAGTGCAGCGACGAATTGCATGACTCTTTTTGAGCAGTCACTCAAGGTACTCACTAGCCTACAAGAAGACCCCAATGTGCAGAGGCTTGAGACAGAAGCGCGAGAATTACAGCATTGCTATAACGAGGTTAAAGCAACAGAGCATATTGTCACCATCATGCAGAGACTCGTGAAGCTACAGGAGGCCAAGGCATTGAAAGAATAGGTAGATGCAGCTCAACACAAGGAAGTCGTGTTGAAGGCTCGCTTGAAGCCTTGGTTAGACAAGGCCTACGTGATCATGACTATGATTGAAGGCAAGCTGGCTAGTCTACAGGAGACTCAGCAAAACCTACAGGATGATAGCTCAGGGCCAGCGACAGAGCAGTTGGTTGAGGAGATGAAGCAGGAGGCAACGCAGTGCACTGCCGAGGTAGTAGTTGTCCAAGTCAAGCTGGGAGGTCTTCACGACAGGATATCCATGCTAGCCAAGTGACTCAAGGGAGAGTCACCATGTTTGTGTTGGGGGTCTGTTGGGAACGGGTCCCCTAGGGGTAAATTTTGGGGTTAAAAACCTAAGTTTTGGGGCATAAAGCCCGAAGTTTGTATAAAAAAATGTAAATTCTCCGCATTTTGTGGTCGTGGAGCGCGAAGATATCTAAAGTCAAAGAGGGTTTTCTGCCCTTAGTCTAGATAGGTTGTGTCAATTTTGGAGATCCGCCCTTGGTCCGCGGACCATGGGATTGTATAAAAAGGAGAGTCTTAGAGAGTCTAAGGTAGTTCAGTAGTCATGAGTCATTGATGTAATAGGTTTGTGAGAGCTAAGAGCGAGAGTCTTAGCGGAGGAAGAGGCTCTGCAGCTGAGTGCACAAAGGCCTAGGGTAGAAGTCTGCAGCTGAGTGCGCGAACCCCTACAGCTGTGTGTGCAGGGCGGTTAGAGTCTGTATTGGAAATCTGAATCATCAATAAAGAGAATTGTTCTGAACTTATTATGTACTTTCCATCTGTGTAAGCGTTATTTTACTTATGTTATAAATATTGTGATTATGCTATGTTGAATGTTGGGTTTAAGATATAATGTTAAGTTGATGCGTGAAAATATATGTTTCCATCTGTTACATGAATGCAAGTAATAATATATGTTTACGCATGATAAAGCTGGATAATACTTAAGATAATTTTGGAAACAAGATAGTAACCTAGTTATAGAGGCACGTAAGTGCCTGAATCGTCATTTAGGGTTGCGTGAAGGACAATCGGATGCCTTCGCAGAGGTTCTGAAAGATGGAAGAATAAATACATCGATAAGCCATAAAGGCTTATCGATCTGCACAAAGATAGGGGTTAGGGTATAAGATCGACATCACGACTATTTCAGGGCGTGGAAACTTGGTTCCTGCATCCCCCCATACTTCTTTGGGTGAGACTTCAGTCCGCGCTCCATGGATTGATGCCGAGAAGGCCAGTAATGTAGGGATTTTCTTGGTTGCTTAATGTTGAACCTGGGTCAAGGCCCATCAAGCCAACATGGACTCTTGTTATGCATAAATATTGTAGTGTTGCATGCCTCTGCCCATAAGAACATAGGACTTCCTTGATCATGAAACATGGCCTTGGCCACTACAACAATATTGTGGTTCTTCCTCTCGGCCACTCCATTCTAAGGAGGGTTATGTGGTGCTATCATCTCTCTGCTAATGCCCTCCTTCGTATATAAATCCTTGAAGGCATTGGAGACATATTCTCCTCCATAGTTACTCCTCAATGCTTTGATCTTCTTCCTTGTCTAGTTTTCTACCAAGGCCTTATACTCTATGAACTTGGAGAAGACCTCAACCTTCATCTTCATAAATAATATCCAAGTTTTACAAGAATAATCATCTATGAAAGTGACATAATACATGTGTTTCATAAGATATGGAGAAGAGAAGGAACCACATATGTTTGAATGCACCAGCTCCAAAATCCCTTTAGATGTATTGTCTCAACCATGAAAAGAAGCATTGGCATACTTTCCAAGTGTGCACCCCTTACACACATCATGTTGATCGAAATTTTACATTGTTAATCTTATGGCTATATACTAAAGAATATTCAATGCCACATGATGCAAGTGTCTCATGCGCCTATGCCAAAGTTCTCCCAACATCTCTACTATGCTCACCACATGTCTTATGGCTTAAGGTTGTGCATGTTTTAACTTGTAACTTGCAAAGGTTCTTCATCCTCACACCTATCTGCTTCACTGATCCAGAAGCTAAGTGCTTGAGGTAAGCCTTACCTATACTGAAGATGACATCATATCCCTTGTCCTCAAGGGTAGTTATTGAAACAAGTTTCTTCTTCAAGCCTGGAACATAGAGGACATCATTAAGATGGAGAGGGATCCCATACTCCCTCTCCAAGTTGATGGTACTAACTCCCCTAGATGTGTACTTTCCATCATCTCCTAACTCAATCTAAAATTACATTTCCTTCTCCTTCAACTGGCTAAAATACTTCTTGTTCCCAGTCATGTGGAAGGACACTTTGTAATCAATATATCATGTGTTGCTCCCTACTGATCTTCCCATGCAAGCTATCAATGAGAAATATTTCTCGAACTAAGAGGCTAACCCATCTACCTCAATTGATGTAGCCACATGATCCTTGTTGGATCTCTTCTTCCTGTTAGGACACTTGGTAGCATAGTTACCAAATCAATGGCAATGGAAGCACTTGATCTTGCTCGAATCCTTCTTCTTATTTTCTCCCTTTGACTGGACTTAGACTTCCCTTTTCCTTTATTTTCTTTGGATTTTCCTTCTAGGGAAAAGTTCTCTTTGTCCTCTATCTTTTCTGATTTACCATCTTTGTTCCCTCTTGGATTTCTTCTTGAATGCAATCACTTCATAACCTTTCCGAACTAGGGAAATTGTCTCTACCAATGACTGCATCTTGGAAGCTATACCAAGACTTATGAGGTGCTAGTAATGCAAGACTCACAAGGTCACTTTTTGGTATAGCCACACCTAAACCACCTAGCTCATATCGAACCTGAGTGAACTTTGAAAGATATGTGATGATGGGACCTCCTTTGCTCATCTCGGTACTCATTAGCTTCTCCTTAAGAGCAAGCTTCCTAGAATCATTGGAACCCTGATATAGATCTAAGACAGCTTTGAACATCTCATATGTAGTCTTATTCTCATGGAGATGAGGAATTATATGATATTTGACCCCCTCTAAAATAATCCTCTTTTCCTTGATATGATTCTTAATATAATGGGCCAACTGTTGGGGATATTAAGGTGGAACTATACCTTGCTTGATAAACTCTCCCACCCCTTTATCTTCAAAGACTATTGTGATCCTCTCCTTCCATGAGAAGAATTTAGAGGCCCCCTCTAAATAGTGGTCTACTCTTAGTCCTTGGAATTCCATCCTCCTTGTCCAAAGAATTATTCTCCAAAAACTTACAAATTGATCTTTTTCCTTCACAAATTGGTCTTGGTTCTTCACAAACTAATCTTTGTGTGATGGTCTTTATGATTATCTCTACTATGATACCATGTTAATTTTCCATGATATTCTTCAACTGCTTAGATGAATAATTTGAAACTAAGTAAACTACAAACTGAAACCAGAATTTCTTTCACCAAGACAGAATTTCTTAACACTTATAAGCAGTGGAATAAACAGAAATATAAAAGCACAGTCACACAATTTACATAATATTTTTTTCTTGGGAAACCAACTAGGAAAATCCTCTTCTTTGTTGTAGTATTTTTATTGATATAATTTGAGAAATGTGATATCTTACAAGGAAAAAGTAACCTGAGAACATAGTTGTCCTAATGTTGCACTAGTTGGACACACCCTGCAACCACTCGAACCGTTATCCTACTTCCTTGTGGCCTAGTTGGCCCTATTTCCTTACGCTGATCTCCTCCTATTTCCTAGAGTAATTTGACTCTTATTCTTTAGGATAGACTTATGAAATCCTACCATAGAAATCCATAAGAAGGGTTCTCTCTACAAACTGTGTATTGGCTCCTCCAAGATACACTGCCACAACAAATCTCTCTCACACACACAAACTCGTGCAAACAATAATGATACAATTTTGCCTTTCGTCCTACTTTTATAGGATCGATTCATGCTAAATCTAGAAAACTAAAATCTAGAACAACAATTGTGATTGACTAGTTAATTGAGTTTAACCTTTTCTCTAACTCATCCTTGCCTCAATCAGAGACTAAAATTGCCACCTTAGCCTATTCTAAATTCATACTTCCACTCGATCTTGTAGTTGACTCAGGAAGGATCCACATGATTGAATCTCCATCATTATTGTAACACCATCCTCGAACATTTACCCAAGATAACCAGTCCATCGTGGTAAACATGTGATGAAGAGTTACTATAATATGATTCAACTACTGGTTTACAGTTAAGGAAGTGGAATTGACACACCAAAAAACCAAACTGGCCTTCCTCAGGAGCTACAGGACCCCTAGGGTGAACCAACCACTCCAGATACCCAACCCCTTAGTTAACTTTCCTTTTTATTGAACTAGATCCCTAGTTTCTCCAATGAAATTCCCTCCTTATAACTAAAACCCTCCAGTCACTCCCACAACAAGGCCTCCATGCGACTACAATCTTTTTCAAGTAGTTATGTCCCAGCGACCCTGAATCCTGAGCCACTTTTTCAGGGCTAGGAATTAAGCCTCTGCCCAGAACATGATGAAATTCTTATAAATGATAAATAACAAGAAGACAAGGCCTCTATTGCAAAACTTTAAACAAAGACCTGACCTGACTCATCCTAACCATGACAGCCATTTCATCAAACACAACATGAGCATGTAATGTACAGGTCATAAAAACATATCCGAACATAGGGACCTCATACTTATTTGAGAATATTCAATAAGGTTTAATTCCCTCTCATAATAGCTACATTATCATATATTAGGTCATTCATTCATTATCCATTCATTCACTAATCAAAGCATGATGAGAGCCATAACTCAAGTCTATCATAAAACCATGATTATAACTAGCATATAACCAGAGAAACCTAAATGATAGAACAACCATTAAAGCCACATAATAACAAGTACATTTACACATAATACGCAATAGGAAAAGAGCTCTTATTAACATATGCAAAATCCAACCAAGTTACGGACTTCCACGTACCACCTGACCATATATTGGGCTGAACCAAATCTTTCTCTCAACCAATCACCCTCATGCCATATTCCAAGCAGGAATGTGGGACTCACAACAAAACCAGCCATGCTTCTCAGGCTTTACCGCATATCTCTCCATAACCAGTCAAGGATTTCAAGGCTTGAAGCAAGCACCTCTACAACTAGGCTTTATCGTATATCCCGCCAAGGGATTCCTAGGCCAAAATAAGAAACATACACTACTAGGATTCACTGCAATCCCACCATATACTGGTACAAGGATCACTAGGCCTATACAAGCATGAATGCCTCTAGATTTATCCACCTATACCGTGAGGAATTTTTCTATCTCCACCCTCTAGGCTTTACTGTATATCCCACCATTTACTGATTAAGGATTCCTAGGCCCAACGAGGGTATATACAACCAAGCTTTACCACAATCCCACCTTTACCGGTCTAGGGATTCGTAGGCCTTGTGATTTTTCCTGAGACCACCTCACTCAGTTTTGAAACCATCTGAGAATCTAGCTCAACCAAGTAAAATAACCCCATCACACCATGGTTATTCGGAAATGGAAAGGTAGGGTTGAAACCACTATCACACTTGGAAAAACCCATGCCACTGATAGCAAGAGAACCAAACACACGCATGCATGTACCATGCATGCCAAAAATAGAAAGGAAATCATACATGCAACTCAATACCTGCAAGTAATCCCGTTGTAGTTTCTTGATCCAACTCTTCCTTGGTTGACCCTTTCTTCCCTTTGCTTTCATTTCCTTCCTTTGCCTTCCTTTATCCAATGCTATAGTGCTCCAAGAATGCTCTAAGTGTGCAAGATTATGAGAGAGTAAAGAGAATAGAGAGAGAGCTCCAAAACTGAATTGACAAAAGGTTGTGAACTTATCCTCAAAAGCCTTTCTATTAATGAGGCCTCTATTTTCTTCAGTTTCCATTATTTTTCCTTCATTTTCCTCCTCAATTGCAACCTGTGACTTTTCACCTTCCTTTTCTCATAATTTCCTTTATTTTCATAAAATAAATGCAAATTAATGCCTCTTGCCTTTTCAGAGTCTTTGCGATTGCCTTTGCCAATTTCCCCTTAGCCATAATAAACCAAATGAACACATGCTAGGATGTTTCTCCCAACATTCAGCGTGGAATATGTGTCTCAGGACCTTGGTCTTATTTTACCTTTATTAACTTTATTATATGGATTTTTAACTCAAGGTTGTTACAAATCTCTCCCACTTAGGGGAACATTGTCGTCGGTGTTCCATGACACCTACAACTAGCAAGACTATTGAAAAGAAAAACATATTGCCTATGGAGATTTATAACTTAGCTCGATGCAGTATTTACAATGATCAACCTTCTGAAAAGAAACACCAACATGAAAAACATAAAAACATGACACCCATACCTCTTATTGGAGCTTGATAACACAGCTCATCGCGGTATTTACATCCACATACATATACACATATACCGAAACTATTTTTTCTCAACCAACAAACAAGGAAGGATACATAGCCCACTTTTGATCAGAAATCCTCCATATAGCTTCATTGGACCCAAAGTGATTCCACTGCACTTTAACCTGCTCGATTGCTCGGTTCTAAAGCATGGGTATCTTTTTCTGCAAAATGCACTAAGGTTTTGGCTAGATTTCTCCTTTTGACTCCACTTGCAATACAAACCAATTAATAACATTACCAACATCCTTTACATATCTTTTAAGCAATAAACATGGAAAACATCTTGGACTTTTACTGCCAGAGGCAGTGCAAGTCGATAGGCCACTGATCCAATCCTCTCAAGGATATTGAAAGGCCCGCAATACTAAGGTGTTAGCTTCGCACATGACCCAATACTCAAGTAGACCTTATTGGGATTCATGCATAAATACACATGCTCCCCAACCTGAAACTCCTTAAATTCCGTGTGTTGATGTACGTAACTCTTTTGTTTGTCTTGTGCTACCTTTAGATTCTTCTTGATAACCTGCATTTCTTGTTTCATGTCTTCCAACATGTCTGGTCCCATCAATGCCTTGTTCACTAGATCACGCCAACTGATAGGATTATTACAACTCTTCCCATAAAGCACCTCAAATGGACTCATCTTCAAATATTCTTGATACCCGTTGTTGTAAGCAAACTCAACCAGAGGTATATACTCTTCCCACTTTCATTACTGATGCACAACATACATCCTCAACATATCGTCTAGTAGCATGTTGACCCTCTCTGTCTGTCCATCTGTCTGCGGATGATAATTTGTACTGAAGGCCAACTCTATACCCAATCCTGCAAATAACTCCTTCCAGAACCTGGAAATGAATTTAGCATCCTTGTCTGACACATTCTTCTTCGGAACACCATGCAACCTCACTATATCTCTGATGAAGACATGTGCTACATCACTAGCTGAATGCATAGACTTCACTGGAATGAAGTGTGTTACGTTTGTCAACTTGTCAACCAAAACCATAATAGAATCATGTTGTCTAGATGTCCTCGGAAAAACTGTGGTGAAATCCATAGAAATGACCTCCCATTTCCACTCTGGAATCGGAATCGGTTGTCGTAAATCACCTGGATGCTTACACTATGCTTTTACCTATTGACAATCCAAACATCTAGCCACAAACTTTGCCACTTCCATCTTCAGATTCAGCCAGTAATATAACTTCTTCACCATTGTTAATGTCTTATGATATCCTGGGTGACATGAATATGACTTAGCATGACATTCCCTCAAGATAAGCTTCTTCAGCTTACTCCTATCTGGCATGTAGATCATGTCCCTAAAACTAACCAAACCATCCGTCGTGAGATGATATTCCACATCCTGATTTACCTTACCCTGTTAATGTAACTTGTGCCTAAGCTCCCTATACATGTCATCTTGTTATCTTGCTAATAAGATCCAATCCTGTAAATTTTTCCCATATGAACTCATAGATGATATATGATTCACATGTAATCTTCTGCTAAGAGCATCTGCAACCCTATTTTCCTTTCCCTTAATGTATCTAATATTGAATTCAAACTAATTAATCGTGACCAACCATCTAGCTTGTTTAGCATTCAGATTCGCTTGGTCAAATAAGTATGTCAAACCACTATGATCACTCATCAAGATGAACCTACTTCCAAGAAGATAGTGTCTCCACATATTCAAATCATGGATGATTGCTGCCAAATCAAGATCATGTGTCACATATTTGTGCTCATGCTCACTCAGTTTCCTTGACTCATAGCATACTACCTGTCCCTCCTACATTAGGACTACACCAAGTCCTCTCTTGCAAGCATTTGTACACACCATGAACTCTTTTTCCAGATCTACAATCTTTAGAACTAGATCATTTGTAAAGAACTGCTTCAATTGCTCAAAACTTGATGCACACTCCTCTGTCCATTCAAATTTCTTCCCTTTCCTTTGCAATGATGTAATAGGATAAGAAATATGTGAGAAGTTCTTGATGGACCTCCTATAGTAGCCGACCCACCCCATGAATGATCTGACCTCATCCATGTTCCTAGGAGTTTCCCATTCCATGATAGCTCTTATCTTTTCTGGATATTTTTCTATGTCTCCCTTGGAAACAAACATCCCAAGTAATGCACCTATGTTTGAAAGAAATTGCATTTACTAAGCTTGGCATACAATTGATGCTCTCTTAGAAATCTCAATATTGTTGCTAAGTGTTCGGCATGCTCTTCCTCATTCTTAGAATATATCAATATATCATCAATGAATACAATAACAAACTTTTCCAGGTAAGAACTCAATACACTATTCATCAAGCACATAAAATAATTTGGAGCTTTAGTCAAACCAAAAGGAACTACAACAAACTCATAATTCCCATACCTGGTCCAGAAAGCAGTCTTGTATATTTCCTCTTATTTAATGCGTACCTGATGGTATCTCGATATCAAATCAATCTTTGAGAACATTGTTGCTTCCTTCAACTAATCAAAAAAGTTGCCAATCCTCGGAAGGGGATACCTATTCTTAATCGTCACCTTGTTCAACTGCCTGTAATCAATGCACAACCTAACAGTACAATCCTTCTTCTTCACAAACAATACTGGTGCACCCCATGGTGATACACTTGGACTAATGTATCATTTTTCAAGAATTTCCTTGAACTACAACTTCAATTCTCCTAGCTCTAGATTGCTTATCCTGTAAGGCACCTTAGATGTTGGTCATGCCCTTGGTACCAACTCAATAGAAAAATCCACTTCCCCATGAGGCGGAAAATATGCAACCTTTGCAGAAAATACATCCTGAACCTATTGTAAAATTGGGTACCTATTCAATACTTCTGCATCCTCAACAACTTTACCTTTTTCACTAGGAATATATATTGCAAATAACACACACACTTTCCTATGGTTTCACTTTTCCTACATAGTTGTGACCATTCTTACTGATGTTGCATTTTTCTTACCCTGCAAGATTCTTTGTGCTCCATTATCGTCCAAGCATTCAATAGCATTTTCATAACAATCTAGTTTGGTCATGTGAAGGTCAACCAATCCATACCCAAAATCACACTATATGATCCCAATAGAAGTACATTCAAATAATTTTATATAGGCATACCATTCAACTCAAATGCACAAGCTCTTACCCAATGATGAACTTTTTTCTTTATACATGTAGCCAACTGCACAAACCAAGATTTTACAAGCACTTCTTTATTCAAACCACACGTATACACCAGGTTAGGATTAACATAACTATAATTAGATCTTGGGTCAATCAAAATAGAAACAAATTGATCACAAAGCTTACCATCCATCTCAATAATAGATGTCTGGTGATCTGCATGCCTATTATCTAATGCTGCATAGATATGAGGAATGCTCTTCCAAACATCCCCAACAATTTTCACTTCCTCTGCACTATAGATCTAAGGCCTACCACCCTGATTCTAGGGACAATCCTTCTTGAGATGCTCTTTACCACATGTACAACACTGCAATTGTCTCCCACCATTACCTTTGTTCTATTGTTCTCTAGGTTGAGGTCCATTAAAATTCTTGTAAGGTGCAACATTCTCTTTCTCACCTGCATCTTGGGGTCCTTTTATTTTTGGCTGCCATTTACCTTTATTCTTGTCTTTCCCTTTCCAACCTTGCTGAGATTATATCTTACGCCTTGATTACTCATAAAAGTGTTTCAACTTTCCAATAACTTCTGCAAGTGACAGAGGCTCATCATACTCAATCTGGTCTTTAAATGCTAATGGTAATCCACTGAAAAATCATTGAACTTTGGCTTTCTCATCCTTAATATATGGTACATACCTCAAAAATTCCATGAACTTGGTCGTATACTCCTATATGGTACGTACCTCAAAAATTCCATGAACTTGGTCATATACTCCTCATCTGTCATTGATCCCATCTTTAGCTCATCGAATTCCTTAACTTTACTATCATGGTACCTTTTTGACAAGTACTTCTTCCTGAAAAGTCTCTTGAATTCATGCCAAGTCAACTCCTTTGTCCTAGTGTATCTAACCCACTTCATATCTTCCCACTAGATGTTTGCTTTTCCTTTGAGGTTGAAGATAATTATTTTGGCATTCATGTTTTATTTGTAATCATGCAACTCAAAGAACTTCTTCATCCTGAGTAACCATGCCTCAGCCTCTTCTAGCTTCTTCAAATCTCCATCAAAGGTAAGTGGATTTTCTTTCTTAAACTCATCTAGAAAATAGCCCCTGCCATTCCTCCTGTAAGGATGATATTGATGATGACCATGGTGTTTGTCAAAACCAGAACTAGAATAGAACATGTGTCCATCACCTCTCATATCTGATGTATCCATGAACATGCCATATCTGATCGTGTCATCCTTATCTGCCCTGTGCCCACCATGACACCTACTTCCATATGCCCCATTAGTCTTGTCCTTCAACCCATGATTGATCCTAAGCAGTCTGTGTCTCTGCAAATCTGACAAACTCTGATGGATAACTGCATTAACCTCTAGTTGTTTCTCCTGTGCATGAATGATTTTTTCATTATCTACTTCGCTACTTCTTGTTTCTGCCTTCAAACTTCTCAAAGAATTTTTTTATGTCACGAGAGTAACCATCGTCGTGCTTCTCATCTGATCTATAGGGATAATCTCATGAACTATAGTCTAACATCCTGCTAATCATCTTTGATCTTCTTCCTACAAGCATATAATGTTAGCTAAACCAAAATATAAACATAATCAACATAACTCAGTATAATTCAGGGGAGTATATCTCGTTTGCAAGATCAACCAAATTAGCACAATACATGTATAATCATAATCATAACATTATATAGACATCATCTCAATCATCATCTAGTTACCATGCATGATGCCACAACTATAACACCAACTAGACACAATGCATGCATAACAACATACACAACAGATGCGTATGTAACTGACATGCATTCACGACAAACACATCCCTCCCATCTAGTCCAAGGGGGTGAATAATTCTCTTATACCACTATGTAACACCATCCTCCCACATTTAGCCAAGCTAACCATTCCATCGGGGTAAACATGTGACGAAGTGATACTATGATATGATTCAATTCCCAATGTACAGTTAAGGAAGTGGAATCGACACAGCAAAAAAACAAATTGACCTTCCTCGGGAGCTACAGGACCCCCAAGCGCTAACCAACCACTCTAGGAGCCCAAACCCTTAGTTATCTTGCATTTTTATTGAACTAGACACTTAATCTCTCTCGTGACAAGCCCTCCATGTGACTCAAACCCTCCAGTCGCTCCCACAGCAAGGCCTCCATGCGATTGAAACCTTTCTCAAGCAGTTTTGTGCCAGCAACCTCAAAATTTGAGCCACTTTTCTAGGGCTAGGACTGAGACCTATACCTAGAACTTTATGAAATTATCAGAAATGATAAATAATAAGAAGACAATGTATGTAATGCAAAACTTTGAACAAGGACCTGACTTGACTCATCCTAACCATGATAGACATTTCGTCAGATACATCAAGAACATGTAATATACAGGTCATAAAAACACATATGAACATAGGGACCTCATACTTATTTGAGAATCGTCAAGAAGGTCTTATTCCATCTAACAATAGCTGCATTATCATCTATTATGTCATTCATTCATTATCCATTCATTCACTAATTAAAACATGATGAGAGCCATAACTCAAGTTTTTCATAAAACCATGCTTATAACCAGCATATAACTAGAGAAACATCAATGATAGAACAACCATTAAAGCCACATAATAACAAGTGCATTTACACATAATACACGAGGAAAAGACTCTTACTAACATATGAAAAATCCAACCAAACCAGGGACTTCCACGTACCACCCAACCGTACATTGGTTTGAACCAAATATTTCTTTGAGTCAATCACCCTTGTGCCATATTCCAAGCATGACTGTGGGACTCAAACCAAAATCGACCATGCTTCGTAGGCTTTATCGTATATCCCGCCAGAACCAGTCAAGGATTTCTAGGCCTGAAGCAAGCACCTATACAACCATGCTTTACCATATATCTCGACAAGGGATTCCTAGGAAAAAAAAGAAACATACACTACCAAGTTTTACCGCAATCCCACCATATACCAGTCCAAGGATCACTAGGCCTATACAAGCATCAATGCCTCCAGATATCTCCACCTAAACCATGAGGAATTTATCTGTCTCCACCCTCTTGTATTTACCATATATCCTTCCATTTATCATTCCAAGATTCCTAGGCCCAATGAGGGTATACACAACCAGACTTTACCTCAATCCCACCTTTATCAGTCCAAGGATTCCTAGGCCTTGTGATTTTTCATTAGATCACCTCACTCAATTTCGAAACCATTCAACAATCCAGCTCAACCAAGTAAGAGAACTCCATCCGCTATCCAGAAATAGAAAGGCAAGGTTGAAATCAATGTTGCATTGTTTAGATTATCCTTCGGATCCATCGCATAAGGATTCTTTTTCATCGAAGTTTCGAACCAGCAACGATGGTTCATCTTCAGGATGTGAAAAAATATTGAAAGACTGGTCTTATTTTTCCAATTATATATATAGAGATGCTTAGCCGACATATATAATTAATTTAATTATTCTTCTTTACTTTTAGGTTTATGGTTATATTAATTATATTTGTTTTAATTTTCTAATTTATATAATTATTTTAATTTAATTTTAATTATTCCTTATTTTAATTATAATTATTTCTTATTTTAATTATAATTATAATTATAATTCTTTTAATTATTAATCTTAATTTTAATTGTTATTTATTTTAATTAATTTTAATTTTAATTATTTATTTATTTTAATTATTATAATTATTAATATTATTAATTTTAATTATTGTAATTATATTGATTGTATAATTGTTTTAATTGTATAAATTTTAATTATTTGTTTATTTTAATTATTATTTTAATTAATTATTAATTTTAATTTTAATTGTTTTGATTGTATTTATTTTGATTATTTGTTTATTTTAATTATTATTCTAATTAATTTTAATTTTAATTTCTAATTGTTACTTATTATAATTATATTTGTTCTAATTTATGTATTAATTATAATTATAATTATAATTGTTGTAATTATATTTATTTCAAATTATTTATTTTTTATTTTTTTATTTATTTTTTTATTTTTTATTTTTTTTACTTTGTATTTGTATTAGTTTTAATTATATGTCGTGATTATTTATTAAGGCTCCCTATATATTGTCCTATGTTGAGGAGTTTATTATATTGATTGATGTTTAATTCCTATGATTATATATATATATATATATATATATATATATATATATATATATATATATATATATATATATATATATATATATATATTAAATTCTATTTTATTAAGGTCCAAGTGTGTTATTAAATTAAAATGGATTAGATCTATTAAGTATGTTCTAGGTTAATTAGGGGAGGATTTTGGTTAGGGGTAGATTTGGATGATAGGATTGGAACCCAGTTTTTGCTTATGGTCCATCCATCGTCTCTATTGAGGTTATTAGGGTGTTTGCTAATTTCTATGGCTTCCCTAAATTTCCTTATGAAGTAGTAGATTTTGGCAAAGGTAGGAATAATTGATGAATCTCTGCATCTCTTTAGAAATGTAAGGTCAGTCTTCTTTTTCATTAAGAGCCATCTGTTTCGTTCAAATCTGCAAACTTCTTTCATAATCTCCCTTCTGTATTGGGTGAGGATCTTGTCTTTGAGGTTTTTGCGAGTTTCATCATTTAGATTATCTTCCGGATCCATCGCATAATGATTCTTTTTCATCGACGTTTTGAACCAGCAACGATGGTTCATCTTCAGGATGTGAAAAAATATTCAAAGACTGGTCTTATTTTTCCAATTATATATATAGAGATGCTTAGCCGACATATATAATTAATTTAATTATTCTTTTTTACTTTTAGGTTTATGGTTATATTAATTATATTTATTTTAATTTTCTAATTTATATAATTATTTTAATTTAATTTTAATTATTCCTTATTTTAATTATAATTATTTCTTTCTTTAATTATAATTCTTTTAATTATTAATCTTAATTTTAATTGTTATTTATTTGAATTAATTTTAATTTTAATTATTTATTTATTTTAATTATTATAATTATTAATTTTAATTGTTGTAATCATATTGATTCTATAATTGTTTTAATTGTATAAATTTTAATTATTTGTTTATTTTAATTAATTATTAATTATCAATGTTGCACCTGGAAAAACCCATGTCAATGATAGTAAGAGAAACAAATACACACATGCATCTACCACGAATACCAAAAATAGGAGGAAATCATACATGCAACTCCATAGCTGCAAGAAATCTCATTGTAGCTGCTTGATCAAACTCCTCATTGCTTTATCTTTGCTTCCCTTTGCTTTCTTTTCCTTCTATTGCCTTCCTTTCTCCAATGCTACAGTGATACAAGAATTCTCGAAGTGTGCAAGAGTATGAGAGAGTATAGAGAATAGAGAGAGAGCTCCAAAACTGAGCTGACAAAAGGTTGTGCAATGATCCTCAGAAGCCTTTGTATTACTGAGGCCTCTATTTTCTTCAATTTCAATTAGTTTTCCTTCATTTTCCTCCTCACATGCATCCTGTGACCTTTCACCTTCCTTTTCTACTAATTTCCTTCATTTTCATAAAATAAAATGCCGATTAATGTCTCTTTCCTTTTCAAAGCCTTTGTCATTTCCTTTGTTAATTTCCCCTTAGCCATAATAAACCAAATGAACACCCACTAGAATGTTTTGACCAACATTCAACTTGGAATATGTGTCCCATGACCTTGGTATTATTTTTCGTTTATTAACATTATTAAAAGGATTTTTAACCCGAGGTTGTTACAACTACACTTGAACTTGCCATCTCCATGAATCACTCCATGGTCGAAGGAAGACAAATCATGGTCTTCCTAGCGAAGGCACAAGCCAAAGAAGACCTTCCCATGCCACCATTTTCAAAATAGAATAAATGAAAAATGAAAATTACTTTAGTATAGTACTCTTGAGAGGGGAGACAGAGATGAATGGATTGAAGCTTTAAATTTGACTGTAGATATATATATATATATCCAAGTGCTTTTATGATGAAATAAGGGATATTTTCAAAAAAAATAGGAGTTGTTGTAAGAAATATTAAGGGTCTCATGGGAGTTATTGTACAATCCTTAAAATTTACAATTAGATTGACTATGTTGGAGATTGGAAATTTATTGGAGGGTATAAAGATATATATATTGCATTCTTTAGAAAGGTAATTTAACACTCTCCAAATAAAGAAGAAGCAAGAGGGGGGGAAGAAAATATCATAAAAAAATTTCCATGTACCAAAAATCATTCTCACCATGAACGTGCATTAAATAGTGTGGAAATTTCCACTCTTTTTAAATACAATCATAACACAAGTCAGTTCCATAAATTGCCTAGTTTAAAGTCTTTGTATGAAGGAGATAAGGTTATTACAAAGGAATTTTTCTTCATCATCCAAAGGAGGTAAGGAACACCCCAAAAAATCCCTCAAGATATGCCTTAGATGTGTCCTTAGTATTTCAATTATGATTGGGGTAACCAAATGTCTCCTTCCATAAACTCCTCATATCATCCCATTCCTCAACCATGGCCAAATCAAATCTCCTCTCCACAACAATGAAAATTTACAAAAACTCAAGGACAAAAACCAACATCATTTCCTTACCAACAACAACAACAACTTGAGTGTTCTACTCCTTAGTAACCTTGGAGACCTCACGAAGGGTAGACACAACACCCATAGCAAGCATTGTTGACATCTCCTCAATAAAATAACCAATATATCCTTAAATACAAACACCATTACTTTCCCAATATACAACAAATTTAAACATTAATAACACATTTTATCATGTGTTTAATAGATATGATCACACAACCTATCTACTCTATACAACCTATTGGCTACATGAGTTTTAACTTTATTAATGGAAGGTAGCAAATTGAGCTAGCTAAAGAAGGGAAGTTGTAGGATTCGCCATCAACTTCCCAATGTTGACCCAACAACTTTCTCCCTTGTAATAACAAAACAAGTTGAAAGGAAACCCACCTTTACAAGAAAGGATAAAATAGAGTAAGATAACTCCTTGGATATATTTCAACTTCCAATGTGAATTTTAGAACCCTTTTGCAAAATTCCTCTTATCTAAGTAGTTGATGACATTTGTATTAAAAATAAGGTTATTATAGAACTATTCCTAAATAATCGGGGAGGAAAAAGAAAGATCGTAAAACCATCCATGTAGGTCAGCTTGTTAACCTTATGTTAAGGATGTTCCTTACTCCAATGTGTTCTAATCTAGGCAACCCTATATTGAACATACACATAAATAATCAATTGATGCATAACACTTTGAATGACATATGAACTACCATTAATGCCATGACTAAAGAAACCATAAAAAATTGAAGCTTCAAACCATTATTATAATCTCCTATTATTCTCTAGAGAGCTAAAAAATCTACTATTAAGTTATATAGGATGCTAAGAAACGTTGTGGTCTTGGGGTACCTTGTAGAGTTCGTGGTGTTGTAGACAAAATCTAGACTAGGTGGTCATTGCTTGATCCTTGGTAGGCCTTGATTAGCAAAAATGTATGCCTACATTAGATACATATTAGGGAAATTACAATCACTCATAAAAAATGTCTTACAAAACTTACTTTGTATCCTCTAGCTAAACCATTTCAGGGTATTGAGGAACCAACTAGGGGTGATTCAAAGGAAGGTTTTGCACTCTTTGAAGTTACTACTTAACCCATCCTTAGCTTTGACAAAGATTTGGAATTAAAATATTTGGATGAGGATGCCATGATTTCCAACTTCATGAAAAATATTTACACTCCAAAAATCTAAATTGTGGAATGGCCTAGAGAATTTAATGAGAATGGACTTATTGTAGAAGATATAATGAAAGTTATAGTCACAAGGGATGAATCTACAAGTGAAAATAACTTGTCTAGAATTACATAAATAATGTTTTTAGATTCAATTATACAAGCCATTGACCACTTTAGTGAAAAAAAATAGGAAAAACCATATACTTCAATATCCAGTTAAGTTCTTGTCAGTAGCAAGAGCTAGTGAATTTACTACAAATAAATAACATTACTTTTGCTTGGGAAGAGCAAGATATGAAGGAAATTAACCCCAACAATTTCTTTGGAATACCATGATGTGAAGGGAATTGACCTCATCATTTTGCTATATCATTTACAACCTGGGTATAATGCAATGGCATGAATGCCAAATGAATCATGCCTTTAAGATGTTGTTAAAATAAAACTATAGAAATTGCTAGATCTTTGTTTCATCCATCCAATTTTAGTGAGAGGGTCTCTCCACTAGTCATCATCCATAAAAAAGAAGGAATGTGGAAAGTGTGTGTCGAGTGTGAGAAGCTCAAAAGGGCTATCTAGAGGGATGATTTTCCATTTCATTTCATTTGCCAAGTGCTAAATGCCTTGTGAGAAAAAAAATAAAAAAATAAAAAAATCCTTCCTCGATGGTTTTAGTGGCTATAACCAGATACAAATTGCTATGGAAGATTGAGATGAAACAACAATTACTTTTCCATGAGATACCTTTACCCCTAGGGTTATTCTTTTTTACATGTGCAAGTCCCTTATTACATTCTAAAGAGGTGTCCTCAACATCTTTTCAAAATGGTCCATGATTATGTAGAAATCTACAGATGACTTCACAATATATGGTAATACTTATGAAGAAGAAATGTAGCATTATTGGATATGAATATATCCCTTAGCATTGAAAATTATTTTTAAAATAGTTTACAATCAAACGAGAACTATTTCCTCAAAATGAGAAATCTAGCTAAAAAAACCCCAAAAAATAAGAAAAAACAATATGGAAATGAAAAGTGTTGATGTTGCATCAACACTTTTTCTTTCGAGGTAAATTTTGAAAGTTTTTTAAAAATGACAGTAAAAATCAATTTTTTTGGTCCAGAAAACACCCTAAAAACAAAAAGTGTTGACGTTGGAATAACATCTTTTTTTCAGGGTAAATTTTTAACATCTTTTAGCAATGGCATTAAAGATAAAATATTATGACTTCGAAAAACCTTAAAATTCCAATGATTTTTAGACATGACATTAGAGATAAAATATCATGTCTCTAAAAAGCCTTAAAATTCCAACAATTTTCAACCATGGCATTAAAGATAAAATACTTGTATTTGCTTTCAACCATAACATTAAAGATAAAATATCATGACTCAGAAAAACCTTAAAATTTTGGCAATTTTTCAGCCATGGAATTAAAACCAAAGATAATGACGCCAGAAAACTTAAGTTTTCAATAGATTTCAACCGCGGCATTATGAAACAATTATATGACTAAAAAAACTTTAAAAATGAACTCTTGAATGAATGAGTCATTATTCCGAGAGTAATTTCTCTTTTAAATGCTAAAAGTATAGCTATTTTAAAATCTTAGCCTAAGAAAACTTGACACATTACAACAAAATTTTAAAATTCAACAATCAAATTGACATGCAATGTAGGCAAACTTGGCCCATTGCAATGAAAACTTAAAAATCAAACCTGAAATTAACAAATTGTGGGGGCGAAATCAATCCATTATAACAAAAAATTTAAAATCAACTATTAAATTAACACATAATGGGGTTGGGTTGCTAGTTGAAAATCGACACGAACCCTAGCAAAAAAATCAAAACAAAACAAAACAAAATTTAAAACATTGAAAAAAAATAAAACTAAAAAAAACAACAACAAGGGTAATAGCTACAATGCAGCATAGTCCATGCTTCTACTGTTAATCAATCGATTAAGCTCATGATTCTTATAGCGGGGTATGTATTTCACCCACATTTCTCTCTTCGCACATGCTTCCTTGGCACAACCACCTCCGCACACACTTCCACCACACAACCACTTATGCTTCCTTTGCACATCCACCTCCGCACATGCTTCCTCTGCATAACCACCTCCAGAAATGCTTCCTCCTTCACACAACTTGTCTCCAATTACTCACCCGTAGAAAGAAAATTAGGTGAAGTGTAAGTCAATGAGTATTATACGCCACAGGATAACTCACATTGAAAGTGAATGCCACTTAAACATTACAATGAATATGTATAACCAACCAGGCCCCATTGTAATGAATACGGTTATCGGCATTAGGAAGGCCCTACTAGAATATTAGATTTGTTATTCCTATAGCTTTTATCTTTTCAATGAAACTGTAGATGTGTTAATTGGGTTGTGGGATCTACCTTTACGACAAACCACATGGAATGACCTCATAGTAAGTGTGGAGCAAGTTGGTTGTGCAGAGCTCAGCACAATAAGCTAAATCTTATTGTGAGGATCTCATCACAATAAGCTAAATCTTATTGTGCGGATCTCCACACGATGAGATTTCTCCACATAAAAATGAACTTTCAATTTTATAAAAGAGACGACATTGTTTCCATCAATGTTTTGGAGAATTTGGTATCTACGGATAAATACTAATTCCCTAAATAAATAGCCATATCTAGAACAATGGTTTAAAGCACTTTAGCCCTTTCCTATAAGCAATAGATAAGACAAAGAAGATGAGAAGACCTACTTGTAGTTCCGCTTTCCTCTTGTCTCCCTTGTATCGATCCTGTCGCCCCTTCCCATACTTAACACGCTTGAGAGTTACCTGTAAACACAAACAGAAGAATAAGAACTGATCAAAGCAAAAGATCTATTGAATACAGGTAAAAGGAATCAGATACACTCACACACATATAAGCATCATATATCAATACAAATATATGGGAAAAAGGTTCAAATACTTTGTTGAATAGAAGAAGGAATTACAACCATCATGTTTGATTCAAATTCATTCCTCTAGCTTGGATCCCATCCACATCACATCAAAAGCATGACAAACTTGTAGCATAACAATACTTGTCTCAAAGCCAATTCTCATAGTAACATTATCTCCTTACAATTCAACATAGACCAGCCCTTGATCACTTAGATGAGTGTTCAATTTATAGGAGGATGAAGGAGGTTATTTCATAAATGGGGGTATTGAATGGCCTTCCATACTTAGAATTAGTTCCATGGAGGAAGGGATGAGAGGATAGGATGCATCTTAACTCATTCTTCATCCATTTTCGAGCTCATAGGAGTTTATAAGTGAGGGAAACTTCTAGATGACTCCAAGAAAGGAGAATATTCCCCAAACCCTATGTGAATTTCGCTCAATCTCGCCTAGCGTAGGTGAAAGAGGGCCTAAGTGCTCTGCACGACACACTGGCATGGACTCAACTTCTCTACAGTGCACCCTTACATGGGCCTACCTGCGCTGGTCCCTCTAGAGGTCATTTCAAGATGTCTTCAAGTCATGAAATTGTCTAGGAAAGAGGCATTCAAAAGGGTGACTTGTTTAGGGCATGTAGCAACTGAAATTAGCGTTTGATGAGCCCTAAAACACTGATCTGGATGATGGGAGTGATGTGCCCAAATGGATCTGTAACAGTTGTCCCCTAAAGCATGAAGTCAAAAAATGAAAATGTCGAATGAAATTCTTTACGATGTGATGAGGAGGTTTCGAAGTGGAAGGTGACCTGCATCAATTACAATACATATATCATGATATTTTGATTTTTTTTCATGAATTGCTAAGGGAAGGCATACCCATGCTCAGCATATAAACTTTCATTACATGTACATAGACAGTCATCTACAGATATACACCCATGATCGGAATGACTATCAATGTAAAGCCATTGTACATATGATTTAGTACTCCTGAAATCACAGCCCGGATGGATGAAACTAGATTTGGGGTCTTCTATCTCGTTCAATCGTTTGCTCAAGTACGAGTCTAACCATGTGAATATGTGATTTGAAGTCGAACATGGGAAGACACCATCTGATTACTAGCCAATGATGTAAGTTGTTAACAGACGCGAGAGAGATCACCAATAATGATAATGATCCTCAAGGTATTGCAGTACATTCTGCATGGTGTGAATAGATGTTTTGATGTCGAACACCATACAAAGTCTTTCAGTCAAAGGCCATTGATGTCAACCTATCGCTGGAAGCGAGAAACTTGCCATTGATGTATGCAAGCCTCAAGGTACTGGGAGGGTGTTTCTAAGTCAACTTCTTGGATAATGAGTTGATGTCGACAAGAAACGACTAATCGTAGGAGGGCCTTGATGTATCCCACACCAACGACATGAAACGAGTGTAGTGATTTTGGAGACAAAATTTGACTGACGACTCAAGGTTCAAGAATGGCAGTCATGAAAATGAAGGTTTATGGTATTGCAAAGGATGAATTTTGACTGAATGACTTCTCTTGAGCATGTTGGCGACAGTGAAATGAAATGGTAGCATTGACCCAAAACAAAGTGATGGATGGTATGATATACCAACGGTATGATAACCATCAATCTGATAACCCAACCCAAGTAGTCACGGTGATGAAGTGGAAGTGTCATGTTCAAGAGCGACTTGCTACCGTAAAGTGGTTTTCCCATTTTCCCCAGTCATTGCTGACCAATACCTCTTTATTTTTTATCAAGCCTAAGGAGGATAACATATGATTGTTGTATAATTTTACCCTTCGGGTGAATCCATCGTTATGTGATGTTTTAACGAGTCTAGCAAAGGTGAAACTCGGTCTTGTCTAGATGGACAAGTTTGTCGCTATTTGATGTTTTAACGAGTTTAACGACAAAGATAACTCGGTCATTTTCATGTTTAGAGAGTTTGAAAAGGGACAAAAAGAAAACTCCACAAGTTCTTTTTCGTAGATTTGTCTCTCAAGCCCGAAAAAGCATAAAACAATACGAGAGAGAACCTATTGACCATATTCAGTCAACGAATTCCTTTTTCGTAGTTAATCTATCTCAACCCGAAAAAGGGTTAAACTTATAGTAAGTAGATGGCGTTTCCAATCCGTTAACGAGTTGAAAAGGACAAGTGCTCGGCAATCTTTTCATGTTTAGAGAGTCTGAAAAGAGCTTAAAGAGGACTCCAAGGGGGTTCCTTTTTCGTTATTTAACAGAGCTCGAAAAAGAGATAAAAGTATGCTCTGTGGTCAAAGGTACAATTTACAATCGAGCACGTCAAATTCTATAAGTCAACTGTAAAACCTGCTCAAAACATCACCAAATGGATTAAAAATACCTGTTTCATAGGAAAAAATAGGCAAATACTAATGTTTACTCGATTAATGAACATGAAATAAACATAAAACAAGTTTTTACCATGAAATTTTTACCATTTGAGACTTACCATTCAGTTTTGTGCTCTGGGCTACTTTTTTACCTCGACTTCACCAGCTGATTGCGAGAGATTCTGTGGACCATTTCTTGTGTCATTCAGACCAGGGAGGAGATCTGCCCCTCCTCTTTATTTTTAGGTCATTCTTTTACTATTTCATGCAAGGTTTAAGGTTTTTTGCGGCCTCTGGGGTTTGATTTTTTTGCCCTAGGATCAGCGCAGGATTTCACATCGAAAATTGTGCTAAAGAGAACCCTGATAGAAGGCTACCTACTCTACAGCACATTGTCTCTATGCCTGGGTTGCGCTGGATGAGTTTCCCCAATTTGTTTTAGTTGTTTGCTCCAAAATTTGACCTGTTTTTTGCATGGAAAGGATCCTAACTAAGCTTATGATTGTATTTCAGGCTTTCATCGGATCAGAATTTCGATTACATGGCAAGAAAGAGAGCATGAAGAACAAGACATGGTTTCCCTAAACAATCCAGGTACAGTTGAGGCCCTCAAAAATTGTGGGTTACTCAAATACTTCAAGTTGTCCGGAATGAGGCAACAAATAGAACTATTGCAGTTCCTTGTTCATGCATGGGATCCAACAGATCAGACATTTCACATAAGGGACAAGATGGTCCCTATTACCATTGATGATATTTACTTTCTTACCAGACTATCGAGGCGAGGCTCCCCCATCTCACTTTCTGGATTTGCCTGTGGAGGTGAATCGAGGAGAGATTACATTTGACAATTTTGTCGGCCAAGTACACAGCCTAGCAAAGATGGGAAAATAAACATCAGGGATGTAGGTGATTTGCCTTTAAGAACGATCCTCTTCACAATCGCAAAGTTGGCTGGCAGTGTGACACTACATCTGGCGAACAAATCATATATGCAGTATTCAACTGGTGCGAGGACGTGCTTTCTTCACTGAAAGAACAACTGACCAAGGTAAAAAGTGGTAAGACGAAGAATTTTTGCTATGGTTCGATCTTAATCGCTTTTACCTTAGAGCGAATTCCATTGATGCAACCACAGCATGTATCATTAGATGTAGCTGGTCCTAGAGATCCATGTATGCAGAGGTGGGTCGAATTGATGGCTCGACATGCGGGTCAATCAAAAATCATTTTTTCCACTGCATTCTTCAGTTGGCTCAATCGAAAACACCTTGTCATCGAGGAGCATCCATACTCAAGGATGGATTTCCGTGGAGATCCAGACTTGATTCTACCAGTTGGAGCACAATGGGGTGTTATAGGTAAATTGTTTGACCAAAGTGTTTTTTTATTTTTCAAGTTTCTACATGTTTTTTGTGTTTTTAATGTTTCCAAGACTAAACTAAAATCATTCTCATGCATGCAGATGTGGGTATTGTTCGACCTGTGGGACACCAACAGGGTGCAGGTGGGCCAGCACGAAGAAACATTGGGAGAGCAGTTCTCTAGGACTTGGATTTGGTCGAGACCTTGGCAGAGTTGCAGGATCACATAGAGGGATTAACCCTTGGTATTCTGGATGTCCAGATCAAGGAGTTACCTATGAGGCTGCAGCGCCACACTATTGGTGTTCCTAGCCGCTAGATGAGGCTTTTGCACATGATAGCACAGGTTGTGACCTGTTATCATGAGCATCACTAGGTCTACTTAGGATGTTTTTGCATGCATTTTGAGTTTTTGGGTCAGATGACCAAACGTGTCTTGGACACAAATTTTGTAAAAACTTTTAAAACACCTATCTATTTTACTTTCAGAGTTTTCTATGGTTATGTGCAATCCTATTCAACTAATGATGTGAATTGAAAATGTTACTTTTACATGTGTCACAAATGTCTATTTAACACATAATTCGCTAGAGAATCAATTAATGTGTTAAAGTTTCTAGAAATATGTTGATATTGAATGTATTCAAAATGCCTTTCCAAAATACGAAATCTAAGGAACATACGAAGAATTGTTGGGTTTTGGATGGTATACACAGTTGTAACTTGTAGTATGACGAGTTGTGAGTCCAGCCTGATGATGATTCGGCGAATGCTAAGTGAAATGGAATCAAAGAGAAGTTCGATCAACACGCTATACTCAGTGATGTTGTTCGTCGATTGACCGATACAAATCCCTTGAAAACTCACTAACTCGCTGTTAGGTTCCCATTTTGTCTATTTTTGACTGTATATTTTGCCATTGTATTACCCTCTTCAACCCTTAAGTGAAAGCCTTTGCTAGTGTTTTGGCTTAATCACTCCAAAAGGTACAGAATAAATTTCCTCATTACTACATGTTTAATTATTCAACACGTAATCATGCTATCTTTATAATTATACCCTGAAGTTGATTAAAGTGTTGACTAATTGCTGAAACTGCCTAACTGGCAGGATCACATTTTGCCGTTGCTGAAACAGCGAAAACAGCGCAAACTGTGAAGCTGAAACAGCAAGAATAGCATGAACCTCGAAACTGAAACAGCACGAAGAGCACGCACACTTTGAGGAACAGTTGGGATTTGCGTAACAAATCTGCATCGGCAAAGGAGTCTGACCGATTACTATATTGGTCGTAATGATCATGATCCTCATGGCTGTAACAATATTTTGTTATCAAGAACTGACTTTCTTATTTTTGGTACAAAAGGGTTGAATCCGAATGTATGAAAATCTATTGTAATAGATGTCTCCTCTATAAAGAGGAGACATCTACATTAGAGGATGGGGAGGAGGGTAACAAACTGTAACACAGAACTTGTAGTGAAGGGATGAGACTGAATCTATTTTTGTAATATGGTTTATTGGCAGATGAATACAATTCTGTTCTGAATATTTTATTTTAATTCCTGTGTTCTGGGGAATCTTGTGAGAAGGACAGGGCCCACCTTCATCAAAAGATTCACCCATCTTCTTTTTGTTGTGTGGTGTGTGTGTGATTTCTGTTTATATTACAGTTACTTCTTCTAATGATATTTACTTTTGCTGAAACTCTGTTTTCCTTTTTAACTGATTGATGTTGCATATGAGTGCCTCACCGGTGATTAGGATTTACAGAGTGTATGTGTGAACTGGACAATAGAGGCAGGTGTTGAAAGTCCTTACTCTGAGGATAGGGTCCTGATCCTTTGTTGCAGGACAGCCATCACTTCCTTTTGCATATTTGTTTCGTTTAAGTTATGTGTTCTTACTTCATTTTCTACAATAGGCTGTAACTACTGTAACTGCTGTAACACAGAGTAGGGATTTCATAAATAGTAGACTGTTTATACTACAACTTTTAATACCATTAAGATTGAGTACATACAGTACGTAGTCACCTTTGGAATAATCAAACTTTCCCGGGTTGATAATTAATGTGGCACTCGACTGTTTTATTATTAAACAATTAAAGTGACCAACATTTTGGCGCCGTTGCCGGGGAAGGCGACTGAAGATTTTAAGGGTATTAACATTTTTCTTTAGAAATGCAGGATGCATGAGAGGACGCAAGAAGGTTAACCATTCAGGCGGCAAAGGCAAAGGAGGAGGAAGAAAAACTTTTATTGACGATATTATTTCAAAAGCTAAGACATCCCAGAGGTTAAGCTCTCGAAGACCACAGACCCAACACTCTTCCTAGACAGATTTTCAGACAGAGGAAGTAGTGGGGCCAGAGAGGGTTATAGAATCATCAGAATATACTGAGGAACCGGTGGAAGAAGACGAACGACCAGTAGAAGAACCAATAGAGGAAGTTAAGGTGGAGGAACTAGTGCAGGACATTGAAATCCCAACAGAAAATTCCGAAGACCGGGCAAGCGCATCAGGAAAACAACCAATGGAGGATAACAATGAAGGACTTTTCGGTGGAGGTCGCAGAATAGAGGGAAGGGGAGAAAATTCTCTCTCCACCCTGGAATTCCCCATTGGAGATCTCCCCAGAGGAGCAACTCCTATGAAGAATATCCCACTTTCAGCATTACCCAATTTCCATGGGTTATCCACAGAAGATCCTGATGAATTTCTTTTTGAATTTGATATACTGTGTAGAAGCTATGACTATGTTAATTCTGCTCAAAAATTAAAGTTGTTTCCAGCTACATTAAAAGGGAACGCATTAAGATGGTTCATGAGTTTGGGAGCTCATGTGATTACAACATGGGACCAGATGAAGGAGAAATTTTTGGCTAAATACCAAGATTATTGTTGAACAAGAGAAAGGAAGGAGGAATTATTCAAGATGACTCAGAAGGAGGACGAAATTCTGGAGGACTTCGTGGAAAGGCTACAATATAACTTACAGCGATCTGATCATCCTGATATGAGTAAGGATATTCTCAAGTCAATATTGCTAAAAGGGGTATGAGATGATTGTTTAGATATGTTGAATATGCTTGGAAAAGGAGACATATCTAAGGAATCCTATGATGAGATTATCAATCTTTGTAAAAGATGTTTAAGAGGAGCAGCAAGCAGACCAAAGAGCAAAGACAATACATACTCAAGAGTCCAGAAATCAGCAAGTGGAGGAGCAACACGGGCCGAAATAGGTAACTTACTTGAAGAATTTAAAACTGAAATGTTAAGCTCTTTTGCTTCACAAATTGATACCTTGCAGGTTAAAAAGAAGCAGGCAAAGCAAAAGCTGCTCTGGCTATTTTCTGCTCTAAACGCAGGGGAAAACACCCACTAAGGGAATTCCCCCTGGACAAGGTACCAATCTGCACTATCTGTGAAAAGGACCATGAGACTCAACAATGCCCTTCTTTGCCAGGAATAAAAGCAGCATTGCAGCCAACTGAAGAAGAAGCTGAAGCAATGTACCTCCTCACACAGAGAAGACAATGGCAACCACGAGGACAAGGTACGAATTCTAACATGTCATTTAATCGTTGGAATAATCATCCTCCTTTTCAAACAAATTACCCACCCTTCAACCAAATGTAGTACCCACACCTAAATCAAATGAATTTCCCACCCATGCAGCAACCAAACCCTCCTTTTGTTGATCCTATGATGTGGAATCCCTGGGCTCTACAGCAAACCTATTTTAATCAATGGAACCTGAATTGGACAGCTCCACAGATCCCATTTCCAAACCAATTACCTCAGTATCAGCAATCTCTCTCCTTACTGTCAAATGCCCCACCTAATAATCAGACAATAAGACCTCAGCTGCCTGTACAACCTAACCCCAACCCGAATAATAATAAAGCTCTGCAAGTAATTGATGTTCAAAACCAATTGGTTTCCCCTATGCAATGTAATGACATTCATTTATGCTCTGGAAGAATAGTTGAACCCATTATTAATGACATCACTTCCGATTCTGATAAAGAAGAAATCGGAAAAGAAAAGTCATCTAATGCTGAAACAGTTGGATCATCCTCTAATAACAATGCTGAAACAGCTGAAACATCCTCTAAAAAGACTGTTGAAGCAGCAGAGCCACCATTCCCTGAACGTTTGGCTCTTACCAAAACACTTGAGCCACCTGCTTTTAATCTGTTAGGAGAGCTGCAGAATTTATATGTTAGAAGTCCACTCTTACAAGCACTAAGAGATGTACCAATTTATGCTAGAACTATTAGAGATATTTGTATTAAGAAACCTGGAAGAAAAGCTAAAGACCCCCTCACAATTCATGTGATGGGTGATCTAGCTGCTCTAATGTCAGAAAAAAAATCCCCTGTGAAATATGGTGATCCTGGTCACCCTACAGTCACAGTTCAGGTTGGTAAAACCTTTGTTTCTAGAGTTCTAGTAGATCTGGGTGCTGCAATAAACATCATGACACTTGAAACAGCACAATTACTGCAGTTAAAAAATTTTATTAGGGAAACCCCAACCATTCTAGAGCTAGTTGACCGCTCCACAATCAAACCTGAAGGAGTCATTGAAGACCTGATAATCTCAGTCGAATCTTGGAACTACCCAGCTGATTTTGTGGTGTTACAGACCAAAAATAAGTTGGGGGGTCATCCATTGATTTTAGGGAGACCTTGGCTAGCTACAGCAGATGCCTTCATTAGCTGTAGGTCAGGTTCAATGACAATTTCTAATGGATGTGAAACCAAACAACTTACTCTGTACCCTCATGCCACACCTATGATTAACAATGATAACTCTGTGTGGTTAGATTATGAGGATGATGAGACTCAACCCATCTTGACTGTCGGACAAGCCCTAACTTTTAAAGATTCAACCGAAGATGAATTAATTAGTAGCTTTATTTCTGAACCTTCTTCGGTTAACTCTGAAATACATGATCACTTGACTACAATCTTGGAATCTGAATCACAGCAAAATATTAAAACTGAAGACTTATCTCAGACATCAGCTGACACCCCCTCCAAAAGTATAGCAGTCGAAATCGAGCCTGGCAAAACATTAAATATAAACCCTAACTTAACAGATGCTGAAACACAACAGTTAATGAAGTTACTTCACGAGAATAAACAAGCATTCGCATGGGATTACACAGATATGAAGGGAATTTCTTTTGAATTATGTACTCACCAAATTTATATTAAAGAAGGATCCCGCCCAGTCTGCCAACCCCAACGACAAATGAATCCCAATTTAAGGGAAATTGTGAAAGAAGAACTTCAAAAACTGTTAAATGCAGGATTTATATATCCTATATCTGATAGTGAATGGGTTTCACCATTAGTAATAGTACCTAAGAAAAATGGGAAATGGAGAGTGTGTGTGGATTATAGAGCTCCGAATAAGGCTACTCAGAAAGATCATTTTCCCTTACCATTTATTGATCAGGTACTAGATAATTTGGCAGGTAAGAGATTCTTTTCCTTTTTGGATGGATTTATTGGTTATAATCAGATCAAGATTGCACCCCAAGATCAGGACAAGACCACTTTTACTAGTCCATGGGGGACTTTTGCCTATAAAGTTCTTCCATTTGGACTATGTAATGCCCCAACAACATTTCAAAGAGCGGTGATAGGAATTTTTTCTGATATGCTTAATGATTCCTTAGAAATATTTATGGATGACTTTACTCCTTATGGTGTGACTTTTGAAGATGCTTTACAAAACCTTGAAAAAGTACTTAAACGGTGTATAGAAGCACATCTTGCCTTAAGTACTGAAAAATGTCATATGATGATGAATCAAGGTATTGTTTTGGGACACTTCATTTCATTCCTAGGAATTCAGGTTGATCCAGCTAAAGTACAAGTAATTCAGACTCTGCCTATCCCGAAAACACAAACTGATGTAAGAAGTTTTTTAGGACGTGCTGGATATTATAGAAGATTTATCAAGGACTTTTCTAAAATAGCTTCTCCTTTGTTTGTGTTACTTATGAAAAATGTTGAATTTAAGTGGACTGATGGTTGTCAAAAAACATTTAATGAACTTAAACATCAATTGTCTACAGCTCCCATTTTAAGAGGACCTGACTGGGCACTCCCCTTTCATATATCCTCTGATGCTTCAGATACTGCAATTGGAGCTGTCTTGGGTCAAGAAGAAAACAATCTTCCCTATGCTATCTATTTTATTAGTAAAAATATGACCCCTGTTGAACTTAATTATACAGTCACCGAGAAAGAATTCTTAGCAGTTATTTATGCTATTAATAAGTTTCGACATTATATTACTGGTTACACTACTTTTGTGCATACTGATCACTCGGCCATTAAATATTTAATGAAAAAATCAGTTACAAATGCTCGAGTTACCAGATGGTTATTATTATTACAAGAATTTGATATCACAATTGTAGATCGACCAGGTAAAGAAAATGTAGTTGCTGATTTTCTTTCTCGGTTAAAAACTGATGAAAATATTCCAGTAGATTATTCTTTTATTGATGAATATTTATTTGCAGTATCTGCTCACTCACCTTGGTATGTAGACATTGTCAATTACTTAGTTGCAGGGAAACTACCATCACACCTATCGCACAGAGAGAAAAGAAATATCGTTCAGCAAAGTGCTAGGTACAGCTGGATAAGTGGGTGTCTCTTTCACATAGGACTCGATCAGGAAATTCGAAGATGCATCAAAGAAGATGAAGTTTATGATGTATTGAAGGCTTGCCACGATGGCCCTTGTGGAGGGCATTTTGCAGATAAAAGAACAGCACACAAATTTCTCAGAATGGGTTACTATTGGCCCTCACTTTTCAAGGATGCAAAGAAATATGTTAGGGCCTGTGATAGCTGTCAGAGAATGAGCCAGCCTAATCACAGGGATGACATGCCACTTAACCCCCAGGTAATACTTGAACCTTTTGAAAGATGGGCACTAGATTTTATAGGTCTCATCAATCCTCCATCCAATCAAAGAGTTTATATACTGGTTTGTACAGATTATATGACAAAGTGGGTAGAAGCTAAGGCACTCATCAAAGCTAATGAAGAATCAGTGTTAACTTTTCTATTTGAAGAAATCTTTGTTAGGTTTGGTCTGCCTAGAGAACTAGTCACAGATGGAGGACCTCCTTTTAATTCTCATGGCTTCAAAGATACACTCCAGAAATATCACATTAAGCATAAGATGACTACACCTTATCACCCCCAAGAAAATGGGCAAGTGGAAAGTACAAATAAAGTCATAGAAGCCATTTTAACAAAGACAGTCAAGGAGAATAGAAGGGACTGGTTTCAAAGGTTTCCTGAAGCATTATGGGCTTACAGAACTACTTGGAGGAACACTACGGGTTTTTCACCTTATGAATTAGTTTATGGTAAAAATGTTGTTTTTCCTGTGGAATTTGAAATCAAAACCTTAAGAACTGCTTTAGCTGTTAACCTTGATTTGACTGATGCACAGACAGCTAGGTTGCAGCAGCTTCAGGAATTGGATGAAAAGAGGTTGGATGCCATCCATCAAACAACCATGATACAACAGCAAAGAACCAGGTGGCATGACAAAACTATTAAGCACAAGCAGTTCCAAAAAGGTAATTGGGCCTTACTGTATGACTCCCGTTTTGAAAATTTTCAGGGGAAATTAAGAACAAGGTGGCTAGGACCTTATGAAGTAGATGTTGTTTTTCCAAATGGAACAGTCAGACTCCTAACGATTGATGACAGTAGAACACCACTATTAGTGAATGGGTATCGAATCCGTTTGTATCAACGGCTTGTTTCTAAAGAGGATTTCAAAGCTACTTGCATGACAGACATACACTATACCTTTTTGGGGGAACCAGCTATCCCTCAATGCACTTAATTTCCTGTTTATGTATTTATTTCTAGATTAGATTTCTTAACTAATAATCCCTATCAAGGGTTGCCATGTTACAATTAATTATTTTGCAGATCTTAGCTTTGGATGGTGGCTGAAAAAGAAAGATTCCAATATAGGAAGAATTAATCTGCAGATTGGAAAAGCATCGCCATGTCATTCCAGATCATAATTCATTTTCTCGTTACTGATACACCATTTCCCGCTGCTGATACACCATTTCTCGTTGCTGATACACCATTTCCCGTTGTTGATACACCATTTCCCGTTACTGATACACCATTTCCCGCTGCTGATACATCATTTCCCGTTGCTAATACACCATTTCCTGTTGCTAATACACCATTTCCCGTTGCTGATACACCACTTTCCAGTGTCGAAACACCAAATCCCACTGCTTAAACACCAATCTTTTCTATTTTCTTAAATATCCCCATTTTTACTCCCGAGAATGAACTATTATTTCAAAAAGAAATATATCATTCTTTATTCAAAGGAATCAGCCATTTATCCTGTTAATAATACCTCTTCACTACTGCCTCTCGTGAATAATAAAAACCTCGTGGATAAAAACCCTCACACCTTACAAACCCTTTTTTTTTTATAATGATCATTGACCTATTAAGGACGAGGTAACACTTTTCGGCGCAACAACCAAAGGTAATTGTAAAGGTATGCATGTTATGTGTGAATATTAAATTGTAGTTAATGAGGAGATAGTTGACATGACCGCTAAAAGCGTCGTACTGCCAACCATATCATTCAGCCGCAGTTGGGGGGGATTACCGAAATATCGTAATCATTACAGGGCACGCCCATCACCGCCATCCCTATTCCTCCCGGTTGTGTCTAATCCACCTCGCTTATGCCTTACCACGTCATAATTTCATTTTGCAACGTTCTGCTCTGTTTCGACTTCGGCAACTCGGCTCTGCACTTTGTATTCTGCCTAAAACAGTAACCATGGGTGGAGATGTTGTTAGACATGAACTGGGCTCGACGGCATTACTGGAACTTTACCCAGACGCATACCAAATCTTCCTACAGGCAGGATGGGTGGACTATTTCAGAAGACTTCCGGAATTTGATTTGCAGCAAGTTCTCGAATTTGCATGCAACTTGAGGGAGGGGTATTCTACTGTCCAAGGGGTGAGAATCCCAGTAACAGAAGAAGACATAGCACAAGTTTCGGGGCTTCCAACCAACGGCATTCGCTGGTTCAGCAGGAAGCATCTTATCCTCAATGCACAACAAGATTTCCTGCTACCTGGGGAGCAGGTGGAAGCTAAAGGCAGGGGTGTTGCGCTTCGGTCATTACCACTTTCTTGGCCTAAAGTTGCAGAATTCGTCAAGCACTACTTCACTTGCGAAGGCTGCTATCAGGTAGTCTATCAACATGACTTCGTCTTATTAAATCATTTGCGACATGGTCGTCTAGTAAATATGCCTTATTATCTCCTTGGATGTCTGAAAAATATGGCACATTACACTGTGAACGCTAGGCATCAACTCCTCTGTCTCACGCACCATCGTTTGGTCCAACTCCTGATAAATAGAGGCTTTGCCCTGCATAACCCGCCTCCCCTCATTAACCCTCCCCAGCAAGCTGAGGAAAATCCTCAGCAAAATGAAGAAAATTCCCAGCAAGAAGCTGAAACTTAGCAACCAGCAGCAGGAACACCCCAATTAAGCACTGAAAATCCGCTGCAGTCCTCACCCCATGATGAAGCCGAACCGTCCACTCCCATAGTTCACATCCCTACCGATGATTCAGACGAGGATACCCTCATCACTTTCCTTAAAAGGAAAAAGCAACAGAAAACTGCAACCCCGTCAAAAAGAAGAACCAGGGCCTCAGTAAAGGCAGCTACTATTTCTGATGATTCCCTGAGTAAAAGTCCTCGCAAGAGGAAAACTACTGTCTCTCCTGGTTCCCTACCTCGGCAACGAACAAGGTTGTTTGCAGCAACCGAGGCTGTTCCTCCTATCATTTTAAATCCCCATATTCCCCATAGCCCTGAACCTTCACCCTCAGATGCCGAAATTCAAAGTGTTCACGATTTTGTAACATCATTTTTCTCAACAGAGGCAGCTGCTCCACAAGAACCAGCTGCCGACAAATTCAAACCAGACATCCAAGCTGATATAGGACATGTGGCTGTTACACAAGAACCAGCCACTGACCCAATAGGTGCCACACAAGAACCACCTGTTGGGGAGCAAAAAGAAGACGACCTGCATGTGGCTGTTACACAAGAACCAGCCACTGACCCAATAGGTGCCACACAAGAACCACCTATTGGGGAGCAAAAAGAAGACGACCTACATGTGGTTGTTACACAAAAACCAGCCACTGCCCCAATAGGTGCCACACAAGAACCACCTGTTAGGGAGCAAGAAGAAGATGCCCTAGGTGAAACTGATACACAAACAGACCCAATAGGTGAAACACAAGAACCACCTGTTGGGGACGCACATGATGAAGATAATGCTGAACAACAATTTTCTTTTCCTTTGGAATCTGTAACTGTAGAAGCCCCGGTCACTCTAGCCTCCCTACAAGAAGAAAATGAGTTCTTAAAATCAAAAATTAAGGCCTATCAGAAAGAATTAGCAATGGCTAGGGAAGCCTATAAATAAGAACTCAACCTGTACATGTTAGCTCAAGTAGCATCTGAAGCTGAAAAGAGTGTAGAGAAAGAGCAATACATTGAATACATGTGCAGTGAATGTGGGGATATCTATTCTCAGGCAGGATATAAAGTAATTTCACTCCCATTGACTGGAGCCAACCCTGTTATATTCGAAAAGGAACACCCTGTTGTTACACAAGAACCAGCAGGGTCTTCAAGTATTTCAGAAGAAGAAATGGAACCACCCCGGCCTACCCAGGTTATTGATGAGCAGAAATCAGAAGAAGAAGTAGAACCACCCCGGCCTACCCAAGTTATTAATGAGCATAAATCAGAAGAAGAAGTAGAACCTCCCCGGCCTACCCAAGTTATTGATGAGCAGAAATCAGAGGAAGAAATGGAACCACCCCGGCCTACCCAAGTTATTGATGAGCAGAAATCAGAGGAAGAAATGGAACCACCCCGGCCTACCCAAGTTATTGATGAGCAGGAACCAGAATCAAAATCTTTTACAATTGTGCATATACAAACTGAACCTCCCTGTGTTAGCGATGCTCATGCACAGACTTCTACTTTTCAAGAATTAAGCAACACATGGAGAGCAGAATACGAGCTTTCCCAAGGAAAGGCATTTCAACAGCAGAAGTCATTATGGTTTAACTATGCCTATAGGAATTGGGAAGCAATGGAACAGTCTCGTGCACAGCACAAAGAAAATAAGCAATTAAAAGCCAGACTGTCCCTTATCTTCGATTTGGTCCAGCGCTTACTGGCTACAAGAAAGCCTTCTTTTAATTATTCTGTATTCTTGAGAGAACGCTTAGCGTTCCTCCAATTAAAAGCAATAAAGGATGGAAGACCACACCAGGTCTCTACACCACAGCAATTCATTGAAACTTTTGCAGAAGCACCAAACAATGATCAGAATTTGTTGTGCGAACTCTATCTTCACAATGAGGCTATGCCTGAAGATAGAAAGATTAATTTACTTCCTATTTGTGGTGATATTCAAATAAGAGCTTTTATTTCCTTTTTAGCCAACCAATTCACTTGGTAGAATGGTTTCATGTCTGCACAACACAATGAGGAGAACTGTCTTCTCTGGATTCGTTCGGAACCACAGAATGCAGCCATCTTCCTCATGGAACATCAACGGAATCTACGAGAGCCAGGCATGACCGATCACATTAGGAATCTGCAAGCAGCAGCCTTGGAAGACTGCCAGCATTATGTCAAAGCTAAAGGACCTTTGGCCATAAAAGCAAATGAATTTTTCTGGGAACAGTGTCCCAAAGAAAGAAGGGAATATCATCCCTACAATCCCCTCCATCTGCAGGCAGCAATCTCAAGGATACCTGCTTATGTAAAATGCATGAGACAATGTGCTAAACGGTGGATTGGTTACCATTTTCATTTCCCTCTCTTATGGCTTCCTGGAGAAGAATACAAGGCTCAATTTACATTGACTAAAAAGGAAGAATTGGCAGCATGGAAAAGAATTCAGAATGCCCAAGGGTTCAGAGACATGGTTGACAGCACTTTCTACACTTACTGTATAAGCAATCTACACTGTTCAGCCTAGTATTCTGATTCCGATTCAGATTAGGCGTTGCATGCGGACATGCAACATTTTCAGTTGGGGGGGATGTTAGGTTCCCATTTTGTCTATTTTTGACTGTATATTTTGCCATTGTATTACCCTCTTCAACCCTTAAGTGAAAGCCTTTGCTAGTGTTTTGGCTTAATCACTCCAAAAGGTACAGAATAACTTTCCTCATTACTACATGTTTAATTATTCAACACGTAATCATGCTATCTTTATAATTATTCCCTGAAGTTGATTAAAGTGTTGACTAATTGTTGAAACTGCCTAACTGGCAGGATCACATTTTGTCGTTGCTGAAACAGCAGAAACAGCGCAAACTGTGAAGCTGAAACAGCAAGAATAGCATGAACCTCGAAGCTGAAACAGCACGAAAAGCACACGCACTTTGAGGAACAGTTGGCATTTGCGTAACAAATCTGCATCGGCAAAGGAGTCTGACCGATTACTATATTGGTCGTAATGACCATGATCCTCATGGCTGTAACAATATTTTGTTATCAAGAACTGACTTTCTTATTTTTGGTACAAAAGGGTTGAATCCGAATGTATGAAAATCTGTTGTAATAGATGTCTCCTCTATAAAGAGGAGACATCTACATTAGAGGACGGGGAGGAGGGTAACAAATTGTAACACAGAACTTGTAGTGAAGGGATGATACTGAATCTCTTTTTGTAATATGGTTTATTGGCAGATGAATACAATTATGTTCTGAGTATTTTATTTTAATTCCTGTGTTCTGGGGAATCTTGTGAGAAGTACAGGGCCCACCTTCATCATAAGATTCACCCATCTTCTTTTTGTTGTGTGGTGTGGGTGTGATTTCTATTTATATTACAGTTACTGCTTCTAATGATATTTAATTTTGCTGAAACTTTGTTTTCCTTTTTAACTGATTGATGTTGCATATGAGTGCCTCACCGGTGATTAGGATTTACAGAGTGTATGTGTGAACTGGACAACAGAGGCAGGTGCTGAAAGTCCTTACTCTGAGGATAGGGTCCTGATCCTTTGTTGCAGGACAGCCATCACTTCCTTTTGCAGATTTGTTTCGTTTAAGTTATTTGTTCTTACTTCATTTTCTGCAATAGGCTGTAACTACTGTAACTGCTGTAACACAGAGTAGGGATTTCATAAATAGTAGATTGTTTATACTACAGCTTTTAATACCATTAAGATTGAGTACATACAGTACGTAGTCACCTTTGGAATAATCAGACTTTCCCGAGTTGATAATTAATGTGGCACTCGACTATTTTATTATTAAACAATTAAAGTGACCAACACTCGCCACTTGGAGAAAAAATACCCCATGCTGCAGAAGATAGGTTCTACGTATTTCAAGTAGCACCATCGGTGTAACCAACAAATGGTTCTAAAGATTCCGACATCTACAACAAATGCAAAGCAGATTACTAACCAGATAAAAACTCTAAAAGACACATACTAACACACACATGCAATGAAAGCATATATACAATGAGTTTTACTACACTCAATTAAGCATAGAAACATTTTAGGCACAACCTGTTTCGGGGCTGTGACAATGGAATCCCATCATAATCTACTAACTCGTAGGCACCTTTTGCCAAAAACACCCTTGACATTGGTTCAAATTTCCCTGCTCCAAGTTTATCAGCTTCCTGATTGTAAAGCAAGACCAAGTCTCCTTCCGAGAAGATACGAGGCTTGACATTTCTATCATATTGTGCCTTGATTCGTTTCTTATGCGCTTCATTAGCTAATGTGGAATCACGATGGGTTTCATCCAAATGGATTAGTTCCAAGAAACACGCTTCTTCTTCAGAAGTGTCAGGTAACAGGTCAATCGCAAGCTTGAGAGATGAAGTTGCACATTGTATCGGTAAGATTGCTTCCAAACCATACACCACCTGAAAGGGTGTGAATCTAGTTGCATTTCTCACCGAGGTTCGATATGCCCACAAGGAAGAGTACATGATTAAATGCCATTTTATTTTATGAACCCCTATCATTCTTTGCAACATCCTCTTTAGGACTTTGTTGATGGCCTCAACTTATCCATTCGCTTGCGGGTAATAAGGAGTAGAACTATCATGTGACAATCCTAACTTAGAAGTCAATTCAGCCATCATGTGATTACGAAAAATGCAACACATGATCTGTAACTATGGCTTGTGGTACACCAAATGGGGCAACCACATGGTTAAAAAAGAAAAGAGCAGTCATTTCGCCACTATTGTTTAATGTTGGCATCGCCTCGGCCCATTTGGTAAAATAGTCAACAGTGACTATAATATACCCATGCCCCCCGGCCGAGGTGGGGTTACATGTCATGAAGTCAATGCCCCATTTGGTGAATGGTCCAATAGCAATGACTGGATGCAATGGTGCAGGTAGTAATCTAGTTTTACGGTCATAGATCTAGCATGTGTGACAGCTTCTGACAGCAATAATACAATATTTGAATATATTTGCCCAAAATTAACTGGCACGAAGAATTCTCTATGCGGTAGCATATCTAGATAAGTGTCCACCACAGGCACCTGAATGGAAATCATTCAATGCTTTCTCAACTTCCTCATGTGTGAGTCACCTCTATAAAATCGTATCGATACCACGATGATAAAGAGTGTCACCAATTATCAAATAATCTTTGGCTTGGTATCGAATACGTCGTTGTTGCAAGCGAGAGGTATCAGGTCGGAAAGTTTGGGTCTGGAGATAGATCAGTATATCCCCATACCACGGGTCAAATGACGATATCAGAAATAGAGTCTCATCCAAAATCCATGGTTCAGATGTTGAATCAATGGAGGTCGAGGGAAGGTCCCAAAGTAGCTTGACAAAAACGAGAGATTTGTTTGATTTGGACTTGATAAATTCCAGATCAAATTCCTGCAAAATGACTATCCATTTTGATTATTTTCCCCCTAGAAATTGACGTGACAAAATGTATGTCATAGGGTTGCAATCCAAAATGACGGTGGTCTTCCAGAGCAGGATGTAGTGGAGAAATCTATGAACAGCTTGCACAGTTGCGAAAGCTAGTTTCTCGACATAACATTACTTACTTTCTGTATCATTGAGATTATGGCTCAAATAATATATTGGATTTTCAATCCCATTTTCCTCTTGTACTAAAACCATGCCAAAGGTTGTATCTTCAGCGACGAGATACAGGTAATAGTCGTTTTGATAATTCGGAGAATACATTAATGACGCTCTAATCAAGGTATCTTTAAGAGCATCAAAGGAAACTTGCACAACCTTATCCCAATGGAAGGGTATCCCCTTTTTCAAAAGACGTGTAAAACCTTTAGCCATTTAAGCGTAGTTTGCAATGAACCTCCTCATAAAGTTAGCCTTCCCTTGGAGTCTATGTAACTATAAAAGATTTGAGGGTGGAGGCAAATCAAGAATTTCCTTAAGCTTTAATGGATTGAGTCGAATTCCATCTCTAGACACTACAAATCCAAGCAATCGACCAAAACCAACACAAAACACACATTTGTGTGGATTCAGTCGTATCTTGTAGTGTCAGCACCATAAAAATATTACTCTCAAATGTTGTGGGTGATCAGTCCGCTTTCGTGAATGAGCAGGTAAATTGTCAACGTAAGGTTGGACAATGTGTTTGATGTCATGGAAGGCATAATTCATTTCCCTCTGAAATGTGGCCCCTGCATTCTTCAAACCAAAAGGGAGTTTCCTATATGCGAATGTGCCCCATGGACAAATAAAAGTTGTTTTATATTGGTCCTGTGGGCAGATATTGATTTGATTGTAGCTGGAAAAACCATCCATAAATGAGAATATTTCGCATCCGGCACATTCATCAATAATCTGGTCAATAAAAGGAGTAGGATAATTGTCTTTTGGACATGCCTGATTTACATCCCTATAATCGATGCACACTCGAATTGTCCCTTGTTTCTTCATGACAGGAACAATGTTGGAAACCCAGTCAGTAAGAGGTATAGGGTAAATGAAGCCAGCACGCAAAATATTTTCAACTTCTGCTTTAATGGAAACGGCTTTCTTTGGATGGACAGGTCAAAGCCGATGTCATACTTGTTTGACATCAGGATACATTTTGATTTCATGTTCAACAATACTAGAGTCAATGCCTCGCATCTCCTCATATGACCATGCAAATATATCTCGAAATTCACGAAAGAGAGTATGATAACTATCAAGTTTCGATGGAGAACAAGATTTGCAGACATGAATATTTTCTACAACATTAGGTTTGGTCGAAATATTAATAGAAATCATTTCTTCCATATTTGACAGGTTCTACTCGGAATCTATTGTGTCTATGAAAACAGAATTCAAAAGGAAATCAACAACTAAAGGGTGGTTAAGTTCATTTAAATAATCTTCGAGGTCATCTGGAAGATGGGAACGATGATGATAATCTTCCCAAGGTTCTTCTCCTATCATCATTGATTAGACGATTCCTTCATCCATAGAAAATATACGTGAAAAAGGATCTGAAGAAGTACCATATTCTAACGAACGGTCTACCCATACAATTGGTGAAAGTGGATTTGGGTTTGCCGCACAAGCCAGAAAAATTGATTGCTATGCAAGCTCAATGGGGCTTAGCAGCATAACTTTAGTATTACTATCAACTTCAGAATCATTGGTAATCCTCCTTAAATCAGATGAGGTGGAGGAAATCATGTTGCAAGTCTCTACTCTTGCCACTTCTGCCAAATCAGATGGTGACGGTAGCGTAAAAGTACCCATTAGGGAAGGATCTTTAAAGAGACCTACACCAACACTTTGAAGTGATGGTGGGGGTCCATGTACCAATGGAATGCTTCCCGTAGCCTGAGAACTAGATGCAAAGAAGGCAAGCTGATCGATAACTATGATTCCACCCTTATGAGGGAATGAAATAGTACGAAAGTACATGGAAACCACAGTAGCCATAGCATATACCCATGGCCTTTCAAGTAAAATGTTGTAGTTGAGGGGTCCATCAACTACCTCAACTTCAACAGTAACTATTTTTCCCCCTAGTTCAATTTGTAAGTTACTCAAAATCCCACAAGGTGTATATGTTCATCTGTCAAAAGCTTTTAACATGGTTGGTGATCGTGAAAACTGCGGTGAACCAAGTGTTTTCTAGCAGCTCACTAACATAATGCAAGTAGATGCCCCCTCATCAATAATAGTTCGGTGAACATTCTTATTGAGAGCCTTTACTTGAATTAGGAAAGCTAATTGTGCCGGAAACTGTGGTGTATATCTGCATGGTTAAAAATCACAAGATTGGAATCCATAGGGTCTATTCCTGTTGGGCGCCAGATCCCGCAAGGAAAGTTTTGGGGCTTAAAGCCCAGATTTTGACCAAATCCGATGAAAAGACTCTACGTTTTGTGGGCGTGGAGCGCGAAGATTGTAAATGAGTCATAAGGTTGTCCGCCCTCATTTTTGTAAGGTAATGTCGGCTTTAGAGATCTACCAATGGTTTTCGGACCATGGGATTGTATAAATAGAGCGAGGCTTTAAGTTGTAAAAGAAAAAATAAGTCAATAAGATCTGATGATGAAGAATTGAGTCTTATCTAAGAATAGAGTGGAGTCTTTGGGTCGTAGAGTAGGAGAATCTATCGCTGAGTGCGTAGAGGCCTAGTAGTGCGCAGCTGAGTGCGCGAACCCCTGTAGCTGAGTGCGCAGGGCAGGTCAAGTCTGTAACCTTTGGATAAGTAATAAAGAGAAGTTTTACATCATTTATATGTATCTTTTTCATGTTTTGTGCATTGAATGTATCGAATATAAATTGCATTTCTATTGTTTATCTGATGCGCGAAATTATATGAATGTGTTGATAAAGTGAATATAAGATAAAGTATCTGTTTATGTGAAGATAACTAACTGTCATAAGAAGATAAGTAAGCTATGTAGTGTAACTTTGGGAAGTAGCGCAGATCACTGTTAGGGCAGCACGAAATCACGTCAGCCCTTGGTTAGGGCTGCACGAAGGCAATTATAACAGATCGTGAAGGCCTTGCAGGTCAGGATAGTGCACGGAGTAACCTGCGCAAAGGCATTTACAGTTGGACTAAATCGACCCCTCAAACATCTCAAGGGTGCAGAAACTTGGTTCCAGCGTCCCCCCATACTGCTTTAGGTGAGACCTCAATCTGTGCTCTGCGGGCTGTTGCCAAAAGGGCCAGTCGTACATGGGTTTGTTTGCCTAAATAACTCCAAACCTAGGTCAGGCCCCCTCAAGCCAAAAAATGGTTCAGTTTCCAGAGGGGGCACTAGTTACAGAGAATGAGGTCGACAAGCCTATGATCAATGCATCGAAGGGAATAGGGATCAACATGGTTGTGCACCCTCGAGAGACACTCTATGCCCTACGAGACGGAGTAACTACAGAACTGTGGGCTAGGGAGGGTCGCGCACTGGAGGTGTTGAGAGAGCAGAAAATTAATATGGAACAACTGAGCCTGCAGCGTAACGAGGTGGTGGTGCAGAACCGGCAGATGGTGAAGGTGGTTGAGGACGCCTGCCAGATGGTCCCTTAGTTGGCCATCCCAACGGAGGCACCAACAGATTCACGCATCCGGAGATTAGCATCAAGGGTGTGTGAGGCGCGAGAAGAGATGGCTAAGGTTCAGCTAGAGCTGAACCTTTAGATAGCAGAGTTGCAGTTTAAGGCGCAGCCTTCAACTCCTCCTAAGGAACGGGAACAGTGCGCCAGCACCATCACATCGGGGATGGAGGAGATCAGCAGTGCAGTGAAGGACTGCACCAAAATGTTGGAAGAGTCATTTGAGGTCCTCACCACTCTTCAGGAGGACCTGAACATACAGCGCTTAGAAATAGAGGCGTGTGAGATACAGCAAAGATATGATGATATAAAAGGGACCACGCAAACAATGGCCCTTACATAGAGGCTCGCGCGGATGCAATAGGCCAAAGCGCTTAAGGAGAAGGTAGACGCAGTGCAACATAAAGAAGCAATTTTGAAGGCACGTGTCTAGCCTTGGATCGAGGAGGCATTCGTCATTACAGCCTCGATCGAAGCCAAGCTCACGCAGATGCAGGGAACGCAGGAGTAGATCCAAGGAAGCAGTTCAGATACAGCAGTCTCTGAACAGCGCGTGCGAGAGATACAAAAGGTAGCTGCTCAGTGCATTATCGATCTTGCAGCAATTTGGACAGAGTTTGGAGGTCTCTGCGCGAAGATCTCCGCACCGACAGAGTGACTCGAGGGTGAGTCACGATGTTTATGTTGGGGGCCTGTTGGGCGCAGGATCCCCCAAGGCAAGTTTTGGGGCTTAAAGCCCATATTTTGACCAAATCCAATGTAAAGACTCCACATTTTGTGGGTGCGGAGCGCAAAGATTGTAAATGAGTCATAGGGTTGTCCACCCTCATTTTTGTAAGGTAATGTTAGCTTTAGAGATCTACCCACGGTTCACGGACCATGGGATTATATAAATAGAGCGAGGCTCTAAGTTGTAAAAGAAAAAGGAAGTCAGTAAGATATGATGATGAAGAATTGAGTCTTATCTAAGAGTAGAGTCGAGTCTTTGGGTCGTAGAGTAGGAGAAGGCTCTACAGCTGAGTGCACAAAGGCCTAGTAGTCCACAGCTGAGTGCGCAGGGCCGGTCGAGTCTGCAACCTTTGGAGAAGTAATAAAGAGAAGTTTTACATCATTTCTATGTATCTTTCTCCTGTTTTGTGCATTGAATGTATTGGATATAAATTGCATTTCTATTGTTTATATGATGCACAAACTTATATGAATGTGTTGATAAAGTGAATATAAGATAAAGTACCTGTTTACACGAAAGCAACTAACTATCATAAGAAGATAAGTAAGCTACGTGGTGTAACTTAGGGAAGTAGCGTAGATCGTTGCTAGGGAAACGTGAAATCACCTCAACCCCTGGTTAGGGCTGCGTGAAGGCGATTATAACAGATCGTGGAGGCCTCACAGGTCCAGATAGTGCATGAAGTAACCTGCGCGAAGGTATTTACAATTGGACTAAACCGACCCCTCAGACATCTCAAGGGTGTGGAAACTTGGTTCTAGCATCCCCCCATATAGCTTTGTGTGAGACCTTAGTCTGTGCTCCACGGCTTGTTGCCGAAAGGGCCAGTAGTATAGGGATTTGTTTGGATAATTAACTCTAAACCTGGGTCAGGACCCCTCAAGCCAACAATTCCACCAATTTCTGACAGTAAACCCTGCTTCTGGGAGGGACAGTTTTGTAACACCTCAAGTGTCGACACAGCAGAAGGTGATTGAGAAAGATCTTCTACTATGTTATAGTTCTGAGCTACTCGAGTAGCTCGAGGGTTAAATGTCAATTTCTGAACAACTCCCTTTGGTGGTTTTATTGTCAATTCTGGCGTAACAGGTGGTGGAATATTTTCAGATGAAGTCGAAGTCGAAGGATTAGGTTGATCAGTGGCCTGATTATTCGATGATGGCAGTGGATTCCCATAATATTTATTTCTCATTGACACCAAAACTTCATTTTGAGGCTTTGTAATGAATAACATAGTACTTGGGATGTGGAAGCATGGTCTGTCACAACCAAATGTGTCTCTAGGTTTGGAAACGGATCAGTCAACATTGCAGATGTGTCAGAAGTCTTTAGAAGCTTAGAGACTTCTGAGCGGTGTGGACGATCTCTTGTAAAATGCTCGCCATTACAGATTAAACATGGATAATGAGGTTTCCTTGCCGAAGTAGAGGAATCAGATGATTTCTCTTAAGGGGGGTTATCTTGTTTTTCTTGTTATTCCCCTTGTTTTTGCCTCCTGGTTGCTTTTGCTTCTTACCTTTGTCAGATGACACGGCACTGACTTCGGAAGCAAGAGTGTTTTGTGATGCATTGGTAGTTTGATTGGAAACGGCAAATGTTTGACCAAATGGTCTACCTGCTGTTTGTGTGCTCGAAGAAACGATCACACCATCGTCGGCATGAGAGTCCTTACTCGATTGTGGAGGAGGAGGAATAGTGAAAGCTGGTCGGGGTGCATTTGGAATCTTGTCGTAGAGCATGCTGGATTGTGTGTAAATCAAATCCAAATATTGGGCACGAGCAATTACTTGCTCTTCTGTGACAACTCCACCTTTTGCCACATCCTCGGTGATTGATGGAAACAAGGATTTTATGAACCACTCAGCCAAAAGTTGATCAGGAACATATGTCTTAACCATTCGACGACGACACCGCCACTCATGAATATGATCTGATATATGAGTAGCAGTAGTCTGTTTAAAGTTGGTTAGGAGTTCCATTCCAGTCTCGTATCTGATAGGTAACTAGAAGTGGGTCAGAAATGTGGTGGCTAAAGTCATAAAGTTGTCGAAAGAAGCTCGTGGTAACTCAATGTACCACTTCGCAACCGGACCAGTAAGCGTTCTTTGAAAAAGACGGAGTCTAACCGAGTCATCATTTAAGGAGTTTGATGAACACCACAAATGAAAGGTCATGACATGATTTGATGGGTCTTCTCTAGGATTTCCATTGAATTTCGAAATGTCAGAATGTAACTTATGCAGAATTACCAGCCACCAAGGTGCATATAAGATTGGATCATTAGTGAGCCGGTTTAAATCTGGTAATTCAAGAGTTGCTACAAACGGAAATTGTCGATTCAAGTTAGGTTGAGCATACCGAGGATATGATGGAATTTCCTGAGCAATAGGTCTTTGCATACCAACATAGGGCATCTGCATTTGATAACCTTGATAAGGTGGTTGTTGAACAAATCTGACATAAGGTGGTTAATGATAACCAGGTTGAATTTGTGGTTGTCCATAGCCAGCAAAGCATTGTTGACCAGAACCTTGGTAAGCTTGATATTGTCCAAACCCTGGTTGAGCCTGTTAGGCAGGTCCAAATTGGGGTTGGAATTACTGGAATTGAGGTAGTTGATATTGAGGTTGCCACGGTTGTTGAATCAATTGTTGTTGTTGTTGGTACAACTATTGTTGATTTAACGGTTATTGTTACCCAGTAATGAAAGGTTGACCAAGTTGTGAATAAACTATACCAGTGTAAGCTTGAGTCACTCTGGATAAAGGTATACTAACCTAAGGTTGTTGAATCCCAGACACAAGTAGTCGTTATATAACAGCTTGAGAAACTTGGACCTCTTGACCTAAAACTTGTGGTTGTGAGGTAGAAGGACCAGTTTGTACAGGTTGAGATACAACTGTTTGAACTTGTGAATGTGGTACAGTGGTAACAACAGGTGTACTAGGAATAGCTGACACAGTTTGTATTGGTTGTGTTGGATACACAAGCCTCGGTAGAACTGGCATTATTGGTTGCCATTGACAGACTCAAATTCCAGGCTAACCTGAATATTGTGGGATACTACCATATGATGGTCCCCTAGGATATGGAGGATATGGTGATGTTGTGGTCACCAACAACCCCCCCTCTTTGTTTGATATTAGTAATAACATCAAGCAAAGGGGGACCCTTAACCAAAAATCCAAAAAATATTTTGTTTAAAAAAATCGTTTGTATTAACTCCCTAAGAGCTATATCGTGTCGCAAAGGTAGAGAGAAGCATTTTCCCAAAGCGCATAAATACACTGAAAAAGAGCGACGCGAGAACCCATCGCATCGCGTGCATTAAAAACGCTCAAAAAGGGAAAACCTAAGGAATCGCCGACGGCCGATATGCGACGTCGCACGTCGCAATGTCGCATAAGCAGCACAGAGTGATAAAGCGAAAACCTTGCGATCTTGCGATCTGCGATCTGCGATCATTCAAAGCTGCGATCTGCGATATTGGCAATTTGCGATAACACTTAATGACGTCGCAGTCCTCGATACTGCGATTCCAATCGCAGAAAGGACTCATCGCAAGAATTCTCCGACATAAACGGTAAACCTAAAATTGAGCGCGCACCTTAAGGGAAATTAATGATCGCATGCTTCAGTATCCAAGAATGATTGTATTGCGTTTTTCGAAGAGTCAAATCATGATGAGTGTCAGAATTACGCATTCATTAGAACTTAATGCTTTCATGTCAATATTTTCGTCATTTCTCTTCTTCTTTGCGTAAACTGCAAGACATGTAACTGATATAAATCTATATGCAGGAAACATCCAAGGAAAAGAGGAAAGTGCCAATGGGGTAACAGAGAGAAGATGCCTCCACAAATGGATGCCGCATGCAGCAGGACCGCGGATTCCAGAGTATCACCCAACAGGCGCTGATGAAAATAGACTATCTAAGACTCAGAGTCAAAGGCGCACAAAAGCAGCGTGTTTGCAAAAGATCTTGAAGCTCAGACTGGGTAAAGCAAAAATAGAAACGCAATAGAAGGAGGACGCTCCAGAAAAGCCTGGAACAAAGAACGGAAGCAATTCTCGATACAGGGGATTGTCCATACAACGTGACTCCTAACTCATTGAGTCATTCGCACGATCGGAAACCGAAATAGCAACAGCAAAATCAGTTCGAAAGGAACCTGGGTTTTACTAAGTATACGCACAGCGAATACACCCAGCTAGAGAAAGGTTTTCGAAAATATCTTCTAGTCTGTCAGAAAGAGGTGCCAGCTCTTGTCATTTCTAATTTTCAAGCTCGAACAAAAGGAAAGGACAACCAGCCGACTCTTTCACAGCGAACAGCGCATTGCTTACAGCACTAAGGAGCAGATACAGAAATGGTTAGAAATTAGATTTGATTTTTAGAAATAAATTTGCTTTTAGTAAAAGGGCGGTCATTTGAAGCCGTTCCCTAAATTTGTGTAATTAAGATTAATTAGTTAGTAGTATGTAACCCTTCTCATGGCATTTGGAGAAGGGTCCGGAAATCTGTCAAAAAACTTGTCCTCAGAACATGCACTTTTGCACCCTCGGAGGGGGTTTTTGATGAATGGATGGATCGAGATTTATTTATGTTTGCATTTTAATGTCTGTTATTGATGTTGCACTTCTGTACTCTTAGCAGATATTAGAACAAGTAGAAATAAATCATTATTGCTTGAAGTTTATTAGTGAAATCAGTCATAAATGGTACTTTTATCTCTTGACTAATTTCTGCTTTTATTCCTAAAGTGATATGCAGCTGAGTTCTTTATATGTTAATGTATGAATGTGTGTATTACCATTTGGCACTTCTGTACGGTGGAGTCATTTATTTGTGCTTGACATATGAATAACTAATTATGCGATATGCTGTTCACAACTGTTTTGCCTAACTTCTTATGCAGAATGGTTCATCTTAATTGATTTATATTCTTATGATAGCTGAATGATCTTTATTACCAGCTATTGTTCGAAATCTTTTTAGATCGCATAATGAAAGAATTTTACCCTGGGTTAGCGTAGATTAGATGTATTGTTTTTCATTAGATTACAATAGCATAGAGTTAGTTTAGAAGTTAGAATTAAATTAGCTTAAAATACCCCTAAATCAATACTATCAAACTCTACACACACACACACCCCTCATATTGGGAAACTGGTCCCATTACCCCCAGTCGGACCCGCTACTCCAAACGGGCACGGAGCCACCAACCAGGTTCCCGACCGGGTGGGTATCCCCCTTATTGTTGACCCGATTTCGGGGCCCTCAACAGGTGAATAAGCATATTGCTCTCTATATGGTGGCAATCCAGTATGTAATGGATACATAGGTCGTTGTTGACTAGATTGCCCAGCAGGATCAAACTGTTGAGTTCCCATTAAAGAGGAACCAGGTAAAATTTCGGATGAGGATATGGGTGATGACCATGGTGTAGAAGCAACCCGTGAGTGGGTTCCAGATAAAGATTGGTAACCAACCGGGATAGACAATTCACCATATAGGTGCGACTCAAGTGTAGTAGAAAACATCGAAGAGGTTGCGATAGAAGATTCTGCCACAGCTGCATCAGATGATACAATCTGGATGTTGACGGTTGTTTAGCCATAGTTAACTGACCCAATATATGTCCAAAAGAATCAACGGGTACTTGAAAAGAAGCTAGATCAAAAGGAGCACTAAAATGAGGAGTATAAGGATAAAGATAAAGCTCGGTTCGAAAATGGAATGGGGTTCCAGGTGTAGTATCTTCTTCTAATTCTTCCTCAACAACAATTAAACTAGGTGGAAGAACTTCACCATCTAGTCCATAATAAACTTCTGGTGTTGATAAAGTGGAAGTTTCGGTAATTACTGATGTCTGCGGGTTAACCGGTTGATCGTCTTCCAATAAAGTAACAACTTATGAATGTTCAAATTCGAAGTTCAGATGTTCTGGTAAAAGAACAATAGTTTCAAGGAGAGGTTCCTGAACAACTTCAGGTTCAGAAGTAACTTCAATTTGAACTGTGATAGGTTCTGGATTAACTTTTGGTTGAATTGATTCAAGTTCAGAAGTAATTTCTTGTTGAGAAACTTCAAGTTGTGGATCAACTTGTTGTTGAACAACTTCAGTTATTGTTTCACTAATATCAGTGATAATGTCCTCAGGTAATTGTGAAACTTCTTCTTCAGAAACGGATGTACCAGAAATAGTTGGAGTAACTGGAGTCTTAGTACTTATCGAAATGGATGATTCTGGTAATTTAGATGAAGAACCAGGAGTTCTTGATGTACTTGACTCAGTTAAGCAAGTACACTTTGACCGAATAGGTGTAGCGTCGGGCAGCAAAGGTAGTTTACTCACTGTTCTCTACGAACGACAGGGTAAGGGTTGATGTTCCTCCACGATTGCTAATTAATTTTATTACAAAAAAAAATAAACAAAAAGGGGTAAGCTAGGCAAAAATTTTACCAAGCAACTATGAACTGCAGAATACCTCCTGGTGAACCAAGAAGTACAGGCAGGCAATATCCCCGAATGTTGTGTTTGGTGTATCACAGTGTACAAGGCAGCTGACTTGGTTACCTAAGGATAGATAGCAACCTAGTTTTGACCTACCATATATACCCTAAAGTACATGGAGGCCCAATCCGTATAAGCGTTGTCTAATGCAAGACCGCATAATGAGAGCATTCCCATATACTTTACGTACTGTAATGCCGCCCTATATACCCGAAGGTACATGGATGAGCTACGATATACTCACGTATGTGAAATGAGGTATCACACTCAGGATGTATTGCAGACAAGTTAGCGACAGCTGCTTTTTTTTACAACGCTGGAACACGTCTCTAGCCTAGAACCACTAAATGTTTTTTGTTAATGACAATGCTCCATTAGGTAAATTTCCTTTCAAGTTCATCACGTGATGTATTCTGAAATTCCTAGGAACGCAACTACTATGGTAAGCATTCTTTCCATTCAATTTAACAATGAAAATCCTACCTACTAGGGATAGAGCAATCAAATTTCTTTCGATCAAAGAGCAAATAGCACAATCTAATGCAAATTCCCTAAACTATTCCTATAAGCACACACAAACTTTTTCAATGCAAAATGCATGTATTTCTTTTCGATTTCCTTAATGTGAATGCAAACAAAAACGAAACTAATGCACATACAATCAATCAATCTTTAACAAGAACGAAGACTTTACAACAGTTCTGTTTCGAAGGAAAAGAGGACTTTTACGACACTTTATTTCGAACAAAGATTAATTGATAATGACAAAGAAAACATTTAAGAAACATTAATCAACCAAGTCAAAGTAGGGCTAGCAAAGGAGATAGAAACTTGTTTTCTGAGACATGACATTCATTGATCATTCAGCAAGAAAACAAATAGAGAAAATTTGGTAAAAACTCAATCCAAAGATGGGAAACTGCCCCTAGGAGGATCAGCGCAACCCTGAAAGGGAGACAGTGCGCTTCAGAGCATTGTCCCTAAGCCAAGCGTGCTTTGCAATGCATTGTGTCCCTCACAAGCCTGCGCTGGTGACAGTGAGCCATTTCAAAAGGCAATTTGACACAGTTTTGACCAAAATTCAATGCAAAAGAGCTGAAATACAATCAATGAACACAAGTAGGGTCTGCAAGAGTGTCCTAGGAGGTGGATAAGCTACTAGGAAGGATGATCTTCCCCAGCATAGTCACCAATTTGTTTTGGAGACTTTGGTATCTACGGATAAATACTAATTCCCTAGATAAGTAGTCATATCTAGAACAACAGTTTAAAGCACTTTAACCTTTTCCTATAAGAAATATATTAGACAAAGAAGATGAGAAGACCTACTTGTAGTTCCACTTTCCTCTTGTCTCCCTTGTATCGATCCTGTCGCTCCTTCCCGTACTTAACACACTTGAAAAGTACCTATAAACACAAACAGGAGACAAAGACTGATCAAAGCAAAAGATCTATTGAATATAAGTAAATGGAATTAGATACACTCACACACATATAAGCATCATATATCAATACAAATATATGGGAAAAAGGTTCAAATACTTTATTGAATAGAAGAAGGAATTACAACCATCATGTCTGATTCAAAGTCATTCCTCTAGCTTGGATCCCATCCACATCACATCAAAAGCATGACAAACTTGTAGCATAACGATACTTGTCTCAAAGCCAATTATCATAGCAACATTATCTCCTTACAATTCAACATAGTCCAGCCCCTGATCACTTAGATGAGTGTTCAATTTATAGGAGGATGAAGAAGGTTATGTCATAAATGGGGGTATTGAATGGCCTTCCATACTTAGAATTAATTCCATGGAGGAAGGGATGAGAGGATAGGATGCATCTTAACTCATTCCTCGTCCATTTTCGATCTCATAGGAGTTGATAAGTCAGGGAAACTTCTAGATGACTCCAAGAGATAAGAATATTCCCCAAACCCTATGTGAATTTTGCTCAATCTTGCCCAGCGCAGGTGAAAGAGGGCCTAAGTGCTCTGCAAAGCACACTAGCATGGACTCAACTACTCTGCAGAGCACCCTTACATGGGCCTACCTACATTGGTCCCTCTAGAGGTCATTTCAAGATGTCTTCAAGTCATGAAAATGTCTGGGAAGGAGGCATTCAAAAGGGTGACTTGTTTATGGCATGTAGCAACTGAAATTAGGGTTTGGTGAACCTTAAAACACTGATCTAGATGATGGGAGTGATGTGCCCAAATGGATCTGTAACAGTCAGGAAACACCTTCGCTTAAACAAAAAAAATTGAAGACAACAGGACTATAATAATTATACATACAAAACAATGAGTATTATACACCATGGGAGATGGTGTTGTAGATGGTGAATGCACCCATGGTGGTTGCAGCAAGACTCAAACAATAGGTTGTTGAGAAGTGTAGCAAGAAAGTCTCAATTTGACTTTGCTTTGGTCAAATTGAGAAAAATTAATTTCCACATCAGCAGACAACTTGGAGGCAGTTAACACATGTGACATGGCTCTTGTCACTCAGTTAGCTCAGTAAATTAAAGTTAAAGGGCTTAGAGTTTAGTTAAGCATGTGTGATTGTGTTGAAGCCTCAAAAATCGCTGCAACAACATGGGGGAGACCACCCGGTCCGAACCTTGGTTAGCAGCTCCTTTTCCGTTTGGAATGGTGGTTCCGACTGGTTCAACTAGGTCCAGTTACCTTCTCTCAATCTCCAATGGCTTTAAAATATGACTTTCATTCACCAATGGAAAAGAGACATCAGATTGTCCTTCTTGTTGATGAGGCAAGAAAGTGATCCTTAAGTTCATTTAGGGCTCAGCCAATCCACTACTAAAGTTTGCCTCTTTGGGAAGAGGACTTAAAAGAATGTAGAACTTAATCTAAATGCAAACTTGTTCTAAGATGTAAGCAAAAGAAACTATCTTAATCCTATCTCAATTAGGCAGACATAGATCTAACCTAACCAAGAGCAGGTATTTAAAATATTGAGATTGAAATGTGTCGTTTATAATGAATATCAAGTTAATCAAGTAGTTCAATTAACTGACATTATGGATACCAAACCCATCCTATTGAGACCCTTTAACTGAAATAATCAATCAACAACACTCAAGAAGTAGTTCACAAAATGGTATTGATCATTTAATCAGTAGCTTGAATAATTAAACAATAATATGCGGAAGAAGTTCACAACATTTTTCAGAGAGAAAAGCATCATGGATTATATTAAGAGAATATAAAGATCTGATACATAATATGGCCGTCTCATCCTGGAGATAAAACAGATAGGACTGATACTACAAAAAGTTCTGAGCTCTTACAAAAATAACTGTCCAGATAGCTTACAGATATATCATGTTAAGTCAATATTTAAAAACCATCCAAAAATAGAGAGGAAGATCACAAGAGAAAAAGGATCCACATAAACCAAGATGGAAACGATAAGAGAAAAATAGACAAAACCATGACTGGAGGTTAACCAGCAGGTTCGAGCAAAGCAGAGATATGAACCAGGACAGTGGCAAGGGGCGTCTTGGACTCTTGAAAGATGCAAGCATTCCTCCATTTCCACAAAAACCAACATGTAAGAATGAATAACGATCGCCATGCTGGGCGCTGTTCACTCCACCATTTGAAGCCCTCCTGTACAAACGAGAAAACCCGGTGAGGAAAACCATGAGATAATGACAGATCATACCAGATTTGAGACAATGCAGCACACTGGAAGAACATGTGTACATTTGTTTCGGCCGCCTGACAACACATGGAACATCTGCCCGGACCCATCCATCCCTTCCTTTGAAGGACCTCCCATGCGAGGTTCCTGTTAGAAAAGATCAACCATGAAAATAAAATCGTCTTGAGTGGACACGACGCTTTCCAAAATTTGGAAGGAAAGATGGGAGCAGTGAGCGGTGAAAGGCCAGTAGAACAAGCAGCATATAGATCCTTGACACGAACAGGCTGAGTGGAATTCCGCATAGACCATACCAGCGCATCTTTTGTACCTGATTGCTTGATACCTTTACCTGCAAGGTTATTAACAGCAGAACACCAAATGGGACGAAGAGAAAGAGGCAGACATAAATCATCTCCGTCCTTCCATATTGGAGAAGATGAGGACCAAGATTTAATCAGTTTGTTCCACGTAAAGAGACCTTTTGAGTGGAAGAAGAAAATCAGTTCGGGAGTGAGCAGCGATTCCAGACCATGCACAGTTGGATCAATACCAAAATAGATGCTAGAGCCAGTAGAGATTCGCCATCTTAAAAATCCCAAGAAGAAAAACTGAATCTTTCTGAAGCTTTGCCAGATGGCAGACCCCCTTTTTGTGCCCAGAGTTTTCCTTCTGTGCCAATACACCAAGCTCCTGCCTTTCAGATATTTTTGGTTGATAATATTGCTCCACTTGCCCTCACCATAGATGCCTCTATGGAGGGATTTGCAAAGGAGGGCCTTGCCAAAGGACCTCATATGCAAAAGGCCCCACCCACCCACCTTCTTTGGTCTTCCTCCCCATAGAAAATTAGCAGCTAAAGAGACCATTTTGCTAATAATAGAGGCGGGAAGAAAATAAAGATGGGCCCAATAGACTGCAAGTTGTGATAGAACAGTCTGTACCAGGATAAATCTGCCCCCCAGAGATAGGAATCGCATCTCCCATCTTGATATTTTGTTATAGAAACGATCAATCAGCCATAGCCAGTCCTGTTTGCGGTTTCCTTTTGCTTTGAGAAAGAAACCCAAATATTTAAAGCCTCCCTTAATTGATGCCAGATTAATGCCAAACAGCGCAGCAATCCATTGAGCTAACTCCTGATTAGAGTCATTGTGATACAACATGGATTTGATCATGTTTATGACCAAGCCCGATGCTGACTGAAACTTTTGAAAGATCTCATTCAGGCAGAGCCAACTTGATTTGCATAACATAGCGAAGATAAGAATGTCATCGACAAACAGATTATGAGATAGGTATATATTCTTGCAAATCTTGATCGGCATGCATCGTCGATCGGCCACTGCATTATTGATCTGGGTGCTAAGAGTGTTCATGACAAGAATAAAGAGGAGGGGGGAAAGAGGACAGCCCTGGCGCAGTCCTCTCTCCGCCTGGAAGAAGGATGAAGGGATACCATTAATAATAACTGAGTATTTAACATTTTCAACACATGCCATCACCCAGTTTATTCCCTGAGACCTCAAACCAATTTTGGCCAGAAGGATTCTGAGGAACCCCCAATCAACACAGTCATACGCCTTTTCCAGGTCTATCTTTAGAATGGCCGCATCAATGTTGTTTGATAAAACTGAAAATAAGCATTCTTGCGTCATGGCGACCGCGTCGAGAATGTTCCTGTCTTTTAAAAATGCATGCTGGTCCCTGGAAATGAAGGAGTTGAGAACAGGTTTCATCCTTTCCGCTATAATTTTGGAGATGATTTTGAAAAGAATGTTGCATAATGCAATAGGCCTGTAATCCGATAACGATTCTGAATGATCCTTTTTGGGGATAAGAGCTAAGAAAGTAGCAGTGAGGGCGCTATTTATATTCCCAGATATGCGTGTAGCATCCACCATCCCCAACAAATCCTCTTTGAGCATATCATAGAAGTGAGAAAAGAACTCAATCGGCCAGCCATCTGGCCCAGGACTTTTGTCCTTTTTGAATTTCTTGATAGCATCATGTAGTTCCTCTTCCGTAATAGGCTTGAAAAACTCTGCATTTGCATCCTCGTCAAACATAACAGGCACCAGGTCAACCGCCCAGAGGATGTCATTTATCTCGCTTCGCCGCCGCTGATATTGATTCTGGAAGAATCTTGTGGCCTCCACCGATATGTCATGCTGTGTGTAAAGGAAACCCCCATTACCATCATCAATCTTCCAGATCGAGTTTTTACACCTCCTTGCATTTGCAAAATTGTGAAAAAACTTTGAGTTTCGGTCGCCCTCCCTGAGCCAGGTCGCTCTGCTTTTGAGCCTCCAAGATGCTTCTTCCTTTAGCAGCAGCGCTTGTTTCTTTTTTTCCAAAATTCTGATAAGATTTTTTTGATCAAAAGACAAGCAGTCAAAATTTACTGAGGCTGTGAGGATACCTAACTCCTTTTTGATGTCAATCAGCTCCTGTTTATCCTTCTTCCTCCGTTTGATTTGCCAATCCTTGGCCACCTCCCTTAAAGATTGGATCTTTTCCCGGAAAGTGGAGAAGGGAGCCATTTCAGATTGTTTTAAGTCCTCCCACTTTTTTGTTATGACCTCATTAAAGGATTTATCGGCCAAATAAATTCTATTAAATTTAAAGGAATAGCCCAGCCTACAATCAATATCCTTCCATTCAAGAAAGATGGGTCTGTGATCCGATGTATAATCATTACCTGTACTAGCAACAGGCATTCCCCATTGAGCGATAATGCTGGCATTTATGATAAAACGATCGAGTCTTTTTGCAATGAAAGCCGGACCTGATCTATTGTTATCCCATGTTGGAGACATTTTGTCAGGAATAACATCAACCAAATTCCTGTTTAAGAATTCCTGACGGAGTCTATCAGCCAGAGAATCATGGAAGAAGTTCACAACATATCACTATCTATTCATCCAATATTAAAAGACAGATTTGTGAGTAAATAGTTACTCAGAAATCAGAGTTCGGCCCATAAGAGCAGAGATAAATAACAACATAAAATAGAAGCAAATTACCCATACCGACAAAAGTGCACAAATATGTAAGCAAATTGACACCATTCCTGTTATCATAAAATGAAACCAGCATTTAAAACAATAGTATTTGAAATACTAGTTTATTAAATCCATTTCTCCAGCTCTGGTCCCTAATAGTCCTTTATAATGCCTGGGCTTCTGCTTTCAAAAGCAGAGCTACAATAGTGCAAACTCTGTTCATTATACATAACTCGGGATGTAAAAGAAAAACCTCAATAATCTCCAGATCTGAGATTCCACTCCTCCCACCTACAACTCTAAATCTCTATTACAAAAGTGCTTTTAGAATTCCATAATTGTAGAGGAGAGCAGCCCTTTATTACATTCTGCAATCTGCTATTTATAATATTTGCAAAGGAATTCTTGAGATGAAAGTTTGTTTGAAGAGAAATCTGCTCAATCCAATTTTATTTGCTCCAAATTTCCATCTTTAATTGCTGGAGCATTCTCATTGATTGAGATCTTTTTCTCCATATATCTTCTACTGTTTTCCTGCAAACAGAAATCAAAATGAATTAAAATGTAACAATAAAATCAAAATACCATTTTTGGCATTAAAACAAATCCAATCAAATTCTATTTAAATAAATGATTGAAAATAAAATATAAGCTCTCTATTGATGCCTGGGATGGTTTAATTGGCCAAAGATATCATTGATGAGCGAATCTGCCATTAGAAAAGGCTTAGACAAATAAAAATGCAGAAAATAACTCAGAAAATTGATTTTGTTTTTAAAAATTCGTAGCTTGATCTTCTGCATGATTTTTTACCCAATTAATGACCAAATCTGTTAATGAAACCTCCTCATAAATGTTCTCCTTGATTTTATCTTTCCAATGAGCCGTCCTGGGCCTCATTTGGCCAAGTAAAACTCAATCTATGGGCCTCCAAAGTAGATGAGTCAAATCTGGCATAAATCTGGAAATTCTGTTGTTGGGCTAAAAATCAGAATTTTAATTAAAATCTAATCCTAAATTAGAATTCTAATTATTTAATAATTAATTCTAAATTAATTATTAACTAACTAATATATACAATTAATTCTAATTAATTATCATCTAATTAGAAATTAATTAAGTTACAAAATTAAATTAATATACAAATGATTTGGAAAAGTTAATTTAAATATAATTAATATTATAATTCAAATTATATTAAAATTATAATAAATATTATAATTATAATATAATTATTAAAATATAAAAATTAATTAACAAACCATTGGAATCATTCCAACAAAATCCATAAAACAAGCCATTAGAATCATTCCAACCTCATTAATTCATACACGTGAAATCATGGAGGGATATGGTGAGTGGAGTGTGAGGTGAGGGTGACGTGAGGGTGAGTGAGGTGGAGGTGCGGGAGGCATAAGGGGTGAAAAACTTTGTATTAGAATTTTTTAACCCATAGCATTTTCCAATCGCAAATCCTTTAATGTTTAAGTTGAGGAGCTTGTTGACATTGCGATATGCGATATGCGATGTCGCATTATCGCATCGCATGAAAACATTACATCGCACATTCTTTTAAAAGGTTCATTGTAATCTTGCGATATCGGTGGACTTGATAAATCAATAAGATAAGGATGATACTCATATCGGATCCGGAATAAATGCGAGAATGACTTTAAAATAAAATTCATGGTTTAACTTTGATCGCATCGCATGAAGGGATTCCGTTGAGGTTTTGAAAACTTGATTCGTTATAAACTTTGCCAAGTGTAATTTGCATCTAAATTAGAATTCTAATTATTCTAATTTAATTATTAATTAGGAACTAAACTAATTAATTAATAAACTATTTATTAACTAATATCTAACTAACTAAAATATTACCTATTTATAAACTAAATAATAATAATTAAATTTATATATTAATTGAATTAATTAATTTAAAATATATTGTTTAAATATTAAATAATTTTAAACTAATAAAAAAAACATAAACTAACCTACACTCATCTCACGTATGAGTGAGTTTTGTAACTTTAAAACCAAAAACCAAAGTTAGGAAAGCTATGTTAAATGCTCTTAAGCCTTTTGACTTTTAACCATAGCATCGCAAGAAACTTGGATCGGGTTTTTTAAGATTGGTATGTTATGAAAATTGCGATGGTTGCGATATGCGATCTAATTTTTTTATTTTTTTTTATATATATTTATTAATATTAAGTTTTATTTTAATTAAATTAATCATATTAATTTAATTAATTCAAAATTTAATATTAAATATTAATTTTTATTCTTGATTTTATTTGAATGAAATTAGTCATGAAATTATTTAAACTACAGCCACTCCAAAAATAAATAAAAAGAATAAAAATAGCATTTTTAACCCAGACTAGAAGAATGATGGGATTTCAAAGGAGTACCATTTTTAAACCAGTTGACCAAATGAGGTGAAACAAATGTCAATGGGAGACTTGTAAAAATTTGATTCTAACAAAACAATCAAAACAAGAATCCAAAAAAGATGAAAAATTAACAATCGCGTAGGATAATCAAATAAAATAAAAATCTTAAAAGGTGCTCAGCCAAGATTTTTTTATAGAAAGGGTCCCCATTATTTGAAGTGAAGACATCAATAATGGGGGGTTGTGTTTTTACCATAACAATGGCGACACACGGGAGAAGAACCAATTATCTCTGTTTGATATGAATAAGATTTTCCTAAAATCAAAGTAAAAATAATTAAAGAAGAGATAATTATGCTTGACATGCTTGACTAGGTTCATTAGTCTGAATAAAAGCAAGAATCATCTAACTGTAATTTTTCTTAAAATTTATCATAAATCAAAATATTTCAAAACTCTATATCAATGTTTAATTAGTTGTAGAGATAAAGCAGGGGTCACTTTACAGCTTAACTTTTAAAATATACTCATTTGTCACAGGTAGAGCCACTGCTTCCGCAAACGTCTATAGTTTCGACAGGGTTACCTTTTAATCATTAATGATTCAGAATCCCATCCCTTTAAGAATTATTGACCTAGAGATAAATCCATTTATATATGTTTCTTTTTCTCTTTTTTTTAGTTTTATTTTTATTATAAATCTTTAAAAGTCATTGTCCTGATATGGTAGTCAGATAGTTGACAATGCCATTCACTGGTTATAATTGGACTGAACGCTGGCTCGTGATGGGACCCCTTGTCTTATAATTGTTTGCAATCATAAGCCATTACCCTGATTTGTTTAGTAGTGTTGGTAATGTCAGCCTATTTTTCCCCCATGATTATGGTAAGCAGGCTCATGATGAGACCTCTTATCTTTTAAGTTTAAATATATTTCTGGATTACACTCTAGAAAAATAAGACTTTTTGGGACAGGGAGAATCACTGACTCCTTAAGAGTTAAGAATGACAATTTCAGAGTTAAAGGTGTTTTGCTGTAAAGTGTCTTAACTTTGTTAAAAATAACTTTTCTTGACTGATAATAGAATTTTGAAAGATCTTAATAAAATATTGAAATCTCAAAATGATCACAATTTTGACGAAAAAGAAATTTCTCCAGATTTTATGATACTTTGCCAATTTTTCTAAATTGGTAATCACTTCCTTAATTAATGTCTACTTTTATAATAAGAAAATCAAACTTTACTAACAGATTTAAGAAAAAGCTAATAGATGACTATTAATAATTTTTTCTTCGTGTATGCCAACCGTAGTTAGGTAACAGAAGGCCTTCCATATAAACCACGGCAAAGTCACCAAAATCAAAACTGAAAACCAAAGAAAAGAAATCTTATACTAAAGTGAGAAAAGAAATCAGCAAACCAAAATGAAGATGAAGAAATTTTAAAAGTGTAAAGGAAAATCCAAGTTTTTTGAAATACATACTCTAACAAGAATGGTTATACCATTGTCTCAACAATATGAAGAAAAAGAAAATAATCGTGTAATCAGTCCTTGTTATGGCGAGATTTTTAGAAAAATCATACTTGTAGGGTTGTAAGTGTTTTTAGGCTTTTTGGATAACAGTGATGATCATTTCAGCTACAATGAAAAAAAAAAAAAATGTCTGATATCAATCTTCTTGTTTCAAAGCATCAACTTAATGATTTTCTAATGAAAGGAATGCTTAAAGAAACAAACTAAAGATTCAAAAACTTCCTGGTGTAGTTGTTTCAATGAGGATTATTGTTGCTTCTTGAAATTAAGCCAAGAGAAGAGTATGGACTTCGAAAATATGATTTGGCTGAGGATTAGAAGCTTTTATGAAGAGCTGCAAAACAGATTTATATATCAAAAAATCAAAACGGAAACTTAAAGTAAAGGAAATGGAAATTAGTGAAAGTGGGTTCATGAATCTTACCATTGGATAATTGGTTTTGATCTTACTTGAAAGGTATCAGTTTCTCCAAACTAGCTGACTTCTTATTAACATTAAAAACTTGAAGAAGTCAAACTAACCAAAGTCCTATAACCCAAAATCATTATTTATTTTGTCTAAACTAAAGCAAGCAGTAAAATGCAAAAAATTGAATGCTTAATGTTCAAAGGAAAAGAAATGCATCAGAAATGAGAATGGAAATTTGCAGTAATGATTGTTTCTCAAAATATTACAAGTTCATATAAACTCCATGATTTTGTAAATTGTCCAGAATCAAGACCAAATCCAAAATAATAAAATTTAAACATGAAAATAGAGATGCCTTGAATTCCATATTTAATTAAGGAATTATATATTTGAAACTAAAATATATGAGAAATCGAAATGATTTAGATATACTGCAAATTAGTCATTAGTTGCTTTTTTACCATAGTGGTTACTCAAGCTCGCTTTTTTTAAAATAACACATCGCCGTATCAGATAATTCGCATCATATGTTTCTTCACCATGCTTCAAGTTTAATATGCAAGACTTCACTTTTGTTGCTATGCCATATATCAATTAAATGTCAATGGCTTAGAGGCATGCATTGGAAACTATCGCATCGGAGGTTGCAATGGCAAGCTGCCGATAAGAACGGGCGATGAAAACATGTGCAATGAAATGAAGCGATCACATCATTAAAGATATACTGTATTGGGGATCGGGGAATATTTAAATTGTGCTTCCCACATCGCACATTGCACATCGCACATCGCAGAGTCGGAAATGTGTTATGAGCATAAATATAAATGCAATGAAGCGATTGCGATATCAGCGATGCGATGGATGACGTGGCTAATCGGCGATCGCAATCGGCAATCTTAAGCACATGATGTAACAATTCTCGATACGCCGATATGCGATGAAAAGTGGACCCGATAATTTTATGATAAAAAATTAATAACATATCGGATCCAAGACATCGGCCCTTTAAAATTAAGTCCCTACTTTTATTGTGATTGAATAGACGCGATATTTTATAAACTTGATTTGAATTTCATATCGGATCTGGAATTATGTGGTCATCGCAATATCGATAAAGGCAATTCATAATAATGGAAGTATATTCAACTGCAAACCTCTGATATGCGAAATGCGATATGGATGATGTGATTGACGAAGATGAGCGGGCTGAGAATATTGTAAACATTTTCACTGAAGTATCAGCGATATGAAAATCAAGTTGAATCCTATGATATTGCTTAAAATTTCAATTGGGTTTTCTGATGGTTAAAAGCAAAGTTAAAAATGTTCAAATTCTAATGAATCAAAAATAAAATTTCCCTGAACCTGTTGCAAATTTAAAATGAGTTTGTTGTTTACTTCAAGCTTTTTGAAAATAAATGAAAACCTGTAAATAAAATAGAATAAGAATCAAAAATAAACTAAGGAAAAGAGAAACTTAATAAGAGATGAGAACGAGATTATAAATGCATACCTTGAAGGAAATTGTCTGCAGATCTTACCTCACAAATCTTCAAATCTTTCCTTGGATTTATCAAAATTCTGACTTCGTTCAACATCATCTTATTATTTATTATAAATCGGAGTGTGCAATTAGCCTAAATAAAATCTGTTTATTCATGTTCAGGAAATCTGAAATTTACCAAAATTAAATATGAAAATAGTCTTCCCTTTTGAATTGAAACAGCAATTTATTACCTCTGCTCATTCCAAATTAATCTTGAGAAAAATCTGTATTGTTATAGTGACTGTTCAATAATGCCTTTAGTAAATAAATATGATGCGTTTTACAACATCAGATAATAAACTAAAGGACCGAATGGGATAAAGCCGCTAATTGTGAAAAAATATCAACACAGATTTAGATGTGTGCCAGGTGCATATTCTGTCAATACATTATTCGAAATAGGCAGAGATGTATTCATGGGTAGAGGTATTGCTGCAAGAGATTTTGATTTAAAAAAAATGGGAAGGAAGAATTAGAAATTTTCTAATGAGAGGCAAATATTTCCTTGAACATGTATATGACATGAGAAGGGCTAATTGCTTCCTTTATTTTTAATCTGCAGAACTATTAAAAATAAATTAATACATAAAACAAACTAACTAGATTAATTCTACTCCTATTCTAACCATATACATGAAAATGACTAGGTATAGTCATATTTTCAGTTTAACAATTCTCTCATTTTTATTCCTGCATATATGTACAGTATAAATGCTAGTAATAAAAATAGAAATCTTATTGAACTAATAAATTTAAATCTGAAATCAGAATGTACAATTATTGTTAGAAGTTTGTTTAAAATCTCCTTTTCATGAAATTTTCTTTCCAATTGAGTACCAATTGGATCATAGAAATCTGGATGGATTTCTATTAATAATTGGGAAATGTTCAAAGGAAGAGATGACAGGCCAGATCGAGGATATGAATTTTTAGATTGAAAGGCCTGGAAGAAACTGTTAGTGTTACGTGTAAATGTTAAGCTATTAACAATCTTCCATGAAGGAAAAGTTTCCAAATATTTTTCAAATGAATTAATGAAAAATGGATGGAAATCTTTCAAATAAAATGGAAAAATATTAATTAAATTGGATTGCTGGCAGATTTCTAAAATTACATTCTCTTGTTGATATTGCCTTTGAGAAGATAGAAGCTTTTGGTAAAACATTAGCATTGATTGAAATTGAAATTGAAATTGAAATAGCTTTTGATACTCTTTATTACAATATAAAATTTCAATTTTCCAACAGGGCAATGCATCAATTGAATGTTTGATAGTAAAGTGCTCAATATGCCAGTGTAATGTATCAAAAATCTGAAAAATAAAATCTGAAAATAAATCTGATTTTATACAAAATAAGTGAGGAAACAAAAACAAAATGAATCATTATTTGTACAACTAATGTTACAGCACAATTGGGATCGTTTTGAAATAATTTCTCTTTCACAAGGATTGGCCAGAATTATGTAATTTGAGTAATTTCGAATTCCAACTTGTGAACTAAAAAGAGAATTATGATTATGAACAGGAATGAAGGCTTGATCATTGCAAATTTCAGATTCCAGATCATTCTTTTGTGTGCTTATGCTCTTTTGAAGAAGATTGCTTTGTTGCTCTGATTTGGGCATTTGTTCATCATGGAAAGATTCAGAAATTTGTACAGTTGTTTGCATTTTATTATTTACTTTGACTGCTACTTGCATTTGTTGATTTCCAATCTGATTTTTTGAATTTAGTGCAGAGAAACTTTCAGATTCCAATGCAGGTCTTTCTCCAAAATTGCTGTTGTTGTTTTCTTGTATTTGATCAGAAATATTTTCCAAGCTTTGTGAAACCTTTTTATCACAATTTATTTGCACATCCAAATTGGCATTCTCCTCTATTTTAGAAGGGGATGGGACAAAGCTTGAACTAATTTCATATGGATTGGGAATAGGAGGAAGAGAATAATTATGTTCAAACCAATCTAGTGATTCATCTTTCATAGGTTCATCTTCGACATTAAATTTTAAACAATTCAAATGAAATCGAATATTAAAATCTCTAACAGACTCATTTTCATTTCGTAGATATTCAATTTCATCACATACCTGATCATAATCATAGCGGTCAAATTTACAAATGAAAATTGTAACAAATTGATCCCAGCTGTGAATTGAGGCAACCGGAAGAGTTCTACACCAGTTCCTGGCTTTTGCCGCAAATGTGAGAGTAAAAATTCTGCATAAGATGCCTTCATCAATTCCTTGAAAATCATAATTTGAAACATTTTGAATAAATTGAAGGACATGATTAAAAGCAGAAGAATTTCTCTCACCATTAAATTTTACCTGAGACAAGAGTCTTACCACTTCGGGTGGAGTATTGGAAGATGCACGTCCATGGATACAACTCCAAATTGGAAGTTTAAGAGGAGCCATCGTGATTAAATAGAATGTTAAAATTGAAAAGACTCCAATAGACAACAAGTTTCAGGCCCTCCTTCTAGCATCATTATGTTGAAACCTAGAAAATCGCTGCAACAACATGGGGGAAACCACCCGGTCCGAACCTTGGTTAGCAGCTCCTTTTCCGTTTGGAATGGTGGTTCCGACTGGTTCAACTAGGTCCAGTTACCTTCTCTCAATCTCCAATGGCTTTAAAATATGACTTTCATTCACCAATGGAAAAGAGACATCAGATCATCCTTCTTGCTGATCAGGCAAGAAAGTGATCCTTAAGCTGATTTAGGGCTCAGCCAATCCACTACTAAAGTTTGCCTCTTTGGGAAGAGGACTTAAAAGAATGTAGAACTTAATCTAAATGCAAACTTGTTCTAAGATGTAAGCAAAAGAAACTATCTTAATCCTATCTCAATTAGGCAGACATAGATCTAACCTAACCAAGAGCAGGTATTTAAAATATTGAGATTGAAATGTGTCGTTTATAATGAATATCAAGTTAATCAAGTAGTTCAATTAACTGACATTATGGATACCAAACCCATCCTATTGAGACCCTTTAACTGAAATAATCAATCAACAACGCTCAGGAAGTAGTTCACAAAATGGTATTGATCATTTAATCAGTAACTTGAATAATTAAACAATAATATGCGGAAGAAGTTCACAACATATCACTATCTATTCATCCAATATTAAAATACAGATTTGTGAGTAAATAGTTACTTAAAAATTAGAATTCGGCCCATAAGAGCAGAGATAAATAACAACATAAAATAAGCGCAAATTACCCATACCGAAAAAAGTGCACAAATATGTAAGCAAATTGACACCATTCATGTTATCATAAAATGAAACCAGCATTTAAAACAATAGTATTTGAAATACCAGTTTATTAAATCCATTTCTCCAGCTTCGGTCCCTAATAGTCCTTTACAATGCCTGGGCTTCTGCTTTCAAAAGCAGAGCTACAATAGTGCAAACTCTGTTCATTATACATAACTCAGGATGTAAAAGAAAAACCTCAATAATCTCCAGATCTGAGATTCCACTCCTCCCACCTACAACTCTAAATCCCTATTACAAAAGTGCTTTTAGAATTCCAGAATTGCAGAGGAGAGCAGCCCTTTATTACATTCTGCAATCTGCTATTTATAATATTTGCAAAGGAATTCTTGAGATGAAAGTTTGTTTGAAGAGAAATCTACTCAATCCAATTTTATTTGCTCCAAATTTCCATCATTAATTGCTGGAGCATTCTCATTGATTGAGATCTTTTTCTCCATATATCTTCTACTGTTTTCCTGCAAAAAGAAATCAAAATGAATTAAAATGTAACAATAAAATCAAAATACCATTTCTAGCATTAAAACAAATCCAATCAAATTCTATTTAAATAAATGATTGAAAATAAAATATAAGCTCTCTATTGATGCTTGGGATGGTTTAATTGGCCAAAGATATCATTGATGAGCGAATATGCCATTAAAAAAGGCTTAGACAAATAAAAATGCAGAAAATAACTCAGAAAATTGATTTTGTTTTTAAAAATTCGGAGCTTGATCTTCTGCATGATTTTTGACCCAATTAATGACCAAATCTGTTAATGAAACCTCCTCATAAATGTTCTCCTTGATTTTATCTTTCCAATGAGCCGTCCTGGGCCTCATTTGGCCAAGTAAAACTCAATCTATAGGCCTCGAAAGTAGATGACTCAAATCTAGCATAAATCTGGAAATTCTATTGCTAGGCTAAAAATCAGAATTTTAATTAAAATCTAATCCTAAATTAGAATTCTAATTATTTAATAATTAATTCTAAATTAATTATTAACTAACTAATATATACAATTAATTCTAATTAATTATCATCTAATTAGAAATTAATTAAGTTACAAAATTAAATTAATATACAAATGATTTGGAAAAGTTAATTTAAATATAATTAATATTATAATTCAAATTATATTAAAATTATAATAAATATTATAATTATTATAATACAAAAATATAAAAATTAATTAACAAACCATTGGAATCAATCCAACAAAATCCATAAAACAAACCATTAGAATCAATCCAACCTCATTAATTCATACACGTGAAATCATGGAGGGATATGGTGAGTGGAGTGTGAGGTGAGGGTGACGTGAGGGTGAGTGAGGTGGAGGTGCAGGAGGCATAAGGGGTGAAACTTTGTATTAGAATTTTTTAACCCATCGCATTTTCCAATCGCAAATCCTTTAATGTTTAAGTTGAGGAGCTTGTTGACATTGCGATATGCGATATGCGATGTTGCATTATCGCATCACATGAAAACATTACATCGCACATTCTTTTAAAAGGTTCATTGTAATCTTGCGATATCGGTGGACTTGATAAATCAATAAGATAAGGATAATACTCATATCGGATCCGAAATAAATGCGAGAATGACTTTAAAATGAAATTCATGGTTTAACTTTGATCGCATCGCATGAAGGGATTCCGTTGAGGTTCTGAAAACTTGATTCGTTATGAATTTTTCCAAGTGTAATTTGCATCTAAATTAGAATTCTAATTATCTAATAATTAATTCTAATTTAATTATTAATTATGAACTAAACTAATTAATTAATAAACTATTTATTAATTAATATCTAACTAACTAAAATATTACTTACTTATAAACTAAGTAATAATAATTAAATTAATTAAATTTATATATTAATTAAATTAATTAATTTAAAATATATTATTTAAATATTAAATAATTTTAAACTAATAAAAAAAAACATAAACTAACCTACACTCATCCCACGTATGAGTGAGTTTTGTAACTTTAAAACAAAAACCAACGTTAGGAAAGCTATGTTAAATGCTCTTAAGCTTTTTGACTTTTAACCATCGCATCGCAAGAAACTTGGATCGGGTTTTTTAAGATTGGTATGTTATGAAAATTGCGATGGTTGCGATATGCGATCTAATTTTTATTTTTTTTATTTATATATATATATATTTATGCCGTAGTCTTTAACGCGACTTTTTGAAAGCCTTTCCGGCGATTTTTTCCGGTGAAAATCCGGCAGTAATTTATTGAAATCAAAGTTTGATAACTAGTTTCTGCACAATGAAAGCGTCCCAGGGGTTTTTCAGGGCGCTGAATCCGAATATGCAGTTAAAAAACCATTTTAACTGCAACAAATCATGATTTCATCTCAATTTCTTTCGCCGGATTCCGTCACCGGAATCTCAAAAAGTCGCATTATAGACAACTCCTATATTTATTAATATTAAATTTTATTTTAATTAAATTAATCATATTAATTTAATTAATTCAAAATTTAATATTAAATATCAATTTTTTATTTTTGGTTTTATTTGAATGAAATTAGTTATGAAATTATCTAAACTACAGCCACTCCAAAAATAAATAAAAAGAATAAAAATAGCATTTTTAACCCAGACTAGAAAAATGATGGGACTTCAAAGGAGTACCATTTTTAAACTAGTTGACCAAATGAGGTGAAACAAATGTCAATGGGAAGCTTATAAAAATTTGATTCTAACAAAACAATCAAAACAAGAATCCAAAAAGATGAAAAATTAACAATCGCGTAGGATAATCAAATAAAATAAAAATCTTAAAAGGTGTTCAGCCAAGATTTTTTATAGAAAGGGTCCCCATTATTTGAAGTGAAGACATCAATAATGGGGGGTTGTGTTTTTACCACAACAGATTGTTAAATTTTAGTAATCCAGTTCAGTTATATCAACTTGTGTTCAGTTAAACTAGTTCTAATAGTTAATGGAACTAGTGGAAGGTCAACTGTGAAATGGGACAATAGTCTAACTCAGTGATCATCTAGTTAATCGATCAATCAGCTCAAAATAGCTAGTGCATGCAAGGAATTCAAATTCCTCGGTTGTGGTGGAGATTCCAAGGCAATGTAACAAGCAATTGTAAACTAGTTTGTGTGTACATGTGTTGCATACAGTCGGATGATCAATCCTTGGGAATTATGTAATCAATTCGAGGAAAAATCCTAAAAAATAGGGGCTAATTCCTCAGGATTTCCACAGGGAAATAGGGGCTCAAGAAGAGGCATAAATTGACTAAGTCTGGGTTAGAGCTTTTCATTAAGCAGAGAGATAGGTTATTCAATTTTAGGTTGTGCTCTGAATAGGCAAGAAATTGTAATACATTCTTTATTCATCTAATTAATGCAAAGAATCTTCAAGGGTTTTTCGCAGTTGGGTTCCCCTAGAAATACTAATGTGCATGCATGGTTTTTCTTATTGCATGTTTGTGAATGTTGTTCTCAATTGTGAATTAATTGTTGCATAGCAATACAGTATAATTGTGTCTCTTGACTTAGATTAAAATTTATTCAGTAGTTGCAATTTTATCGCCATATTTCTACATGGTATCAAAGCAGGATTCGCATTAAAAAAAGAATTTCAAAGTTGTTCCCCAGGGGGTTCAAATTTGCAGCTTCAGTGTAGTAGGATCTCTTTAGAGTTGGGAGAATGACCTTCAACAGGATGATATTAGAGTATGCCTTGGAAGGCAGCTCTAATTTCATTGCATGGAAGGATCACATGGAGGTGGTTCTTGATGACAACTGATTACTAGAATATGTCAAGACAGACATTGCAAAACCAGGATCAAATGATGCTCAAAACCAAGCTTAATGGAAGAAATATGTAGCGAAGGTGAGGAGAATAATCTTGGAGGGAGTGCAAGACCATATTGCCTCAAATATCCATGGGAAAGAAACTCCTTTTGCAATGTGGAAGGCTCTGACATAGCTATTTGAGAAATAGTGACCATAGAAAACTGACCCTCAAAGACAAACTTCGAAACAGCAAGATGCAAAAGAATGACACTATTCTGCAGTATCTCACCAGATTTACACAAGTTTGGGATGAGCTTGGAGGGGTTGGTGTGAATGTTACAGAAGAAGACCTGGTGAGACTAGCTCTTCTAGGCCTTCCCAAAAGTTGGCATAGATACCAGAACTCACTGAACAGGAAGGAGAAACTACTGAATTGGGAACACTTTTGGTCGAATTTGGTACAAAGAAGAGATCAGGTGGAATACTAGAGATGGAACGTCACCCAAGGGAGAGGATGAAGAAAAAATTGCATTATTTGGAAAGGGAAAGAAGGGAAAGGGAATGAATCTCAAAACAAACCATAATCCATCCAAGGGGAAAAGAAGAAAGACTTGTCCAAAATAAAATGCTTCAGTTGTCATGAATTCGAGCACTATGCTAAAAATTGTCCGCACAAAAAGTATAGCAAGAAGAACTCAAGATGTAGGAATTTACAGGGTAAGTTCCACAGAAAGAATACCAAAAGGACACCGCTCACAACCAGATCTCAAATCAATACACCATTATTTTTGACGTGGTTAAAACCCTCAGAGTGCAAGGAGGGAAACAGTCCACGGCCTGTCCCAACGTGGGTACTACAGGCAATTTATTAATCAAAGAATGAAAATTTACATAAGCTTCTCTCATGCACGGATTACCCGAACAATGACCCTCCATGCGCTTTAAATAGAACTCATGGACCAATCGGGTGTCAAGCCACGGATCAAGTGTCGGTAATACCGAGGTGAGAGTGAACCGTCGGATCACTACATATCGTGACCGTCGGATTGTAAGTTACAAAAAGTACAACGGTAAAGAAACACACTTTACCTAACTCTAACCTAACTCTATACTAGACCAAGTTGAACTTAACTATATCCTATGTGTCGGAATATCCTAACATCCCCCCTTAAGAACAACTTGGGATAGGATTGAAGGATTTACAAATATGACACAATAGGAGAAGGAAGGAGGCACTAGAGCCTATCCCCCCTTAGTGACAACTTCCTGAACTCCAAGCATATATCGAAGTTTAGTGAACTTCGCCTCTGTGAGAGCCTTTGTGAAGATGTCTGCAACCTGATCATCTGTTGGACAATATTGCACTTCAAGAACATGGTCATGAATGAGCTTTCTGATGAAGTGCATGTGTAGTTCAATGTGTTTGCTGCGCTGATGCTGGACTGGATCTTTGCATAGCTGAATGGCACTTTGATTATCACACCAAAGTGTGGTTGGCTGCTGCTCAAAGCCAAACTCTGATAGGATCTGACGAAGCCACAAGGCTTCCTTACTAGCTTCCACGGCACCACGATACTCTGCTTCTGCTGACGAAAGAGAAATGGCAGCCTGTTTCTTACAAGCCCATGTAATAGGTCCTGAACCAAGAGTGAAGACATAACCGGCAGTAGACTTCCGATCATCAGGGTCACCAGCCCAATCAGAATCAGTGAAACCAACTAACAGAGGAGCTGCTTTGGCACTGTAATGAATCCCAAACTGTACTGTACCTCGAACATAACGAAGTATTCTTTTAGCTGCTTTCCAATGACTTTCACGGGGGTTTTGCATAAAACGAGCAACAAGGCCAACAGCAAAGGAAAGATCAGGACGAGTATGGGTTAAATACAAGAGTTTTCCGACAAGTTGACGGTATAAGGTAGCATCAACTTCAGGAGAGGTACAAGAGACTGAAAGTTTGACTCCAGACTGAAAGGGAGAAGGGGCTGGCTTACAGTCTTCCATGTGAAAATGACGAAGAATATCACAAGCATACTTGGACTGGGAAAGGAAAATACCCTCTTGGGATTGCAAGACTTGAAGACCGAGAAAATAGTGTAAATGTCCTAAGTCTGTCATTTCAAATTTCTTTTTAAGGCTGGACTTCACATGGTTTATAAGGTTGGGATCACTACCAGTAAGAATAAGATCATCAACATAAAGAACAAGGATGATAAGAGAGTTGCCCTCTTTCTTGGTGTAGACAGTATTGTCAGAATGACACCTAGAAAAGCCAGATTCTAAAAGAAAGCTATCCATTTTGGCATACCAAGCCCGAGGAGCTTGCTTGAGGCCATAAAGGGATTTCTTAAGTCGACAAACAAGGCTGGAGTCTGTTTGTATGAAGCCAATGGGTTGTTCCATATAGATTTCTTCCTGCAAGTCCCCATGCAAGAAGGCAGATTTAACATCCATCTGATGGACTTCCCATTTTAAAGAGGCAGCAAGGGAAAGAACAAGGCGGATAGAGTTCATTTTGGCAACAGGAGAAAAGGTTTCAGTGTAGTCAATGCCTTCAACCTGTGAAAAGCCCTTAGCAACGAGACGAGCTTTATGTTTATCAACTTTCCCATCTGGTCCATACTTGGTTCTGTAAACCCATTTACATCTAACAAGTTTGCGTCCCTTTGGTAGAGGAACAAGATCCCATGTATCATTTGTCATCAATGAATGATATTCTTCATTCATAGCTGCTTCCCAATGTGGATGGCCTGAAGCTTCTGCAAAAGTGTCAGGATCATGATTTACTGGAGCTTGAGCCAGTAAAGAAGAGGCTCTTTCAAACTGAGAACGTGTACGTCGCTGATCTGTAGGATCACCGGCAAGATCACCTGCTGCATCCCGAGTAGCACGGACCCATCTTGGAAGTTGAGGATCCTGAGAAGGTGGGGGAGGATTATCATCCTCGCTTTCATCATCTGAAGAAGAAATGTTTTCAAAGATAGAAGAGATAGGAAGAGGTGGCACATCCGCCGGACTAGGCTCGCAGGCCGATTTATTTTCATCAAATTTTACATCTCTTCTAATGATAACATTTTTGGACTTAAATGGAATAAGTCTATAACCTTTTACATCTTCAGAATATCCAACAAAAGTACATTTCTCACTCTTAGGTTCTAAAGCTTTATGCTTTTCATCTGGAATATGGGCCCATGCTTCACTTCCAAACACACGAAAGTGACTTACATCTGGTTTAATGGAACTCCAAGCTTCTTCTGGAGTGATATTCTCTAGAACCTTAGTAGGAGTGCGATTGATTATATAATTTGCACAATTAATTGCTTCGGCCCAAAAACTAAGACTGAGTCCTTTAGATTGCAGCATACAATTAGCCATTTCCTTTAAGGTGCGTTTTTCCTTTCAGCTACACCATTTTGTTGTGGAGTGTATGGAACAGTATGTTGCATTTGAATTCCATTTTCGGTGCAAAAGTTGATGAATGTGTTTTTAACATATTCTCCACCATTATCAGTTCTTAGCTTAAGAATTTGATGTCCAGATTGTTTTTCAACAAATGCTTTGAAGGCCAAAAAAGTGGTAAATACTTCGCTCTTGAGTTTTAAGAAGTATACCCAAGTGCGTCTGGAGAAATCATCAATGAAAGTTAAGAAGTACTTGCAGCCAGAGAATGAAGCAACAGGAAGAGGACCACATAAATCACTGTGCACAAGCTGTAAAGGGGCTGAGGCGTGCCAAGAGGCACGTTTGTCAAAACTGTCCCGATGATGTTTTCCGAGTACACATCCGGAACAAACACCATCTCTGCAAGATACCATAGGAAGACCTGTCACCATATTTTCTTTACATAGATGCTGAAGGGAGCGATAGTTTAAGTGACCAAATCGCTCATGCCAAAGTTTGCTCACTTCATCATTATGAGCAACAAATACTGAGGGAAGATTGGATGACCCAAAGTTGTGAAACTTATACAACCTTTTGGAATCATCAGCAAGACCAGTAGCTAGAATCTGTTTAGGATCTTTTAGATCCTTGATTACAACATCATGAGGTGAAAATTCAACAATTTTACCTTCACCTGAATGAGTTATCTGATAGACAGATAGAAGGTTGCAGGATAAGGTTGGAACACATAATACATCATTAAACTGACCATTGTCTAGATGAACAGTTCCAGTCCCTACAACATTAAGAGATCTATCATCACCAATATATATATTTTTGGTGTTACAATCATTTAAAGAAGAAAACATGGCTTGGTTTTTGGCCATGTGACAAGAGGCTCCAGAATCAATGAGCCACTCATGAGAATGAGAAGAAGAAGAAGATACATTTAATGCATAACCAGACTGAGATGATTGACAATGAGATGCAGAAAGTGCCATTCCGGAAGTTGAAGTTGAAGTAGGCTCCACATGGATGTTATGTTTCTTCATTGCGGCTTCCAAGGCTTCCATCTTCTTAAAGCATTTAGATTCTAAGTGGCCATCTCGATTACAAAAGTTACAATGTCTATCAGTCTTCTTCCATTTGTTTTTATTGGTCTTATCATTTTGCTGAAATGATCTTTCATTTTGAGGCTGAAATGGTTTAGGACCATTCTTTTGAGGATATGACTTCTTAGGATTCTTTGAATTTGGTTGCTGCTGGGCGGCTAACGCTTTCGTGGAAGAGTTTCCAAGATTAAGAAGACCAAGGTGTAAGAGTTTTTCTTGTTCTCTTATTAAGGAATCACAAAAGGAGTCAAAGGAAGGGGGCTTGTAGTCTTGTCCTTGACAAATGAAAGCTTCTCTTGTAGAATGGAAAGTGGAAACAAATACAGAGTAAGCTGGTCCCAACTTAGTAAGGATGGAATAAATAAGGTTACCATCGTCTTTCTTAACTTTAACACCTTCCAGGAGATATCTAAGGTTCTTGAATTTGGACAAGAAATCTTCAATGCAAGAAAAATTATTAGGATCCAAAGTAAGCAGCTCATTTTCAAGTTGATGGGCTCTAATTTCATTTTTAATCCCAAAAACTTTAGCAAGTTTTTCTAATGCTTCATGAGGAGTCTCAAGTTCCGCAATGTGGAATCTAAGATCAGGAGAAATAGACATCCCTATCAAACCACGTGCTTGATCTTGTCTATTTTCCCATTTTGCCGCCTTGTCTTCATCTTTTGGTTTCTTCTCTTGGTCTGTGGCTATTCTGAAGAGACCTTTACTTCTAAGTAAATCTTCGATGTAGGCTACCCATTGGAAGTAGTTAGTGCTGTCAAGAATGACTTGGCATGGCTTTCCATTTTTAAAAAAAAAATGAAGCTGAAGATGCTAAAAGTAAGTGTTCCAATGGATAGATCTCGAAAAAATAGGCGGTTTTAAAAAAAAACGGCTCTGAAAAAGGCTTCCGGATAAAGAAGTTATGGCTTTTTGAAAAATAATTGTTGAAGTAGCCGGCAAAGTGCGCGAATGTGCGGGAATGAAAAAAATCCGCCCCCACAAAATGGAGACTTGAACCCAAGACCTCTACTCTCTTAAAATAGCTTTGAACCAATTGATCTATACAAAAAATTTGAGAGAGAGAGAGAGAGAGAGAGAGAGAGAGAGAGAGGGGGGGGGGGGCCTCGGTTTGCGTGCTTGCCTTGAGAAAGCTCTTTTTCCCTACAAAACACAAAACACAAAACCCAACACGAATATGCAAAGAAAAACGAACCTTGCGGCTCGAAGTTAGCTTTAGCCAAAAAACTAGAAATTTTAAAAAAAATCTCAAAGTTAGCTTTAGCCGAAAAACTAAATATTTTTCTCAATGTTTCTGATTTTCCGAGATCACACTAAGGTGCAGGGAAAAGAGCATACGCATGAGAAAAATCCTTCCTTTCTGTTTCTGATTTGCCCAGATCGCACAGAGTCGCAGGGCAAAGAGCATACGCAGAAATGAAAGGTATAGATCCGGTTAAAAAAAAGGGCTAAATAAACTGAGACCGAAATAAGCAGAGAGAAAATAACAGTAAACTGCAAAAAAACACTGTATACCTCCCGATCTGAAAAATGACGCAGCTAGGGCTACCGGAAACCTTTTCGCGTGAAACGAAAGGGGTTCCTCACTGGAACAGATGCTCCGAACGCAACAGAGCAGTCCTCTCGGCCCGAAAGCTGTCAGAAACAGCAGATCTAGGAAACGAAAGCCGCATGCAGTTCTACCGGCTTCAGATTTGGATCACCAACGGACGCGGCCCTCAAATAGCTCTGATACCATGTAGGAATTTACAGGGTAAGTTCCACAGAAAGAATACCAAAAGGACACCGCTCACAACCAGATCTCAAATCAATACACCAGTATTTTTGACGTGGTTAAAACCCTCAGAGTGCAAGGAGGGAAACAGTCCACGGCCTGTCCCAACGTGGGTACTACAGGCAATTTATTAATCAAAGAATGAAAATTTACATAAGCTTCTCTCATGCACGGATTACCCGAACAATGACCCTCCATGCGCTTTAAATAGAACTCATGGACCAATCGGGTGTCAAGCCACGGATCAAGTGTCGGTAATACCGAGGTGAGAGTGAACCGTCGGATCACTACATATCGTGACCGTCGGATTGTAAGTTACAAAAAGTACAACGGTAAAGAAACACACTTTACCTAACTCTAACCTAACTCTATACTAGACCAAGTTGAACTTAACTATATCCTATGTGTCGGAATATCCTAACACAAGATGAGTAGCATGTGAAGCTTTGGCTTCACAATTTGAGCTATACTTCACCCTTATCGCATGCATGGCCAACATTGTGATGTGGAGTGTGTGCTTCTTGGACTTAGGTGCCCCATTCCACATTATATGGTGGAGAGAGTTTTTCAGTGACCTAGAGGAGAAATATCTCCATATGCATATTGAGATTGGGGATGACAGAAGGTACAGTAACCTTTGAGAGGGAGTTGGGATCCCCTCTTCACCTCAAATATGTCATATCTGTACTAGTACTAAAGAAGAACCTCATCTCTGTAGTAGTTTTGGAAGCCCATGGTTATGATTTAATCTTCAGCAAATTGAAAGCATTCTTGTGGCATATATCCACTAGATATGTGAAGATGATCAGCGTTCAAGTGAAGAACCTGTATAAACTTGATGTGGAATATTGTGTTGCATTAAGAAGTAAGAAGAGAAAGTGCAAACTCGTGATGTCGGTGAACTTTGACATAGGATATTGGGCCATTTGCATCATGGCACCCTAAATATTATGTAGCAAATAACCATTGGCCTTCCTAAAGGATCACTTGAGCACCAGAATGATTGCAAACGCTGTACCTTGGGGAAGTATATGAAATTCATATTCCATGATTGAGACAACAAAGCACATGCGGCCTTGGAAAGAGTCCACTCTGATGTTTGTGGACATTTCTCGACAGCCTCCACTGCTAGACATAAATATTTTGTTATTTTAATTAATGATTTCTCAAGGAAGTGTTGGATCTTCTTCATGCGGAAGAAGGATGAGACATTCTCAAAGTTTGTAGAATTCAACGCACTAGTTAAGAAAGAGACTGGAAAGAAGGTGAAGGCTCTCATGAGCGACAATGAATGTGAGTATGTTTCGAATGAATTCAAGGATTTATGTGCAAAAGAAGGCATTTGAAGAGAAATGAAAACACCCCACAACCCATAGCAGAATGCGGTAACTGAGAGAAATAACCAAACCATTATTGGAGTTGTGAGAGTTATGCTACATGACCAAGGTATGACATTGCATTTGTGGATAAAGGCATGTAACACAGCAGTCTATTTGTAGAACTAAAGTCCTCATTGGATTCTTGGTATAATTACACCAAAGGAGGCTTTCTCGGGGACAAAGTTGGATGTGTCCCACTTTAGAATTTTTGGAGCCTCTCTTTATTGCCATGTCTCCAAAGATTTGAGGAAGAACCTTGAACCGATAGCAGAGTTGAGAATTTTTATGGGTTACACCAAAACTCCACACAACTACCATGTGTACTTACCTTCCCTCAGAATGACAATTATGTGAAGGGATGTAAAGTTTGATGAGGACAAAGTGATGTGGTGCTCTCGTGAGAGGGAGATTCTTATCCAACCAGTAAAGGACCTTTTAGCTCCAAAGGAGGAGCCCCGAAAAGTTGTGGAGCAGCTACAAATGGTGGATCAAAGAGGAGGTAGAGTGGAGACATCCACTTAAGAAGAACTGTCTAAAGAAGGGGGGGAAAGAACCAATAAGGTTGATAGAATGGTGCAAGATGTGAGGGATAATGTGGGAGCTCCTTAAAATTTGTGTAGGCAAAGGAGATCACCTGAGAGGTACACTAGCTACATGGATCTAATGACTTAGCTTGTAGAGACTGAGCCATCCTCTTTTTAGAAAGCAGTAGAGCAACCTATTTGGGTTGATGCAATGGTGGAAGAATATAAATGCATCGTGAAGAACAGTGTTTGGGAAGTGGTCCCAAGACTGGCAGATAAATTAATTGTGGGTTTGAGATGGATCTTCAAGGTTAAGCATGTAGCAAACAAAATCATAGAGAAGTATAAGGCCAAATTTGTGGCCAAAGGATTCTCTCAAGTTGAGGGAATTAACTATGAGGAAGCCTTTGCTCCCTTAACAAGGTATTCATCCATTAGATCAATTCTTGCACTGGTTGCACAGATGGGGTGGAAGATCCACTGGATGGATGTAAAAACAACTTTTCTCAATGGTGTTATTGAGGAGGTAGTGTCCATAGAGAAACCAGAGGGTTTTGATACATTTGATTAGGAATCTCATGTGTGCAGACTCAAGCGAGTGTTGTACAGTCTCAAACAGGCTCCTGAGCTTGGTACACCAGGATCAACAATTACCTCACTTGTTTGGGCTTCACCAAAAGTGAAGTGGATGCAAACCTATATCATATTTTGGTGGAAGGTAAATTTATTATCATTGTTTTATATGTTGATGATTTAATATTAACAAGTGATGAGCAGTTGATAAACTCTTACAAGGAGGACCTTGCGAGGGAATTTGAGATGAAGGACATGGATCTCATGCACTACTTCCTCAAGATGGAAGTATGGCAAAGTGATGGAGAATTATTTGTGCCTCAAGGAAAGTATGCCAAGGAGATACTGCAGATATTTTGTATGGAGAGTTGTAATCCCTGGAGACACCTCTAGCAACCAAATTGAGGAAGGAGAATGCCACTTCAGGTGAACAGGATGATGATACCATTTACCAATAGTTAGTGGGTTCACTGATGTATCTTCCAAACACACGACCAGATATGTGTTATTCAGTCAACCAATTGATCGAAGATATGGTTAAGCCAACCATGTTGTATTAGAAGGAAGCCAAGTATGTTTTATGGTACCTCAAAGGCACTACCCAGTATGGATTATGGTACAAACGGACAAAGAGAGTGAAGTTGTGTGGCTTCAAAGATGCAGATTGGTCAGGGAGTCCATATAACTAAAAGAGTACATCAGGTGGTATTTTAAGTGTTAGGTCCTGTTGTGGCCAACAACAACCCCCCTTCTTATTTAGTTTTATCACTAATACTAAATAAGTGGGGACCCTTATTCAAAAATTTAAAAAATCGATTAATGCTTGTATTTCCTTTTTTCTTACTATCATAAACTTAGGAGAATACCCTCAAAAAATCTAAAAAGACTTAAGTTTTATTATAAGTTAATCACTCCTTAAAAGGCGTCGCATCGCAAAAAGGGTAATGGATGCCTTCCTACAAGCAGAATTCTAAAAGTGCGAAATCGCGATGCGAAATCACGCATCAAAAGACCCTCATCGCATCGCATGCCTCAAACATCACTTACGTTGAAATGCCTTAAACCACCGATATGCGATGGCACATCTCGCAAATCGCATTTCGCAGAAAACACATTAATGGATGATTACCACACGCAACGGATTTGCGATGTTGCGATCTGTGATATTGCAAAGCAAATCGCAAAATCGCCTTATCGCAGATCTGCAGGGCTCGTTGTTCGAGAAAGTTTTTTTTCATAAACCGAGGCCCAGTTATGCGCGTTAATGTTAATTAATGAGTTAGTTGGCAATCATTAATAAAATATGGTTTTGATCTTATCAATGAGCCATTTCACGTAAGGTGGTATATTTTATATGTTTTTGGCATTTAAAGCTTTCCCGTCACCTTTTTCTTATCATCATTCTCACCTCATTTGTAAACTGCAGGGGTGAAGAGCAGAGAAGTATACATAGTAGAGTTCAAGATATTATGGGAAATAAGGGTAAAGCTCCCAGTTTTGAAGATAAAGAGATGTCCCCCTTGTACACAGACACCACCTGTAACAAAGATGCAGGTATTACTACTTAGGAAGGCATGTATAGTTTACTTGAGGAAGAAGATCCCAAGGTAATGGAGGTTATGGCTACTGCAGGCTCACACGGGTCTTCTGAGGCATCTATTACAGATCTAGCATATTTGTTCTTGCACAGGATAGCGGCGAGGCCCAAAATTCTTCCATACACGGACATGGTTAAATGGGTACTAGATAGTGCTGATATCACAAACAGACAATTCAAGACTCAAGGTCAAGGACTCATTAGCTCATTCACTCCACAAGATTTGAGGCTCATGTATCATCTACCAAAGCCACAGGCAACTTATAACAAACAGTTCATGGAGAAATTCGCTAAAGAAAATGAAGATTTAGCAGAATGCACCAAGGACTGGTCAAGAAGGGATGAACCACTAAAAAGGATAAGCACAGTATGTATAGTACTGGTTCTCTCACCTCCCCATATTGCTTTGCTGCTGTTATGCTCTGTAGACTTTTTGGAAAGCCAGACATTAAAAAAATTTCATCTGAATGGCTACCATTGTTGGATGCCACCATTAATGCTACTATTGTGGATTGGGCTAAGATCTTGTCTGACAATTTAGCCACGGCCATTTTGAGTTACCGGTCTAAAAGGACTATTTCTGAGAGAATTTATCCCCCTTTCTACTTATCTGCATATGTGATGGATGCAATCTATTATATTTCCAAGTTTCCTCTAATGGGTTGGAAATGGACAATTCAAGATCCCTTACCCATTCATATTTATCACAAAGAATTGTGGGATTCCAAGTTCACTCCGTATTTCTACAAGATTTGTCATGGAATCATGTTGCCTCTGTACAAAATGTTGTATGATAAAGACCCTCCAAGATTTTCTCCCGAGCGAAGGTCGATATGCTCCCTATCGCAAGATGGTTCGAAGAATAACTTTTCACATATGTCAGGGTATTCAGAAGTCTCGCTTCCCCTCATGTCTTACCTTTATATGTTCCTAATAAACTACTGGCATGAGAGATTGCTTATCAAACCTGCAGAGAAGGAGGTATGAGTAAAGAGTTGAAGGACAAGAAGAAGGCCATTTGGCCACAATTTCCTGTGGCCTGTGGGGCCTTTTCACTATTTGATGTAGGCCATGCATTCAAAGAAGTAAACAACATGTTATGTCTACGATTGTTCAAATTTCCAGGAAGACCATTCGACCCTTCTGATATTGTTAAGAATTTCACTACTGCAGTCAAAATAAAAGTGTTTTCTAAAGAAGATGATTTTTTTGATGATATTTTCCAACAGAAAAGTACACTTAAAGAAGTTCTGCATTCGGCCCAAATGCGATTCCCTCTAGCAGAATTTCAAGAATTCAAAATATACAGAGAAAGGAGGTTAGCTAATATCCCTTTGGATAAATTACGCTTGGAACCCGTGAGGGAACCAACTCCCAGTATCAGTCTCAGTGCAAGTTCAGGAAAAGACAGGTCTAAATCTAAGTCCAGGAGAGAAACGTCAGAACACTCTAAGAGGTCTCAGAGTGACCATAATAAAAGCGAAGGGTCAGTATGTTATGAAACCAGCACACAAAAAGATAGAAAAGAGAGATCAACGCCTTAGAATTCAGCCTCTTCAAGGGGGCAACCTCCTTTACATTACACAAATGAACAATTATTGGATGATTCAAATGAAAAGACCTCCTTTCTATATATAGGAGTCTAAGGGGTCATAACATAATCAGAGTCGACATAACAATAATAATGTAAGGGCACAATAATAAAAATAGTGGGCTTCTATGGGGCACAATAGTAACAATATGGGCACTACATGGGTACATCAATATAATAAGTGGGTTGTACTAATAACAATAAGGGGTTACACTAGTAGTATAGGGGCCTAACATGCCCCTCTCCTTCAAAAAGTGTTGTCCTCAATGCTTGAGTAGTTCTTGATGCTTCTGTATAAAATTCTTGTCCTCCCATGTGGAATCTTCACCAGGTAAGTTCTTCCACTTGATGAGATACTTTGAAATTGATCGATTTCATAGCTATCGGGTTCTTTTTTCTGTGACTGCTCCAGGTTCCAATATGATTTTTCCTTCCTCCTCAATTTCTAGCAATATTGTTTGAATTGGGATCTTTTGCAACTTTCGAATAAGTGGCCATACTTCTTCGTCCTTCTTCCATTCATCCCTTGCTTCGTTTATCCAATCTGGTTGGATAATAGAAATAGCACAAAACAATGCTTCCACATCCTCATCCTTAAAGAGTCTTCCCAGTCGGTAAGGTCGCCATTTTTTAAGTGCATGTAGTATTGCCAACATTTCCTTCTCATAAATAGCTTGCTTGAGATGTAGCAATAAAAATACCCAATCACCTACATCAAAACATTTTTCACTACGATGTTGATCTACCTGTTGTTTCATTTTATTTTGCACCAAAGTGGCGTTATCCTTTAAAAGTTGGAGAACTTGTTGTTGATGCTCGATGTGATCTTTCACTGCTTTAACCTTTTTCATCTTGATATGTTTGTCTATCTCTAGAGTTTGAGGAGTGGTAATTTCTTCCAATCCTTTACAAGATATGGTTGGATTCATTTCTTGATGCTTGATGTTATCTTTCACTTCTTGAACATTTTTCTTCTTGATATGTCCTTCTATCTTGATAGTTTGAGGAGTGGCAATTTCGACCAATGAATTACAAGATATGGTTGGATTCATTTCTTCTTTCTCGATGTGATATTTCACTTCTTGCACCTTTTTCTTCTTGATATGTCCTTCTATCTTGAGAGTTTGAGGAGTGGTAATTCTTGCCAATGCTTTACAAGATATGGTCTGATTCATTTCTTCTTTCTCTAGGGTGGGGTCCTGGCATATATCTTCTTCTTTTGATGTTTCTTGATCCTTTTCTTCCTCCACTTCATATTCTATATAAAATAATTTCTTCTCAGCACACTTATGACCTTTAGTGCATTTGCTATCACAATTGTAACAAAGCCCTTTTTCTCTTTTTTCTTCCAATTGTTGTGGTGTAACCCTTGTAGGTTGTGGAAGGCTAGGAGAAACAACACTTCCATCTTTATAGTTGTGAAGGGTATGCTTCCTGGTTTCCATAATTTTGCTTTCCATTATGTCACAAAGCCCTTTTACTCTTTCCAATTGTTGTGGTGTTGCTCTAAAGAAGGTGTTGCTCTTTGTATCCTCATAATGTGCTATCATTTCCTCCATGAAAACTGACCACGTAACAAGTAGTTTACGAGAACAAAGCCCTTCATACCATAAAAATTGATCCAGTTATAAATATGAAGATGCAATATATACCTTTTGTAATAGTGGTACACCATGTAGATTGAAATATTGCTCCATCTGAAGTATCCAATTTACCGGATCCTTGCCATCAAACTTCCTCATCTTGCTTTTTCTTGATTTTAGGAGCTCGATCTCGAAACGACTGTAACTCTGTACTTTAGGATCTTTAAGTTCTAAAATTGAAACCTATAGTAGCCCTTTCTGTCCTCTTTCCAATGCCACCAGTCTGATCTAAATTGGATTCTCCAAGGAAGAGTTATGCACAATCTCCCAAGATGACCTGATTATAGACTAATTCAGTAGATCAAACTTGTACGACGTGCCACGAGTCACTGTTTCGACTTTTGGATCTGAAAAAGATATACAAGAAACTACAGTCCATCCTCTTTCTGTACCTTCTTACGAAATTTCAATCCGATGCTCAAAGAGAAAGTTATGACGATTTTCCCCAGGTCACCTGTTTGGAATGTAATTCAGGAGTCTGCAAGAAGACCAACTTCCTCAGATCGTATCTCCGCAAATTTAGTGCGAAAAGCTCTGGCATTCGGACCCAAGATTCAGCGCGACTTATTCTCAAATGGGTTTTTTTTTTAGCTTCTGAAACATCGTAGAATAAAAGTTATAGTGAAAATTCCACGATGACCTGTTTGGAGCAGTGAAACCCTAGAATCCAAAGCTCTGATACCAAATGTTATGAAACCACCTCACAAAAAGATAGAAAAGAGAGATCAACACCTTATAATTCAGCCTCTTCAAGGGGGAAACCTCCTTTACATTACACAAATGAACAATTCTTGGATGATACAAATGAAAAGACCTCCTTTCTATATATAGGAGTCTAAGAGGTCATAACATAATCAGAGTCAACATAACAATAATGATGTAAGGGCACAATAATAACAATAGTGGGCTTCTATGGGGCACAATAGTAACAATATGGGCACTACATGGGTACATCAATATAATAAGTGGGTTGTACTAATAACAATGAGTTACACTAGTAGTATAGGGGCCTAACACAGTAAGGGATACTGCCCAGTCTAAGGAGCTCCCAGAACAACAGGTTTTGACCTCTCCACAGGTATATCCTCCCCCTCTCATCGTCCAACCACCATCAGTCAGAATTGAGTTGGATAAAGAATGGGAGACATTCAATTACTTAATCAATATTGAGGGACAGAGCACAAAAACACCTGAGAGTAATGTACAGACGGTGAATGATGTAATCACAGGAACAATCAGCAATGTCTCAGAAATGGAAAATATTCCCATTACCCCATCCTTTGAACTTATGCTCAAAATAGAGGAAATTCCCCCTCTCGATGTATTTTATAGCCCGCAGCATAAGGCTGTGGTGAGAAGACAAAGAAAGAAAAGGAAATTGGAAAGCGTGCTTTCTCATGATGCAGAACAATTAGACATCCTTTGGCAAGATCCTACCACTGATCCTACTAAAAATCTCACTAAATTATCTCAGATCGCAGGAGCATATGCTTCTGCGACCATTGATAAAGCATCTGAGGTACAGCAAATACTGAAAGAAAAAGAAGATCAAATACAAGTTTTGCAGCAACAGCTACAACAAGCCAGTGCAAACAGCGAAGCACAGAAACAGCTTGAAAAACTACAGTAGGACTTTCAACAGATGCAGATAGGATACCAGAGCAGTTTGGCCGAAAGAGAAAAATAATTGCAAGTTATGCAAGAGATGCACAAGGATGATCCTAAGCTTACAAAATTCATCATAGAATCAATTTCCTTAAATGATCAACTGCTACAGCAATAAGAAACATTGTGCCAAAGAATATCACAGTGGAGCTCTTATTGTGAAACAAGTGACAGAATTACTAATCAAGTCATGGACTTACAACATGATTACGATTTAATTGATAGAAGAGTTATTGAATATTTGGCTTGGCAAGAAACAGAGGAAGGGCAAAAGGCAGGCGCACCAATAATCAATGACACCCACAAAGAAATGCTCTTTAATAAGTGGGATGCACAGATCAAGAAAGCAGAACAAGCGACAGAAGAAGCAGCCACAGCAGCAAATAATGTCATTGACTGCATCAATGAAAATTTACACAGGGAAAATCTGATCTCAGAGACCACTCCAGGATATCTACCAAATGTACAGCATCTACAAACAAGCTGGAGACAGAAGGCTCAAGAAAGGGCAGAGTCAATCAAAAGGTTAACCAAGTTGAATTGGGATTCTTACTGGACGTACTTGGTAAAACCACACAGCCAGTGCATGACTCTCAAATGTATCATCAATTCTGCCGAGAAGATGGCGCCAGCTCTTACTGATTCCGTTTTCGCAGGACAGCTAAAGTCAGAAGTCGGTCAGCCAACTCTCCTCAAGCAAATGTTGAACGTTATTTATTTATGGTGATAGCTATTTATTTATGCTTAATATATGAGTATCTTATTATGCGATATGTTTTTCACAACTGTTTCATGTAACTTTTTATACGAAATGGTTTATATTTATTGAATTCTATTCTCATAGCAGTTGAATGATCTTTATTACCAACTATTATTTGAAATCATTTTATATCGCATAACGGAAAGATTACATCCCGGGTTAGTTTAAAATTAGATATTTTTTTTTATTAGAATACAATTGCATGTTGTTAGATTAGATTTAGAATAAAAAGCATTTTACTTAGGAATCATTAGGAAAGAAATGTCAATTCTTAACACACACACACATATATTGGGAAATTGGTCCCATATCCCCAGTCGGACCCACTATACCAAACAGAAAAGGAGCTGCTAACTAAGGTCCGGACCGGGTGGGTATCTCCCTTTGTTGTAGACTCGATTTTCGGGGCTTCAACAAGTCCGCAGTGGTTTCCTGGTACATCATGAAGCAGAAATTTGTGGTGCTTAGCTCGGCAAAAGAAGAATGCATGGTTGCAAGTCAAGCAATATGTGAGGCAAATAACTTAGAAAACCTCCATCAACACTTCTCCTTTTAATATGGTTTATGGAAAAGAAGTTTTCTTACCAACAAACTTAGTTATTCCCTTATTTGCCTTAGTTCAATTCATCGAAGAAACTCCTTCCTCGTCTATGCAACTTAGACAATTACAAATCCTTAAACTTGAAGAGAAACAAGAAAAAGCTAGAATTACCCATGCACATCATCAGCAGTTAGTCAAAGCATCCTTTGATTCAAAATCTGTATCTTCAAAAAATTTCCAACTTGGAGACTTAGTGTTAAAATGGGATAAATCCCACGAAGAGAACGGCAAGCATACTAAGTTCCAACGAATGTGGCTTGGCCTATTCCAGATTTTCGAGCTAATAGGCCCATCAACTTTTCTATTACAAGATTTAGCAAGTAAGAGAGAACCTCTACCTATTAATGGGAAAGTCCTAAAGAAATATTTTCCATAGAAGTTGATCTCTTCTGATCACTGTATAGTATACTCTTTAATTAATTTTCTTTTGAAATAATAATACAAGTTGAAAACATTTACGTTTGGTTTTACTGAAGGATAGCTTCTCTTTTTAATTTTGTTTTTTGCTTGTATAAGTAGGATTGGTTATGAAAATTAATCTTCATTCATGAAATAAATAGTTGAGTGCTACAGCTCCAAAATTGCCTGTTTTTCTTCTAAATAATCCGATCTTTGATAAAACTTAGCTTCAGAAAGAAATTTTCTTTACATCAGTTAGGAAAAGTATCACTAACAAAGAAAAGTTTCTCTGCGAAAAAGCATCTTTAAACTATACGATTGTCGTCCAGAAACTCTTAAGGAGCCAATGATTTCCCCCACTTAAGTAGCTTTCAATTTTAGAGTGTAATTCTAAAATATACTTTAAACTTAAAGGATATAAGGTCTCATCAAGAGCTGGCTTACCATAATCATAAGATTATAACTAACTGACATTACCAATACTGAATATCAAAACAAGGTAATGGCTTGAGATTGATTAATCAAAAGACAAGGGGTCTCATCAAGAGCCAGCGTGTTCAATTCAGTTACAAATCAAGTGAATGGAATTGTCAATTTTGGCCACCAAACCAAGACAATGTCCTTTAAGTAATAAAAGAAGAATGAATTACTTTATAAAATAAAGAAAGCATCAAGTATACTAAAGAATTTATCTTTAAAGTTGCATTCTTACTTAAGTGGGATACTAAATCATTGTTGGGTAACAGGTAACCCTGTCGAGGCTATGAATGCCTGCTGGCAGCAGAGGCTCTACCTACGACAAATGAGTATATCGAAACTACTCTAACAAGATTCTTTTGCTTTTATCTTTATAACCAAGTAATGACTGATGTAGGTAAAATGACTATCTGTGAGAAAATGGCAATCAAAAGAAAGATAGTTAGAGCAAATGTTGTTTATTGATAACCTAGCAGTACTACTTACCTTGTATTCCATGCAATTTAGTTTTATTTTCAAAACTATCTTTATTTTAGAAGTTTTAAAAAATTCAAAAAACTCTCAGAGATAATTGGTTCTTCCAAGTGAATCTCCAATTGTTGTGCTTGTCAACAACCCCCCATTTATTAACGTTAGTAGTAAAATATTACTTTAATAAATGGGGACCCTTTCAAAAAATGTATATACCCAAAAAATCAATCCTAGCATGTAGGTATTTCTTTTATTTTTTAGAATAAATCAAGATATCAAACAAGACCTATAAAACCATTAAAATGCTATTTTTTTCATATTTAGCATGAAATGCATCACAAACGATACATTTCTAACCCACCACGATCTACGATGAAACAATCAAAAAAGCAAATCTATATTCGAAAAACGGTCATAATGTTAGAAAGTCCTTAAATCTTCTTTAAAAAAACTAAAAGTCTCGCATCGCAACATCACTGTTTATAAAAGACTTCTCTTAAAAGGTTACCCGAAGTATTGTGATCTGCGAGATTGCGATGGTATAATAGCCTTCTCGCATCGCATTTCAATCATACGACACAAGCCTCAACCTATCATAAACTGATATTGCGACCTGCGATATTGCTTTGCAAATCGCTATTATCGCAGTTTAAAGGCTCACCACCCTAGGAGATTGTTTCTCGATTTACGATGTGAATATTTATGGACATTCAAATTAAAATATAACGGATCATTAGTGGGCATTTATGAATAATTAATTGCATTTGTGTGTGAAAGGTCATTTAGAATGATTTGATATCTTCTTATGTGATTTCAAATAAAACACCTTTATCACCTTTACTGGTTTTCTTCATCGATTCATTCCTATGTTCAATATCATTTTTATCCGATAAACTGTTCCTCTTGAAACTTTCAGGGAAAAGCTGCAGAATAGGACGCCGAAAGCAATGGTGAAGAAAGGGAAAGCAGTCGCCTCTGAGAAGTCAAAAATGACTCCTCTGTTCACGGATACTACATGTAATAAGGAAGCAGGGACATCTACATGGGAGGCTATGTATCAGTTATTGGAGGAAGAACAACCAAGGATTCTTAAGACAACGATTACAGTTGATGGGCATGATTCCTCTTACGCTTCCATAACTAAGCTTGCGTGCTCATTTCTGCACCGAATAGCCGCGCAACCAAAAATAATCCCCTATACCGACATGGTTAAGTGGATCACTGACAACGATGATATATCTGACAGAGAATTCAAACAGGAGGCGAGGAAGTTATAGGATCTTTCACTCCAGATAACCTAAGTCTTATGTACCACCTACCAGATCCACAGGTTACCTACAACAGGCAATTTGTTGAGAAATTCGTCAAAGAAAATTAAGACCCGGCGGACTGCATAAATAATTGGTCAAATAATGATGAAAGAATCAAGAAAGACAAAAATGGTATGTACGCCACCGCATATGTTTGTTCCCCTTTCTATTTTGAAGCGGCTATGCTCTGTGGACTATTTGGCAAACCCGACAGTAACAAATTGAATGGTTGCCCTTAATACATGCAGTCGTTAATGCAACAATAATAGATTAGGCACAAATCATGTTTGATAATTTAGCTAAAGCAATTATAGAGTATAGAAGGAAAAGAAGTATTGCTTCGAGGGTTTACCCTCTGTTTTTCATGTGTGCTTATGTAATGGATGCTATTTGTTTTGGTTCTAAATTCCCTCTTATGGGATGGAAGTGTACTATTCAAGATCCACTTCCTATTCACATCCACCACAAAGACATGTGGGAGTCCAATTTTGAACCACGTTTTTTCAAGATATGTCACGGGGTTATGCTTCCTATCCATAAACGAATTTATAACCGAGATGCCCCCAGATTCTCCCAAGATTCTGAGATAGACATCCTCCCAGTAGCCTGATGGTTCGAGGAAGAGACATTTACATATATCAGAGTATTTGGCATCATCGCCTCTCCCCATGTTCTCCCTTTCTATGTCCCAGATAAATTAATGGCTAGAGAGATAGCCTATCAGATATGCAGTGAAGGAGGGATGAGCAAAGCATTGAAGGAGTCAAAGAAGGCCATTTGGCCTTAATTTCCTGTGTCATGTGTAGTATTTGCATTACATGACCTTGGACATGCATTCAGGGAAGTAGATAATATGTTGTCTCTACGATTACCTAAGTTCCCCAGAAGACAATATGACCCATTCGGGATTGTCAAGGATTTTACCACTATGGTCAAAGTAAAAATATTCAGCAATGAGAGGACCCATTTGATGATGTTTTCTTACAGAAGGATACCTTTGGAGAAGTGAAGCATATGGCACAGATACTTTTTTATTGAGAGGGTCTTGAAGCATTTTATAGCTACAGAGAAAAGAGATTATCAAAGGTCCCATTGGACCAATTGTTAATTGAACCAATAAGGGAACCCACTCCCAGCGTAAGCATAGATGGTGACTCTAAGGAAAAATCTAAAACCAATTCTGGAAAGGGATCTGAGAAGTCATCAGACAATAGGAAAAGCAAGAGCAGGGAATTAATCGAGGATACAGCCTAGTCTGCAGCAAAGACAGATGAACAGACTTCGACCATTAAGCAGACTGAAACCCATACTCCCTCTATACAACTGATAAAGCCTCAGGTAATTAATTTGGAAGAGGAGTGGGATAATTTCAACAAAAAACTCAACATGAAGTAACAAGCACCGGAGACGCAAATGACACATCAACAAACAACTCCGAAAATTATAACAGGGGAAACTGTGAATACTCAAGAAATATAACACATTCCTATTACCCCCACCTCTGAGATTGTTCTAAGAATAGAATAAATCCCCCCTCTTGATGTATTTTACAGCCCATAGCACAAGGTCGTTGTTAAGAGACAGAGAATGAAAAGAAATTTGGAATCTACAACTGCTACCACTCCAGACAATGAGCTGATGGATGTCCTCTGGAAAGACTCATCCACCAACCTCACCATGCACTCACAGTTCATAGGTGCATACGCTACGATAACCATTGACAAAGAAATAGAGGTATAATTGTTGCTTAAAGAAAAAGAAGACGAAATTTTGTCACTCGAATAGCAATTACAGCAAGCCAAAACCAACCAACAAGCAGAAATACAATTGGCTAAGCTACAGCAGGAGTTCCAAAAAATGCAAATAGAACATCAAAGCAGCTTGGCAGGTAATGAGGAACAGATATAGAGCATAAAAGATCTCCATAAGGATGACCCAAATATTGATCAGTTTGTCACCGAAGCACTCGACCTCAACTCCCATCTCACACACCAAAAAGAATTCTTATGCCAAAGAATCTCATAGTGGAACTCTCACTGTGAAGCAAGCGACAAATTAACAAGCCAAGTTGTGGAAATATGACTTGAATATGATGAAATTCTTAAAAAGGTTTTAGATTTCATAACTTGGCAAAATTTTGAAAATGGGAGAAGAGTCAACATGCCCAAATTGGATGAATCACATAAGGAGATCTCATTTGCGAGTTGGAATTTTCGGCTCAAAGAGGCAGAACAGGCAACAGAAAATTCGGCAGCAGCGACAAGCAGCACCATTGAAAGGGTAAATGAAAATTTTCATAGTGCTAATCTTGTGGCAGAGACCACCCCTGGTTTCCTTCCAAATGCAAAAAAACTTGAATTACAGTGGAAACAGGCAGCAGAAGAAAGAACAAAAGCAATTAGGAAAGTAACCAGGTTAAACTGGGAGGCATATTAGCAATATCTGGTAAAACCGCATAGCGAGTGGATGACCCTGAAATGCCTAATTGTTTCTACCGAGAAAATGGTGCCAACGCTCATCAATGCCATGTTTATAGGACAACTGAAAGCCGAAGTTGGCCAACCTACACTCCTCAAGACCGTGCTAGATATTTGCGATCTGAAAGATCAAATGCAGGATTAGCCATTATGCACATTTCTATTTTTGTTTTATTTTTCTTAGATTGAGGCAGGTCATTTAAACCTCCTCAACTTTTTTTTTTTAAATCTATTTTTAGTTTCATAAGTTATTTAAACCCCTCTCGTGCATTTAGAGAGAGGTCCAGAAATTTTAGCAGAAACATTCTTCAGAACATGCACTTTTGTCCCTTTGAGGAAGTTCTGGTGAAATTAATGGAACAGGATTTATATTCTACTTGAATTTAACATCTTCTACTGAAATTGCACTTCTGTACTCTTCGATGATGTTGGATGATTTGAAAGTAGATCAATATTGCTGGAGCACATGAGTAGAACGTATTATAAATGGTACTTTTATCACTTAATTCTTTTTACTTATGCGTCAAGCAATACATTATCTTCAAGTTATTTATGTATGAAAGTTTAAATTTTAGATTGCCATTATTGCACTTGTTAGTGTCAGTATCTTCATCCCTCTGTCAGAGATCAAATCCTCTTGTTGCATTTCATATTAGGTGTCCTGCCCAGTCAGCTGCATTCCATAGGCGCATGGATCATCTGACGGTAGTGGCTTCTCCTACAGTTTCCCTCATGTCATTTACCTACTGGCTCATGTTTATTCATAAAAAATTGTATACAATCACCTTTTTTGTCTTAAAGATTGCAGAAGTATTTTCTAGAGTTTCATTGTCATTTAGGTCTAGGGTTTCATTAGGGTTTCATCAAAAAAGGTTTCAAAAAGTCCAATAATAACCAGCAGGCACATGAGGAGGTTCCAGCATCAATAAATTTCATGATCAAGTGTTCAGAGATGTGTTTTTCCTCAAAACTCTGTTTTCCGGAAAAACAAAGTATTTTTTAATTTAGGGTAAAATTTATGTAATTTTATTTCCTCCATATGTAAATCCTTTCGTCTGTAACCCTGGTCACTTTCCCTAGCCCCAGTAGCTCCAATCCCCTACAAAACAAGCAAAACACAGGTCATTCTGTTCATCACAAGCTCTAACAAAGTGAAAAAGTTTAAAACAGAGTTCAAAATAAAGTCATTTTCAAAACATTGTAAAAGTGGGTTTTGCAAACCAAAAATTTAAAAGCATCTTGTATATAAGTCATTTCTTTAATTTGAAAAGCTCATTTGCACTCTTGGAAGTAAAGCAAAGCTGTGTGAAGAGCAAGCAAGACAAACTTGGTGAAAAATCGCCCCAAGACAGAGGCGCGGCGCATTGGGCAACTGGCGCGGCGCACATAACAGGCGTGGCGCATTGGGCTATGATTTCTAGTTCAAATTTGCATGTGTGCAGTGCACATAACTGGTGCAGCGCATTGGGTTCAATGCGCAGCGCATACAGCCAGCAAGCCCGAAACCTTCAACAAATTATTCCAAATCGCCCAAAACCTGTGGATCATCATTTGTGCAAGTAGGTTGAGCCTTCATCACTACTAGTGAAACAATTTTTAATGCAATTTATGGTGATTGTCTTATGGTGATGGTTTAAAAAGAAATCAAACCCTATCTCTGGAAATCTCTCAAAGGAAATTTCTACCTAGGGTTTGAATTGTTGTTTTTTGCTACCAAGTCCATCTTTATATTCCCTCACTACTCCCTTACTCCATTTTTCCCTTGATTTCCATATTCCCTAAATTCACACATTCCTAAAACATCATCTATTCCTACTCTATTTCCCATTTCCCAAAACCCCAAATACAAATTCCCAAACCCTAGTCCTATACCAAAAACTCCCAAATCATTCCCTGATTCTCTATTTCCCTAACTAAACCCTATCCCAACAGTCCCTAAAATCCTTCATTTTTTCCCTCCCTCCATAGTCCCTCATATCACTTTTCCCTTGGTGGAAAAAGTCAAAACACATCATAAATCACCTACTTCTCATCAAGACAATTCATCCACTAGCAGAAATGGCATATGATCCCTCATATGATTATGAAGAGGAGACACACAGTGACTCACCTACAAAGGTACATGCACCCAGGAGGCCTCATAGAGGTGGCAAGAATATCCGAGAAGAACCAACCACTCTTGCTAAGTTACAGGCCTGCCCTCTTGCCATCACTTGTTTTCAGCACCAGTCCTGCTATGAATTTCGTGAGAAGGTTGCTAGCATTCAGTTTCACCATGAGTTGGCTCGTTTGTTTATGTTGCATTTACATGATGGTCAAGGTTTCACTTTCACATTAACACCAGAATCTATTTCACTACCAACCAGTATTCCTAACATTGGGGAGCAATGGAACAAGAGGCAGCAAATTGAAAGGTAGCATTATGAACCATACATAAAGCCCGGCTATTTGAGACAACTCAGCAGAGTTTTTCCTTTTCGGTACCTCAAAGATTCATATGCTCCTTTGATGAAATTGATCATGAAGTATTTCAGCTGTGAGGGCCGGTTTTCTCATTTATATGCTTATCATATCAGGCTGCTGATGCATTTTACCAGGGTGAGGATGATGAACCTCCCCTTTATGTGCCGAAACATTGAGAACGTGACCACCCTAATACAGCACAAGACTCGTCAGCAGCAGTTGAACAGTATATATCATTTTGCTCTCATTAAAATTGCGGTCATCCATCAGCTTGGCTTACAGGGCATCACTTGGGAGGACTTCATTTCTCGTGAGTTTTTCAAAGCTCCTCAAGGACCTTCAGAGGCTTTCCATGAGACAGGTGGACCTTCATATCAGCATGAGGGTCATGAGACACAGACCGCTAGCATGCCGGTGTTTATCACCTATCAGAAGGGCACTAGACAGTTGTTCATAGCAGCTAAGCGAGTATTATCTCCACCCGGGGTGGAAGGGGTCTCGCTTCCGTCATCAGCACAACAGGTTCAGGATAGAGGCAAGAGGCCACTACAAGATTAAGGACCATCAGGTGAGTGTGAGACTGATTTCATTCTCATTGAGGGTGATGATACTGATATGGGCCCGCAAAGCACAAATATCAAAGAGGTCATCCAAGAACAGCAGGGGGACATCAGTGCCTTTTCCCTCAACTTGGAGAGGGCCATGTGGACAATAAAGTATCTGGAGCAAATAAATAAGCAACTTGAGGATCAACAAGCTATGATGGAATTACAAATCATTAAAGAAAACCGGCAAGAAATCAAGAGGGCACAAGGCAAGTTGACACCCATTGAGCAAAAGGACGAGGACCGGGAATATGTGTTGGAGAAAGTGAATATTTATTTGGAGAAGTTGCTAGAGAAGGCCAATAGGGAGAAAACAATGTTGAGGCGCATGGCCTGCCATTACATGGCGAGGAATATGAGTTGCAAGGCAAGAATCAGAAACTTGAAAGGAAAGTTGAAAAGGGCATCGAGGAGGCGAAAGAAGCATGATAAAATTCAAATATTGGCATGTTTGATGAAGAAGAATCAGCCCAAATTTCAAAAAAATTGGGGCATTTTTGGAATTTTTTGCTCAAAAAACAGGAATTTTTGCTCTATGTGCCGCGCCACATGGCGCTCGCTTTTGCTAGGAGCCTCCAAATGAAAAAAAAACTCAGCATTTTTGGATTTGGCATGGAAAAATATGTTTTCCTACCAATGGCCAAGAAATTTGGACAGCTTTTGAGCCCTCAAAAAGGTCAAAAACACTCAAAAAATGACCTCACTACCCCTATTTTGACACACAGGAAGCAGTGTTGGGAGAACTGAATTTTGGAGGGGCAAATGGAGACCAAATTGGAAAATTCCACTTGGATTGGAAATTTGACAAGCATACCTTTCCATCAAGCACTCTTGGAGCGAATTTGGACACCGGGAAGGCCTTCAAAAGTGGATCCAAACAGGTGCTACGCATAGAGAATCAGGCACGGTGCATAGAGGAAATTTTGCTCAGTTTGACCAAGTATACTCTGTTTTTCGCCTAGATTTTGCCAGTTTGACTTTTTCACCTTATTAATGTCAAATTTGTGATGTAATTTAATGTACATTGATGGATCATGATGTAAATATGTCAAATTTTCACTTATGGAGGTAGATTCATCTGTTAAAAAGTTGTTTGAAATTAAATGAATCAGTTCCCTTGTTTCTAGAGGCATGTTGTTCCACTGCCTAATTTCTAGTTCTTAGTTTAGAATTAGTTGGAACAGCTCCTAAACATATGAGCTCGACCCCTAGAGGCTAGGATGAGCTATGGTTTGTCTATATTATGTTGTTTTTTAGTCATTAGCATGGTTGGACTTTTGAGAAAGTCTTGAGCTTCATTGTACACTCATATCAGCATTTTGGCTAAGGAATTGAGACCAAGATTTGCAGCACTGTTTGGGATCTCTGTGGCATTTTGTTTTGGTACAGTGCTTTTCTCTGTAATTGTGAATTTATTTATGTGATTGTATGCCATTATCTCTCTTATTTCTTCTCAGCTAAATCAAACAAGAGTGTAAGTAGAATCTGTTATGCTCCTATACCAATAGGTGTCATATTTCATGATTGACTTGATTAGCTCAGGAATATGTACATACCTTTTCTTGTTGCAAAGGTTTCCCATATTGTCAAAAAATTAGAAAATTTAAAAAATGTAAAGAGGGTATGCCCTAAAAGAAAAATCAAAGGGTGAAAAGATAAATGGTCAAAAGAAAAAAATGAAAGAAATGAACCCCAAAGGAAAAGGACCAGGAAAGTGTGCAAGTCCAAATGCCACTACTATTTCATGTTCTGTAAATAAAGTTTCATGTACAGCTTGTGGAACTCTTTGTCACAACTGATGAATGGTCAAATACTTCAATCTTGGCCAGTTCATGTTTGAATTTCCTGTTTAGAAATAGAGAATAAAATCTGTCCAAACTGTTTAAACTTGGCAGATAAGTAGATAGGTAGAGAAGCAAAGGAGCTCAACAGTTTAATCTGAGCCCTTGGAAGAAATAAGTGCAGATCTAGATAGGCTTATCATGCTAAGAAAAGAAAATTGATGAGGGTTTGCCAGTCCAAATGCACCCAAAAAGAAGAAAAAATGTTAGGTACAGTAGGCTGGGTAGGCAGTTTTGGTGTTGCAGAAAGAAACTTGTGATAAGTTTTGTCTCTCAGAATGATTAAATCTTACTTCTATCACAGGTACCATGGCAGAAGCTTGATTAACTCCCCCTTCATCTTTTCCGAAATCACTGACTAATCTCCCCCCAAAGACATTGAGATCTGCTCAATATCCCCAACTCACTTCATCTCATTTCATAAAAAGCCTAATTAAAACCACATTCTTACTTTAGGCAAAAAGCCACATTTCTTATGTAAATCCCTGTTTTCCCTTTTTGCCTAAGTTTTCCAACATTATACTTAGCGCCCAGTTACTTTAAAAAAGGTTTCATGTTAACAAACTAACATTTATTATATAAATCCCTCGTATAAGTTACCCATTCCCATATTATTAATACATTAAAATCCCTATATTCTAATATTCCCGCCCTCGGTTGATATACAACCATATATCTATTTATCGGGATTTAAAGGTTTATTTGAAACTTTTAAAGACCTAACCCGCCGCACCCGCAAGAATTAATTAACATCTGGTTAATTAATAACTTAAACCACAACCTTATAACCAATAAGATTGTGCTTGACATCGTTAATTTAACGTTAATACGAGCGGGCCCCCGCGCATTAACCCCCCTCCAGCTCCATTGACCGCCAACCGTTAGATCTCGGCCCTCGCATCCAATGGCTGAGATCTATATCGCGACCCCCTCCACCGCCGAAGTTTACTGCCTGGGGAAAGGGTGGTATTGCGCCCGTACTCAAGACGCGTGTCGGCCTCCTGCCTTGTTCGCGGCCCTCCCCATCAAAACCACTTTAGCTCATAAGCGGTGCGGGGTGAAACCACTTACCGCCCTCCCGCTAACCCCTCGCTGACATCACCCTCTGTACCCTCCACTACGCGACAAAGTGTCCCGTCATGATGACGTCATCTGTTCATTAAACGCCAAAATCACCCCGCCAAACCAAAATTTCGCTAAAAAACATAAGAAAAGGTCATTTTTGTTATTTTTCTCTGCGAGTAGTCTTCCATGCAAATTACGTCCGGTTGATTGCGCAAGCGTACAGTCCGCCACCCTACCAGAGAAACCACAGCAACGCGCTCTTCCATCAGTCATTTCAACCTGCAATTGCACAATTCGTCTCCTTAAGCCAGGTATTTATCCATTCGACCAGTTACCTTGTAAATTCCGCTTTTCGACTGAAATTTCTACCTGTGAAACCAAACTCGAGTCAAGAGCAGTCTGTTTAGCCCACAAAAACACTCCCAGACCTACTATTCAGTGCAATTCTCCACAACAATTCTAAATTCCAGTTTGAAAACACAAGAACCAAACATGGAAAGCCCTGTAGCCCTCAATGTCGCACCCATCAATGCACCCCATAAAGACTTGAAATTTCTACACTTAGCCGACAAAGATTTCCAAATAAAAGACTTAACTGGTGACAAGAATCATCTGCAAAGCTTTTGCCAAATCAAAGACAGCCATCTAAGCAACTCTGACATTTTTGGACTATGGGAATCAAACCTTCCCATGTACTTTCTTCCCTCAGTCCATGTCTTCCCAGACATCATTCACCAGTGCTGTGCCAATTATGACCCTGTTCATAGAGCTATTATGTCTCCTTCCAACACTATCCTTTTCTCCATAACTACTGAATCCATCAATGATATGTTACATTTTCATTCCACCAAGCCTCTAGCTCCTCTTTCCATGGGACTTTTGCTTGAAAAAGCTTCTCAATTGCCCAACTCAAAGATAACTCGCATTGCCCAGATGTTCATGGTATCAACACACCAACCTACAAGCCCTCCTCCTTATTTGCGCACCTTTTTCACTGAGACTGGAAAACTCATTCTTGACATGATATCCTTGATTGTGGGATTTAGATCCAGTGAATTTGTGGATGATATCACCCTGGTTCTATTATCTATCTTTACTCCAGAACAACTCCTTGCTGTCAAGTATGACTATGCCACTTTCATTGCCAATAAAATCCATGCTCATTTCATGAATTTGGAGAGGAAGGTGTCCAAGGATAATTTTAGGGGCGAATGTTCACCCTTTGGCGAAATTAAGGGGTTTTAAATTTTTAGTGGGCGAATATTTTGTATCATAGTACATTTTTACAAATCACCTCAAATAGCCCACCTTATTTTAAGGGAGAGGGTAAAAAAGGTAAATTTAGCCCTTGAAATTAGGACTTACAACCTTCCATTCGCCCATTTTCAAGAATAGGTTTTATTTAAGTGAATCCTATGGGCCAAATACCATATTTATAAAAGAGGTATGGTAAATTAATAAAAATATAAATAAATGAGAGGTATGGTAAATAAATAAAACATTTTTTATATTTACTCCATAAGTCACCTTATATACATGTAAGGGTGTAAACAAATAAAAATATAAGTAAAGTGGAGGTATGGTAAATAAATAAAACGTCTTTTTATACTTACTCAAAAGGTATGGTAAATAAATAAAAATATAGATAAACTAGACGTATCGTAAATAAATAAAACCTCTTTTTATATTTAGTCCATAACCCTCGTTCTATTTATGAAGACTCAAGAAAGAGGTTTTATTTAAGTGAATCCTATGGGCCAAATACCATATTTGTAAAAGAGGTATGGTAAATTAATAAAAATATAAATAAACGAGAGGTATGGTAAACAAATAAAATATTTTTTTATATTTACTCCATAAGTCACCTTATATTTACGAACACTCAAAAAAAGGGTTATATTTAGGTGAAACCTATGGCCAAAATACTATGGGACAAATACCATGGACTAGATTGTTATTAATACCATGCAAAAAACCATTATTAACCCTAATATTAGAATTAATAAAAATAAAAATGGCATATGGTATTGACCCATGGTATTCACCAAAATGGCACATGGTATTGACCCATGGTATTCACCTGGAATGTAGCCTATTTAAATGGGGGAATTAAACCAGCATGTAGCCTATGCTAAGATTCACTAGGACTTTACAAAGTTTTATTATTTAGTGAAAGACTCGCCAAGATCTTAAATAAAAATGGCACATGGTATTGACCCATGGTATTCACCAAAATGGCACATGGTATTGACCCATGGTATTCACCTGGAATGTAGCCTATTTAAATGGGGGAATTAAACCATCATGTAGCCTATGCTAAGATTCACTAGGACTTTACAAAGTTTTATTATTTAGTGAAAGACTCGCCAAGATCTTACAAGATTTTATAATTGAGTAACATATTCGCCATGCCTGGTGAGAGATTCGCCAAAAAATTATATATACATATTATATTATTGATAAAATCGCCTTCCATTTTTCCTATATACCATGGAGATTCGCCCATTTATTATATTTATAAATTTAGGGGGGGTTCTTAAAATTTTCCCTGAAGGTGTCTTCAAATACACATCTTATATATACCATTTGTTGTTATATTATCAGCCAGACAGCTTTCCATTTCCCATCAGGAAATTAGATTCAAAAGGAAACCGGAGGTCTGTGATCTTTTGGAGCTCAATCTTCCATGACTGTGACTCCCCTTATACCTATAGTGAATTCATTGACTTATTTGTACACCCAGCCTCCACTCTGTTGATAGGAGCTCCCCCTCCTAGAATTTCTGGTGATATGAAGAAGATTTTGCAGCTTTCCAAAAACTACAGAATAGGTGACTGGTACCTCTACCAGAATCACACAGAAATCAGAATATATGGATGTCAACTTTGCCCCTTCAAGTTGCCTAGATATGTGCCCATGAGGTTATTTGCATTAGAATATTTTAGGCAGCTCATCCATGCAGATTTAACCCACTTTTGTAATGTAAAGAAGAAGGCTCAGCTGAGAATAAAAAACCAGTTAGGCCCTTATGTTATCCATGATAGGGATGCATGGAAAGATGTTGAACAGATCTTAGAAGACCACCTCAAATTGAAGAAGAGTTTTGGGTGGGTGCCATATGATCCATGTAGTTTCATAAATGACAGAAGGGTAAGGTACAGGCTGTCAGTATACATACATCATAGGATCCCAGAAATTGAACAGTATGCAAATCAAGAAGAATGGGTGGAAGGGACCTTAGTTGAAGAAATTACTGAACAGGAAAAAATGGAAAAAGCTATGAAAGATCTTGAAAAAACTCTTGACCTGGACTCTTTTGGACAGGTATCTTTCAAGCTGCCTCAACAACCAGCAGTTGGAACATCTTCTGCTGGAACTTCTCAACAGCCTGCACAGAGAACCAGCACATCAATCACAGGCACCTCAAAGGGCAAAGAAGTGGAGACTACAGAGCAGCCAATAATGACCGATCAGCCAGGGGGGTCTAGAGAGCAGGAACAAGTGCAAATTCCTCCAGCCCAATCTAAGGCAGCTGAAATCCCAGCTCTACAAACTCCTCTAAATGAGGAAAAAGGCAAGAAGAGAGACAGAGAAGAGGCCACACCTATCAGTGGACCTGCAGAGCAACCAGGTGCAAAGAGGCAGAGATTGGATCCTCTGTTAGAAGAGGAAATCATTGAAGAAACAACAGACAGCCTAAGAGGTGAGAGGGTAATCAGCCAACAGACTTCCCCAGTGGTAGATACATCAACTAGCTCACATAGGCAAGAGCTAGAAAGGCAGCATAGTGTTGAGGTGTCATCTACCAGGCCACAAGGCAAACAGCCCTCTGACATCAAACGGACCTTCACAGAGATAAAGGCCAGGAATGATCCCGTGAGAATTGAAATTTATAATCAATACTTAAAAATGGCCCCCTCAACCCAGCAAAGATTGATGTCTGCATATGACATCAAAGAAGGCAAAATGATCATGAGTTATTTTAAGCCGAAGGTGCAGCAACCCCAGTCTACAGCAGATTATATCAGGACAAACTTAGAGGTCCTAGCTAAAGATATTCACCCCTTGGACCAGATTGAGCTCCACAAGCAGACTGGAGAAATGGTTTATTCTACACTGGCTGACAAAGCAATGCTGGCCCACCAGTTGCAGAGTTCCTTAGACAACACAACTGCTCAGTTAGATTGGGAAAAAGCTTCTTTTGTGGCGAAAGATAATAGAATCAAATCTTTGGAGGTGATCATCATGGATCTAGGACATGATCCCAAATATGCCAAGGGCATAAAGGCACTAATCAAGAAGAAGGAAGAGGACATTGCTGCCCTGAGGAAACAGTTGAAGCTACCTCCTTCAAGACACCCTCAGACTGCAGAAATCATAGAGAAAAAATCAGAGGAGGACATGATGGACCTGCTCATGAAACTCAATGAAAGACTGACTGATACTGAGCAGGCACTTGAAAAAGCATTAAAAGAGAAGCAGGGAGAGTCGACCTCCCAGCCTCCTGAGGTAATTCCTACAATTACAAGTGCAGTCCCCTCAACAACTGGAGCAGCATTGGCCCCAAGTGTCCCAGCAGCTACAGCAACAGTAATCACAGGTACAACATCAACAAGAGAAGCACCAGGCAGTAGCATAGGTATGAGCACAGAAGAGTTGATAAAAGCCATGGAAGAATTGAAACTTCAAGTGTCAGAGCTAAAGCAAGTAAAGGAGAAATTGGCAAAAATAGAACAAAGTTATGATAAATCCAAAAATAATGTGGCAGAGAAAACAAGAGAGGTTAAAGCATTACAGAACAAAGTCAGAACATTAGAAAAGGATCTCACTATGGACAAGCCTCTAGCAGAAATCAAAGGAATCCTTTGGACCAACATCACTCAATCCCTTAGTGATGTTTGGCCATCTATCCAAACAATTTATGAGCAGATTGACTTGGTGAATGCAACACATGGTGAAATCCAAAAAGCAAGAGCTTTATTAGGACAAATGCCTGATCAAGCCAACAGGCTCATTCACTTTTTGAATTATAGAAACAGAGAACAGCTGGAACAGCTTGGCATCCCAGACAGAACAGGCACCATTTTGGATATCAAAAGAGTTCTAACCAAGAAAACTCTAATGCAGAATTTAGAAAAAAGATGCCAGGATATGCAAGTAGAAATCAATTCTTTCATTCAAAGATTTACAATTTTGCAGGACAAAGGGCTGCCAAGTCTTTTAGGAAATAATGACAGGTTAATGAGACACACAGATTATGTACATAAGTTAAACACATATGTTGTTGATCAGGTTAATTCATCAACAAGTGCTTCAGGAGAAAAAGCACTTCCCTCAGGCCAAAGTCTCTATGATAAATTGGAGAATTTATTTTATATTGAACATGAAGTAAAACATTTGTTTCAGCTCCAGCCCAATTTTGTTAGATATACAGAAGCTGATGAAACACTGAGGAAACTTCAGAGGCATAAATTTCCAGATCAACAATGGTGGGAAGACATGTTGGGGATTTTGTGAATATATCTCGGGTAAAATGTACATTCTGAGCTATTTTTCCATGATATAGATAAACAGAGCTAAATGAGGCTTGAACGTGACAAAGTGTATCTGATCAAAGTCAAATAAAGTCCAGCCAAGACGGGACAGCCAACCCAGAGTTTCAGTGGAAAACAGCCATGAACCGACTCGCATAACCTACCTCTGGTACATCCAATAGAGACGGAGCGGCCAGCACAGCATCAAATTTATTGTCTCCCTATTTCCGAGACTGTTCGTCTCTATCTCTTGTAAAAGAAGCATTAATTATCATCAGATATTATCTTCTTCAGATATTTTGATGTTTTGTATAAATACCCCCCCAAACGAAGTATTTGGGGTTGGTTGATGGGTGTTCATAGCTTCTGACTGTAATATTGAATTTTTCTGGAATAAAAGGTTGTTGGAACCATTTTTGTCTGACTTACTGAATGAGGAATTGATGTCGAGGACCATGCTACAGAATTCTTGAATCATCTTATGGATCAATAAGTCTCTTCTAACTTGTGTTTTACAGTTTCTATGTCTATTATATCGTCTATGTTTCATGATCTCAATAATAAAGAAAGAGAATAATTCAGAATTTGCTTGACTGCACTCTGTCTTCAATCTTTGTTGTTTTCTATGTTTTCTTTAGAATTAGAATAAATAGTAAATTCTTAGTTGCTCATGTTTCCCCCGATTCTTTCATTTTGAATATTTTCTAAGGAATTCTTAATTGCTCCTTAGCAGTAATCATCCATTTTCCCTCTGTCAAATATGATGAAGGATTCTTAACTGCCCTTCACCATTGACACCATTCCATCTGATTTCGGCCTATGAATTGTTCCATATTTGAGTACCTTTCTCTGTGATACCATCCTCAGTTAGAAACTGAATCCAGAAAGCTATCCTCCTTTGACTCCATCATGCCCAATAGACTGAAACTTTTCAGTTTTACCTCACTGTTCTATTGAATCTCCATTTCTCCAACCAAACTCAAAACAAAATCCTTGTACTTCATAACTAGCCTAACACATATCAAAGCAAAGCTAAATCATAAAGAGAGAGCCCTCTCTGGATGCAGATTGGATAGAATCTGTATCTAAAAGATTGGTTTGTGGTTACCTCGGCCGTATTCCCTTTCTTACAACTTTGGGAACAACCAGAGTGATAACATCATTGGCGACTCCGTTGGGGAACTAAAGATTTGTTTGTTATTTTTGTTTATTTCATAAGCCACAGATGGAGCCTGAAGTTTTCCAAGCAGCCTTTGAAACTGCTTTTGCTATGCAATTGCAGCAGTAAATAAACATTGCTTTAGTCTATCTCCAATATAGTTTATGTGTTAAACAGTTGTCCCAAATACTTGATCAGTTCCTTGTTTCAGTAAATCTTTAGGGAAGTTCATAATCCCTTACATCTAAAACTTCCTAGAAGATACTGTCAAAAGTTGTATCCTTCAAAATATTCCAAGAAAAACCAAAAAATATACTCAGAAACTGGCTCGAAAGAAGGTCTGTTACACTAGATCAAATACTGATCCAAATCCCCCACCTGTGTTTGAAAATCCTAATCGGATTCCCAGGATCCTTAGAAACCAAGAGAGCTAAGAACATTCTGCTAGTTCACACCTTGACACACATCAGCAGAACCCTATCCAATCTGAGCTTACTCCTGGAAAAGCACCAAACTATTCTGCCATTGTTGTTGCTTCTCCTAGTTCACCATCAGCACTTCAAACCATTCTTCGTACTACTCCATCTACAGCATATATTTCCACTGTTATCCCTGCTCTTCTAGCTGTCACACTTATCCCTGCAAATATGGAAAACCGTTATGCTCCCCTGCAATTACCTGCAAATCCAAGGGCTATGCCTCAAGATTATCAAAACAAAGCTAAATTATAAAGAGAGAGCCTTCTCTAGATTCAGATTGGCTAGAATCTGTATCTAAAAGATTGGTTTGTGGTTACCTCGGCCGTATTCCCTTTCTTACAACTTTAGGGAACAACCTGAGTGATAACAGAATCCATTGAAATTGCAGTGCTCTACTTGAGGTTTGCTTTAGTCTTTGATGTTTTCAGCTGTTTGGAGAGGATCCATGAGTTTTCTTGCCCTCTTCAACTCCTCACCTATCTAATCCTTCCATCTCATTCAATTTTAAGTGCCAAAAACAATTGTCTACCTTTCCCCATTGAGATCTCTGCAAGACTGAGCCTCATTCCCCAGACCCAAAATCTACCTTTCCATCTGAGCCAACAAAAACATCATTTTATTCAATCAAACTTTTTCACACATATATCTAGCCTAAGATTAGTGTTTCTATTAGTCATATCAAGCCCTCATTGATCATAATTTGCTGAGATTGACCTTGAGAGAGCCCTCTCCCGACCTGGTAGGGCTAGCTACCAGGTTAAGCGTGGTTTGATGTTGGCCCTGGATCCTACCTTCCTCAACCTAAGGTAAATCTAAGCACTAACAACACTATTGTATGATGATGATTTATAGTTTATGCTAAATACATGAATGATTTTTATGCAATATATCTCTCATATCGTTTCGGCTAACTTTTTATGCAAAACGATCATTGTTAAATGGATTCACTTCTTATCGTAATTGAATGATCTTTTTTATCAATGGCTTTCAGATATCATTTTAGATCGCATATATCGTGTTACTCCCGGGATAGTTATAGTTAGATAAATATTTTGATTAGGACAAACTACACATGATTATTAGTTAAATTAGATTAGTTTGAGGCTAGGTATTACTCTAAAAATATCAAAACATCATCCCATTAGCAAAAGCATAAAAATAGATTGGGAAACTGGTCCCATCATCCCCAGTCGGAGCCACTATTCCAAATGGAAAAGGAGTTTTCCCAAGGTACGGACCGGGTGGTTATCCCCCTTGTTGAGGCAACGACTTTTGAGCCTTCAACATATTTGGCACTAGAAGGAGGGCATGACTATGAATGGCAAGTAAATCTAAATCTACAGGCCATTCTAAGAGTAAAACTCCCTCATCATCACCTCCAACTTCTCGTTTGCATTCTAAATCTCCTATTCCCAAGCAAGAAGTTGAAAAGAAAAATATAGAGCCCACTGCTAAAATCCTAAACAAGTCAGGAAATTCTTCTTTTGAACCCCCTAAGTACAATCTCTGATCCACAAATTGCAGGGGATTTCAATATCTCAAGAATAATCTAAGTTATCCCAAGGCAGTGTCACTTCTCAATATATCCCATTGTAACCGCTAACTAGAGCATAGAGTGAAAAACTTGGAATCCCACCATTTGAATTCCCTCTAACAAGTCGTAAAAGGGATAAGAAGACACCATCAGAATCTCAAAGCGAGTTTATTTCATCATCATCGTCCATTCCATCCATATCATTGCAAGGTCACACACCTGCTTCCCAACTCCAGATCATGATTCACATAGGTACAGGAGTTGCACCATCCTCTACCCAATCACCTTCAACCACTGCTTCACCCTCTTCTACTAATATCCCAACAATGGCACAATCACCTTCAACCACTGCTTCACCCTCTTCTACTAATATCCCAACAATGGCACAATCACCTTCAACCATTGCTTCACCCTCTTCTACTAATATCCCAACAATGGCACAAAACCAACCTCAACCAAGGCCATGGACCAACCCAGGAGCTGTTAGAATGGCTAGACCTTTGTCCCAATTGCCAACACATCCAGAAAAATGGTTACCTAAATTTAACCCTGATAATGGCCTATTAGCTAAAGAACATATAAATAATTTCATGTTGTCCATTAATTTGAATGGAGTAACAGAAGAAGATGTAGTTGTAAGATTATTCCCATATACTCTACAAGGAGCAGTAGGATCATGGTACTTTTCATTACCATCAGGCTCTATTAATAGCTGGGATGCTTTTCAAAAGAAATTTTTAACTAAATTTGGAGATGATAGGTCTACAGCAACTTTGATAAATGACCTCTCCAATTTGAAAGCTGAACCAAAAGAAACCATTAAGGACTTCAACTCACGTTTCAATAAGTTATTGAATAAAATACCTACGGCATCCAAGCTTAGCGAGGAGGTCTGAAATGAATGGTACATTTATGCTCTACCTCCAAACACAACCATCTTCATTGATAGAGCTTCCAAACTAACGTTAGCAGAAAATATGAAAGAAGCAATAGCTGTTGAAAAACAGATCTTGGCCGTAGAAAATAAAAACGCATTAGAGGAAAGAGAATCCAAGAAAGTAACCTTTAGAGATGATTGTAGGAAAAAACCACCAAAGGATCCTTTTGATCTGGAAGGGTTACAAAAAGTCCTCAAGACCATGTCTAACGAAATGATTGACATAAAAAAGCAAGTAGCATAATCTTCTTCCAAGAAACCTTTTAGACCATATAAAAGGAATGCCCCAACCAATCCTAAACCTCCAAATGCTATATCGAACGTTGAATCAAATGGAGATGATTGAAGAACATACCGATGATGAAGAAATAATGGAATTACAAGGAATGTGGGATTTTATCCTTCCAAATGAAGAGGATCAGGAAGCACTACATGTTGCCACTAGAAGCAGAAATCAGCTTGATCCACCTCAATCAAGTTCAAAACAGAAAACTTCAATGCCACCTCCTAGAGATAAAGTCGTAGGTAAGAAATCTTCACCGAAATCTACTCAAACAAACCCTACCCAATCAGATTCTTCACCTTCATCCAAAACTCTGATAATTCCCGACGAAATGGAATACAATATTATTGAGGATATGAAGAAAACTAGGACAAACATCACCTTTCATGAGCTTAGTAAATTAAAACAATAGGAGAAGCTACTTTTGAAAGAACTCAAAGCAGTTCCCACTACCCCGCTTCCTGCCGCAGTAATATCACAGGCCGCTCAGGAAATGGGAAGACCCCCTAGTATTTCTTCAAACAAAATTGATCCAACCGACATCGCTCTAATTGGTGGAAGATCTAAATCTCATACTCCACCATTTCTCCTTACTTTTGAAGTCTTTAATAAAAACTTGCACAATTGTTTAGTTGATTCTGGTGCTTCATCTAACATTTTTCCTAGAACAGTCTGCGCTAAGTTAAACGTCCAGCCTCAGAAATCTGCAGTACGAATAGTACAATTAGATCAGTCTCAAGTCGAAGTTGTTGGAGAACTTAATCAAGTAACCATTAGACTTTCATCAAACCCAAAAGTTTGTCAAGTCATTGATATACTTGTAGCTGACATTCCTGAATTCTATGGCTTAATCCTTAGTAGGGACTGGTCAGAAAAGCTCCATGGTTACTTCACAACCGACTGGTCTCACATGTGGCTTCCCTATAACGGCAAGCCAAATCAAATAAGGGTTGATCGAGAGAAACATCAAAAATATATAGTGACAGAACTGGAAGGAGAAAATGAGCTGGTAGCATATAGCAATAATATAATCGGAAACTATTCTGTTGAGTCATTCCTAGGGAATTTCAATGCTCATACTTCACCTTTCTTAGAAAACTCTGTTGTATCTCAAATCGAAAATTATTCCCAAACAGACACCTCTAAATGTGTGAATTTTGTAGATAAACCTGTACATAAATCTTTATTTTGGAAATTATTTTTTGATGGATCTAGATCCAATGATGGAGTAGGGGCAGGATGCATATTAGTTAGCCTAGAAGGGGAAAAGACTATGCTAGCATGTAGACTTGAATTTGATTGCACAAACAATATTGTTGAATATGAAGTGTTGGTTCAAGGTTTGTACAAAGCAATTGGTCTTAATATCAAATACCTCCAAGTGTTTGGAGATTCTGAAATTGTCGTTAGACAAGTAAGAAATACTATACACTATCTGTCAGGACATTTGAAACACTATCAATCGTTAGTCCAAGACCTAACCTCACATTTTACAGCGTTTAATATTTCCTCTATCCCAAGACTCCAAAATGCTAGCGTCGATCTCCTAGCTAATGTAGCTTCCAAGCTTATTCCACCAGAAGATTACAGCCCAGATCGATTCTCCATTGAATCAATTTTTAGGTCGTCTATTCCTGATAATATCACCAATTGGAGAGTCTTTAACAACGATCTTGATGTCGTAAGCTTCCTCACTTCCGAAGGCTCTTATGATGACCAAATAATTGATGAAGACCACCATGACAACCAACTGAAGCAAGAAACAACAACAATGCTATACCAAAATCTGTAGTTAAATTGGAAGATTTATACGACCTCAAAGATATATTCAAACGATCTACTAATTCAAAACTTCAAAGTTCAACTCCGAGGTATAAATTAATTAATCTTGGAACTGAAACGAAACCACAAAACATCAATCTAGGTCTCGAACTCACATCGGAAGAAAAATCAGCTTTTATACGTCTATTGAAACAATATAAGAATGTCTTTGCTTGGAATTACGACGATCTTAAAACTTATGACACTTCTATTATTCAACATACTATTCCTATGACCTCTAATGAAAAACCTGTTCAGCAAAAATTGAGGAAAATTCATCCTAATTTAGAAAGCCATATTAAATCTGAGTTAAATAAACTACTAAAGGCCAAAATTATTTTTCCTATCAGGCATTCCAGGTGGGTCTCCAATCTCCTTCCAGTGAGAAAAAAAAATGGTGATATTCGGATTTGTATAGACTTTTGCAATCTCAATAAAGCTTACCAAAAGGACAATTTTCCATTGCCTCCTATGGAATAGATATTGAAATCAGTTGCAGGCTCAGAACTAATGTCCTTTCTAGATGGTTTCTCAGGTTACAATCAAATCTTAGTCCATCTAGATGATCAACTAAAAACTACATTCAGAACAAAATGGGGCACTTACGCCTATCAAAATATGTCGTTTGGACTAATTAATGTTGGTGCCACTTTCCAAAGAGCCATGGACATTGCCTTCAAGGGTTTAGTAAACAAGTCAGTGGTAATCTACTTAGATGATATAACTGTATATTCCAAAAAACATAGTAATCATCTGAGAGATCTAAAACAGATCTTTAAACGTTGTCAAAAGTATAGGATTTCCCTTAACCCCAAGAAGTCTTTTTTCACGTTAAGTGAAGGAAAACTCCTAGGATTTATTGTGTCCAAAACAGGGATTCATATTGACAAGGATAGGATTAAAGAAATTTATGAAATACCTTTACCCCATAACAAAAAATCGATTCAATATTTCCTTGGTCAAATAAATTTTGTGAAACGATTTTTCCCTGACTTCTCAAGAATTGTATTACCCCTTCAAGCCATGATAAAGAAAATTCTCTATTTAAATGGGGTCAATTTGAACATGAAGCTTTTAACTTGATAAAACAAGCAATCATAAATGCCACGTCTTTAGCAACGCTGAATTTTTCCAATCATTTCACTTTGTACACTTTCACTTCCGAGAAATCATACGCAACCATATTGACACAAGCAAATCAAGACAAAGTTGAAGCCTCAAGTTCTTTCTTTAGCTCTAATTTACACTAAGCTTAATTGAATTACTCAGATGTTGAAAAACAAGCTTACATTGTTTTCAAATCAATAAAACACTTTAGACCTTTTCTTCTCAAAACCCACACCAAGGTGATAGTACCATTCGCAGCAGTAAGAAATCTTCTAGTACAAAGGGATGTGAGTGAAAAAAGAGCAAATTGGGTTACGACTCTACAAGAATATGACATTGAAATCAAACCAGCAAACATTGTGAAAGGTCAAGGTTTTTGCAGGATGTTGGCAAGAGCATCGAATATGTCAGAATCACAGCATTCAGGTGACAAGGTCCAAATTTATGAGGTAAGCCTTAACGACACTGAGTCAACATATACTGATATAATATTCTATTTACAAAATGGATATGCACCTCCACATTTGAATTACACAAAGAAAAGAGCCTTGAGGTTGAAAGCTAAACAGTATCAAATTGTCAACAATGTGTTGTTTAGAATGAATTATGATTCTATTTTGCTTAGATGTCTTGAGAAATCTGAAGCAGAGAAAGTATTGCAGGAGCTTCATGATGGACCGGCTGGTGGACACTTTGCAGGAGATGCTACAGCACATAAAATCCTACATGCAGGCTATTACTGGCCAACCCTATTCAAAGATGCACACAGTTATGCAAGGAAATGTAAGATATGTCATATAGCTACTAGAAGACAGAAGAAACCAGCATTACCGTTACAACCAGTCAACATTTATCAACCATTTGAACAATGGGGATTGGACATAAAAGGTGAGATCGTTCCTCATTCTTCTAAGCAGCATAAATATATGTTTACAGCCACTGATTACTTCACCAAATGGGTTGAAGCAATTCCACTCAAGGTAGCCAACTCTGAGAACATTATTGAATTTATAGATCAATTTATCATCACCAGGTTTGGTTTACCTTCTACCTTAATGTTTGATAATGCATCTTACTTTTCAGGCAATGCTATGACAGAGTTTGCTCTTAAAAGAGGTTTTAAACTCAAATATTCTACTAATTATTATCCACAAGGATATGGGTTAGCCGAATCCACAAATAAGAACCTTATCAAGATTATTAAACGAACTGTTGATCAAAGTCAAAGGAATTGGAATAAATCTTTAGTGTTTTCTCTATGGGCAGATCGAATAACTCAGAAAACCTCCATCGACACTTCTCCTTTTAATCTGGTTTATGGGAAAGAAGTTGTCTTACCAACAAACATAGTTATTCCCTCGTTTGCCTTAGTTCAATTCATTGAAGAAACTCCTTCCTTGTCTATGCAACTTAGACAATTACAAATCCTTAAACTTGAAGAGGAACGAGAAAAGGCTAGAATTACCCATGCACATCATCAACAGTTAGTCAAGACGTCCTTTGATTCAAATTCTGTATCTTCAAAAACATACCAACTTGGAGACTTGGTGTTAAAATGGGATAAAGCCCACAAATAGAAAGGCAAGCATACTAAGTTCCAACAAATGTGGCTTGGCCCATTCTAGATTGTTGAGCTAATAGGCCCATCAACTTTTCGGTTACAAGATTTAGCAGGTAAGAGAGAACCTCTACCTATTAATGGGTAGGTCCTAAAGAAATATTTTCCCTAGAAGATGATCTCTTCTGATCACTATAGTATACTCTTTAGTTAATTTTCTTTTGAAATAATAATACAAGTTGAAAACATTTACGTTTGGTTTTACTGAAGGATAGTTTCTCTTTTTAATTTTGTTTTTCGCTTGTATAAGTAGAAATGGTTATGAAAATTAATCTTCATTCATGAAATAAATAATTGAGTGCTACAGCTCCAAAACTGCCTGTTTTTTTGCTAAATTATCCGATCTTTGATAAAACTTAGCTTCAGAAAGAAATTTTCTTTACATCAGTCAGGAAAAGTATCACTAACAAAGCAAAGTTTCTCTACGGAAAAGCATCTTTAAACTCTACGATTGTCGTCCAAAAACTCTTAAGGAGCCAATGATTCCCCCCACTTAAGTAGCTTTCAATTTTAGAGTGTAATTCTAAAATATACTTTGAACTTAAAGGATAAGAGGTCTCATCAAGAGTCAGCTTACCATGATCATAAGATTATAACTAACTGACATTACCAATACTGAATATCAAAACAGGGTAATGGCTTGAGATTGATTAATCAAAAGACAAGGGGTCTCATCAAGAGCCATCTTGTTTAGTTTAGTTACAAATCAAGTGAATGGCATTGTCAATTTTGGCCACCAAACCAAGATATTGTCCTTTAAGTAATAAAAGAAGAATGAATTACTTCAATAAAATAAAGAAAGAATCAAGTATACTGAAGAATTTATCTTTAAAGTTGCATTCTTACTTAAGTGGGAGACTGAATCATTGTTGGGTAACAGGTAACCCTATCGAGGTTATGAATGCCTGCTGGCAGCAGAGGCTCTACCTACGAAAATGAGTATACCCAAACTGCTCTAACGAGATTCTTTTGCTTTTATCTTTATAACCAAGTAATGACTGATGTAGGTAAAATTACTATCTGTGAGAAAATGGCAATCAGAAGAAATATAGTTAGACCAGATGTTGTTTATTGATAAACAAGCAGTACTACTTACCTTGTATTCCATGCAATTTAGTTTTATTTTCAAAACTATCTTTATTTTAGAAGTTTTAGAAAATTCAAAAAACTCTCAGAGATAACCGGTTATTCCAAGTGAATCGCTAATTGTTGTGCTTGTTAACAACCCCCCATTTATTAACGTTAGTAGTAAAATATTACTTTAATAAATGGGGACCCTTTCAAAAAATGTATATACCCAAAAAATCAATCCTAGCATGTAGATATTTCTTTTATTTTTAGAATAAATCAAGATATCAAAAAAAACCTATAAAACCATTAAAATGCTACCTTTTCATATTTAGCATGAAATGCATCACAAACGATACCTTTCTAACCCACCATGATCTACCATGAAACAATCAAAAAAGCAAATATATATTCGAAAAATGATCATAATGTTATAAAGTCCTTAAAGCTTCTTTAAAAAAGCTAAAAGTCTCGCATCGCAACATCACTATTTATAAAAGACTTCTCTTAAGAGTTTACCCCGAAGCATTGTGATCTGCGAGATTGCGATGGTATAATAGCCTTCTCGCATCGCATTTCAATCATACGACACAAGCCTCAACCTATCATAAACTGATATTGCGAAATGCGATCACATCTTGGACCCACCTCTTAATCTTTCCACCAACACATGCGGAGGTCCATTATTCGTTAAAAAGAAGCCCGATAAGTAATGATGTTTGTTTCTCGCATCTCGCATCTCGCACAAACTCAAAAAGTGGTAAGTTAAACGAAAACAAATTATGCGATATAGTGATCTGCGATATTGCTTTGCAAATCGCAAAATCGCTATTATCACAGTTTAAAGGCTCACCACCCTAGGAGATTGTTTCCCGATTTACGATGTGAATATTTATGGACATTCAAGTTAAAAGATAACGAATCATTAGTGGGCATTTATGAAGAATTAATTGCATTTGTGTGTGAAAGGTCATTTAGCATGATTTGATATCCTCTTACGTGATTTCAAATAAAACACCTTTATCACCTTTATTGGTTTTCTTCATCGATTCATTCCTACATTCAGTATCATTTTTATCCAATAAACTATTCCTCTTGAAACTTTAAGGGAAAAGCCGCAGAATAAGACGCCGAAAGCAATGGTGAAGAAAGGGAAAGCAGTGACCTCTGAGAAGTCAGAAATGACTCCTCTATTCACGGATACTATATGTAATAAGGAAGCAGGGACGTCTACATGGGAGGATATGTATCAGTTACTGGAGGAAGAACAACCAAGGATTCTTGAGAAGAAGATTACAGTTGATGGGCGTGATTCCTCTAATGCTTCGATAACTAAGCTTGCATGCTCATTTCTGCACCGAATAGCCGCGCAATCAAAAATAATCCCCTATACCGACATGGTTAAGTGGATCAATGACGACGCTGATATATCTGACAGAGAATTCGAAACAGGAGGCCAGGAAGTTATATGATATTTCAGTCTAGATAACCTAAGGCTTATGTACCACCTACCGGAGCCACAGGTTACCTACAACATGCAATTTATTGAGAAATTTGTCAAAGAAAATGAAGACCTGGCGAACTGCACAAAGAATTGGTCAAATAATGATGAAAGAATCAAGAAAGACAAAAACGGTATGTACGCCACCACAACTGTTTGTTCCCCTTTCTGTTTTGTTGCAGCTGTGCTCTATAGATTATTTGGAAAACCCAACAGTAACAAATTGAATGGTTTCCCTTAATAGATGCAGCAGTTAATGCAACAATAATAGATTGGGCACAAATCCTATCTGATAATTTAGCTAAAGCAATTATAGAGTATAGAAGGAAAATAAGTATTGCTTCGAGGGTTTGCCCTTCATTTTTCATGTGTGCTTATGTAATGGATGCTATTTGTTTTGGTTCTAAATTCCCTCTTATGGGATGGAAGCGAACTATTCAAGATCCACTTCATATTCACATCCACCACAAAGACATGTGGGAATCCAATTTTGAAACACATTTTTTCAAGATTTGTCACGGAGTTATGCTTCCTATCCATAAACGAATTTATAACCGAGATGCCCCCAGAATCTCCCAAGACGCTGAGATAGACATCCTCCCAGTAGCCCGATGGTTCGGGGAAGAGACATTTACATATATCCAAGTATTTGGCAGCATCGCCTCTCCCCATGTTCTCCCATTCTGCGTCCTAGATAAATTAATGGCTAGAGAGATAGCCTATCAGACATGCAGTGAAGGAGGGATGAGAAAAGCATTGAAGGAGTCAAAGAAGGCCATTTGGCCTCAATTTCCTATGTCATGTGGAGTGTTTGCATTACATGACCTTGGACATGCGTTCAGGGAAGTAGATAATATGTTGTCTCTACGATTACCTAAGTTCCCCAGAAGACAATACGACCCATTCGGTATTGTCAAGGATTTTACCACTATGGTCAAAGTAAAAATATTCAGCAATGAGAAGGACCCATTTGATGATGTTTTCTTACAAAAGAATACCTTCAGAGAAGTGAATCATATGGCATAGATACTTTTTGATCGAGAGGGTCTTGAAGCATTTTATAGCTACAGAGAAAAGAGATTATCAAAGGTCCCATTGGACCAATTGTTAATTGAACCAATAAGGGAGCCCACTCCCAGTGTAAGCATAGATGGTGACTCTAAGGAAAAATCTAAAACCAATTCTGGAAAGGGATCCGAGAAGTCATCAAAAAATAGGAAAAGCAGGAGCAGGGAATCAATCAAGGATACAGCCCAGTCTGCAGCAAAGACAGATGAACAGACTTCGACCATCAAGCAGACTGAAACCCATACTCCCTCTATACAGCTGATAAAGCCTCAGGTAATTAATTTGGAAGAGGAGTGGGATAATTTCAACAAAAAACTCAACACAGAGGAACAAGCACTGGAGACGCAAATGACACATCAAGAAACAACTCCGAAAATTATAATAGGGGGAACTGTGAATACTCAAGAAATAGAACACATTCATGTTACCCCCACCTCTGATATTGTTTTAAGAATAGAAGAAATTCCCCCTCTTGATGTATTTTACAGCCCACAGCACAAGGCCATTGTTAAGAGACAGAGAAAGAAAAGAAAATTGGAATCTACAACTGTTACCACTCCAGACAATGAGCCAATGGATGTCCTCTAGAAAGACTCATCCACCGACCCATCGGCCAACCTCACTAGGCTCTCGCAGTTCACAGGTGCATACGCTATGGCAACCATTGACAAAGCAATAGAGGTACAACTATTGCTTAAAGAAAGAGAAGAAAAAAAAATTCACTTGAACAGTAGTTACAGCAAGCCAAAACCAACAAACAAGCAGAAATACAATTGGCTAAGCTACAGCAGGAGTTCCAACAAATGCAAATAGAACATCAAAGCAGCTTGGCAGGTAAGGAGGCACAGATACAGAGCATAACAGATCTGCATAAAGATGACCCAAAGATTGATCAGTTTGTCACCGAAGCACTCAGCCTCAACTCCCATCTCACACACCAAAAATAATTACTATGCCAAAGAATCTCGTAGTGGAACTGTCACTGCGAAATAAGCAACAAATTAACAAGCCAAGTTGTGGAAATGTGACTTGAATATGATGAAATTCTTAAAAAGGTTTCATATTTCATAACTTGGCAAAATTCTGAAAATGGGAGAAGAGCCGACATGCCCAAACTGGATGAATCACATAAGGAGATCTTATTTGCGAGTTGGGATTCTTGGCTCAAAGAGGTAGAACAGGCAACAGAGAATGCGGCAACAGCGACAAGCAACGTCATTGAAAGTGTAAATGAAAATTTGCATAGTTCTAATCTTGTGGCAGAGACCACCCCTGGTTTCCTTCCGAATGCAAAACAACTTGAATTACAGTGGAAACAGGCAACAGAAGAAAGAACAGAAGCAATTAGGAAAGTGACCAGGTTAAATTGGGAGGCATATTGGCAATATCTGGTAAAACCGCACAACCAGTGGATGACCCTGAAATGCCTAATTGTTTCTACCAAGAAAATGGTGCCAACTATCATCAATGTCGTGTTTACAGGACAACTGAAAGCCGAAGTCGGCCAACCTACACTCCTCAATACCATGCTAGATACTGGTGTCCGTATTTTGGGTATTGGGTGTGTTATGTATCTTCTTCTCTTTAGTTCTGAATAGCACTATACCTCGAAATTGTGCTCGGAGAAACGACGGGACAGAAACAACATCAGTTTTTCACGTTAAATTTTGGTGCCAGTAGCGCTCTCCATATTTGTTCAAAGGCGAATGAGGATATGAGCGACACTTGATTTGAATAATGATGATTACCCACTTCACTTCCACCCACTCTTTTCATCGCAACACTACAAATCATTCATTCATTCTGTCAAAACCCAAAACTCAATGTAAAGGAAATGTTGAATAACGAGCAAAATGACGGTTGTGAATAAGATTTAAACTTAATTTAGATTTTTTACAGGCATGTAGCACCTGACAAGGAAAAAGAGAGCAGATATATAAAATATCTCATAAGGAAGGTATAAGAAAACTTTGTGATACGTACCAAGTGACAGAGAGAATTAATGTCCATAAATGAAAAAACGCTTGGAGTAATTCGACCGTGCGCTTTGATTGGGCTTATCTTTGGAGTTTTTTTAGCACAATATGGTCCTGGATTTTTTTAGCAAAGCGTGGTCCAAATCCAAAGTCCTCCTTGATAACATGGAGACACAAGACTCTAAACTTGCACACCCAAGAAATTTCACAAAGGGGTCACATGTCACTCGGCTTGTCTCACCGGATATAGCTATTTACACATGTTGAAGAGGATTGGAAGAACAGATAAGATTTTACTGTGCGGAGGAAGCTTGCTCTGTACAATTGTTTAGCACCCCCTACGTAAAAGACCTGCAACTATGTTATGGCATCATTGGGTGGAGCAGTAGCATAACAGTGTGAGTGCCAGTGTTAGTATTAGAGCACTCGCCCATGAAATAACCACTCACAAAATTAGTGTTTTTTCGATTTTAAAATTATTTTTCATAAGCTCCCTTGCCCTAGCCCGGGGAATTAGAGAACCCCTCACAGTCGCTTGAGGGGTCGCGGGCCAAAGTAAGGGATCTGCTTGCAGCTCCCCCTGCCCTAGCCCATGGCCCATTAGGGAGTTGGGCGAGGGTTGGTTGGGTGAGCCTTTAACGGTTTTTTCATTTTTTTTATTTAATTTTTTTATTGTTTTTTATTTTTCTTTTTTAATTGTTTTTTTTTCAATTTATTTTTTTAATGTTCATTTTAAAAAACAATTTATATATATATATTAATTTCTGTTGCTTTTTTTTAAATTTAATTGTATCTTTTATTTTTTTATTTTTTATGTCTCTATTTTTTATTTTTTAAGATTTTTTTATTTTATTGTTTTTTTTTTTGTTGATAAGTGGGTGAATCCTGAAAATCACTCTTACCATGTGGCTGAGAGGCCACGACTCAAGGGCATCTAAGCCGTCAAAGTCACCCGGGGATCGCACCCGGCCTGAGCTGCACCAGCGGAAACCATGCTGGATTTTTTTGGTATCGGCGAGACTAGAACCGGTGACCTTTGCATACGGAGCGCCTTAACAGCGTGCTCCTTCACCGACTGTTCTATATCTCTTTGATTTATTTTATTGTTTTTTTAATTGTATGTTTTAATTTTATTTTATTTTTCTATTTTTACTTAAAATTTTATTTCGATCGTTTTTTTTTAATCAAATGTTATCATTTTTTGATATAAAATTCATTAAAATTTCATAAAATTTGTTATTTTTCCAACCTTCTTTTATTCAATTTATTCATAAAAATATTTTATTTAACATGTCATTTTTAACGGAAAATGTTCCAAAATACATATTTTTTTAATTACATCTATATGCAAAATGTGTATTTTTTGTGTGTTTAAAATTATTATATTTTAGTGACAATTATTGTATTTGATTGAAGTATTAATTAACGATATATAAATATATAAAAAATCTTAACCTCAAAATATTAATTTCATTATTTTTTTAACTTTGCAAAAAAAAAAAATCATTATAAAAAAATATTGCAAAGAAAACAAAAAACACAAGTTTAGAAAACCCTTAAAAAAACATCTTAGGACGGAAAACAAGAAGAGGAATAAGACAACTTTAAAAATGGTTAAATAATCAACATTTAAAAAAAATTATTCGACATAAAAAAAATTTAAAGTGTCAAAAATATGCCTACAAAAAAAAGGTTGATGTTTCTCACACATGAAAATCACCAACATTTAAAAAAAAAAAATCCATACTTTAACATATCAAAAAATTTAAAGTGTCAAAAATAAGCCCCCCAAAAAAGGGGTTAATGTTGCTTTAACACTTTTTAAATTGGCATGAAATGAAGACACAAATTTCTTCTACTATTATGTGGAAAGGAAAACAAGCGATAGAAACACATGCAACCATTAAAACACAATGATTTACAAGGGAACCCAATTAGGAAAAACCCCTCCGCTGCTTTGCATTAATTCAAATGAGAATATGAATCAATCACAACGTCATGATTGAATCTTGAAGCACACCCTTCACTACAATTTTGATATCTTTGTCACCGACCTGCTCTGACCAACACTTAGCTAATTCAAGCCTTGGGCTTCCTCCTATTTACTTACGCAATCCTAGGGAAATTAGCCTCTAAAAAATAGGAGTATTCTCTATTGTCTTGCGCAAATCCTTAAGGAATTGACCACCTGCTCAATCCAAAAAACATTGTACACTCAACTAGTATACAATTGATAATTACAATGTGCCTTTTCCTCCACTCCAACAAGGCAATTCAAATTCCATTCATGACTGGGCCTATTTTTAGTATATTGAACAGTTAACTGAGAGATGAATGAGATAACAACTATTATAACTACTCAACTGAACTCCTATTGACTCCACTAATGACTAGAGTTCAATTAATTGAGTTTAACTAACAATAACTCCACTAGATTGCTAAATTTTAGCAATCAACTCGTGCACAACTCTACTTCTAACCTATAACTCGAATTTATTGACTTAACTAGGAGACAAAGCCATGTCACTCCAGCTAACTGCAATCCAAGTCATCTTGCTGATGTGGAAAATTGAATTTCTCCATTTGACTAAGGCACAAGTCAAATGAATTCTTTCTAGCTACAATTTTAACATGAAAAACACTAAAATTTAAAAAAATATGTGCATACGAAAAATTAAAGTCTCAAAAATATGCTCCAAAAAAAATTGTATTCTGAATCAACACTTTTCAAAATCAAATGTTTTCTACCTCTAAAAATTGAAAACTCAGTTAAATACATGTTTGATAGGAAACTTTGTTTTATGTTGATAAATAAGAAAAAGACATTAAGAAATTACATCTCAAGTTCACGCATTAAAGTTGATCCACCCCAAAAAAACAAATAATCCATGAGTTATATTTCCCTCAAAAGCAATGTGATATCTATAACTTTCTTGGACATTACAATTACCAATAGAAAGTTAATTTATATTTCATCAAAATAGCAACACCTTTATTTTCCCTTCTCAGAGAGGATGTTGACTTTATGTGCACTATATAATGCCAAAAATCTTTAGAATGGGAGAATGCAAAAGGGAAGCATTGAACATCCCATGATTGAGAGAACTTAGCCCATTGTTGATCGAGAGTGACAATTTTTTAGTAATGTCTCAAATGGAGGGCCTTAATACCATCAAAGTTCAATGATAATTATGATAATATTTCCCACTAAATTTGATCCCACCATGCAACCAGGAACTAGTATTTCTTACATGAGGTTGCTCCATCATAATGTGAAAACTGATATCTATAACTTTCTTGGACATTACAATTACCAATAGAAAGTTAATTTATATTTCATCAAAATAGCAACACCTTTGTTTTCCCTTTTTAGAGAGGATGTTGACTTTATGTGCACTATAGAATGCCAAAAAGCTTTAGAATGGGAGAATGCAAAAGGGAAGCATTGAACATCCCATGATTGAGAGAACTTAGCCCATTGTTGATCGAGAGTGATAATTTTTTAGTAATGTTTTGAATGTAGAGCTTTAATACCATCAAAGTTCTATGATAATATTTCCCACTAAATTTGATCCCACCATGCAACCAAGAACTAGTATTTCTTACATGAGGTTGCTCTATCATAATGTGAAAACTACTTGTTGTTGTTGAAGAACCTTCTGAAAGATCAAACATGTGATTCTTCCTTGCAGCTTCTGCCCAACACCAACCACACCCACATCAAACCTTTCCCTATTGCATGCAAAATTTGTATCATAAGTGAACTATATTTATCCTAAACATTGCTCAAGATATAATTTCTTTTATATATATATATATATATATATGGTTTTGAACATATAATTTATATTTTTTTAATGATTTTTCAATATTTATGTTAAGAATGCTTCTTTAAAGTGATTGTATATCTAAAAACTAGACATTATATCAATATTAATTTGCATAAACCAATTATTTAATAAATTACTTCATAATTAACTTCAAACCACATATGGACAATAATTAATAATTAATAAGGAAACATGTAATTGCCCATATGGTCTCAAATATCCATTTCTAAACTAATTTTTTTATTATTCTAATTAACAAATACGTACTTCCTTAAAACATCAACACTAATTGCAATAATGGATAGTGAAGAATGTTTGTTAAAAATAAATGTGAAAAGATTATTATTATATATAAAAACTAACATCTTTTATATATATATATATATATAATAACATCCATTTTATATATAAACACTAACATCCACTTTATTTATTTATTTATATATAATTGTTCTACATAGTAAATTCTTAAACCCTAATCACAGTTCATAAATATAATATCACACCAAGAAAAGGTCATTAAATTTCATGTTTGTATTGTCAGAGTAAGAGATTATTATATTAGTGATTGAATAATGATGTCTCGTTTTGTTTTTAAAGTTATTTTCCAAGTACATCATATTAGGTGGTAAGCATGGCATCTTTGTGCAATTATGGGATCCATCTTGTTCCCATTAATGTAGACAATGACCAATAGAATCCTTCTGGTTTTTTATTAATGTAGATAACTATGTTATTATGTGCATTTAACTTTAATAACATAGATGTAAAAAAAGAAATATTTGTTTTTATAGTGTACATTTTTTAATAAATAACTATTAATAAAGTAAAAGAAGAAAGGTATTTTTAATGGTTATTATAATTTAATTTTGAATTTACAACAAATTAAATATAAAAATTATTAATAAAAATATATATATATTATGATCATTAATTAGAATATGTCTAAATTTAATTTAAATTTTTTTAAAAGTTAAAAAGGATTTGATTTTCCAAAATCTAATAATAGATCAAAGATTTGGTGTTGCAATGAAGTAATCACCACCAACAAGATTTGGTGTTGCAATGAAGTAATCACCACCAATTGGCTATTTATGGGTTTTATAATGAATTTTTTTTTAATATCTAAATTTATGAGTTAAATACTACCTGCCAAGCACACCTAATTTGTCTTTGAGAAAGAGACAATTTCATCATCAATGAGCTAAAGTTAACAAAATTATGGTTGGAATAACGTAAGCAACCTTTAACTGGTTTGTTTCTTTATGGAAGTGGTGTTGCCCAAGTCACCCAACACTTTTGTATTTTACTCAATTTGAATACTTTTCATAGGATTCTATGTTCAGTAAGATTTAATGTAAGTGTGATGAATCATTTTCCATACTCTAAAACTATTGATTTTATACCAGTGTACTTTTAACATTCATACATATACATTGGGTATATAATATTGACTACATATATTGAAATTTTATTATATTGGGAAGTGACTTATCTATTTCAACTAAAATCTTAACCTCTTAATTGAGTTTGAATTTTAAAAGAATATCCTGTTGAAATGATTTTATCATTTTCAAAAGCAAACATATAATAGAATTGGTTAGAAGGATAAGTCCATCAACCAATGTAAAATGTTTGTTGGTTTTTATTGATTTAAATTTTTTTTATTGATATTAATTGTATGCTTTACAGGAGTCATATTCTTTCTTTGTTTTTGTTGTGTTGTTGTAATGTTGTTTAATTGTATATTACTTTCTTTTTATTTTGTATTTAAATTTTTATCGATAATGTTATTATTATCTAATTTAAAAATTTGTTATTCTTAAAATTTCAATCATTTTAGTTATATATTTTATTTTCTCAATTTTTTGTGAGGAATAATTTCATTTGATGATCGCTTTATGACCTAATTGTTATTTTGTCTCTCAAAATCAGCAAAGCCTTTTATATAAGTTGTATTTCCAATTTTAAATATGGAAATCCCACTTCCCCATCGACGTCCCTAACTCACATTTCTATTTCTTATACTCAAGGAACAATTGATTATATTTCTAAACTTTTAGCCAAAAAAGAATATTAAAGCCCTATTCAAACATTTTAAAGCCTTAAAGAGTTATTTAGCACTGCTAAGGATAAATATGAGCATATGCTTGGCCTACATGTTTACCAAATACGAGTTATTTGGAACTGCTAAGGATAAATATGATCATGTGCTTGGCCTAAATGTTGACCAAATACCTTGTTTCTGTGGCAAATCTCACATATAGGCCAAATTAATAATATTTCAATGTTTGTCTCAAAGAGCATATTGTTGACACTGCCCAAAATTTCATTGTGAAGTTTGTTATTGATGGACATACATTTAAATCTAAACACTTAATTCCTTTGAAAAAACCAAAATCCTTGCTCAATGCCCTATAATTCCTCTCATATAATTTGAGAAGCACTAGAAATTGGAAAACAATGCAATGATTTTGATGTGAAGATGCTTAGAAACTCAAAGAATCTTGAAACTCCATCATTAACAACCTCAATCAATAAGACTTTGATATTTTAGTATTTTGAAATTTGAATTGTTTTTACATATTTAATTTTTCCCAACTCTTTTATTTCGATCTTCTTATTTGACCCCCTCGTCTTCATGAGGATTGTGCTTTCCCTTTAGTCATTTACTTACTAGTTTTAATAATTTGACTATATTTTATTCATATATTCATTTATTCATTTATATTTATTTTTTCATTCCTCTTGATCCATTTATTTCTTATCTTGGATTCCTCCTTAAGAGTAATTCATTCATTCTTTTCTTTTTCTTTTTCTTTTTCTGTTTTTAACCAGAATAATCGAATTTTGTGTCGGTTTCATACTCACATGACACGGTATCGATTCCAACTACTCTATTATAACCTCTAAATGCCTATGTATGCCCCTTCCATAAGCATAGGTTAATTGATGGATCTCATAGTTTACATAACACTTCATAACATGGAGATCGTCAATTGAGTTGCCCTCAGGGCTAGTAATTATTTATCAAAGTCAATTATTTTAATTAAATATTTCTCTTTCTTTTAATAACCATTTAGTTAATTTCAAAAAGAATTTTTTGATAATGTTTATTTTAATAATTTATCACAATAGCATCCTCTAGTTCTTAATTACTATCCCATACTTTTACTTTAAAAATTTATGATTTAACACATTTTCTAATACTTTTCCTTTATTTTTCTCTGATAATGGGTGGAGTGTCCACTCAAGACATTAGATATTTCAAAGTTGTCTACAAATTTATTTATAAAAGTATTTTAACAATTCCCTATGTAGAGTGCTAAATGAGGTTCATATGATTGAAAGCTCCTAGCATTGTGATCGTCCCTTCACTCAAGGTCATGAAGTAAGGACAATTATCATAGGTTAATGTCAAGGGTGTTACACGGTTGTCGAGGTTAGTTAAGGCTAGTCTTGTTACCTTCTTCTTTCTGCGGCAATGACACTTGAGATGTAGTTTACAAAACAATTATGGTGGGGTATGAGCATGATACCTACAATAAATGGATGTCTCTTCCCCAAGCACATGCTTTGAAGTTACTTACTACATCTCTCATTCCCCTTTGGATTTTTCCTATTTTATTGTATTTTTAGCTGGAATTTTCGTCCTCCCTCCCTCTTAGCCATCTAGGTTTCTGCATCATTAACCTCATTTCTCTTTGGTTTTGTTTCCCCTCAAATCCTTTTCTCTCAACTCAATTATTCTCTTTCACTGCCCTATTGGAGTGGTCCTCTACTCCTTTTCTCTATTAGAGTGTTCCTCTGCTCCTTTTCTTTGTTGGATTATTTATCTACTAGAATGTTCTCCTCATTCCTACCAAGTTCCATAATGCTCGATATGGTTGTTCCTCCTTTGGATGTGGTGACAGTAGCAAAGAGAGAGCTCCCCACACCAAGGCTCGAGCTAATGAAAAGGCCTCTACTCATAAATATTGGGAGTGCACTCCATGATTTCTTACAGACGAAATAGATCTGGCAAAGTAGGAATCTAGGGTTAACCGTAGATTTTTGTCTAACATCGAGTTGTTGGAGATCATTGGGAAGTGGATTTCAACAAAGGGAAATCTTAGTTTAGATAGACTAAATACATGCAAACAATTGATTTATATTGGCAGATGAAAGCTTTGATGTTAAATTCCTAATTGATCGCAATAAAGCTTATGAAGAAATACTTCTATTTATTGATGCATTGTAGTTGTAAGGTAACAAGCTAGACACTAAGGCTTTGATCCTCATGGAAAACTTGCCAACTTGAACTTTAACAACAATAAGGAAGAAGAACAAGCTCCAACTCTACCCAAATGGATTCTCCTATTGGTTAATCATGATCAACTCACCAACTTTTTTGTGTTTTAAAATGCTTTGCAAGCCTACCTACTTTATTCTTATCTTTTGTTATATTCAATTATCTAGTTTACTAGATAGTTGCACACTTTGTTATTTTGTTCAAATCTACTAGACATTTGGAATAGTTTTCATGAACTCAACCTTATTATAATGCCACTACTCTGGTTTCCCTAGTGACAAACTAGTAATCATAAATATATAATCCTTTCTTCTATTCAATATTTTTTTGTGAATTTAAATTGGTATTACCTCAAAATATCAAAACATCAAGATACAACTACTAGTTGTCCATGTTTTCCCTGAGTTCATCGTAAGCAATCTCAATCTGCCATGGGGGAACCAGATATATTAACTACCTATGAAGGACAAACTCATACCAAGATAAAAGCAACAATTATAAGTAAACAAGCCTATTAGCTAAGGAACTACAAATAGAAATTCCACTGAAGTACATGGCAAAAAATCAAGTGTCCATGGAAGTCACTAGAGCAGAATATTTGGTACTAGAACCTGGACGATCTAAAGGTTTTACCTTGCATAGAGATGGCTCTCCAAGTGGGCTATCTAGGCATCCAAACTCTCCAAGAAGAAATGTTAGAACTGTTGGGCATGTTTGTTTTCATTTAGAGTAGAAAATATGTCATACTACTCCTCTTGTTTCTCCTTCAGAACACTGCCTAGGACAGTTCTCAACTGCTAATAAAATATAATTGACTTAAGTTATTGTTTCTGTATTCCCTTAGTGTGACCAAGGTTAGGAACCCAATGGGCTACCTCCTCAAACATGTCAGATTCAAATAAATATTTATGGTCATCAACAGAAAGGGACTCAAGATGAAAAATATAAGCACAGATATCATAAGGGATAGTAGATTGGTGGATGGTCATAGCCTCTTGTGCTTGTGTCTAGGCATGGGATTGACTCTAAGGTCCATGTCAAACCCCCTCCCCCCTCCCCTTTAAAGTTATGCATGGTTTCCAAGGCATGGTGTTCAGAAAAGGAGAATGTTAAGTGTAGAGGTTGAAAATCAGAATTCAAGGGGGAGAGAAGCAGAGGCAGAGTATATCTAGAAAAATACTGAGACGATAATTGGCAGCCGGCATGAATACAAAGGGAAGGAAAAGAGGTGAGAGGACAGGCAGAGAACTTTGGACAAGGAAGGACTTCAAACCAAAGTCCCCATGCCATAATTCATGAAGCAAAAATCCAACCAATACAGAACACCAACCAAAGTTGCAACCAACAAATTTAACACCAAAGTAAAAGTGAACAAAGCCAAGAGTCATAGTAAGTACCCCAAAGAACATGGCCTACGATGACCTAGCCTTCAAAAGGTAGCGGACGACAAATCAAGTAGCAGTTGTTGCAGGAGGAAAACCCAACTCTAAAGGAAACCACATTGTCTCATGCAAAAATATGACATCACAACCAGAAGTTCTCATTAAATCACTGTCCCACACTCTTCTTGATTGCCTAGTTGAGAAAAAATAATTTCCCAATTCAGAGAGTGGATAGATCCAAACAACCACATCTCCACTCACTGGAGCATTCAAGTCCAATTCGTGCGAAATCAGAAGGAAATTCTCCAAGAAAACAAATAAATTGTCATGCATAATCCCCTTCACGTCGTAAGACCCCAGAGGAAATCCCACTCGTGGCTAGGAAGGAATTGAATTAAACCATATAACTTACAGCAGAAATGCATTGTATTCAGGGATAAGATCATAATTAAATTTTTCCATATTAATTTCACCGTGTGGGGGGTTGGCCATGCCACCCCCTCTTATCCGCCCTTGTTCAGCACCCCAATCGACGATCTTCTATTCAATAATATTAAATATACCTAACTCACCAAAAAAATTCTTTAATAAACCATTTTTTATAATATAATTTTCAAGTTTCATATTAAATTTTGAATCATTTCAATTATTAATTTGTTTATCTAATTGTTTGATAAATTATAATTAATAGTAATAACTTAAAAGCGTTTAAAAAATAACTGAAAATATGATAATTAGATAAATGTTCATAAAACTTTTTACGATAAATGAAAATTAAGTTAAATTATTATATTTATAAATATAATTTTAAAAATCTAAGAATGTAGGCTTTTATGATTCATAATTTATACAAAATTATCTTTTAGAGAAATCGCAAATTAGTTTTTAAGGTCGACCCGTTTCGAACCACTTATTGTGGTTCATCATCAAGATATAGAAAGAAAGAAGGAAGGAAAATGATTTTAACGTCCATGAGGCTAAAGATAGCCTATGGGACAAATTTCTTCTTCATTTGGTTGATGTATTCGGCCCTTTTCCTATGAAGCCTCGCAATAAATGCTCCTAACTTCTCGACAAACTCATCGCTAAATAGATTATCCCAAGATTCAGCGGTCAGAATATCTGCATAACTCTCCTTGTTGTCTTTGAAGGCCTTGCATTCTAAAATGGAATGCCTTCCTGTTTCCATTTTTCCGGAAGAACAAAAAATGCATACTCTTTCCTCCCACACTTCTTTTTGCCTTTTCTAGGGCCCTGTTTCACAACGGAGTTGATGAAAATTAGTCCTTAATTGAGCAAAAAGAATTTTGTCTCTCCAAGAAATATTGGCCTCTATGTACATTTTTTGTTGATGATTATGAGTGACATTAAACACTTCAATATAGTACTTTTTCTTTCTCCCTAGCTCCTTATCTCAAATATGTTTATGGAACTTATCTATAACAAAAGATTTTATCTCTTCATTATTTATGAGACACGTGTGCAAGCAAATACCCTATTTACTAAACCAATAAATCAATAATTATAAATGCTAATTTAAAGTAATTAATATTTTTTAATTTATTTTATAATATGTTTTTTTAAGAAATATGTATAGAGAAAATTAAAAGCAAAAATAAAAATTTAATGAAAAATGGTTAAAAACAAAAATATCTAAGAATTAAAATAGCATTATTTTATAAAAAAACTTAATATACATTTTTTTATAGATTGATTATTACTATAATTGAAAATATCTTTTTGATATTCAATATTTATTAAAATGATGTTTATCTTTTTGATATTCAATATTTATTAAAATGATGTTTATCTTTTTGATATTCAATATTTATTAAAATGATGTTTTGCAAAATTTAATAATAATTTGGAAAAAAATGTATTCAATATTTATTAAAAAGGATGTTTTGAAAATTTTAATAATAATTGGGAAGAAATTGTTTAAAAAGAATTTTAATGAATAAACACAATAAATGTCTTTTTGATTTTGATTTTTAAATTAAAATAATATGTTAAATAGTCAATTTTATATATATAATATATTTATTTAGTAAAATTAGTGTAGATTCATTTTAGTTATGTATTTGCAAAAGTGTTGAGAAGGATTAAATTTCTTGAGATGCAAACATCTTTTAGAGTGAAAAGGGACTTGATCCCTTTTGGCGCTTGATAGATCCAGAGTTAAGATCGATCTAGGTTGGTTTAATTTCCCCCTTAAAACAGGTTATATTCCACATGCATACCATGGGTTCTCATAAACGTGGAGCTAAAAAAACATTGGTAACTTGACCAAGTCAAGTTTACGTTAACTACCCAACAAAACTTAATAAAAATAAAAAATAAAATCGTAGAATTTTTATTTTTATTATCTTAATTTGAATTTACTTTTTTTAACATAGGGGTTTTTTTACCGAATCAAAAAACACAACATTACAACATCTCTACCACCCTAGGCTAGAGAGCACCTCTTATTGTATTCAAAATTAGTAAAATAAAATGAAATGACATATATATATATATATATATATATATATATATATATATATTCAAGTTTTAAGTCCTTGAATGGGGTTCGTAATAGGGGACAGATGACCAGGCACAAGGTCATCATCCCACTAGTTGCAAGAGGAGAGGATGTGTGTATATATATATAAATTCAAGTTTTAAGTCCTTAAATGGGGTTCGTAACAAGAGATAGATGACGAGGCACAAGGTCGTCATCCCACTAGTTGTAAGAGGAGGGGATGTGGCATCGCGACTGCCCATGAATTTAAAATGCACATCCCATCGTGTTGGTTTATTTATGTGCCATAATTGCATTGCCACCACATCGGTCATGTCACTTGCATCTGGTTTAACGGCGGATCTCCCTAAGGATTTGCAATATAATCAAGTTGTTAACTCCCCCCATACTTGAAATATGAGTGTGGTTTGTAAGCCTAGCCCCAATTTACACATTAGTCATTATGGGAGGTGAATAATTATGATGGTATGCCAAGACATCTCTATGTGTGTGAGGTTAGTGGCTAACAATTTGAATGTGCCCATATGTTGTACATTCAATTTTATGGCATTTGGTATATTATGGGATTTTTGAGCCTGTTTGCAAGTATTTAGAAGGGGCATTGGTAATTTCTATATCGTTTTCTCCTTGAAGCAATTCACCCCCCTCAGTGAATTTAATGGTCTTACTTGTTGAACTTGTGATGCTAAGGCCATTGCCCTTGTCAATCAAAGCTCTTTTTGTTGCTATTTCCTCATTTTCTCCTATCATTCAGCTAAGGATTTCCTCATTGGCTTTTCCTAGGTCCAAATCCTCTCCCCTCTATTGGCGCACAATCACACCCTCTAGTCTCATCCTCCTCCATTATTTCCCTCCTCTTCCTGTTAGCATATCTTTGTCGAATTCTCACTCCTCGTAGCTCTTACTTTGTGATTTCTTGCTGTCCCCTTCCATGGTGGAGACCATGTTGAGACAAAGAGCGTGGTTTTTTCATGGTGCTGCATAATATAGGGACATTGGAAGCCCCAAAATCCAACAATATGTTGAAAGATCTACTACTCATTATTGTGAGTTTTCTCCTATAAGAATTGATAATGAAATCACCCAAGATGAAGTGACATTACAAATGAGTGACAATGAATTACTAACTCCAAGGTGCTTTTCAAGGTTGCAAGATGGCTTCCTGACACAGGCCACTACCAGGGTTGCCTCAATCACTACATGCATAGAATCGATCTTTATTGGAACCTCGAGTTGTTAGGCCACGTGTTGGTGGATAAGAACACTTTCAGATATGAGACATTTCTTCATTTCCATGAATTGCATGTGTTAGTGCACTCCATGGATAACATACTAGGGAAAATTGAAGCCCACCTCAACCTCCCCCTACCCTAGGTTGTTCTCCAAGACGTAAGAGGGATCCTATCCTTATGGAAGCCTTAGACTCTGGAAAACTTGAACGTTAATTATGTTCTTTGGTTATTTACCATCAAATCCTAGTTACTTTGTTTTTTTTGCTTTGGTATAGCCCTAGAGGCCATGTATTTAAGACAAACTTACTAGTTTTTCGTTACACTTTTAGTAAAAAAATTGTGTTACTCTTAAGGAAAATGAAATTCTATGGCTAGTCTGATTTCCCTAATACTAAACCAAGCCAAATACGTGCTTGGAGATTTCCCTAGTTATTCATGTTGATAGTATTTCTCAGAAGAGAACTGTGTATAGGAGTAAGTTTATCCAATGTTTTGGGTGGACACTCCACCCATCATCAAGGACTAGAAAGCTAAAAGATGTTTGAGTAAGTGTTGATTAATCCTTTAAATAAATAAGGTTGCCAAATAATTATTAGAAGAAATTAATAAATTAATTAAAATAATAAATGGATAGATCCAAAAAAATTATTAAATTAATAAAATAATTAAAAGACCAAGTTAAAGGGTCCAAATAATTATTATATGAATTAATTATTGTACCAAATTAATGGTAAATTTACAGAAGACAAGAGTATGAAGATTAATAGGTATACTAAGAGAATAATAAATATATAACAATAAATACAAATGTCAAAAGCTAAAAAGTAGGAAACAAATGAATCAAAATAATTAATTATGATAATTATTATAATTATAAGATTAAAAAAATATATATATATATATATATACATCCCAAATAAAGAATAACAATGGAAAAGGGATTTTGGACCTAATAGATTTCAATATATTTTAATAAAAGAATAAAAGCACTTTTGCTTAGAAAACCATTCAAGATATAATGATTATATATATTAACAATTAAAAATTTAATTTTCAAAAAGTTAAACCCATTAACCTTTCACGATCCACTCAGCATTCAATAGTATTTTAAAATAAAAAATAATTATTAAAAAAAAGTACCTAACTTCCTAGTGTCCTAATTAGACATTACCACTATAGATTCTAATACGATGAATAACCTTATATTAAATTATATGTTGTAAAAGGTGAGATATGATTGGATCTGATTAAACAATACTTTTGTATGTGAATAGAGTGCCTTTTGTTTCAATTAATGTAGCCTATGAATGGAACTTTCTTATCTTGAAGATTGACTAGAGTATTAATATATAATAAAATAATAATTATAAAGCTCATAATAATAATATTTTTAAATGTTGATTTCAAAGTCAAAAGAGATATTTTAAATAAAAAAAATATATTTTTTATTAATTTGAAATAAATATATTTATAAAAATATAAAATAGTTTTTTTTTATAAAATTAAAATATAAATTTTATAGGAGGGTGGGAGAGGTTTTTTTAAGTTTCGAAGGAAAAATATTATCGCAATTTGTTTGGGTTTAGGTCTTGCCACCAATAACATGGCATAATGTATTGCATTGTTGAAGAGCTTGGAGGTGGCCATTGAAAAGAAAATTTGGAGTCTCAATGTATTTGGAGACTCAATGTTTGTCTTCTGACAAATGACAAAGGCCAAGGAATAAATATGGCTGGATTCCCCTCCCATGAACTTAAGAGTGATTAACTCTACCTCTCAGTTCGAAAAATTGGACTTTGATCACATTTTAAGACATTTGAATCATGTAGCTAACCTCTTAGCCAAAAAAAGCTCAACTATGGAACCAAGTATCCTTGAATTAGATAACATTCCTAGCATTTCCCCAATTCCATAATGATAATGAAATCTAAAAAGTTTGGTAAGAAGGATGGAAGTGTTTCCACTCCTTTTAAATATGAGCAAATGGAATCAACGAATCCACAATATAGAAATCAGGACACGACGAAGCAAAGTTTTGTTTTCTATATAGATATGTGGTTGATTCTATGGTCATCCTCTTGCAAAGTGGTTGGAAGATCGAGTTTCAGCCTCTGGAAAATTCCCTTCTCTCGGCCTCACTCATTCTTGCTCTAACATATTAATTGGGAATACAAGTAGTAGGATACTTTGAATATTTCAAGAGGGTGGTGTCAAATATATTTATTCCTTTTCAGGTGGGATCCGAGTTGGCTTGTCTCAACGGCGGAGATTAGAGCCTCTAGCAGAAGAATGGAGTTATGGCAGACATCCGATGCCACTCCTCCCTTGTCAATTCTCTGTCTAACTAATCTTTGGGCTATGGAGAAATATTTTCCGTTGATGTTTGGCTCGTGCATTGACAGGGACTATGTCTATATCGAGTCATTGATTCCCTCATAGTATCATTGGGTTAATATTTCAGACTGGTTACGTAGTAGGCATTACTACTGTCAGAGAGCTATATATTTTGGTGAACAATTTAGGCTTTGCAATGGCCAATTCCTCTACCCCTCAAAATATTGATGTCAGCATTGTGATGGATAGATTATTAGATGCCTCATGGGCTTTAGTAGTCTCCATCGAGAAGCTCGAGGATATGGTAGAAAGACAAAGGATTTCATTCCATCTTTTTCTGGAAGCCAAGCTACTTCGCCACTAGGCCGAGATGGAGCAGATGGTTGAAGACCTTAAGGAGGAAGTTTGTGCAATGGGTGTTCGCATGTTTGCATTGAAAATCACTGGAATTAGTAATATGTAGTCAGCTCTGAGAATTGAAGGTCGCAGTGACATTGCTAGTGGAAAAATAATTCGTTAGCTCAGAAGAAATGGTACTTATGGGAATAACCATTGTTAAATTTGTAACTTGTTCCTTTCAGTGAGCTCTACAAGAATGTTTTTTAATGTTGTTATGTAAATCTTATCTAATCCTAGGCAATTTTTGTAGAATATAGATTGTTAATGTATTTAGTCTAAGATGGAACAATGGCCTCAACACTTGTAATTTTTTTGAACAATCTATGGTTAATAGAAATTTTGCACTAGAAAATCTACATAGGGGTTCTGGTCATTAATCTGAAATTATTAATATGAAAACCATTAACAATTATGTTTAATATACATATACATATATATATATAGGCCCAAAAGGCGTAGAGCAGACAATGATAGGGTGTTCTATTTGTAACAAGCCTCGTGAAATTTTCAATCATTAACAAAAGTTAATAAAGGAAAATAAGACCACGGTTAAGGGACACTTATTCCAAGCTTAATGTTGGGCAAAGATATCCTAATGGGCATCACTAGATGTGTGTTTTGGCTATGGAAAATTGGAAAAGGCTAAGGCAAAGGCATTTTTGGCACATTTATTTATGAAAATAAAGGAAATTAGGAGAAAAGTAAGGTGAAAGGTCACAGGTTGCATGTGAGGAGGAAAATGAAGGAAAATAATGGAAAATGAAGAAAATATAGGCCTCATTAATAAAAAGGCTCCTGAGGATTAGTTGGTAACCTTTTGTGAGTTCAAGTTTGGAGCTCTTTCATTATCTCTCTCTCTCTCTCACTCTTGGTCACTTAAAGTTTTCTTGGAGCACTCTAGCTTTGGATCAAGGAAGGAAAAGCAAGCAAAGAGCAAGGAAGGAAAACAAGGATCAAGGAAATTAAAAGCAGGATTAGACAGCTTCAACAAGAATACTTGCAAGTAACCTTTTGCATGTGTGATTTCCTAGCTGGTTTGGATATGCATGGCTTTGCATGTTGGTGTATGGTTCTGTTGCTTTCGGTGGCATGGTTTTGTCGAGTTATGACAATGGTTTTCAGCCTAGCCTTGCCTTTTTCCGGATGTCATGGTATGTTGGGATGTTTATCTCGGTTTTGAGCTTTGGTTTGCCGGATGGATTTCGGAATCTGGGTCGGAGGTGGTCTCAAGGTTCATTCCCAAAGGCCTAGGAATCCCTTGACCGATTTTGGCAGGATACACGGTAAACCCTTAGGGAGAAGTCTTAGTTTAGAGCCTAGTGATCCAGGTTTGGATTGCGGTAAAGCCTGAGACACAAGGAGACGAAAAATTCCTCAAGGATAGTGATGGATTTTGGATGGCATTCCAAGTTCGGTTCGGTTGTGATCGGAGCACAAGTTTTGGTATGATCACGATTTGGTGAGGGTGGAGGTGGTTTAACCTTTGGATTCCCTTGGTTGTTCTCGGATTAGTTGTTCTATGAGATCCCACATTCATGCTTGGAATATGGCACGAGGATGACTAGCTGAAATAGAGATTTGGTTCAGCCATGTCTATGGTCAAGTGGTATGTGGAAGTCCCGAACCTAGTCGGATTTGCCTATGATTAATAAAATCTAAGTTCTCTTAGTTTTGCACTAATTTATATGTGGATTTAATGGTTGTCATATCTCTAATATTTATATGGTTTTATGTTGGTTATAAGCTTGGTTAAATGATTGGTTCATGTCATGGTTATTTCATGTATTTACTTGTAATTGTTAAATGGGTGGATGCAAGGCCTAATCGATTATATAATATTTCAATGGAGAGGGAGGTGATACTTCTAGTTATGTTTCATAAGTTCTTTCAATCATTTATGCTATGTCTTGTATCCTAGACCTGTAGGTTGCATTGATGCCAAGTGTTTGACGGAATGTTAGTCTCAGTTGGGGATGCTCAGGCCTAGTCCTGAGGTTGATTTTTTTATTTTCTTATATTGTTATCATGTCTTTGATGGGTTATGAAGGTTGAAGCAAGTTCTGGGCAAAGGTCGGGATTCTAAGCTAGAAAAGTGGCTCAAATCTCAGGGTCGTTGGCACAGGTCTGCTGAGAAAAGTCCACAGTTGCAAGGCATATAGGCCTATGAGAGCGACTTTGGCTTGTTGGATGTTGTCATGCATATAGCATGACAGCGACTTTGAGTTAAAAGGCTTAAAACATAAGTGGGACCTAGGGGCAGGATGTCTGAGTCGCTGACATGTTTCCTTGGGGTGTTGTTGTTGATGTGGATGGGTTTGTTTGATGTGTTCTATCAATTCCATTTCCTTAATATTACCACAAAGATTGAATCCCTTATAGTGACCTCTCTCATCACATGTTTGCCCTGACTGGTTGGTTTCTTGGGTGGACCTGGAAGGAGGGGGTGTTACAGATTGGTATCAGAGCGTGGTTGCACTCTCCTTGGGTGAATGTCTCTGTCATGCATGCATGTTAGTTTCATGTGTGTCTCTTACACCTGCATTCCATGTGCTTGTTGCATTGCATCATGTTGATCATGATTGAAGTAAAGTTGTCATGAGGAACATGATGTGATTTTGTGGGATGCGTCGCTGGAAGTATATGACTGGTTTCATATGGTTATATGTTGCTTACATGTTGATTATACGTTGCTTGCCTACATCCTTGTAGGTTAGGTGGATTCTTTAATGTTGGTTGATTACAATAATTGATCGCTTATGCTAGACTACATGCGTTCATACATATGTGTAGTTGATTAGGAATTGCTTATGCATGTTGATAGTTGCATGTCACAATGTGTACATTGGAGTAATGGTTGTTGTCATGCATGAGGTCTTAGCATGCATTGTTGATATGGTCTTGCATTGATGACTGGACCCTAGCTAGAATTATGTTTATGTGTTGATACACTTATTTGATATATGTATATATGTTGTTATGATTATGTTATACATGTATCACGCTAATTTGATGATCTTGCAGACAAGATATCCTCCCCGAATTATGCTAAGGTGCATTGGTTTATTGTGATTTGGTTTAGCTAACATGGTATGCCTTGCAAGAAAGAGATCAGATGCTAGCAAGGTGGTGGACTACATAGAATCTCCCTATGCATCAGATGGGCAACTTGGTATGGGGCACTCTTATGATTTGGAAGACACCTTGAGAAGCCTAAAGGAAGAAATAAGGAGTTGCAAAGAAGACAATGACAAAATCATGCAAACACAAGAAAAACAAGTAGAGGTGAATGCAATACTACTTTAGAGTTTTTTAGATTTACAACGACAGGGACCACTTCGAATCATCCATGGACATGAGAACATAACTAATGGGGCATATGGAAGTAGGTTTCCTAGTAGAAACAGATTGGATAGATCTGACCCAATCAAAGATGGCAGGTTGTTGGATACTCCGGATAGGGTAGGTGATCAACACAAGTATTATTCCAGTTTTGGTTCTGATAGGCATCATGATCGTCATCATTATCATCCTTATAGGAGGAGCGATAGGGGATACTTGTCACATGATTTTAAGAAGGCAAAGAAACCTACCTTTGATGGAGATATGAAGATATCATAGGATGTAAAGGCATGGTCGTTGAGTATGAAGAAATTCTTTTGATTGCATGATTATTCAAAAAACATGAAAGAAAAGATAGCCACTTTCAGTCTCAAAGGTAAAGAGGATATTTGGTGGGAAGACGTGAAGAATGTCAAAGGTATACATGAGGAGGATTTGACTTGGCATGCATTTGAAAGGCTTTTCAAGAAGAAGTACTTGTCTAAGAGGTACTATCTTGACAGAGCTAAGGAGTTTTATGAGTTGTGGATGGGTTCTATGACAGATGATGAGCATATTATCATATTTTTGGAGTTGTTGATATATGTGCCTTGCCTCAGGGAGGAGAAGGCCAAGGTTCAGAGATTCCCCAGTGGACTTCAAGTTGCATAAAAAGACAGGATTGAGTTCGATGAGCCTAGATCATAGGAGGAGGCCATCCGAAAGTTGAAACATAGTTATGAGCAGTCGAAGCAAAAATTTGAGCCTAAACGTGACTTGAAAATAAATTATAAAGCTAAAGGAAAATGGTCACTAAAGAGAGGAAGACCTAAAGATGCAAGTGAGAAAGAAAATGCAGTTCCTTACAAGAGATTCAATACAGCTGAGAAGGGATGTGGAGAGCAGCAGGTTGGAGGCGGTGGTAGGGAATCATTGCAGTGTTGGATATGTGGTAAGGATAATCGTAAGAGGGATTGTCCGCAGTATCAGAGTGGTGGTAGACCCTAGATCTACAGTGCTCAGGATGTGCATACAATTGGTGATGTTGGTCATAGCATTCTGTGGATCTATGCAGTTGTGGACAACAGGAAGGCAGATCATCAAGCATTGATCATTGAGATGGATGGCAACCTTTGTGATCAAGTTGTTTCTATTTAGATTGATCTTGGATCTAACTATATTTATATTAATCCGGACTTGGTGGATAAGTGTGGTTTGAGAAAAGAAGTGCATGCAGAATCTTGGTTGGTACAGTTGGAAACAGGTATAAAGAAGCGATTTCACCCTTGGGTAAGATCTTGTGCATTTGAGTTAAACGGTATGCCTATGGCAACACATTTGAATTTACTACCATTGGTTTCATATAGTATGATTTGGGTATGGATTGGCTATACCTTCACAGAACCAAAGTGGATTGCTTCGAAAAGGCCATTGAGTGTGTGAATGATAGTGGGGAAAAGAGGATTTTGCAAGGGAAGAAGAAGCCTACATTAGTGAGGATGGTTACCGCTATGTTGTCTAAGCATAGTTGCAGAAAGGGTTGTGGGATGTTTGCAGTACACATTTCTAGTGACAAGGGTAAGCAGGTTGAGGATGTCGATGTGTTGAGCAGGTACCCAATTTTGCAACAGTTTCAGGATGTATTTCCTAAGGACATTACAAAGTTTCCACCTTACATGGAGGTAGACTTTTCTATTGAGTTGGTGCCAGGGGAAGCTCTAGCATTAAAATCACCTTACAGGATGAGCACACCTAAGTATGTTGAGTTAAAGTTGCAGTTGAAGGAAATGTTGGATAAGGGGTACATTAGGCCAAGTGTATCGCCTTTTCGTGCACCAGTGTTGTTCATGAAGAAGAAAGATGGTACTCTTAGATTGTGTATTAACTATAGGTAGCTGAACAAGGTAGCGATCAAGAATAGGCAGCCTTTGCCGAGGATTGATGATTTGTTTGATCAATTGAAGGGAGAAGAAGTGTTCTCTAAGATCGACTTGAGATCGGGATACCATCACGTACGCATCAAGGAAGAAGATATCTTCGAGACTGTATTCAGGACCAGGTATGGGCATTATGAGTTTGTTTTTGTTCCATTCGGTTTTACTAATGATCCAACTACATTTATTTGTTTGATGAATAGTGTGTTGGGTCCTTATCTGGACAAGTTTGTTTTTGTATTCATTAATGACATATTGATATATTCTAAGAATGAGGAAGAACATATCAAGCATTTAGTAGCAGTGTTGACATTTCTAAGAGAGCATCAATTGTATGCTAAACTTAACAAGTGCAGCGTATTTCAGGCTGAGGTACATTACTTGGGGCATGTTGTCTCCAAGGATGCCATAGCAGTTGATCCAGAAAAGATAAGGGCTATCATGGAGTGGGCAACTCCTAAGAATGTGGATGAGGTGAGACCATTTATGGGATTGCCAGGTTACTACAGGAGGTTCATCGGGAACTTCTCATACATTGCATATCCTCTCATATCATTGTAGCGGAAATGTAAGAAGTTTGAATGGACAAAAGAATGTGAGGCTAGTTTTGAGTAGCTTGAGCAGTTGTTGACACATGCACCAGTGCTAAAGATTGTGGATCCAGACAAGGAGTTTGTAGTGTGTACAGACGCTTGCACGAGAGGACTTGATGGATTTCTCATGCAAGAAGGGCAGGTAATGTGCTATGAGTTATAAAAACTCAATGATCACGAGAAGAACTATCCAACGCACAATCTTGAGCTAGCAGCGATTATACGTGCATACAAGATGTGGAGGCACTATCTTCTTGGCAGGAGGTTTACATTGAAGAGCGATCATAGTGGGTTGAGGTATTTGTTTGATCAGCCGAATCTAAATGCCAGGCAAGATAGATGGTTGGCTACCCTTAGTGAGTTCAACTTCAAGATCAGATACATCAAAGGAAATGAGAACCGGGTTGCATATGCTCTTAGCAGGAAGGTACATGTAAATCATGTAGCAGCTATGAGCTCTTATGGGACAAAGTTATAGGATAGGATCTTGTAGGTAGGACAGCAGGATGACAAATACATGGATTTTATGCACAAGTTACAACAGAGCACAAGTACAGCTATAGGTACAGGTGCAAGTACAAGTATAGATGATCAGGATGTAGACTATCGTCTCACAGCAGATGGTTTGGTGAGGTTTAGAGACAGGAGCTATGTGTCGAATTCTAGTGAGCTTAAGAAGCTTATCTTGAGGGAGTTTCACGCTAACCCATACTTGGGTCATCCAGGATATCAGAAGATGTTGACAGCGGTGAATAAGTTATACTATTGGTCAAATCTGAAGAAGGAAGTGGCAGAGTTCATGATTAGATGTTTAGATTGTCAACAAGTCAAGGTAGAATGTAAGCATCCAGGTGGTTTACTACAGCCTATAGCGGTTTTAGAATGGAAATGGGAGGTCATTTCCATGGATTTCATTACAGGTCTTCTGAGGACAGTAAAGCAACATGATTCTATTATGGTCGTGGTTGACAGGTTGAGTAAGGTAGCTCACTTCATTCCATTAAAGACTACATGTTCAGTGAGTGAGGTAGCACAGGTGTTCATCAGAGAGATAGTGAGACTGAATGGTGTTCCAAAGAAGATTGTGTCAGACAGGGATGCAAAGCTCACTTGAAAGTTTTACAAGGAGCTATTTGCAGGCTTGGGTACAGAGTTGGCCTTCAGTAACGCTTAACATCCACAGGAAGATGGACAGATAGAGAGGGTCAATAGGATCTTGGAGGATATGTTGAGAATGTACGTGATGCACCAGTAGAATAAATGGGAGGAGTATCTTCCATTGGTTGAGTTCGCATACAACAATGGTTATTAGGATTCATTCAGGATGAGTCCTTTCAAGGCATTGTATGGGTGGAGTTGTAACACTCCCATCAGCTGGAGTGATCCAGTGAACAGGGTACTTATTGGACCGGACATGTTGGCAGACATGGAGCAAGAAATGCAGGTTATAAAGAAGAATATAAAGGCAGCACAAGATAGACAGAAGATTTATGTGGATCATCACAGGGTGTTCTTGGAGTTTCAAGTTGGGGAGCATGTGTATTTGTGCATCAAGCCCATGAAAATCTCTTTGAGGATTGGATCATGTGTCAAGTTGGCACCACAATATTGTGGGCCTTTCGAGATCCTTTAGAGGATTGGACCAGTGGCATATCGACTTGCACTACCTCCAACAGTGAAAATCCATGATGTTTTCCATATTTCATTGCTTAAGAAGTATATAAAGGATGTTGATCATGTTATTGATTGGTATGTTTTGCAGGTGGAGCAAGAAGGAGAGTTCCAGTTGGAGCCTCAATGCATATTGAAGCAGAAACATCTCATGCTCAGGTTCTAGATCCATAGAGAAAGTTAAAGTGCAATGGAAGCACTTTTGAGCATGAAGAAGCTACATGGGAGATGGCAGATTAGATGTGAGCCCTGTATCCTTCATTGTTTGTCGGTTGAGGCAAAGTTGTTTTGGTTTGTTGTTGGTATATGTTTGGCATATGTTTTGCTGATGTTTTTTATATGTATACAGATGTAAATACAGTCATGAGCTAAGTTATAAAGATCCAATGAGCAGTATGGGTGTCATGTTATTATGGTTGTTATATTTTCATGTTGTCATGATGTTTTTCTTTTGAGCAAGTCTTTCATTGTAGATACTGCAATGAGATAAGTTATAAATATCCATGGGCAGTATGTTTTTTTTCAGCAATTTTGTTGAGTTCATGGTGTGGTTTAACACCGAGGATTGTGTTCCCCAAGGGCGAGGGTTCTGTAACAGCCCTGGTGAAAATTTCATGTAATAAAAGCTAATAAAGGAAAAATAAGACCACGGTTAAGGGATACTTATTCCAAGCTTAACGTTGGGCAAAGATATCCTAGTGGGCATCACTAGATGTGTGTTTTGGCTAAGAAAATTTGGCAAAGGCTAAGGCAAAAAGGAATTTTTGACACATTTATTTATGAAAATAAAGGAAATTAGGAGAAAAGTAAGGTGAAAGGTCACAGATTACATGTGAGGAGGAAAATGAAGAAAATAGAGGCCTCATTAATAAAAAGGCTTCTGAGGATCAGTTGGTAACCTTTTTTCAATTCAAGTTTGGAGCTCTTTCATTATTCTCTCCCTCCCTCTCTCACTCTTGGTCACTTAGAGTTTCCTTGGAGCGCTCTATCTTTGGATCAAGGAAGGAAAAGAAAGAAAAGGGAAAGGAAGAAAGCAAAGATCAAGGAAAGGAACAGCAGGATCAAGCAGCTTCAACAAGAATACTTGCAAGTAACCTTTTGCATGTGTGATTTCCTAGTTGGTTTGGATATGCATGGCTTTGCGTGTTGGTGTATGGTTCTCTTTTTCTCGATGGCATGGTTTTACCGGGTTATAACAGTGGTTTTCAGCCTAGCCTGCCTTTTTCCGTATGTCATGGTATGTTGGGATGTTAATCTCGGTTTTAAGCTTTGGTTTGTCAGATGGATTTTGGAATTCGGGATGGAGGTGGTCTCAAGGTTCATTCCCAAAGGCCTAGGAATCCCTTGACCAATTTTGGCAGGATACACGGTAAAGCCTGAGGGAGAAGTCTTGGTTTAGGGCCTAGTGATCTGGATTTGGATTGTGGTAAAGCCTGAGAGACTAGTCTTGGGCCTTGTGATACAGGTTTGGATTGTAGTAAAGCCTGAGATACAAGGAGACGGAAAATTCATCAAAGATAGTGATGGATTCTGGATGGCATTCCAAGTTCGATTTGGTTATGATCGGAGCACTAGTTTTGGTGTTATCACAGTTTGGTGAGGGTGGAGGTGGTTTAACCTCTATATTCCCTTGGTTGTTCTTAGATTGGTTGTTCTATGAGATCCCACATTCATGCTTGGAATATGGCACGGGGGTGACTGGTTGAAAGAGAGATTTGGTTCAGCCATGTCTATGGTCGGGTGGTACGTGGAAGTCTCGAACCTGATCGGATTTTCCTATGATTAATAAAAGCTAAGTTCTCTTACTTTTGCACTGATTTATATGTGAATTTAATGGCTACCAGATCTATGATATTTATATAGTTCTATGTTGATTATAAGCTTGGTTAAATGACTAGTTCATGTCATGTTTATTTCATGTATTTACTTGTAATTGTTAAATGGGTGGATGCAAGACCTAAATTATGATATAATAGTTCAATGGAGAGGGAGGTGATCCTTCTGGTTATGTTTCATAAGTTCTTTCAGTAATTTATGCTTTGTCTTATATCCTAGACCTGTAGGTTGCATTGATGCCAAGTGCTTGACAGAATGTTAGTCCCGATTGGGGATGCTCAGGCCTAGTCCTGAGGTTAATTTTTTATTTGTTTATATTTTTATCATGTCTTTGATGGATTCTGAAGGTTGTCACAAGTTTTGGGCAAAGGTTGGGATTCTGGGCTAGAAAAGTGGCTCAAATCTCAGGGTCGCTGGCACAGGTATGTTGAGAAAAGTCCACAATCGTTGGCACATAAGCCTATGAGAGCGTCTTTGGGTTGCTATACGTTGTTATTCCTATAACATGAGAGTGATTTTGAGTTAAAAGGCATAAAACATCAATGGGACCCACAGGAAGAATGTCTAAGTGGTTGAGATGTCTCCTAGGGGTGTTGTTGTTGATGTGGATGGGTTTATTTGATGTGTTCTGTTGATTCCATTTCCTTAAGGTTTTCAAGGAGATTGAATCCCTTATAGTGACCTCTCTCATGACATGTTTGCCCCGGCTGGTTGGTTGCTTGGGTGGACTTGGGAGGAGGGGGTTTTAAACTATTAAGCCACTTTGTGGTGTAAAGGTGACAAGTTTGAAATTTTGTGGGAAAAAATCTATCCATGCTAAGGCTAGTGTGGCCCAGGCTAGGTGCGATCATCAAGTGATTTTGATGGATTAGATGCCCTTGGGCCATGGTGACTTAAGCCACAGGTTAGGTGTTCCATTCATCTCAAGACTCACATAACCTAGAAAATAATATATAATGAGAGATTTTTTAAATGTATTTAATTAGGAAATATTGACATTGCATGAAAAGGTGGGGGGCAGGTTGTCATCGTCCCACTTGGACATGATCGAGAGATATGGAAGCATGCCCCCTTAATGGTATTGTTATGAATATGGAACGAGGCACGAGGATTCCCCCACACCACTATCTGATACCCAATACATGGCACACCTCCCTTGCAATTTCACTCATCGATGGGTCTTCTCACACCAGAAATGGATCCTCTCACCTACTCATCCACTTTGGATACCTAATGTGATTGGTCGTCTAAAGAAGCCATTGATGAGAACCTTAATGGTCAAGTTGGTGGCCACCACCCACATCACATCCTGCAACAATTTCGTGCAGCAAGGCTTCTCACTGGGAAGTGTGCATCTCTTGGTTAAAGAGCAGAGTCTAGGAAATAGGCGAAATTCCTTGTTGAGGGGCTAGGATATAGGAACCAAACTTGACTCTGCCTAATCCCATTTTCCAAACAAAGGCAAGTCTACTACTTTTTTGACACCAACCAACACTCTTGGTGGAATTCTTAGTAGGGAAAGCTAGTTCACTCACATGGCCCACTCTCTTGCTCAGACATTTTCTATTCATTACATAGAACCTGCATTTAGATCCAACAGTCAAGATTCACTTTTGGGTCGAGTAGCGTTTAACATTTCTGTGTAGCATTTGGGTTTTGGTGAAGTGGAAATCTTTTTCATATGTAATCTCGTCATTCCTCTCCTTAGGTCGACCTTCCTCTTTCTTAGTTTACGTTATTTTACTCACATTTTCCTTGGTTCAATTTTGATTTCTCCTATTGTCGATTTTTTGGGATTTTCCTCTATCACATTTGCTTTATCTATTAGCCAGCATTGTCGAATTTTTGGGCTTTGCCTCTTTCACATTTATTTTCTCTATTAGCCGGCATTGTCGAGTTTCCACATCCTCAAACCACACAGGTTTCTGGGGGGATGCTTCTTTCCAGTCTCCTCCAATCCTTGTGAATTCACGTCCTATAAATCACTCTCTTGAGCCTTCCCCTTTGTATTGGGTCTCACTTTGGGATTGCCCATTCAGTGTACATGTCACCCTCCTCTCTCCCATGTCTCATTTATGAGAAATCTCCCATCACTTTTCGTAAGTCTCTCTCCTTGTGTAGCCATAATGCCTCATCAGCAGACTCATTTCGATAAGGGGTGATGTATTATAAGGAGTGTGGAAATTGGGGATGTACACGGGCTTAGCTCAAAGTTGAAGGTTCAGAAGTACGGTTTCGGGAACATACCCCACCTCCTATCAAAGTAGAACTCTCAAAGGCTAAGAGAGAAATAGCTAATCATCAACCCCTTCTCTTGAATACAGAGATTCTGTTGAACATGGATGATCGGATTCCCAATGTAGGTCACACATGTAGACAATACAATCAATATATGTACATCATGGACCTCTATTGGCACATGAATTATATGGTCAAAAAAGTCTTATTCAATAGACACAAAAATCAAGAAGACCTCCTCCTCTCTATGGAATACTTGCATTGGCTCATGACAGGCCTAGATTGTTGGTTTGAGTGCATCAAAAAGCACATAAGAATCCCTCTTGCTACTTGCTACTCACTGAGCAGCACTATGGAGCGTATTCCAGTTGCAGCCACATATTCTAATCCCTCCTCTTGGTCAATTTACTCTTGCTATGGTTTTAGTTTATCAATTTTGGCTTTCTTTTCTTTTTCCCAAGTCCTTGAAGTCACGATATTCAATATATGTATTTGGAATTTTGACTCGTACAAGCAATATTTTGTCTTTTTCCTCCTTGAAAAGAATATATTTCTAGATATGTTTGGGTTTCCCTTGGGACATTCCTATTTAAAATGTATCGAAATATCATGTAATATCTCGTTTGGAAGGTAATACAAATATTTATTTCACAAAAAAGAACAAAGAATAAAAAGGAGAAAACATAAGATTATATGTAGAATGTAGTTAATAAATTAGAGAAGAAAAGTGATTGACTCAAAGAGGAAGGGAAAACTAATAAGAGAAAAATTGTAAATGGGAAAGCAAGAAAAGAAAACACGGGAAGAGACGCTTAACTAACCAAATGAAACATAAACAAATGAAAAACAAATTAGGAAGGACGAAGTCAATCAAATAAAGAGAAAATAAAAATATCTTAAATAATTGGAAGAGAAGAAGAAAGGAAAAAACGCAATATTACATGTAGAGTGTTGATCAGAAACCAAGAGGAAGAGTGAGTGACTCAAATAACAATGAAAATTAATAAGACCAAAATTGCAAAGAGGAAAGAAAAGAAGAAGGAAGAGACACTTAACCAATGAAATAAAATACAAGCAAATGAAAAAACCAACAGAAAGGAAAAATCAAACAAATTAAAGAGCAAATAAAAAAGAGCTCAAAAAGTCATAAGACAAAACCTAAAAAATCTAACTCGAGGAGAAAAGGGTAAAAAGGAACATAAAACAAGCCAAAAGGAAACAAACAGTCACCATACATAGTAAAATAAAAGAAGCAAACTTGTGTAATGGTATTATCCATTTGCTTTTGTGTCAATGGAAGCCACATCATTATTGAGGAAATTTAGAGCCTTCTCAATTTCAATTGTTTTTTTGATGTGTCTTTTAAGGAAATGGGCAATCCTCGCAAGTACCTTTGTGTCTTTGAGGATTTGGTGTTTAGTCTTACTTGAGTTGTAATGTTCCCATTTTTAGTTTCCCTTATGATGTAGTGAGGATGGACTTCGAGGGTTAGTGGTAGCTAGTTTATAGGAGCGATATTACATTATCAAATGGCCTAAAGGGTTTTGGAGGAGTTTTTATGGGGTCCGATGGAGTTCGTTTGTTGTATTTCACCATTGGGGGCAGTTCTACACAATTCGTTCTTGGTTCCATTACATTCTGATGAATCTCACAAAACAAGGTTATTATCAACATAATTTAATTCAAAACGCCAAAGGTGTTGTGTGGAGGTGATTTTTTGAAAAACATCTTAGTGTAATAGCTTGTTTGAACCGGAATGAAGAGATCTACAAGATGGTATGGTGATAAGTGTTTTCCAATAGTCAGAGAAACTATCATGTCTATTTAATCATTTCCCAGGATTAAAAGTGACTTTAATTAGTCACTTAATTAAATAAAAAGGGGAAAGGTGTCTAATTAGAGGAAAACACTAGAAGGGAAAAAGTGACTTAAATAAAAAAACTTAAAATACACTTAAATAAAATAAAGGGTAGAATCTTCTATAATGGAAATAAAATAATAAAATAAAATGCTTTTAGAAGGTTGGAGAGCGATCCATTAGATTTTTAAAAGGAGGGGAAGCAAATCATTTGAGGACATCTTGGTTTGGAGTAATTTTCTTATTGAAGAGGTTTGGGAACAAGATTCTCAGCTTTCAGCAAGCCCCGGGAAAATAACCCTTGGGTTTCTTATTGTGATTTGGACGAAAACCCAACTCACCATTAAGGGGATTTCATCCAAAAATCTCACAGAGCTTCAGTGGCATTATATGAGATCGATTTGTAGCATACCTGAAGATTGGAATAAGGATCATTTAGATTCTCAATTTGGGCGCATGTTCCAATTATAGTTTATTGTGGGAGGCCAAAATTAACATTGTAGCAGTATTTTGGAGGTCATCTCATCTATTCTTCCGCTCAGCTATTGATATTTGTATTGTCATGTAACCTTATTTAAATAAATAAATAAAGTTGAGTTTGTTGCAATTCTTCATGTCAACTGAATTTCTTGTATTTTATTTCCCAGAGTAGCAACGTTTATGTAATTTCCGGATTTTATTTTAGTTGTTGCCATTTCTGTGCAAATTTTTATGGCATTCCTCGGTAAAGTTCATGGCATAAAATTTTTGAAGTAATTTCCAAAATATTTTAATGAAAATAATCTAAACAGGATACTACAGTGATATCATAGCATGATTTTGGCGACATGTGGATTAAAATCAAAGCTTCTCATATTGCCATATCGTTCCTGAAGAATAAATGAGGTAAGTTTGTGGGTTAAAATTCTTAATCTGTTTACTCGAGAATAGTTATTGCAGGTGATTTTCCAAAGTGTCGAAAATAAAATAAAATTTGAAGCCTAGTTTATTTTTTGGAGCCAAATTTATCTATTGCGGCCAAGTTTATTTTCTAGAGCCCGGTTTGTTTGCCAAAGCCTAGTTTATTCGTTGGAGCTAGATTTATCTATTATGTTAGTGTTATATACCTAGGGGGGATAATATGGGGTACCAAGGGAGGTACCCAAGGTAATAATGTAATGGGCCATAGTAATAAATAAGGTGGTTAACCCATGTCATGTAAGGGACCACAAGTAGTTAATAATAACGTAATGGGCCCATGGTATTAGTTGATGGTATGAGGGCACCATGGTAATGACCCATGGTATTGTATGTATGAGGCCTATATAGAGGCTAGAGACTCCACATGGAGGATATGAAGTGAAGTATTATTGTATGAACAGACATATGGCTTGTGTAGTGTTCTCCTTCCTTAAGGAGTGAATGTATGGTGTTGCCCTACCATAAGGGTTTTGATAATAAAGAGAATCATTTCTATCTATTTTGATCTTGTTATTATTGGGTATATTTGTTATTTCTCATATATTCTGGGTTAGATCTACAACAATTGGTATCAAAGCTACAACAATTGGTATCAGAGCACTTTCTTGGGCACAAAAGTGGAGTTTTTTTTTTTTTTTTTTTTTTGCAGGGTTTCGGTGGCGGCGACTTTGCAGGTCAGATCTGTACATTTTGGTGCAAGATCTGTGAAATATAATTACAGATCTGGATTCTTTGTGCAAAAATAGTCGAATTCAAAAAAAAAAAAAAAAAATCAGTTGAATCGGAGTCCGGATGAAGGAGATATCGCTGATTTAAAAATCAGTGGGGTTGCAGACAATTTTCAGGGCAGCGAGTTTGCGGCGCAGATCTAGATGTCCTGGTGCAAGATCTACAAAATCTAATTGTAGATCTGAATTGTTTGAGAAAAATTACCCAATTTCAAAAAAAAAAATCAGTCGAATCGGAGTCCGGATGAGGGAGATATCGCTGATTTAAAATCAGCTCTTTTTTGCAGAAATTTTGGTGACGGCGGGAGAGTTGCAGCGCAGATCTGAAATTCTAGTGCCTGGATCAGGATTTCTATCACATGGGCAGATGCAGAATGGTCATTCCATTTCCGAAAACAGGTCATAATAAAGATTCTGAGCAATATTGACTAAACTGTGGCCACTTTAAATTTTCGCCAAGTGAGGAATTTTTCTCAAACCCTCTTCATGGAGACGCTATATTTTACAGGGAAAGATGATGGTCCTACTATTGAAGAATACATAAAATACAAAAAGTCAGCATGGGCAAAACATTGGAGGGATTCAGTGTGGTTTGGTTTCAAAGATGAGGCTTACAAATGGTATTTCTCACTTTATGACAAACAGTTGACCAAACTCTCAGATGCAGAATTTGAAAAAGTCCTTTTAGACAAATGGTCTCGTGCTAGAAAAAAGGAGAATGAGCCACGTAAGGGGTTATCTTCTACTGGTGTCTCCTTATTGCAGGTTCATGGATTGATTCAAAAGGAGAAGATCATTGTGTCTATAAATCCTAGTTGCAAGCATAATTTTATCAATGTTAATTTGGCAAAAAAATTGCCAGTTCGAGCAAAACACATTGAAAACACACAGGTGAATGATGAGGATGTTCAAGTGTACAAGGATTTAAAGATTTCTATGGATAAATATGTGTTGCATGGTGATTTTTATGCTTCAGAGATGGATAATATGGATGTTGTTTTGGGATATCCTTGGATGGAATCCGTGGGTACTATCAATATTAATGTGCAGAAGAAATTCTTGAAGCTCTGGTATAAAAAGAAGAAAATTACATTACAGGATATTTCCATCCATAAATAGGTAGAGCACATGGAGGCTGAAGCAGAAGATGTTCAAGGGACTGACATATCAGATGATGAGCCTTTGATGATCGACAATCAAACACAAACAGAGGCTGCAGAAGAAAAGGTTACAGGTGATGATACATCAGAGGAGGGCTCAGTGGTTGAAGTCATATTGAAAAAGAAGACACCACAGCAGGGTGAAGTCAAGCAAAAGCCATCGTGGGTTAAAACTTCAACATATCATCACCCACATCACCCCGCAAGACAACCATCATGGAAACCAAGTAGTCACATGATGGATAGAAAGGAGAGACGATCCACCTACTACACATCAACACAGAAGAGCTGCCATGGTCAACTTCCATCTCAAGCGAGCGAGGCACCAGCGAGATCGAGGGTTCACCTTTCTCTGGGATGGCTAGATGGACGTGCATGGTATCAGTGGACTACTCTTTTGAGTAGATCTTATTATTTGTGTTCTTCCCATGTTTCGGGGACGAAATATGCTTAGGGGGGTGGAATGTTATATACCTAGGGGGGATAATATGGGGTACCAAGGGAGGTACCCAAGGTAATAATGTAATGGGCCATAGTAATAAATAAGGTGGTTAACCCATGTCATGTAAGGGACCACAAGTAGTTAATAATAATGTAATGGACCCATGGTATTAGTTGATGGTATGAGGGCACCATGGTAATGACCCATGGTATTGTATGTATGAGGCCTATATAGAGGCTAGAGACTCCACATGGAGGATATGAAGTGAAGTATTATTGTATGAACAGGCATATGGCTTGTGTAGTGTTCTCCTTCCTTAAGGAGTGAATGTATGGTGTTGCCCTACCATAAGGGTTTTGATAATAAAGAGAATCATTTCTATATATTTTGATCTTGTTATTATTGGGTATATTTGTTATTTCTCATATATTCTGGGTTAGATCTACAACAATTGGTCTCAAAGCTACAATAGCTAGGCTGAATCTATTTTGCTAAGCCAAATTTATTGGCATTATGATACAGGTGTTGTCCTTGATGGCAACTCACTCAGATGACAGTTCACAGTACAACAGGTCAACAACAAAGGATTACAGATCAGACTCCAAAGAATGAAGAAAGAGAGGTATACGCTAGTTCACTTTGTCCAAGTAGCGTATACACGCGGGTTAACAGAACAAAAGGAGCGTACAACGTATACATGCACTTTCACAAGAAGAAAAGCGCGTACATGTTGGAAAACCAAGTTTTTGGTCTAAGGTATTCGGATCCAAGGTATTTGGTACAAGATATTGACCCTAGGTATTTGGTCCAAGGCATTGGTCCTAAGTAGTTTTGGTCCAAGGTATCGAGGAAGGCCTAAGAGTATATAAGGAGGAGAAGATCATTAGGCCAAGTGTGCATGCAATAAGATTCTAAGGAATACTTCTATCTAAAGTATATTTTACGTTGCAGGGTTATGTTTGGGACTAGATCTGAAATATTCATGTGCACCTTGATATCAATATTAGATCAGGAATCATGAGCATTGAAATGACTTATTCTTGAATGATCTAATATTGGGTGAGACTAGATCTGATGTTTTGCGCTTGTTCTATTCGTTACCTATCATGATCTGGGTTTGTTTGAAGTCTAGAATTGGAGAAAAATTCTAAGTCAATATTTGCAGATCTGTACACAGGTTCGTCTCAGCCAATGTGCGGATACACGCAAGTTTTGTTCCTTCAAGTAGTGTATACTAAAGAAAAGCTTCTTTTCAGATCTGATTGATCTATCTGATAAAATTATGTTATGTTACTGTTGTCTATCAATGAAGTCTTCTTAGATCTAAATGTAAAATTGAATGCATAAGGAGGCTGGCATTTGATTGATTGATTGTATAAGTGAGAAGAAGTGATCTCTGTCCCCGCCTGTGTAAAGCTCTGAAAGTTGACAGTAGATATTCAGAATATTGATAGTTGGTACAGACTTGATTCAAAAGTTTATGTTTGCGGTAGTTTTAAAGGTATATGTAGGTTCAATTAACAAAAGTAGCGTACACACGCAGTTTGGGTACAGCCAAGTAGCGTATACATTGTAATACATGATTTTTGACGTTACAGCTGGTTCTGAATGATGATGCAGGGTTATGGGTTCAGTACAGTGTTCTGGTGTCAATGATCTGATTGTTCAAATTAACTGAATATTGGTTGATGCAGTTTATGTTTAAAAGCTTTGATGGGTCCAGTATGAAAATTTGATGAAACGCGGCCTTCAGTTTATGGTGTTGTGATCCAGGAGTATCTAGTCTGAAAATTCATGAAATGTGGTCCATGGTGGAAGAGTGGAGTTTTCTGTAGGTTGGCACCTACGTACTAGTAAACATATTAGCTAGTATAAGAGCTAGGGGGTTGTAGCTCCCTTCGAGTAGAAGCTGGAGAACGAGAGAAGGTTGTAACCTTCTACAGGTAGAAGCCTGTGTACTGGTATGAGTCTACACCAGTACAAGATTGTAAATAGATTTTCTCATTATTAAAAGAAGACAAAGACGACAGCAGTAGGTGGTTTTTACCCACATTGGGTTTCCACCCTAAATCTTGGTGTTCATGTGTGTTGCTTATGTGTGATGCTTTATTTTTCTTTTACTACATTGTCTAATAAATCTCTGATATACTGGTTTAAGCTCAACACATGATAAATTGTCTAAATCTCAAGTTCTATGCATATACGCTAGTTTCTTTAAGCACAGTCGCGTATACACGCTAGTTCACTTCACTGAAGTAGCGTATATAAATCTATTTGGGAAATAAAATTATTGATCTGATAATACTAATTCACCCCCCTCTCAGTATTATTTCCAACAAAATTAATATTGTTAGGTCGAAATTAGTTTTTTGCGCCAAAATTATTTTGTTGGGGTGAATTTATCTCGCTTTGTCGAATTTCTCTTGTAGGGCCAAAAATTATTATGCTAGGCTGAAATTATTTTTTTAGGCCGACTTTATCTTTTTGTGTCGAATTTCTCTTGTGGGGTCGAAATTATTCCACTATGTTGAATTTATCTTGCTAAGTCAAATGTATCTTATTGTATCGAATTTTTATTATTGGGCCAAAATTATTTTGTTGTGCCAAATTTCCCTTGATGGGCTGAAATTATTCTGTTGGGCCAAATTTATCTTGCGCTGTCGAATTTCCCTTGTCAGGTTGAATTATTTTTCTAGGTTGAATTTATTAGAGTAGCATTTATTTAAATTTTCCAAGTCAAAAAAAAAAAATCCTCGGTATTATTGGTTGGGTTTCTATTGTGTGACAATTTTCAATTGAAAATTTGTGATTTACCGACTAGAATTTATTAAATTTTTCAACAAAAATAATTTTGGAGATTACTGAAGAAATTTGAAAAAAAAAATTGTGAATGGCATGTTGATTATTTGTAAAGGTGGAATTAGAAAAAAATTCTCATGGATGACAGATGGAAGAAATCCTTAAATGCCTCACAAAAACCCTTTGTAACTTAGAAAGAAAATGGGATCAATAACAGTTCAAGACATCACTTGGTTCTTTGAGCTGCAATGCATGTTTGGACCAAAGAAAAAAACAAAACAACAAACCCTCCTCAGAGGGAGTCCTTGCTATTCTATAGTTGGAGCAACTGAGGGATCCTCAAAAAGAAAGGGAGATAGGGAATTGGCTCTTTTCATTTGGGTTAGATTATACGAACATGAAGAAGACTGAGGAATCCCTCCTTAATCTCGAGAAATTAGACTCACAGTTGTCCAAGGTGAGTCAATCATATTTGAGGTTTCTAAATTGGGATCTAAAACCAAGCATGCTTGCCTTGATATAACAGAAATTCATGGAGCACCCTTGTGAGGCAATCAAACTTATTGTTGCTTCTTGTTTTAGTGAGATCATTCAGATAACTTCACCTGTGCCTCCTTATAATGATGGCGTTATGGGGGGGTTTTTTCAGCTAATAGATGAAAGTTTTTAGGGGTTGAATGACACTTTGGGTACTACCTGTGGAAAGAGGCTCAATATCATAGAGATCATGGCTTGACTTATGAGTAACCATGATTCCATTTGCAGGACGTTGTAGTCTAAGTTGTTGGTTATTTGGAGGAAGGAACGGGTAGTCTCACATGTTACTTATGAACTAGCAGGAAGGTTGGTTGAGCAGAACATGAGTCTATTCAAAAGGAAGTTTACCAAGGAGGAGCTAATGAGGATGCGAGTTTTTGCAATTGACCACTTGGGTGACAAAGATGGAAAGGTTCAAACATGCAACGAGAATGAATTGAGGGGGAAAAATATTTGCTTCAGCTGCAAGGGGCCTTGCGAGCCTAATCACTCTTGCTTGGGTAAAATCGAGGAGGTGATAGGGGTAAAGCAGGAAGAGATTCATTTTGACCGTTCTAATTAGAACTCTTCTACTATAGTTGAGTCCATTGATTTTCACAAGGACACCTTTACCGAGCATGAGCAAAGGTGTAAAGATGTTGACAATAATCCACCTATGCATCCTGAAGATGATGAGTAGCAGATTGATTCCATGTGTAACTGTAACCATCCCACCCCACATTTACCCACTTTAAAATACTTACCAAGGTAGATATGAACTGATAGTTACTATGCATGACCTAACTTTCAATATGTAATTATGGAAATGGGGTCTAACTTGCCAACACATGTTATTCATTTTTACAAACACTTTGCGTACATAATATATGTATGTCATGGATGCATAGTTTGGTTATTATTTACTTTAGTTTGATCAAATGTTCATAAAGAAGGCTTGTTTCCCTCTCACGCTTGCTGCAAAAAACACATATGATCTCATGCATCCATATAAAATAACCAAGAGCATGTCAAACCATGAATTAGATCTAGATCAAGAGCATGTTGTATAATAATAAATTCACCATGCATGTAACATGTACTTAACCATCAATAAAGCCATGAAAAACCAGTCTTGTAGACAATAGTAAATCAGCAATTATGCTTATTTATCATTAATAAAGAGTATCACATATTAACATATGCAAAGTACCAATCAAGTCAGGGACTTCCACATACCACCTGACCATAGATTGGGTTGAATGAAATATTTCTTTCAGCCAATCACCCCTGCACCATATTCTAAGAATGAATGTGGAATCTCATGGAATAAACCAAAAAAAAACAAATCTGGGCTTCCAGAGGCCAAACCACCTCAACCCTCAACCAGTGATTCCATCTCACGATCGGACATCTCTAACACCAACTAGATCGGTTTCTACCCAAGTTGTCTAGGGGTCCAGAGCGTTTGTTCCAACGGCGGCTCCGGGAACTAATAACTCAGCCCACAGCCTTCCAAGACTCTAGGACTAGTAACTCAACCCACCAAGGGATCTAGAGTGTTTTTCCAACCAAGGCTCCAATACTAGTAACTCAACCCAAGTTGTTCTAAGAATCCAGAGCGTTTGTCCCAACGAACGGCTCCAGGAACTAGTAACTCAACCCATAGCCATAAGGAACCTGAGCACCAATCAAATACAACCAATGGAAAAACCCACAATGCCATGGCTATCCAGGAAATGGCAAGGTTAGGTAAAACCGTTGTCCATCCAGGCAATCCTCCATGTCAATGACAGGTCATAACCAAATAACCACATGCATATACCATGCATGCCAAAACTAGCAAGGAAACCATACATGTAACTCGATACCTACAAAGAAATCTAGTTGTAACCATCGATTCAATCCCTCGTGCTTTCCTGCTTTCCTTTTCCTTCTTTCTCCAATCCAAGTGAATACTAGAGTGCTACAAGCATGCTCCAAGAATGCTCTAAGTGTGCAAGAGTATGAGAGAGTGAGAGTATAGAAGAGAGGTCCAAAGACTAAATTGACGAAAACTAACACTGAAAAAAGCCATGAGTAGATCCTCAAAAGCCTTTTTATCATTGAGGCCTTTAATTTCTTCAATTTCCTTCATTTTTCCTTCAATTTCCCTCTCATGCAAATATGTGATCTTTCATCTTCCTTCTCTCCTATTTTCCTTTATTTTCATAAATAAAATGCCAATTAATGTCTCTTTGCTTTTGCCAATTTCCATACCCATTAATTAACTGAAAGTGACACCCACTAAGATGTTTTTCCCACCATTCAGCTTGGAATATGTGTCCCATGACCTTGGTCTTATTTTTTTTTACGTGGAAATTCAACCAGGGGGTTGTTACAATAACTAAGGAATTCAAGGAGAAGAGATTCAGAGAGACTTTAGGGATAAGCCACCAATGATGATCCAACATGAATATCACACAAAGTTACATGAATATGAGGAGTATGACACGCATGATGAGTCATCTCAAGAGAGTTAGTTGTAGGCTCAAGTTGGAATAGTGGTCGAGGGAGATGAGCACCCATATTTGAGCCCACCCCTTGATGAGGTACAAATAGATGTAGAGGCAGCCAATAGGGATACAACACTTCTAGATGTTAGTTGCCAGGAGAAGGTGGAGCATATCCGGATAGATCTTGTAGTGATGAAGAAGCATAACAAATCACTTTGAGGACCTACATTGCATGAGATCAACAAACTCAAAGAGCTTGGAGTGGTGTGTGCCAAGTCAGCAACCAAGTTGTATAGAATCAAGGAACAGTTAATGTCCCTAATTGGACATCCAGAGGATCATAATCAAGAGTCACGTGAAACCCTCTCCAGGAGTACAAAGACATGGATTGCAGTGTTGTTTGTCCACCTTTGTGCATTAGAGAGAGAGTGGTAGAGTTTTCTAAATGGTTCTTGTTGGTTGACCGAGCAAAGCAACGTGAGTTTTGATCATGGAGCAGCAATGGCATAGTGGACTTGTTCCATATGCAGATGTTCATACATTCGATCCTTCCCATGGAATGGATTGGTGAGAGATTATGAGTTGGTATCCTATCAATGGGCCGATATTCTTAGTCAAGGGCATAGTGCAACATGGGCCCTTGGACATGAGAGATACTAAATTGTAGTGGGATGTAGGTCAACAGTTCATTAACATTTCAGTCATATTATCCAAGCATCAACATGGTAGGGTTGACCTTATTCTATGTCAAGGGTTGGATTAGAGAGAAGTGATGAGCTGGTATGTTGTTGATGGAGTGGCATCTATTTCCAGGGACAGAGTATAATTGAAGCCATGCAGCATGAGCATTGATGGATGGTCGACGTGGCATTGAGATCTAGACAGGTCTATTGATTGTTGGTTTAGTCAAAGGTTGGTTTGGGATCCAGGTATTAAGGGGTCCACTCATGATTGGATGGCACACATACATGATGTGGTACGATGGTTTGTGTGGGATCTTAGCATCTATATATAGATGTCTTTATAATTGACAAATATGGATTGCTTGAGGGCAAGCAACATTGGGTCGAAATGATTTGTAATGTCCCCATTTTCAATTTCCCTGATGATGCAGTGAGGATGGACTTCCAGGGTTGGTGGCAATCAGTTTATAAGAGCAAGATTATGTCATCAGAAGGCTCAGAGGGTTCTGGAGGAGTTTTAAGGGGTCTGACGGAGTTTGCTTGTTGTATTTCACCCTTAGGGGCAGTTCCACACAGTTCGTTCTTGGTTCCATTACATTATGATGAATCCCATAAAATGGATGTATTATCAACATAATTTAATTAAAAATTATAAAGGTGTTGCGTGGAAGGGATTATTTGGAGAAACACCTTAACGTAATAACTCGTTGGAACCAAAATGAAGGGATCTACAGGATGGGATGGTTAAAAGAAGTTTCAAGTGACAGGAGAAAGTATGGTGGCAAATTAATAATTTCCAAGGATTAAAGTGACTTTAGTTAGTCACTTAATTAAATAAAAAGGGGAAAAGTGCCTAATTAGAGAGAAAGGTGAGAAAGGGGAAAGTGACTTAAATTAAATCAATTAAAAGTCACTTAAATCAAATAAAGGGGAGAATTTTCTAAAATGGAAATAAAATAATAAAATATTGTGCTTCTAGAAGGTTGGAGAGAGATCCATTAGATCCTTAAAAGGAGGGGAAGCAAATCATCTGAGGACATCTTAGTTTGGAGTAATTTTCTTATTGGAGAGGTTTGGGAATGTGGTTCTCAACTTTCAGCATGCCCTAGGACAAAAACTCTTGGATTTCCTATTGTGAGTTGGACGAAAACCCAACCCACCATTGAGGAGATTTCATCCAGAAATCTCAAGGAGCTTCAACAACATTATTAGAGATCAAATTTGTAGCATATCTGAATATTGGAGTGAGGATCATTCATATTTTCAATTTGGGCATCAGTTTTAGTTGCAGTTAATTGTGGGAGGCTAGCATTAGCATTGTAATGGTATTTTGAAGGTCATCTCAACTATTCTTCCACTCAACTATTGATATATGTATTTTCATGTAACCTTATTTAAATAAATAAATAAAGTTGGGTTTCTTGCGATTCTTTGTGTCATTTGAGTTTCTGGTATTTTACCAATTTGCCGGAGTAGGAGCGTTTATGTAATTTCTGGATTTTATTTTAATTATTGGCATTTCCAAGAATTTTTTTATGTTATTTCTGGGTAAAATTCACGACATATTTTTTCTAAAGTAATTTCTGAAATGTTTTAACAAAAATATCCAAATGGGATATTACATGATTGCTCTCCCAAATATAAGGATTGAATTTAGTTATGGTATATTTATGCATGATGCTCCTTTAACCTAACCTAGATAGACTTCATGTTTTACAATGTAGGATTTTTCATAAAAGCATAGAACTCGGTACACCCTTTTATACATTTGAGGGTCAATAAGATCCTTAATCAACTTGATGAGACTCTTAATCATGTTAGAAAGTATGAAGATAGTACCAATATTCTTCCTTCTTAAAATCCTACCAATTTTATCAGTGACTCCCTTAGATATAATGGCAAAGTCCTTATGCTTGAAAATGTTATTATTCACTTGGATCTTAGGGAAAATGTTAGCATTTTGAAAAGTATTTCTATTATGCTAGTTTCTGTAATCATTCTTATTGAAAACCTCCAATAACTACTTTTTCTCCTACTCCAAATGCTTATCATCTCATATTATTAAGGTGTGAGTGGTAAGGGTATTTAGGGCACCATGCTTTTGTGTTGGGTGGTGGTGAGAATTTGCATGGAGTTATTTTGTGTACAATTTTTATCCATGTATTCTTGATACACCAAAGAATCATGTTCCTTCTTTGTCACTAAGACGTCAAGAAATTAAAGAAATTTAATAATCATTTTTTTTATATAATGATATTGACAAATAGAAATGGGATTCAAGAAACTTACAATCCTCATATAGAATTTCCAAGGACTTTCATCATGGAAAGGTCATAACTTGAGTTGGATATGTTCATGATTTTTTAATATATTGGCATTACTTGTTGAAACTTTGGGAATATGTTGAATCTCAGGTCCATATTATGGATGGGCTTACTCGATTATTAATATGTAATAAAATATCCTCTTACAAAGGACTTATATGAATAGCTTGCTTTATATGGAATGACCTTACACCTTATGCTAGGCTTCAGGAGAAAGATCCTTCAAACCGTTACATTTAACTAGCTCTTAAAAAATGTATTGCTTGAATGTTCTCTTACACCCATAAACTCAATGTTTTATAATAAAAAATAGGTTAGATATAAACTCTCATTTTAATAACTTTGAGCATGATAGCTCCTTTCTAATGAATGAAGGCAATATTATTTTGCTAAGAAACTTTAATATAAGAACTACAAATAAGTGAGCCATATTCTTAAACAACATCTCTAGCCTTGACACTCTATGGTTGGAGGATGGACCTAATTTGATTTTCACTTACAAGAGATGCTTTAGATATTTACTCCAAAACCGTGTTTAATATAAAGTTGCTTAAATTATATAGTTAAAATGTCCTAATAATATATAACAATTTAAAATTATGGCCAAAGCCCAACCAGATTACTTCCAATGAGCATCTGGTAATAATGTCGTTGATTGTGTTATTTTGACCATCTTAATAATTAATTAAGCTATTAACATTTGTATTTAGAAAAGTGTGAACCTCATTCAAATTATAGAACCTTAATCTTAACTCTAAATGTACACCTATAAAGGAAACCCGATGAAGAGGATCCTAAGAGCAAAATCATCAAAGTTTGATTAAAAACAAATCTATCATTTTCTTAAAGGATTTCAACTCCCCCTTTAATAACAACAATATCAAGTACTTGTGTTATATACTTGTATTATAACTTGATATTGAAACTTCCAACTTGCATAAATAGTTACTCTTTAATATGTCCTTCAAACAGAAAAACTAATTTACTAATCCTTGGTAAGATAAATATTACAATATTCCTTAGAACAAAACACTAGAGACGCCTTAGATAAATCCCTAAAAAATAGTTCAAGGGGATAGATTAGTTGATTGTTATCAATGTTGTTCAACATTTGACTAGCTCTATGCTAATAGAGGCCTAATTCAAGCCCCCATGGATTAGGCACATTAGTCTATGCAAATAATTGTACTAGGTGCTGAGGCCTTAACCACCCCACTTAACTTTTAAAAATTATAGGGTCCTCCATCAGAATTTTGTTAATGTCACCTTTGAATGCTTTAATTTACTTTATTTTGGGTGATTTTCACTTTTCTTCATTTTCGTATTTCAATGTCTTCATTGCTTTTGTTTCACTGTTAGCTTTCCAATGGTTCAAATTTTTCTTGAGTCCATCGTGTGGTTTGAAAATTATGATTCGTCAAAGTCTGGTCATTTTCATCGCCTATGCATAAAAACATGTAAATATTACATCTTATTTTTTTAATTATATAAATTAAAAATTAATTTTAATTGTGTAAATAAAATTTAATTTATTTATTTATTCAATTTAGTTAAAATTCTTAATTTAATAATATGTAAATATAATTTTAATGTAATTATTTATTAATTTTATTATTTTTGAAACATAATTTTTTTATTTATATTGTAAATATGTCCATGGGGTCTTGGATAGATGGTGATCAGGTGCTTTGTTAAAACACTCCATAATGTGAAATTATTGGTTCAATTCCCCGCCCCAATCGAAATAATATATTAGACACGATGAAAATATAATCCCACCAAACTTACAAAATATATATATATATTTTGAAATTATATATAGAAAAAACATATTATAAGTATAATTAGGAAAAAAATACAAAACCATTGACATCATCCCAAATAAATACCCTTGGGATTTCATTTGGAGCTCCATCGAAAATCACCATGGTATTTCCTTGGAGTGACATGGAGCATCTTTCATTAAAGGGGCTTGCATATCACTTAAATTGGGGGGCATGCATTATTTGGAAGTTCAAGTCATAGTGGAGATGAGGTCCCACTCTCCACCCACGTGGGCCCCCTCATCCACTACCCTCTCCTCACATACTTATCCCTCCCTCCATGTTGGATGGGCTTCACCATAAATACCATATGGTTTATTAACATTATAACTTAAACTTTGACCTCCACCTTTATATAATTTTTTTTAATTTTAAAACCAAAAAACAAAACAAACTTGAATAGAATTGTGACAAACTTCAATCAGAATTGTGACAAACTTCAATCAGTTTTGATGACTCAATTTCAGAAGGTCATAACTCGAGTTCTACTCCACCAAATCAAGCAAATGAGGGCTCATTAGAAATCTGTTTTAGAAGAAAATAATTTGGTAGTGGTTATTTGACCAGATCTGGTTATTTACTACCCCAAAAAATAAGCAAAAATCAAGGTTGTGAATTTGCAACCAAAAGAGATTTTATGAGTTTGTTTTGGAGGAATTTCATTTGCTAGGAGTTTCTTGTTGTTGCCAATTCTTTTCAGAATTACTCATTCGTCAAAGAAATCTCAACAATAAAAAATGGAAATAATATATTTTATTTTTATTAATTTATTAAATGAGATTTTAATTCGTTAGTTTGTTTTTGACATATTGAGAATTTGAGTTTTGTGTGCAAATTTGATATGTTTTTTAATTATGTTTTTGTGATTATTTGCAGAGATTGTTGGAGAAAATCATTACCTGAAGCTTCTAAGGAATGGGATTGGAGCAATAGAAAGGAAAAGAAGATTTATTCTAAAGAATGGGATTGGAGCAATAGAGAGGAAAAGAAGATTTCTTCTAAAGAATGGGATTGGAGCATCAGAGAGAAAATGAGATTTCTTCAACCTTCAAATCAAACTAAAAATATCTAGTCAGTTGTCATGTAACCATAATTCCATTTTTGGATCTGATTTTGGAAACTATAAATATAAGCTCTAGAGAAGAGCTTGGGGTTCCCATTTTGGTAAAAAAATGGCTTTTTGCACTCTTATAATTGACTGATTTTGTAGAAAATTGGCTATCTTTTGGACCAGCAAAGAGAGAACTCTTTATTTTTGTAACCATTCTTGAGTGCTATTACATTTTTGGAGACTTAATAAAGATATCATCTAGTTCTTTCTCATTCTCTATTTTTATAGGTATGATTTTCTTTTCCAACACTATTATTTGATTAAAATAAATCATGCTTATTTCAAATCAATGTCAAGTTATCTTGCAAGGTTGGGCAAAGATGAACTTTGTGTTGATTGTTGTATTTGGACAAGATTTTATGCATTAAGTTGTTAGCTATCTATCAGCTTAATGACATATTAGTTTTGTTTTATTGTTAACATTCTATTTGGACTATTCTAGTATTTTGATATGATCTATTGGCTTAAATGCAATTCCATTTGAATTTAGATATATGTACAACAAAGATCTGATAACTATTTATCAGATAATTGTATTTGCATGTTTGTTTGAACAAGTTGCAAGTCTCGGAAATATTCCTTCACCTATTAGCTTCATTTTATTCTAAGTTCAAGTTGGTCCATATTTCATTATCTTGCTCTTGATTGGGAAGATATCTATATCTTTTCCAATCGAGATAGATTTAGATTTACTTTTGTTGTTTGCGTCTTAGAATATATTGCATTTACATTTGCATTTAGGTTAATTCATTGCATTTTTCAGAAGTCTCCTTTCATAAGAGCAATTCCATGGGTGGCTTGGTTGAGCCCTTATGTCAACTCAGGACTGTTTTCTTGCAAGCTAGTTGCAAGAGGGTAAGACTGATACCTCTTCTTGTTGATAGTAATTAGAAACATCATAAGTCAGCAGGGAGAGTGAGGGGTAACCGGAACCCATTCAAATAGTTAGAATCACTATCCCAAACAAATAAGGGCCTAAATGCAGCGTTGACCAAAAGAACTTCCCAATGTTGATTATGGTCAATTTTGGCCATCAACACTAGGGATTCCATCAATGTATGAGGGATCCCTTGGGTTTCCTCATGAGGTTTTCCTTCGAAAAAAATTCCCTATAAACTATCAAAAGAAAAAGGGTACAAAAGTCTTGTTGAAAGAAAGAAGTACTTGTGAGACTTTCTAAATTGGAACCATTTTTAGGAGAAACATCTTAACTTAAAAGGCTACAAAGAAATAATGTAAAATTGCTATGGGTGAATGAAACTTTTATGCTAAAAATATATATATGAATCCCCTATTGTTATAGCCAATAGCCAAACCCTTTATACACTAAAAAACATATTCAATATAGAAAAAAATTGAATTTGGAGTCAAACACCTTGCAAAAGGGATAGCTATATATTGAATATTATCGAGTTTAAATTTTAAAGATCAAAAGCATTGTTATTATTCTTTACATTCACAGCCTTATTAATATAGTAATCAAGGAAGGAATTCCTAAGCCCTAGATGAAAACCTTTTCATTCTTAAGAGTGATGCTAAATACAATTCTTAAAATTATACAACAATATGACAATCTTGCTTTTGGTTGAGTTTTGTGGATTGTTTTGATGACTTAATCAAAACTTTTGATAGATTGCCTATAAATGACCTTAGGAAAAGGCTAGAAGATATTGGAGTTCCTTTTCATTTGAGGCTTGCAATAATAGGACTTTATTAAAGGATCATTGCTAAGTTTAAAACAAGAAGGATTGGTAAGAGAAAATCAATTGTAATATACAGGTTAAGGTTGTCTTCTACTGCCTATGATTTTTATATTTATATTGACAAGTTTAAAGAATTTCTAGAGGAAGCAAGTTGCGTGCAAATTTAGCATACAATATTAGTCATCATCCCACTTCTATATGCATATTACACTATCCTTTTAATAAGGAGCTCCTCTGACCTTAAACAACAACTTGGAATTCTTAAAGATTTATGTAATAACTTTGGGATGTCTATAAGTACAAATAAAACCAAGGTAATGCTATGTAAATTGAAATAAAATATGTACCTTGATTTTGTTTATGATAATAGCAATTTGGAAGAATATTTTATATGAGTACGTTAGAATTAAAATTCATCATAAACTAGATTAGAAATTATAATATTGATAAAATATTCAATGGAGGTCGGAAAACTTATTCTAGTATTGACAACAATTGTGAGGTTGCATAATTTTAGTTTTCAGTGAAAAAAGGAGGTTCTTTTAAAAACTCTTATTACCCTAATGATTCTATATAGCTAGAGATTTGGGAGTGTAGTGTTTCTAGGGATACGTGGAGGAAAATTGAGCACATACATAAGCATTTTACAATAAAGAACCCTAAAATTAAGTGCAACACACCTTAATGAATCCTCCATTAAAATTTAGGCTTCCACCAATTAAGAACAAGGTCATGATTAGGTATTCAACGTACAAACACAAGCTAATTTACATTAAAAAAAAAAACAAGATGTTCAATTTCCTTATTTTAAACATTAGAAAAATTTGCTCGATGCTTAATCATAATTATTATATTCTTGGAACTTGGTTTTTTATTCAAACAATCAAATGGAGCTATATGCTTTGCTTCAAGGCATTAATTTAGCCATGAAATTTCAGTCCACATGATAATCATTGTAATTGACTCCAACAATATCATCAGGCACCTAAACCTTGGCATCTATCCCTCTGATCTTAAGCTAAAAGTCATCAAGAAGATAATCCAATTATGTTTGTCTCATGTCCCAAAATAGCAAGTCATACATGTATTGTGAGAATTGAATTCACTTGCGGATTCATTGGCAAACTACACTACTATGAACCCCTAGAACAATGTGGGTGAGTGGTTCTACTCAAACTCATTTGATTCCCTAAACTATGTGGCATGGAATGTGTTAATAGTTTAATTAAGCGAGTGTTTAAGGGCATGGCTACGTGAGTGTAGATTTTAACCTTGTACAAAAATTACCTGCAAACGAATTCTTAAAAACAGAAAATATATAATGGCGAGAACATAAAACAAATATACACAAAGATTTTCTCGTGGATTGCAAAACCGGGACTACTAGATTGATTTTTCATTTATTCCTATCAATGTTATAATACATATATATACATTTCGAAGCGTTCATAAACACTAATCCATTAACCCTAGATTAGAACATAATTGTAGTTCCCTTGACCGGATCTACAAAATACCATGGGCAGAAAACCATCATGCCCAAAACCATGTGCAAAACCCATGCACAAAACCATAGGTAGGTCCATCCACCTATTATAAGGTCCAAAAAAAAAATTCTCAGGGCGCTGCCCCAGAACCCGTGTAGGGGGGCTCTCACCCCCCTACTGTGCCTAGCACAACGAACAAGGGGTGCTAAAGACCCCCTCGTGCGTGCGACTAGTCGTGAAAAGAATATAACTCACACCCAACGTGGAGGGAAGTTGTTGTGTGGTTTGAAGTTAGCCCATGAAGAATTCATTAAGTTCATAGTAGGGAAGTCACCCTCCACTTGTGTGATTGTTGAGCTAATTTATGTTCTTAAATTAACACAAGTATTTACTATCAATCCGGGCTGTTTTATTCTTGGAGGCAAACCACTATTTGTGAAGATCTAATATAATCAATGCTTGAAAGATAAATGATTAAAAACTAAGAAGAAATATATCTTAAAACTCTTGATTCAATCAGCTTTAAAAGAGGGAACATTGGAAGAGTCCTTGACTCAAGAAATCTACTTCCACCTCAAGTATTACTTCAATGAATTAGAGATTACAATCAAAGACTCAAGATGCATAAATCATACATGAAAAAGGCTCTTAACTTAAGAGACACTCAAAGCTTTCCATAGTAACTCATTCATCTCAAGATATAAATCTAAATGAAAACAAACCACTTGCATGTAAATGAAAGAGACCAATTCTAATTCACCATTTCATAGAGAGAATGCCCAACTTGAACATTTGTTTCCCAACTCAATTAGATGATGAATAAACCATTAACAAATGAAATCAATCACTATTCATAACCATGATACAATCTGAAATAAGACTTTGAAAAACTAAAGCTATCATCAACCAGATTTGCAATGAAATAAAACTAGTCTAACTTGGAAGTGTACTTAGCTTGGAGTGGGGGCCCTCCACCCTTGCCTTGCACACTTATGAAGGTGATATCAGAAGCTTTAGATCAGCAAAACATCCATGTATTGATCAGCAAAATGAAAGTAACATAAGTCTCCAACTCAAGTCTTCAAACCAAAAATATTACAGCATAATAGTATCATATGTCAAGTGTGTTGAGCCATCAAAGTGTGGCTCTTAAATAATGAGTTCATGAAACCAACTGATCTAAAATCACTCTAACAATCATATCTACTTTATTCCACCTATTCAAGTCGAATCCAACTCCATCATCCCAAGAAATATGACTAATATCATGGAATCCCAAAACAGCCCTATTTAGATGGGATTTCTGGATGACTAGTCATGATTGACTAGCTCCAAAAAGGCATAAGAAAACTCGTTCTGTTGGAACCAAGCATAGGTGGCTTGGTCCTAGTTCCCAAGCTTCCTATTCATGCATCCCATTCGTGCTGAAGTGGCCTGCATCCATATCCAACATGAAGTGATTACGGGAATTTCTGAAATTGCCAAAATTGCACTTAAAATCAAACTTTAATAAAAACTTTAGAAATTGATAAATTAAAGCTAAATACCTGATTAGACATCAAATATTCATTAAAATGAGATGGATGAAGTGAAAATGAGGGATAAATGGATAACTAGATAAGTTTATCAAAGCAAAATGAGATCAAAACTGAAGCCCAACATCTCTCCCATGCTTATGATCAAGCATGTCCCCATGCTTGCTTGCTCCTCTTGGACCTTCTGCCCTCTGAAGTAGATGTTGTACCTGTATCTGTTTCCCTGTTCACACAATCAAATTCTGATTCCTGTTTGGCCTTTAACATTGCTGCTTTAACCTTCTACTTTTCATATTTAGCTTTCCACATGTTTTTATCTTTTAACCACTGGAATGCCTGTTTGGAAAGCAAATCATTTCTCTTTTGCAACCTGCTTATTTCTTCTTGTAATTGTTCATTTGTTTTCATTAACTTTGCATTATCCTTTTTCTGTGCCTTATTCTCTGATTTTAATTGCCTCTCAACAATTTTACTTATTCCTAGCTGATCTGTTAAGTCTTGGATCTTGGCCAAATTCAGTTCCTTTTCAAAATCCTGGGTGGTTTTCATCAATGATTCTCCTGCATCATTATCAAATATGGAATCTCTCTCAAGGGGTTCTTGTGCTATATCCTGTTCTTCTGGTTTTCTAGGAGAATATGCTTCTACCTCCTGTTCAAAATCAATAGAATTCCTAGTCCTAGGAACAGACATAACAGATGTATCAATCTCATGCATGGCCATATTTCTAGCTCTGGTTCTAGGATAGAAGGGAGAGTTCATTATGCTTTTATCTTCTTGCTCTACTTTGTCTTGTATATCAACAAATTGTTCAATGAAATGATTTTTATGCATAAATTCCTTCCATTCTAACCCCTTTGATTTCACCTGATATTCTACCAAGATTTTAATTAACCCCTGATGATATACCTGTGTTGCCTTTGGCTTGTGCTCCTGTTTCACTGTTTCAACCATTTTGACAAGACTTTTATATAGAAAATATGGCAAGTTTATTCTACCATCTCCTTTTATGTGCTGCAGCAATCTAACATGGTATAGATGAGCAATGCTATACTGTCGGTCACAAGTCAAAAATTTCTGAATAACCATAACTAGTTCTCCCCATGGTTCATTGAACCATTCCCGGGGTATCCCCTTAGCTCTATCAAAGGTGCCTTTCCTGTTCTTTTCAAGGAAGAAAGTCCATGCTTTCTCCTTGAAATGCAAACCCTTATGATATTTTTCTCCTATCATAGGCAACTCTAAGGCTTTGGATAAGAACTCCTGAGTTACGGGGATACTGAGTTCACCTACTTGAGTTTTGTCTTGACTGAAATTATTGATAAACTCCTTAGTTATCTGTTCTGAATGACCATTAAACTTCTGTAGAAATCCTATCATTCCTGACTGATATAATTTTTCTACAGTTTCTTTGCTCCAACTCTCTATTTGAAATCTTGGTTCTACCCGATTTGTCATGATTTCTGTGAACCAATAAATATAATCTTCTGCTGTTACTAACTTCATTTTGACAAGGATAATGATGATTGTTTTTAAATGAAATTGTAGAAGCAATGAGGCTTACCTGCCCTCTCTGATTCAACTTTAAATCTCTGTTGTCTTTCCTCTGTATAAACCTGTTTCAAACCCCTGTTTCAAGGCACACCACACCTGAATATCCATTATCAATATACTGCCCTCTGTATGTTTTTGAAAAGTAAATACACATATAGAATTAACCATGTTTTCCCAATCATGTGTTACTGTGTATTTAAATAAAAACATAAGAAAAAATTTTGCTCTCGGCTTCCTCAAACATTCTCTGTGTATTCACAATGGAAATTTTTGCTCTCGGCCTCTTAACAGTTCCTCAAAACATTCCTTGTTTATTCACAATGAAAAAAAACATGACTGTATAATGCAAAAATTGCTCTCGGCCTCTCAAAAATTCACAAATATTGACTGTGTTTAATGCGCAAATTGCACTGGCCTTTCAAAATTTTAAAAACATGACTGTGTATACAAGCAACTTTGCTCTCGGCCTAAACCCTCTCATCATTTCACAAAAATATCAAAAAAAAAATTGCAGACAACGTTTTGAGCCTAGAGGGCTATTCACATGCGCTCGGCCTCATATTCTTACTGCTCAAAACAAATGGCAAACAAATTTTTTTAAAGAAACACAGTCAATGAAACCCTCGGCCTTAAGGCACAAAATAATGCAAAGTCGATTTCAATTAGGATTTGCAGTCAATGCAACAAATTTGCAGACAATCCTATGCATTTTAATGGCACAAATATATGAATATATGTGCACAGTGAAACATGAACACGGTTGAAGACTCGTTTTGACATGCACCCCTACAGCATTCCTCTGTTCTTTTTGACAATACCCACGGCATATATTAATGCGTTACAACTCATATATACACACAACAGCACTTTTAAAATCTCAATTTAATGCATATGTCGACATTCTGTTCGGTGCAACCATGTATTCACAAACCCTCATGACTTGTTTGACAGCCGATGACAATGGCGCATATTGAAAACATATACATATGCATTTGAAGACTTGGCGGCTCTTGGCAAACTATAGTTCAACAAACAGTGGTTATAAATACAACAACCCTCACGCTTAGTCATTTAAACCACCTCACCATGTTGGATGCATTTGATTTCTCATTTCCCTCTGTCGTGTAATGCATGCAACCAGTGATTTTAAATGCTTGGCCGATTATTATTGTTTTCACGCCACAGTCTATGCATTAACATTTAATCAATCCTTCCCTACGTGCTGTATACAAAGAGTTATCCCGGATTTTTAGGGTTACCTGGCTGTCACTGGCCGCGTGGGACGCAAACAAACCTTCGAATCCCTTCTTTCTTGGACAGTCGCACTGGTGTCAAACAATGAAACTGTGTGAGTAATGGCGGACTCAATCTTATCTATAGTCCCCGAGCGAAAAGCACTCAAGTTCTCACCTTGTTTGTTTGCCAAACTCGGCTTCTTCGCCTCAAAATTTCCCTTTAAAATTCCTCTCAACTCACTCCTTCCGCCTTTTGCTTTGTTTTTGGCACAAACCCAACTCTCTGAGCTCTCGGCAATGAGGAAATGGTGGTTTGAATCAACGCAGGGATGGTTATTTCATGACCGTTTTCTCCATATACCCTGCGGTTCATTGTTGGTAGACGTTGGTAGCTGACCATTTGAATTACTCATGGTCCGCCGTTTCCATCAACCAATACCCTCTGACTGGTGTAACACCGTGTCACCTACCGTATTCTGTGTTGAGCTGTTGGGCTGCGTGGTGAATATGGGTCTTTATTCCATTCACTACTGCTGCATTGTTATCTTACGGCCGCTTCCATACCTTTCACGATAATGATATAACGTGATTATTATCATTCATATTACCTGGCTGTAGCACCACTGTGTGATCATTATCATATGGCGTGTGCAATTATGCCGTAAACTCGTTTCCTCCATTCCATACGATGTATTCATAAGGTTTATGACTTAACTATATAACGTTTGCATGCGCACTGTTATATCATAGTTTTAGTCATATCTTTGTTTATGTCTTATTGCTCCTTTACTATCGTATGGAAATGTTACGGTTTGGTGCATTTGATATATATTGCAATATATATATACGCCATAGTTCACTTACCACTGCCGTTGAATGCATACGGCCTCACTTATATCACCTTTATATTGCATGTTCACGGCCTCATTTCTATCACCATTACATTGCCCGCGGTCCTTATATTACTATGTTATATGTTGTTGATTATTTGGATATGCGCCTTAGGGTATATAAATATGTCTTTATATTATTTGCGCAATACTCTTATAACCATTGTCTTTAATATATGCGCATTCTCTATGTCTTTTGAAACATTATTAGGTTATGCTCATTTGAAATCACTTTAGCACCTTATAACCTATAATGTTTATGTTCAATGCTTTAATAACTTTAGCGCATATTCTTATAACATAGTTTTTATAATTTTAAAATGACCATGGGGTCATGTTTAAAATTATAATCATTCTGATGCTTGACTTCATGTACATGTGAAAAGAGTGGTCCCAGTGTGATCTCTTTGCATTTAAAAAAAACTATCTAGGGAAAGTTTATGTGAATGAAATGAAATGGAAGATGAATAGGGAATGTAGGGTATATACTGGGAATGAATATTAATGAATATTTGCAGATACTTACTTCAATTAAATCAAAACTAGAAGTTTCTAAAAAAAATTTGAATTTCAAGCACAAAAATGGCTTATGAATATACTCCCTTGCTGTTGTTTGTACAGGTTGAATGTTGAATGCCGTTTGTTCAGGTGGAATGGAATCCAAAATGTTGTGGATAGTAGACTTTTTATTACTGCTTCTTGTTCACTATGCTCCGCTTCTTGAGTTGTTCAGGTCCCTTTGAATAATTTTTCATTTCAGGTCCCTCTGCAATGCTTCTGAAATATTGTGTCGATTCTATTCTGGTGCTGCTGCAACAAGTTTGCTTCAGGTCCCACTGCAATATTATTTTATCTCGGGTCCCTTTGCAATACTTCTGAAATGATTTGATCTGCTGCAATCTAAGTTTGCTTCAGGTCCCACTGAATAATGTTTCAACTCAGGTCCCTTCAGGTTCTGCTGCAACAAATTTGCTTCAGGTCCAAAGTGATCAACATAATACCTTAGCTGTAACAGCTAAAAGCTTGCTTCAAGACTCTCCCTTGTTGAATGTTTGACTTGTCCTCAAGTCAATTGTGGAAAGGTCCTGCATTGAAATGATGTGAGAATAGTAAAACAAGAATAGTGAATTCATAGAGTCCAGGTTTCCCTGGTTTTCCCCTATGAATTCGTGTTTGCTTAGTGCCAGTTGCCTGGTTTTCACCAGCAAACAATTTATTTTTCTTTTTTTTTTTTTTTTTTTTTTTTTTTTTTTTTATTTTTTTTTTATATATATATCTATTGCTTTATTCTTTTTCTGAACTGGAAGATGGCAGAGCCATAATTTCCAGTTCTGATTCTTCTACCAGTTGTTTCATGAATGTCTCTTTACTAATAGGCTGATGATAAACTTTCAGCCTATGACCATTTACAACAAATGAGGTGGGGTCCTGGTCAATGGTCTTTATCTTCACTGCTCCATTATCAAAGATTTCCTCGATTTCATATGGCCCAAGCCAATGTGTGGTAAATTTTGCCTTGAAATCCTTGAACTTGGAGTCAAATAATAAGGCCCAGTCTCCCTTCTGAAATGTCTTGGTTTTAATATATCTGTTGTGCCATTTCATTCTTTGCTCTTGTACCAATCTTGTATGCTCTATAGCTTGCTGACGATGCTCATCCAATTGATTCAGCTCCATGATCCTTTGTTGTTGTGCTTCTGTCAAGTCTATGCCCAATTCAGCTGCTAGCCTAAATGTTTGTATCTGGAACTCAATAGGCAATAAGGCTTCTTTCCCATAGACCAACTGATATGGACTAAACCCAGTTGTATTTTTCCATGTTATTCTGTAAGCCCATAATGCATCCTTTAACTTCTCAGACCAATCTTTCCTATTCAGCTGAACTGTCTTAGTCATGATGTTTTCTAAGACCTTATTTGTGGATTCTACTTGACCATTTGCTTGAGGGTGATATGGAGTAGACTTTCTGTGTTTAATCTTGTATTTCTCTGTCAGATCCCGTACTAACTTTGATGTAAACTGTGTTCCTTGATCTGTCACAATTTGTCTAGGTACTCCATATCTCACAAAAATTTCTTCAAAGAGGAATGTGACCACTGTGTCTTCAGTTGCTCTGCTCACTGCTTTGGCTTCTGCCCATTTTGTTACATAATCCATGCATACCAGAATGTATCTTTTTCCATTTGACGGTGGATTAATGGGTCCAACAAAGTCAAGTGCCCACTGTTCAAATGGCTCAATGAGGACTTGAGGCTTGAGCGGCATTTCATCTGACATGATAGGTCTTCCTATTCTTTGGCAACTGTCACACTGTTTGACATATGCCTTAGAATCCTTGAAGACAGATGGCCAGTAATAGCCCAGTTGCAGCACCTTGTATGCTGTTCGTTTGTCTGCAAAATGACCACCACATGGTTCGTCATGACATGCCCTGAGTATATCTAGTATTTCATCTTCACGCACACACTTTCTAATCATTAGATCTGAACCAGTATAAAACAAATCACCATTCACCCAGCTATATTTAGAACTTTCTCTAACAATTTTCTTTCTTTGCTTACTTGTGAATTGAGTTGGAAATTTTCCAGATGACAAGTAATTAGCAATATCTGCAAACCAAGGTGTTTTCACTGTTATGGCAAACAGATGTTCATCAGGGAAGTTGTCTATCACAGGATTTGGGTCTTCTGGTGATTGGATACGGGAAAGAAAGTCAGCCACTTGGTTTTCTTTGCCTGGCCGGTCTTGGATTGTAATATTAAATTCTTGCAATAACAGGAGCCATCTTGTAATTCGTCCATTAGTGATGGGTTTGTTCATCAAGTATTTTATTGCTGAATGATCTGTGTGAACAAAAACTTGATATCCTGTTATGTAATGTCTGAATTTGTTTACTGCATGTATGACGGCTAACATTTCCTTTTCAGTGACCGTATAATTTGTTTCTGCAGGTGTCAAATTTTTACTGATAAAGTATATTGCATAGTTGAACAAATTTTCTTTCTGTCCCAAAGAGGCACCTATTGCTGTATCTGATGCATCAGTGGAAATATGAAATGGCAAAGACCAATTTGGTCCTCTAAGTATGGGTGCCACTGACAGCTTATCTTTTAAGATTTGAAAAGCATTCTGACAGCTATTTGTCCATTGAAATTCAACATCTTTTGCTAATAATTTAAACAGGGGTTGAGCTATTTTGCTAAAGTTTTCTATGAACCGTCTATAATAGCCTGCATATCCCAAGAAACTTCTGACCTCCTTCTGTGTTGTAGGTGGCATCAGGTTAACTAGGACTTGTATTTTAGTTGGATCCACCTTAATTCCAGAAGCGGAAATATGGTGTCCCAGCACTATACCCTCTGTCAACATTATGTAGCATTTTTCGTTACTTAAGGACAGATTTGTTTCAATACATCTCTTCAAGACTTTCTCAAGATTGTTCAAGCAATCATCATATGTGTTTCCATACACTGTGAAGTCATCCATATAAACTTCTACACATTCATGGACTAGATCAGCAAATATTGCAAGCACTGCTCTTTGAAAAGTTGCAGGTGCATTGCATAAACCAAATGGCAAAACATTGTATGCATAGGTTCCCCATGGGCACGTAAATGTAGTTTTGTCTTGGTCTTCCTTTGCTATTCTAATCTGATTGTATCCGCTAAACCCATCCAAGAAAGAAAAGTATTTCTTTCCAGCCAAGGAGTCTAACACCTGATCAATGAATGGTAGAGGAAAATGATCTTTTAATGTAGCTTTATTTAGCTCTCTATAGTCTACACATACCCTCCACTTTCCATTTTTCTTTGGTACAACTACCAGTGGAGAAACCCATTGACTATCCGAAATAGGATAGATGAATCCAACATTTAACAGTTTTTGTAATTCTTCTTTTACTATTTCTTTTATCATTGGATTCATTCGTCTTTGAGGTTGTCTAACAGGTTTCAGTTTATCATCTGTGTAGATGTGATGGATACATGTATTAGGATGAATTCCTTGCATATCAGTGTAATCCCAGGCAAATGCTTTTGAGTATCTCTGTAGTAATGCAATTACCTCTTGTTCTTGTTGTGATTGCAGCTGGGTTCCAATATTTAAATGTTTTCCAGGATATATCTCAATTGTTTTAATGGTTGGGTTGTTGATTGTGTTTACAGGAAAGATGTCTACCAAAGAGTTTTGCATTGTTCGAATAGTACATGTTTCCTGAAAACATTGATTCAGAAGTTCATTTGCAGCTTCATATTGAACTTTTCTAAGCTGCTCTGAAATACTTGGCTCTGAGATAAAAAGATCCATCAAATCTTCATTCTCTTCTTCTTCTCTAAAATCAAAGAATTGATTTATACTTAAAACTGCTTTTGTTTGTTGCTTTTCTTCGGTTTCAAGTATTGATTCTAAAGAAGTGGATTGTGCAGGTGAATAAAGAGTGATATGTTTCTTTTCATCTCCATGTGAAATTATCATACTTCCAGATCTGCATCCTATGAAGGCATCAGCAGTGGCTAACCATGGTCTGCCTAAAATTAAAGGATGTCCTCCCAAGTTTGTCTTTGGTTGCAGGATCAGGAAGTCAACAGGATATTCCCATGAGTCCAAGGAGACTATGATATCTTCTAACATTCCTTCAGGAACAACTTTAGATCTATCTGCTAATTCCAAAACTGTTGAAGTTGATCTAATGTTGTTTAATTGCAAAGTTTTCATTGTCTCCATTGTCATTACATTGATAGCTGCTCCCAAGTCTATTAAAGTGTTTGGTACAAAGAAATTGTTTATTGATATGGTAACCATTGGGATACCAGGGTCAATATATTTTTCTACCATAGGTTGAGTAGACATGAGACTTGCTAATTTTCCAATGACTTGGACTGTTGTAGGATCCTTTTTCTTTCTTTCTTTTCGAATGCATAATTCCTTTATTGTTTTTGCATATATGGGTATTTCTTTAATAGCTTTTAACAACGGAATCTTTACATATGCATTTCTTAACTCATCTAAGATATCAAATTCAGGAAGGGTTATTTGATTTTGATTTTGTTGTTCTACCAACCTTTCAGGATAAGGTGGTGTTTGTGTTGTAACATTTGTTCCTTTCTGATTTTGTATCTTTGGTTGTGATGTTTCAGATGACTCTCCTTGTTCATTTGGTTCTTCTACTATTGGAGGAGAATCCTTTTTAACTACTTTTCCAGACCTTAGATGGACATCATTCAAAGGAAGAATAGAATAAGTTGGAAAATATGCTGCTTCTTCTACAATGTATGCTGATTTGTCCACTTTGTTATTTGGATTGGCAACCGGTTGAGCTGGCAATTGTGTTGGTCTGGGTTGATTCGAAGGTAACTGTAACTGTTGTTGTTGTGGGAATAATGGTGGTGGATTCTGCTGCTGGAATGGATATGCAGAATTTTGTTGCGGAAATGGCATGGATGGAGGATATGGAAATGATTGTTGGTATTGTTGCTGGTAAGGTTGTTGGTATTGTTGAGACTGTTGTGGCTGTTGGTTTCCATAACCATATCCTCTCCAACCTTGTACAGGTTGTTGTGGATATTGTTGTGGAGGCCAAGCTTGCCATGGCATAGGAGGGGTCCAAGGATTATAAGATGGATAAGCATAATTTTGCTGAGGGATTTGTTGTTGATTTGGCTGAGGCATTCTAGGTGGCCATGGTCTTCTTGGTGCAACATAATAGAAACCTTCTGCTCCTTGCATGTCATCCATGGAAGGAGTTTGCAATTCTTTCAATGTTACACAATTTTCAGTGGAATGATTGCCTGTACAAAGACCACACACTTGAATGCTATCTAAAGGACAGTCTCTTAGAGGATGTTTCTTTTTACATTTTGAACAAAATATTGCTAAGGCTTGTTCTTGTTCTTCCTTTTTCTTGTTTGCCTTTAGCACATCTACTTGTGTCCCTAATGTACTCAAAAGATCTGTTTTAAAATTTTCCAATAGACTTCCTATTTCAGCCCTTGTTATCCCTCCTGCAGCTGACTTTGCTGCCTTAGAACTTACTTCTCTTCTTCCGGTTTTTGATCTTCCTCTAGAATATTTCTGACATAACTCGACAATTTCATCAAATGGAAGATTTGAAATATCTCCTTTACCCATTACATTTAAAATGTCAAGGTATTCATCTCTTATGCCTTTGAGGAAGATTGTGCGAACAGTTTCTTGGTTTAGGGAATGTTGTTTAGACTTCTGAAGATTATATGCAAACCGTTCTAAGTATTCTTCTAGATTTTCATCTTCTTGCTGTGTCATTCTAAACACATCTTCCTTTGAATCTCTAGATCTACAATAAGGTTGGTATTTTTTAAGGAAGACAGTTCGCATATCATCCCAAGAGGCTATTGTTTGTTCTCCTAACCCCATAAACCATTTTAATGCTGCTGCTTTTAATGTTGCAGGAAAAAGACGAAGCTTATGGACATCATCAGTATAGCCATATGTTCTACATAAGATATCGAATTCAAACATGAATGAATCCGGATCTTCTGTAGACATTCCATAGAAGTTCGGCAACACAGAAGGTGGAATGTTTTTCATCTTTACTTCTTCTCCTAGTATTGCACTTGTATCTATTATTGGGAAACCAAATGTTGATTCTTGGTCAAGTCCATCTTCTTGTCTTTTTCTATCATTTTCTAGCTTCCTATCATTTTCATTTTTCATGTCTTCCTCTCTCTTCCTCCTCCATTCTCTTTCTTGTCTTTCATTTTCAGCTCTTTTTTCATTATCATTAAGATGAACTGATCCATGTCCTTCTGCCATTGTTTGATTTGTTTCAATTTCAGGTGGAGTTTCAAGTGGAGATTCAAGTTGTGGGAAGATAGGAGGATTGATGGGTGGAAAGACAAGTTGTTTTCCTTTCTCTTTTGGTTTTTCGGAAGTGGAGAGTTTTTGCTTTGCTTCCCAAGCTGACAAAGTTTGCCTTTCAATCAAGGTTAATCTTTGGCCACTCCTTTGTTTTTCAATCAGCTCTTCAATGATTGGATTACCAGTAACAGGTGTATGTGATGATCCTATCTCTACTTGTGGGGGGTTTTTGATAAATCTACCTTGAGGATCTCTAACTCTAGGCATAAAGAAACATAATTAAAGAAATGAAATGTAACTAATGTTTTTGTTTATTTTGGATTTTATCTCTCTATTGACTATGTTGATATTTGCCTCCCCGGCAACGGCGCCAAAATGTTGAGCTAATTTATGTTCTTAAATTAACACAAGTATTTACTATCAATCCGGGTTGTTTTATTCTTGGAGGCAAACCACTATTTGTGAAGATCTAATATAATCAATGCTTGAAAGATAAATGATTAAAAACTAAGAAGAAATATATCTTAAAACTCTTGATTCAATCAGCTTTAAAAGAGGGAACATTGGAAGAGTCCTTGACTCAAGAAATCTACTTCCACCTCAAGTATTACTTCAATGAATTAGAGATTACAATCAAAGACTCAAGATGCATAAATCATACATGAAAAAGGCTCTTAACTTAAGAGACACTCAAAGCTTTCCATAGTAACTCATTCATCTCAAGATATAAATCTAAATGAAAACAAACCACTTGCATGTAAATGAAAGAGACCAATTCTAATTCACCATTTCATAGAGAGAATGCCCAACTTGAACATTTGTTTCCCAACTCAATTAGATGATGAATAAACCATTAACAAATGAAATCAATCACTATTCATAACCATGATACAATCTGAAATAAGACTTTGAAAAACTAAAGCTATCATCAACCAGATTTGCAATGAAATAAAACTAGTCTAACTTGGAAGTGTACTTAGCTTGGAGTGGGGGCCCTCCACCCTTGCCTTGCACACTTATGAAGGTGATATCAGAAGCTTTAGATCAGCAAAACATCCATGTATTGATCAGCAAAATGAAAGTAACATAAGTCTCCAACTCAAGTCTTCAAACCAAAAATATTACAGCATAATAGTATCATATGTCAAGTGTGTTGAGCCATCAAAGTGTGGCTCTTAAATAATGAGTTCATGAAACCAACTGATCTAAAATCACTCTAACAATCATATCTACTTTATTCCACCTATTCAAGTCGAATCCAACTCCATCATCCCAAGAAATATGACTAATATCATGGAATCCCAAAACAGCCCTATTTAGATGGGATTTCTGGATGACTAGTCATGATTGACTAGCTCCAAAAAGGCATAAGAAAACTCGTTCTGTTGGAACCAAGCATAGGTGGCTTGGTCCTAGTTCCCAAGCTTCCTATTCATGCATCCCATTCGTGCTGAAGTGGCCTGCATCCATATCCAACATGAAGTGATTACGGGAATTTCTGAAATTGCCAAAATTGCACTTAAAATCAAACTTTAATAAAAACTTTAGAAATTGATAAATTAAAGCTAAATACCTGATTAGACATCAAATATTCATTAAAATGAGATGGATGAAGTGAAAATGAGGGATAAATGGATAACTAGATAAGTTTATCAAAGCAAAATGAGATCAAAACTGAAGCCCAACAGTGATCTATAGGGGCAATATAATTGCATGATTGTAACTGGGAAGGAAATTAAATTGAGCATGGAATAATTCTATTCAAGTGATCCGCAATCAAGGGAGAATTCATCAATTAATCGTGAAATTGGTTGGGGTTTCTCTTCGTGGTTGTGTGAACTTCCTGAGATCCTGTCTAGGTGCACTTTGCAATAAATGGAGTACAAGAAATTTAATGAATGTATGAAATTGGCAGCTTGTCTTTGGTACACACCCCCCCCCCTTCTTTTTATTGTGTATAGTTCATATCTCTCTCAACCTAAGAGCATTGTAGAAACATAGCACAATTGACGGCATAGGAAAAGGTTTGTGGGAAAATCCACTAGGAAGGAATGGGTTGGCTCCATAGTCTTAAACGAGCTATGGACAAGGCAACTCAATAAGGAATTTAGAAAAGGACACCCCCTGTAAATGATGCATGTTTATTGAGCTTTCTGATCGTTTAATGGCATTGAGTATCTGAATTGATTAGTTGATTGCTCAACTCATAGCAACCATGGACATCATGATAGAGCACAAACATCTCATTCAACGGTAAGCCTATGAAATTGATAATTTTAGAGGTCGATTAGAAGACTTGTAGAAGAAGGAAGCCTACCCAACTTCACCCACAATGTCTTTAGTAAACTTTGTGTGTTCTCCTCTTGTGGTTTTTCAATATTTGAATGTTATAGCACCTCTAAACAAAACAGATATAATTGATGTCCTTAATGACATTCACTTGGTCTAATGGTTTGCCATGAAGACAAAATGTCGTAAATATAATGGTGTCTTTTGCAAAGAGCACAATTGTGGCATTGCTTAGTAAATTGGGTGTATCTTCAATGCTGGGGAGGAATGATTTTTATCCTTCTTACCCATGTTCAATTTCATTCCTAATATTTAATTTCTCTTTTAGTAAATATTTTTTTAATATTTATCTTTTAGAATAAGCGTTCTTTATATTTGTTTTTTTAAATAAAATTTCACACACATGTATATATATTTTTAATAAAAAGTATTCACTTTTATTTATATTTATTTTTTATTTATAAATTTATAATAATAATAATAATAAAACTCCTTGGTTTTGCAATTTTTCCAAGACAAAAAGAGGAATGTTGCAGTAGCAACATGTTTTGATTCAAATGTTAATTTTGAGGTTTTGGATCACAATGGTGGTAGCTATTTAGGCCACTATATCAAATAGGTTGTAAGTTTAAACTTGAAAACAAATAAAATTAATAATATTAATAAGGGATCGATTTCAAAGTTTTTGTTTTCAATGGCACCGTTTATTAAGGCCACTATTTCAATTGCAATTTTAAGCTTTAAAAAAGGCGCAGTCTAAGACAAAATGACATCTTTCACCTAAATTCAACAATACAGTTTCAAGAAAGATTATGATTTCTTGTTGTTTAAAATGTGTTTTTGAATGCATAAATGGATTCAACACCCTCGAAAACCCCTAGGGAACTCAAACATTGTAGATTAAACAACTTGGACTTATGATTCTTACAAATATTTGCCATATTTAGGGCAATTTGACTAGAAAACAAAATACCTAAAAAAGAGTCATTTCGTCGATTTCTTAGATTACGCTCTGAAAAAGGGGGTGTTACTAGTAGCATGATTTTTTGTTTTGGGATTAATTTAAGGTTTTTTCTTGCAACATTACAGATAATAGCTGTAAAATTTTGTAATTTAATCTTGAAAATAAATAGGTACTATATGTAACATTAATTTTGAAACGAGGGTAAAAACAACCACCAAATGCAACCTTTAAAAAAAAATAACTATGGAGATTTATTATCAAGTTGGTAATTGTATTAATAAGAATGATGAGCAATCATCATATATGTCTTCTTCACATGACTATATCCTAGTGTCTCATAAGTAACCCTAGCTACTTCCTCCAAAAAGAAAAATACAAAGTAAAGAGTACACCTATGATGATAATGAAAGGGTTTTCTCCTTCCTCTATATAAATGAGAGGCGAGGGAGGCCAAAAATAGAAATCTAGGGTAATGCATAAGCAGAGTGCTACTCTCTAAGAGTTAATACTTAGTCAAACTGTTACACGGAGACGGGTACCCCATCCCATAATCAAAGGGGTCTCATACACCAATTTGGTGACTAGCTTTGTTGTAACCTTAAAAATAGATTATTATTATTATTACTATTAATTAGGAATCCAAGATGACGTACCTACACAAGGTGTATTTTCACTCCTCTACCTCTTATCTGTATGTGTAAACTTGAAGATTTTAAACAAATTTCAAGTTAAATTTATGTGTTTTGAGTAGAGGATCAGCTTACTAAAAACATAATCAAGTAAATTTTAACCACAATTTACAGCGAAACAGAGACAAAATAAGCATATCTGAAACACATAACACAAAGCATGATAAAGGAGTTCACCCCTCTCCTGGGCTACATCTCCTGGTCCAGCTTCCAATGCAGGGCCTCTTTCATTAAAAATGCTCAAAAGTGTGTTTACATGCTTATAAATCTCAAACAGTAGAACTGATGTCTCCAATGGATCTAGCACTATCAAAAACCCCCATTTTGGTTCTTTCTGCACCTCATTTGGCCAAAAATTGAGTAAGTTATCATTGTTTCTTCATTTCTCCAAATTTTCTAACTAGTGATCCTACAATTCACCCCAAACCTGGCTTGAGCACCCCAAACATGGAAATGGCACGCAAACCTGGCCTATATTCCCACTCGGCGAGTGATATTGTAGGATGGATAACTCTGCCATTAAGCCCCCGGTCCCGAATTTGTGGTCATATGGCACCATGCGACTGTGTTGGGTGTCGAATATTCCGGTTTAGGTCTAATGGATCTTCATGACCCTTTCCTTATGCTGGTGGACATATCATGGGCCATATAACCCAGGGCTGGCCCCCCATTTCCTCTGTCATGCCCATGGTTATACGGCACCATGTGCCTTGGGGCTGGCCCCTTCCGCTAGCCTCTGGTTCTTTCTGCTAACTCTCTGACGTATTGTTTGTGTCATTCGCTATGCCCGTGGGTCGGGCTAAGGCCTAGCCCTTGGCCCCCCACCTGTGGTCCTGCGGCACTGGGTTGGACAAGGGCTAGGGCTTAGCCCGTCCCCCTCCCCCAACGATGCTATAATGAAAATTTAAATAGCGTTTATCACCCAAGGTTTAACAAGCAAGACTTGTGGCATGGTGGTGGAGGCATGTTGTTGCATGTTGCCAGGTTGTGTTTTGAATCCTATGGAGGTAGTTCGACCTCATAAAAAAACATTAAACCAATCTTTGGAGGCCATGTGGCAACCCTTAGTTGGCCCGCGTGGCCCTCCACTATTGGCCCATATACACAGTGAGCATAAAAACCAATAAAATATTCAAACCAATCACAACGAGACAAATGGCGAAAACCCATTGGCCAATAAACTTCAAATTTTTGGACAAATCAAGAGAGGCAACGTGGCAGCCTGCCACTGGCCCAAAATTTCCAACCAATTTTTCCTTTTTGCCAAAATTTACATGTTTAGCAATTCGATCAGAACATGATATCGAGAGCATATGATACCGGTTTTGAGTGAAACAAATTGCGTTGGATTCATATTGTCGAGATCTATCCAATCATTTAGGTTTTGAGCTCTATCGCACACTTTGAATTTTGAGCACTATTTTGATCCACGGATCACTCCTCCCTATTGGAAGCTTTTGAACCTCCAAAATATCTTTATCAGTCAAAAAATAGATTAGGGTAAAACTCCCTCACCCTTCCAGTCTCAATCCACTGAACTTTGCTTGACTTTGTCGCTTTCATATTTTCATCAAAGTACATCACTTTCCCTAATTTTGGAGTCCTAGACTTTTTGTCAATGATGACATCGTTCAGCAATTTTTCAAGATAAGCCGAACAAAAAACTTCCTTTGAAGGAATTTGAACATTCCCTTGTCAGTCTACAAACAATGGAAACTTAAACAATTTCAAGTTCTTTTCACCTTGAACATTGTTGTCATGGTAGTGCTTAATATGTCTAGCCTTGCACTTGGCTCGACTCTTTACCAAATGTGATCGTCATCGCCATGCACCATCCTTATTCAAAGCCAAAACATTATGAAACCCACAAGAAGATGTTTTGGGACAAATTTCCTCTTTTTCAAAAATCCTTTGCATTTTCTTTTTGACCTCTGCATGCTTTAACACTAGCATCTTGTTCACACCAATGTTCAATAATGATGCATCCTGCCGCAAATTCACTTCATTTTGTTTACCTCTTTTAGGAGGCAACATGTTAGACTCCTGAAACATCTTATCACATGAATTATAAACCTCAGTGAAATCAGATTTCAAACTTGATTCATATCTTTGAAAGGCTTTAGATTCCTCAACATCTTCATGTTTGATCATTAACAATGCAAAGTTCTGACTAGAATTAACAATCTTCTTCATTTCTCCCACATTTACAAGAGATGTATTCAACTTCTCGTTGTGTGCTCTAATAATGCACTTAATCCCATTCTTGAACAAATGATATTTGTTCTCATGGCAATGAAAAATAGCTCTCCTATCATATAGATAAGGGCTTCCCAAAACAATACCACATATATCAATTGGAATCACATCAAGCTCTGCCTCATTTAAAAAGTTTGTAGTGATTGCAAATTTTAGTTTACATCTTTTTGTCACATGCAATTTTGCATTGTCGCATATCCAACCTAGAGGATAAGGTTTAGGATGAGGAATGGTTTCTAAATTCAACTTCTTGACAGTGTCTTCTAAGATAAGATTTGCTTGTGACCAACTATCAAATAGTGTATCTATCTTGGTATGTTTTGAAATAACTCTAGTATGGAAAAGATCTATTCTTGTTTTTTCATCTTGAGTTTCATTGAGATAGTTTGAAGAACTAGTACTTGCAATGGCCTTACCTTTCAACCCATGGTTTTCATCTGTGTTTCATCTCTCGAATCAAAACCTAAATCTTGTTGTGTAGTTGCAATTTTCTTCGCTTTCTCCTTGTTTTTTAACTTTTTGGGTCTCATTTCTAGATGAAGTTTCCTACAATGATCTTCATTATGGCCCTCTCTGGAACATTGTTTACATGTAACTTTTTCTTTCTCCATCTTGATGGCAGCATTCTTCTTTCTCTTTCCTTTAAAATTACCCTCTCCTTTTTCTCCAGACAAAAAGGAACTCTCACTAGTTTCTTCAGAGCATTTTTCCCTCTTACCTCTAGTTGCATGTACACAAACTTCATCTAGTTTTGTAGGGTTAAACATGAGAATGGTATGTCTCAAGTAACTATGCAATCCTCCAATGTATTTGAGCAAAGTATCTTGAGAAGACAAATCTATGCCCAAAATCAAGGTTGTTTTCCTAGACTCTTGAGTATAAGATTGCACATTTTTCCCTTTAGCTTGCCTAAAGTTTTTCCAATCCATGATAGCTTTCTACATTTATGCTAATGGATAAAACTGACTTCCTATTGCAACAACAAAATCATTCCAAGATGATAAAACCTTACCATGTTTCTTCATGTCTTCTTGAGTTTTCGCTTCCCACCAAATTAGTGTTGCACTTTCCAATCTAAGAGAAACAAGTTGAATCTTGGTTTCATCATCTATGATTCTTTGTATCCTGCAATACAGTTCAATTTGAGGAATCCAATTATCTAATATCTCTACATTTACCTCTCCATTTTACATACGCAATTCAAACTTAATGCCAAGCTTAAGCAAAGGAGTTTTACCATGACCCCTTGGGGAATTTGGAGGTGTTTGTGAAAGGGTAGAAGAAGATGAGGATGAGGATGATGATGGAGGTGAAGGTAGTGGTTTGTCACCATTCCCTCCATTCCCTTTTGGAGGCTTGTTTCCTTTTCCTTTATCTCCTTTTGGAGGCTTTGAGCTCTCTCCATATAATCTGGGATTCCTCTCCTCATACAAAGCCTTAACCATCTTAGACATCTCAAAGAATGCTTTTTCTGAAATTTTTCTCATCTTTAAGCATCCCTTCAATACCTTCTTCATGTTCCATGACTATTGAAACTTGAGGTGTGTTTGTTCTCCTTGAAACAATTTGAGATCTTGGCTCCACAAGTTCTCCTTCTTCTCTTTTGAGCTTCAACCTTGTAAGCACAAGAAAAACACTTGCAAACAAATCAAATATTCACAATAACATATTGCTCTGATACCAAAATGATCTGTATGTGTAAACTTGAAGATTTTAAGCAATTTGCAAGTTAAATTTATATGTGTTTTCGATAGAGGATCAGCGTACTAAACACATAATCAAGTAAATTTTAACCACAATTTACATCCAAAAAGAGAAAAAATAAGCATATCTGAACAACATAACACAAAGCATGATAAAGAATTTCACCCATTTCCTAGGCTACATCTCCTGGGCCAGCTTCCAAAAAATGTTCAAAAGTGTGTTTACATGCTTTACAAAGGTAAAATAGAAGAACTGATGTCTCCAATGGATCTAGCACTATCAAAAACCCACATTTTGGTTCCTTTTGCACCTCATTAGGCCAAAAACTAAGTAAGTTATCATTGTTTCTTCATTTCTCCAAATTTTCTGACTATTGATCCTACAATTCGCCCCAAACCTGGCTTGATCACCCCAAACATGGAAACAATGCAAAAACCTGGCCTACATTCCCACTCGGAGGGAAAAATTGTAGGACGGATAACTCTATCATTAAGCCCCCAATTCCGAATTTTGTGGTCATGTGGTGCCATGCAACCATGTTGGGTGCCGAAGATTCTGGGTCGAGGGCCAATGAATATTAGTGCGCCTTACCTTTTTTCGGTGGTCATATCATGGGTCATACGACCTAGGGCTGGCCCTTGTGGACTAGCCCCCCATTTCCTCCATCACGACTATGGTTATATGGCACCATGTGCCCTCCGCTAACCTCTAGTTCTTTCCACTAGCTCTCCAACATATTGTTTGGGTCGCGGGGTGTGGCCATGGGTTGGGCTAATGCCTAGCCCTTGGCCCCCCACCTGCAGTCCCTTGGCGTTGGGGTGGGCAGGGACTAGGGCTTATGATGCAGGGTTACCCCAACTTACACCCACAGTATGCATATGCAATGCATAAACACATCAATCCCAGGAAATTAACTCTATAAGGAGTCAAAATCTTCAATTTGCAATGATTAAGGCCCCTTTATTAACTCAATGGAACCATTCATGACAATAGCCCAGTCTTTCATTTCCTTCTATCGGATTCAATCACCCCTTATAAACCTTATTTTAAGCCTTATCCACGCTTTAGGCTTTCATAGCATTGTTGTCGCATGTATATAACAAACCCCTCTTTAACCTTTGTTATATCGAACTTAACCATAACCCTCTATTGGTGCCTTTATTCTATTATAACCCCTTTATCCTTTATAATGGTGGACTTATATATGAAACTTCACATATTTGTGCTTAATCCTTTATAACCCATTTACAAAGGAATATACGCAAAACATACCTTTCCGCCTTAGTATGGCCTCTGCACAGTTCTCGAGGTTTCCCCTTTATCATTGATCACAATCGGGTATCGGCTCCTCCGCGGGTTTTCATTAACACTGGCTCTATCGCATCCGATATGCGATAACGCACTACCAGATCTCAAATATTATTAACCGCGCCTCAATACTTTATTGGGTCCGCCTTTTCCATATGCCTTATCGCATTTCCTCTGAACTCCACATTACACAGGAAAGACACGGAATGTTGCTCCAAAGCTTAAGGCCGGAACTCAAATGGAATTGAGTCCGCCTCTATAAGCTTTCAGGTTCGCGCCTTTCAACCATTTTCAAAGTGCTACTCCCTCCTTCTGCCGATCTCCGATTAAATCGGGACTGTAGATCTAACTTCCGATCCGACGGTTGCAATTAAATTGCTATCATTATCGCCATATTTAAAAGGCCCATTCCAATATCGTTCCAATGGTTTCTGATTAAATCTTAACTGTTGATCTAGGCTCGATCCAACGGTCGAGATCCTTCCCAGTTCCAAAAGTTACTTAACTGTCCTCCGCCATTGATCTACACTTAGTAGATCCAACGGTCGATGATGACTTCAGATAGACAACATACACCGAGAATAACCGCCAGAAAAGTGGTTTTCTTTCTCTCCACCACTGCTACATGTCACTCATTAAGTGGAATCGGGTGCTCACCCCTCGATACCACTTACCGCTTCTTCGCCGTTCGAAATACCACTCGTATGTTTAAACCGCCTTTCTTTGTTAAAATTCGCTGATGCGATATTTCAACACTACCCCATGCGACATGATCTAGACCATTGATCTATAAGATCCAACGGTTGTTATGTACTGGCACCTCACTTCTCTGTTCGTCCCTTTCACTTGGTTTTTACGCTTTTTCTCTGTGGTTTGGATTTCTTTAAAAGGTTCTGGGACTTCTGCTATTTCACTGCGCACTCTTCCTCCTGAGCTTAACTACGCATGCTCCTTTGATCGATGTCACTTCAGAGCATTTATTTATCCTTCAAGTGGGTTCAATGATCCATTATGATTCCTCCAAATCACTCTTCTCCTCTGCGTAGTTCTATAGAACTATGCCTGCAACCTTTGTTACAAAACCTACGAAATCACGCATAAATCAATCATTACATACTTATTTCACACATTACACAGTTCTCGAATGAACCTCTGTATATATAAATATGAACAACTGATTACATGTCAAGACTCTCTGTCTCTCGGGCCTGATCTTCGATATCAATGGCCTCCTCCTTTTACTATGCTCGTAGGCTTACATTTATATCAGAAAGGCTTTGTTGAACTAATTCTGGTTCAAATCCTAGATCTACTGAACTGACTCCTAAATCCTCTATGTCCACATCTAACTTCATTTAATTCCTAAGAACTCTCTCTAGTTCCTCGAATCATGAAACTAACTAGAGAGTTATAATTGACTTCAAACCTCTCATCATTATTAACCACTCATGTTCTCCTTTATTCGAGATCATTTACAAACAACCTCACACATCTAATTAATTCCTATTCTACCCACTCAAAAGCCTAAATATTACATTAATTCAACACTTAGTACACTAACTTCTCTAAAGCACATGACCCCCCTATGTCTACTAAAGTACAATGATTTTCTCTTGGGTTGAATGCTCCTGCATCAAACTCCCAAAGTAGAAAATATTCATGATCTCCTAATCATGTGTCTTCATGTGTTGATAAAAAAAAACCTCGAGGGTCCCAAAGTTTAGTTTGTAGCTGCCCAAGTGCCTTGTACCTTTGTTGTTGTTGTATTTTTGTTGTCTTCTGTTTCATCTTCCTCTCTTTGTCAATCAGGTTCAAGTTCTGATTGATCACCCTTCCTGCTGCTATCATTTTCCTCCATATGGACTACTTCATCATTAACTGCCATAACTCTTCAATCTCCATCTCTAAGATATCTTTGGGCTGGTCCATATTCTGCCATTCACTGTTACCTCTTTCTCTCTACTTCTGGTTGTTGCTACTGTCTACTAATTCTTCAAATTGTTGTTTATTTTCTTCTACTTTTGCTCTTGCTACCATTGTAGACATTGCTTCCACCCAAACTTCCTGAATATCTTTAAGGATATATCCCTCTACAACATCTAATTTCTGCATTGAATTCTGACTTTCCAGCATTCTCTCCAACAATTGAGCATCTAAGTTCCATGGATTAAATTCTTCCACAGAATCCTCCTCTTTCATCTTTATTTGGCTGCTCATTTGTGCCAAATTTCCTCCAGCATCTGCAACTAAACCTACACTCACAAAACATTTGTTAAAATCAAAAACATAAGGCTTCAGTGCCTTATTTTCCTTTGGCAACAATTCAGTTTACTGCTCTGTTTCTTTCTCCCCTATCAACACATCAGTATGTTGTTTTGAATTCTCAAAAGAATTCATGAAATAGTTAATTAGCCTCTCCTCCACATCACTTGTTTCAATGATGTCTTCCTGCTTTTGTTCACAGTAGTGAACTTCTTCTTCCTTAGCCTGTTGCTGGTTAATTCTTCTTTGAAATTGTTTGATTCTTACTGCCTCCCTTTCATCCTTACCCTCTTGTTCTTTAAGAACCTCCATATCATCTTCAAACATTCTTTGTCCTTCCCCAATGACATTCATTGGATCATTTCTTTGGGACAACATTTACTCAATCTTCATTGGAATAAGACGGCCATCTTTCCCCTCTATGACAGTTCTAACATTCTGCTGCCTACTCCCAGGTGACTCTTCTGTCTCCTTCTGGTTCTGAGATCTTGCCATCTCAGTCTTGATCTGAATAGATTTCAGATTCTACTCCTTCTCTCTGACAAACTCTAAATTTTGTTCATCCTCATGTGATGTACCTACAATCATCCACAAATTATTAATTTTAAAATCATAAGACCTGGCAGTCTTACTCGACTCTTCAGTCATCACATTTCCTTGCTGCTCTGAGTCTCCTACGTGATTCAGCTCCTTAGGCTCAACTTCATCTCCTCCTTCCTTGGTACGGCCTCTGAACAGTTCTCGAGGTTTCCCCTTTATCGCTTATCGCAATCGGGTATCGGCTCCTCCGCAGGTTTTCGTTAACACTGGCTCTATCGCATCCGATATGCGATAACGCACTATCGAACCTCAAATATTATTAACCGCGCCTCAACACTTTATCGGGTCTGCCTTTTCCATATGCCTTATCGCATTTCCTTCGAACTACACATTACATAGGAAATACACGGAACGTTGCTCCAAAGCTTAAGGCCGGAACTCAAATGGAATTGAGTCTACCTCTATAAGCTTTTGGGTCCGCGCCTTTCAACCATTTCTGAAGCGCTACTCCTTCCTTCCGTCGATCTCTGATTAAATCGGGACCGTAGATCTGACTTCCGATCCGATGGCTATGATTAAATCACTATCATTATCGCCATATTTAAAAGGCCCATTCTAATCTCGTTCCAATGGTTTCCAATTAAATCTTAACCATTGATCTGGGATTGATCCAACGGTCGATATCCTTCCCCGTTCCAAAAGTTACTTGACAGTCCTCCGTCGTTAATCTACACTTCGTAGATCCAACGGTCGACGATGACTTCAGATAGACAACATACACAGAGAATAACCACCCGAAAAGCAGTTTTCTTTGTCTCCTTCGCTGCTACGTGTCGCTCATTAAGTGGAATCGGGTGCTCACCCCTCGATACCACTTACCGCTTCTTCACCGTTCGAAATACCACTTGTGTGTTTAAACCGTCTTTCTTTGTTAAAATTTGTCGATGCGATATTTCAACACTACCCCATGCGACATGATCTGGACCGTTGATCTATAAGATCCAACAGTTGTTGTGTACTAGCACCTCACTTCTCCGTTCGTCCCTTTCACTTGGTTTTTACGCTTTTTCTCTGTGGTTCGGGTTTCTTCAAAAGGGTTCTGGGACTTCTGTTATTTCGTTGCGCACTCTTCCTCCTGAGATTAACTACGCATGCTCCTTTGATCGATGTCACTTCAGAGCATTTATTTATCCTTCAAGTGGGTTCAATGATCCATTATGATTCCTCCAAATCACTCTTCTCCTCTGCGTAGTTCTATAGAACTATGCCTGCAACCTTTGTTACAGAACCTACGAATTCGCGCATAAATCAATCATTACATACTTATTTCACACATTACACAGTTCCCGAATGAACCTCTGTATATTTAAATATATACAACTGGTTACATGTCAAGACTCTTTGTCTCTCGGGCCTGATCTTCGATATCAATGGCCTCCTCCTTTTACTTTGCCCGTAGGCTTACATTTATATCAGAAAGGCTTTGTTGAACTAATTCTGGTTCAAATCCTAGATCTACTGAACTGACTCCTAAATCCTCTATGTCCACTTCTAACTTCATTTAATTCCTAAGAACTCTCTCTAGTTCCTCGAATCATGAAACTACCTAGAGAGTTATAATTGACTTCAAACACTCTCATCATTATTAACCACTCATGTTCTCCTTTATTCGAGAGCATTTACAAACAACCTCACACATCTAATTAATTCCTATTCTACCCACTCAAAAGCCTAAATATTACATTAATTCAACACTTAGTACACTAACTTCTCTAAAACACATGACCCCCCTATGTCTACTAAAGTACAATGATTTTCTCTTCCGTTGAATGCTCCTGCATCAGACTCCCAAAGTAGAAAATATTCATGATCTCCTCATCATGTGTCTTCAATTGTTGATATAAAAAAAAAACCTCGAGGGTCCCAAACTTTAGTTTGTAGCTGCCCAAGTGTCTTGTACCTTTATTGCTGCTATATTTATGTTGTCTTCTGTTTCATTTCCTCTCCTTTTCAATCAGGTTCAAGTTCTGATTGATCACCCTTCCTACTGCTATCATTTTCCTCCATATGGGCTGCTTCATCATTAACTGCCATAACTCTTCAATCTCCATCTCTAGCATATCTTTGGGCTGGTCCATATTCTGACATTCACTGTTACCTCTTTATCTCTGCTTCGGCTTGTTGCTGTTGTCTACTAATTCTTCAAATTGTTGTTTATTTTCTTCTACTTTTTCTCTTGCTACCATTGTAGACATTGCTTCCACCCAAACTTCCTGAATATCTTTAAGGATATCTCCCTCTGCAACATCTAATTTTTGCATTGAATTCTGACTTTCCAGCATTCTCTCCAGCAATTGATCATCTATATTCCATGGATTAAATTCTTCCACAGAATCCTCTTCTTTCATCTTTATTTTGCTGCTCATTTGTGCCAAATTTCCTTCAGCATCTGCAACTAAACCTACACTCACAAAACATTTGTTAAAATAAAAAACATAAGGCTTTAGTGCCTTATTTTCCTTGGCAACAATTCAGTTTGCTACTTTGTTTCTTTCTCCCCTGTCAACACATCAGTATGTTGTTTTGAATTCTTAAAAGAATTCATGAGACTTTCAATTAGCCTCTCCTCCACATCATCTGTTTCAATGATGTCTCCCTCCTGTTGGCATTATGATACAGGTATGATACAGGTGTTATCCTTGATGGCAACTCACTCAGAAGACAGATCATAGTACAGCTATTAAATAGCAAAGAATTAATGATCAGAGAGGTATATGCAGGTTCGATGTGACAAAGAAGCGTATACACGCGGATTCACCATATACCAAGTCGCATATACGTACACATGCACTTTCACAGAAGGAAAAGCATGTACATGTTGGAAATCTAAGTTTTGGTCCATGGTATTTTGGTATTAGTCCGTGGTATTTGGTCCAAAGTGTTGACCCCAGGTATTGGGTCCAAGGTATTGGTTCTACGTGGTTTTGGACCATGGTAATGAGAGAGGCCTAAACCTATATAAGGAGAAGGAGATCATTAGGCCAAGGAGCAATTGTGCAATTGATGAATATCTGATGAAGTGTGAGATCTAGTATGCTAGTTATGGGTTTGTGACGCTTTTCTCGATCTAAACCAAGGAGGCACCTATGCGGTTGATGAAGGTTGATGGACCAGGATCATGAAGACTAAAATGCATTATCATCATATGGTATGATCATGAATAGATTTGAATATTGACGCATGTCTTATCCTTTATATCTTATGTTCTGGGTATATTTGAAGTTGAAAATTGCAGCGAAGGTATAAGTAATTATTTTCAGATCTATACGCGGGTTCCCTCTGGTGAAAGAGCGTATACACGCTGGTTCGACACAGTCAAGTAGCGTATACATTATGAGATTTGATATTTGAGGTTGCTGTTGGTTCTAGTGGTTGTTGTAGAGTTCTGGGCTCTGCTCTGTGTTCTGGTGACTGTGTTTTGATGACAGGGTTTCAGTGATTCAGTTGTTGGGTGATTCAGAGTTGTTGGTTGTATTGCAGTGGTGATTGTTTTGTATTTATGGATCCAGTATGAAAATTTATGAAACGTGGTCCCTAGAAGAAAAGAGAAGGTTGTAGCCTTTTGTAGGTCAGCACCTACGTACTAGTACATCAGCTAGTACAAGAGCTAGGGGGTTGCAACTCCCTTCCAGTAGTAGCTGGAGAATGAGAGAAGGTTGTAGCCTTCTGCAAGTGGGTGCCTGTGTACTGGTATGAGTCTGCGCCACTACAAAACTGTAAACAGAAGTTTATTATTAAAAGGAAGATAGAGATGATTGCAGCAGGTGGTTTTCACCCACATTGGGTTTCCACCTTATATCATGGTGTTCATGTGTGCTTCTTATGTGTGATGATATGTTCTGTTTTACTGCGCCTGTTTACTGTTTATATGGTTAATAATGTTCTAATGCACTCATTAAAGATCAACCAAATGAATCATAAGTTTACTAGATATATGCTAGTTGCATTAAACACAGTTGTGTACACACGCGTGTTGCCTTAACTGAAGTAGCGTATATGAATCTAATAATGGAAATGAAAAGATTATTGATTTGCTAATACTGATTCACCCCCCCACCCTCTCAGTATTATTTCCAACACCTCCTTTTGTTCACAGTAGTGAACTTCTTCTTCCTTAGCCTGCTGCTAGTTAATTCTTCTTTGAAATTGTTTGATTCTTACTGTCTCCCTTTCATCCTTACCCTCTTGTTCTTTAAGAACCTCCATATCATCTTCGAACAATCTTTTTCCTTCCCCAATGACATTCATTGGATCATTTCTTTGGGACAACATTTCCTTAGTCTTCATTGGAATAAGACTACCATCTTTCTCCTTTATGACAGTTCTAACATTATGCTGCCTACTCCCAGGTGACTCTTCTGTCTCCTTCTGGTTATGAGATCTTGCCATCTCAGTCTTGATCTGAACAGATTTTAGATTCTGCTCCTTCTCTTTGTTCATCCTCCTGTGATGTACCTACAATCATCCACAAATTATTAATTTTAAAATCATAAGACCTGGCGGTCTTGCTTGACTCTTCAGTCATCACATTTCCTTGATGCTCTGAGTCTCCTACGTGATTCAGCTCCTCAAGCTCAATTTCATCTCATTCCTTCACAAGGAATAGTTCTTGTCTTGTAAGAGCTTCAATTATTAATTTTTCAATGAGTTATTTCTGCTGTAACAACTCAATACTTTCCTCCTTTGAGAGGTCTTCTTCATCATACTCTGTCGCTCCAGAGTACCTTTTATCCCCTAAAACACATTGCTCCTCATACTTTAGTTCAAGAGCTCTATTCAGCTTCACTTCAGAGTATTCATCTTTGTAAGATACTCCTCCATGCTTTCGACAGCTTCACAAGACTGTATGTCCTCTCTTATGCATCCTACAAGCACACCAAAACTATTAGGTTCAACAACACAAGGTTTGATGGCCTTATACATCAGCTCTTCATCTTTAGTCAGCATATCCTCATGTTGTTTTGAACTATCCCAATAGTCCATGAGATCTTCACTTGATCTCCATTTTTTAGCTTCAGTGTAGTCTTCACTTTCTCCAAGAATTTCTCCCTATTCTGGTTCACAAATGGACTCTTCCATTTCCAACTCAACTTCCTTGAGTTTTTCCCTCAGCCACTTTACTTTCTTTTGTTGTAGCCTTCTCTGCATCTCATGCCACTCCATTAGCTTCTTCCTTAATACCCAACCTTGTCTTTGGTTTTCTTCTAGCCGCTTTGTTAACACATCAAGTTCTTTTCTTATCTCAGCCAACTCCTTGTCAATCTCATCTTGAATCAGTCTCTTGCCATCTGCTTTGGCATTCTTCTTCTCATATCTTTTGTTGTGGCTTCTCTCTGAACCTCTGCTATGACTATCAATAGTCATCTTCTTCTCCTCTTTCTTAATGAGCTCCTCACTCATCTGCAACAAGCTACTGCAACAACTAGTTCTCTTCGCTGCAATCTTACCTCACTAAGCTCTCCTCACTCAGTCTTTTGGTAAGCACGGGTCCTCTGTCTGGAACCTCCTCTTGAGAAACACCTTTTATCCTTCTAGGCTTCTGCAGTCTCTTAAGAACACTTCAGATGTCCTCTCTCTCTGTCCAACCTTTTGTTGGATTCTTCAGGTTCACTGCCACTTCTCCTTCAGAGTGTTTTCCTTACTCTGCCTTCAAGAACACATCTGGTTCTCCTCTCACAGTTTCTCTTGCTATCCTTTGTTGAGATGCTTCATATACAACCACAATCTTCAATTTCAATTTGAAACAAAACACATGATCTTACCTCCAAGATCGATGTATGATCTTGTTCTCCCATTCTTCTACACTTATGTTTGGTCTCCAAGTCCTCTTTCCTTCAGAACTTGTACTAAGCAATCTTGCTCTCACTTTTCTTCAAGGAATCCTCTGTTCCTGTCTACTCCAAGCCTCTGCTGGAACTGCTACAATCTCCCAGGAACTTCAAAAGTTCCCCCTACAATCTTTTGTTGTAGTCTCTACCATTCATTCACTTAACTTATGCACATTACCTTCTTTTGTGTGCAAACTCCTTTTCATAGGAAATTTTTCCCCGCTCTGATTACAATTCAGCTCTGATACCACTAATGATGCAGGGTTACCCCCACTTACACCCACAGTATGCATATACAATGCATAAACACATCAATCCCAGGAAATTAACTCTCTAAGGAGTCAAAATCTTCAATTTTCAATGATTAAGGCCCCCTTATTAACTCAACGAAACCATTCATTACAATAGCCTAGTCTTTCATTTCCTTCTATCGGATTCAATCACCCCTTGTAAACCTTAATTTAAGCCGTATCCACGCTTTAGGCTTTCATAGCATTGTTGCCGCATATATATAACAAACCCCTCTTTAACCTTTGTTATATCAGACTTAACCATAACCCTCTATCGGTGCTTTAATTCTATTATAACCCCTTTATCCTTTATATTGGTGGACTTATATATGAAACTTCACATATTCGTGCTTAATCCTTTATAACCCATTTACAAAGGAAATATACACAAAACATACCTTTCTGCCTTTGTACGGCCTCTGCACAGTTCTCTAGGTTTCCCCTTTATCGTTGATCGCAATCGGGTATCGGCTCCTCCGCGGGATTTCGTTAACACTGGCTCTATTGCATCCGATATTTGATAACGCACTACCAGATCTCAAATATTATTAACCGCGCCTCAACACTTTATCGGGTCCGCATTTTCCATATGCCTTATCGCATTTCCTCCGAACTCCACATTACACAGGAAATACACAGAATGTTGCTCCAAAGCTTAAGGCCGGAACTCAAATGGAATTGAGTCCGCCTCTATAAGCTTTCAAGGCCGCGCCTTTCAACCATTTCCAAAGCACTACTCCTTCCTTCCGCCGATCTCCGATTAAACCGGGATTGTAGATCTGACTTCCAATCCGATGGTTGCAATTAAATTGCTATCATTATCGCCATATTTAAAAGGCCCATTCTAATCTCGTTCTAATGGTTTCCGATTAAATCTTAACCGTTGATCTGGGCTCGATCCAACGGTCGAGATCCTTCCCCGTTCCAAAAGTTACTTAATGGTCCTCCACCGTTGATCTACACTTAGTAGATCCAGCGGTCGACGATGACTTCAAATAGACAACATACACGGAGAATAACTACCCGAAAAGCGGTTTTCTTTCTCTCCTCCACTGCTACGTGTCGCTCATTAAGTGGAATCGGGTGCTTACCCCTCGATACCACTTACCGCTTCTTCGCCGCCTGAAATACCACTTATGTGTTTAAACCGCTTTTCTTTGTTAAAATTTGCCGATGTGATATTTGAACACTACCCCATGCGACATGATCTGGACCGTTGATCTATAAGATCCAACGGTTGCCGTGTACTGGCACCTCACTTCTTTGTTCATCCTTTTCACTTGGTTTTTACGCTTTTTCTCTATGGTTCAGGTTTCTTCAAAAGGTTCTGGGACTTCTACTATTTCGTTGCGCACTCTTCCTCCTGAGCTTAACTACGCATGCTCCTTTGATCAATGTCACTTCAGAGCATTTCTTGATCCTTCAAGTCGGTTCATTGATCCATTATGATTCCTCCGAATCACTCTTCTCCTCTGTGTAGTTCTACAGAACTCTGCCTGCAACCTTTGTTACAAAACCTACGAATTCACGCATAAATCAATCATTACATACTTATTTCACACATTACGCAGTTCCCGAATGAACCTCTGTATATATAAATATGAACAACTGATTACATGTCGAGACTCTCTGTCTCTCAAGCCTGATCTTCGATATCAGTGGCCTCCTCCTTTTACTCTGCCCGTAGGCTTACATTTATACCAAAAAGGTTCTATTGAACTAATTCTGGTTCAAATCCTAGATCTACTGAACTAACTCCTAAATCCTCTATGTCCACTTCTAACTTCATTTAATTCCTAAGAACTCTCTCTAGTTCCTTGAATCATGAAACTACCTAGAGAGTTATAATTGACTTCAAACACTCTCATCATTATTAACCACTCATGTTCTCCTTTATTTGAGAGCATTTACAAACAACCTCACACATCTAATTAATTCCTATTCTACCTACTCAAAAGCCTAAATATTACATTAATTCAACACTTAGTACACTAACTTCTCTAAAACACATGACCCCCTATGTCTACTAAAGTACAATGATTTTCTCTTGGGTTGAATGCTCCTACATCAGCTTAGCTTGACCCCCTTCCCCCAACGACGCTATAATGAAAATTTAAATAGCGTTTATTGTCAACGTTTAACAAGCAAGACTTGCGGTGTGCTGGTGGAGGCCTGTTGTTATGTACTGCTAGGTTGCAGTTTCAAATCTTGTGGAGGTAATTCAGCCTCATAAAAAAAAAAAAATTAAACCAACCTCTAAAGGCCACGTGGCAACGCTCATTTGGCCCACGTGGCCCTCCAATATTGGCCCACATACACAGTCAACATAAAAACCAATAAAATATTTGAACCAATCACAACTAGACAAATGGCAAAAACCCATTGGCCAATAAAATTCAAATTTTTGGACCAATTAGGAGAGGCCACGTGGCAGCCTACCACTGGCACAAATATCCATTCATCTGTCCTTTTTGCCAAAATTTACATGTTTAGCAATTCGATTAGAACATGATATCAAGAGCATACTATATCGGTTTTGAGTGAAACGAATTGCATTGGATTCATATTACCAAGATTTATCTGGTCGTTCAAGTTTCGAACTCTATCGTACACTTTGAATTTTGAGCACTATTTTGATCCACCGAATCAACCTCAAGCCCACATAAACTTTATCCATCCTCCCATGACATGTACTCCATAGGTCCTGTTTGGTGTGGAGCCTAATTATATTCCTGATTGTTCAGAGGTTTTTGTTTCAGTTGTGTTGCATCCCTGTTCGCTGCCCATTTAATTGCTGTTAGGGGGGTCAAGGGGGGGGTGACGATAACTTTTTGAGCGCTCCCCCCCCCTCCCCTGGTGGGGGTTCGGGGGCAACGCCCCCGAAGCTAAAAATAGATGAAATTTTGCCTTGTAAAATATTGTAATTTCGTAGTCAATCTAGGTCGTTCATTAGGAGGATGATCTCACAGTATAAGTTATGTCTAATTGAGGGTTTTTTACCCTAGAAGGCAACCCTCAGTTTATATGAGGGAATTGTATTACAGTTGTATATTATTATTTTGAGTGAGAAAGAGAGAGGAGATTATGTGAGAGCGAAGAGGAAATGACAACGGATCTGTTATAGGTTGTATATTTTCATTTTGCTGGATAATAAAAAAGGAAGGACTGGTTGTTTCTCTGTGGACATAGCCTAAATTGGGTGAACCATGTATATCTGTGTCTCCTTTTTTATGTGTTTCTATATTTGTGTTTCCACGATATTTTGTGTATTTCATTGATCCGTTAATTAATTTCTAACAGGTCCACTCCCATTACATGAACATGTTGACATGCTGGACCCACCAACATTCAAGAGATCTCCCCAGTATGGAGTCCCAACTAGACCTCACACCGTTTGCTGTAGGATTCCCATACGGTATGATGGCCCGGTTGCCATTATCTTCAAGATATGCCTTAGCTCTTGCTTGTCAACACATAAGAGTGGTATACTTAGTCTTCAAACAGCGAGGTTCGTGTGCCTACCGAGTGCTTAGTGTAACTTGTGTCTAAGTTCTTTCACTGCAAATGGAGAGGGTGAGAGTGAGTCTCAAGTCGAAAAGGAATAATCCAAACTCTGTTAGAGACACACAACACATCAGGATTTGTGCAGCTTTTGACGGAGTAGTGCACACAGATGCGGCAGTCACAAACATAAAGGTGAACAGATAGCACGTACAACACCCAACGGAGTAGTCCACATGAGTGTGACAGTCGTTATAACAAGTTTACAAGAATGAATATGTTGAGTGTCCGATGGAATAGTCCACACAAGTGAGATAGCGTTAACAACTTATACAACACATTTCCAACAGCATATGCACTAAAACAACCCAAAAAGTTCAACTATCTTAGTACATGTTAAAACCACATGCATTATAAGCGTCCAAAGAATAGTCTTACAAACGAGTACAATACATGTGTGAAAATGTGTTGGTCTGTTAATAGGATTCTAAATTAAGTAAAAATTCCAAGACACATCCATACACCATACATCACTAATCTCGCTATCAGGACATTGAAGCCATTGGTCGCTCCTCGAAGAGAAGACCGCAGACTCTCAAGGCTATGTGGGAGGAGCCAAGGTGAAAAGTCCTTTGCATGTACAAATAAGGGGTATATATAAGCCAAGGTTGAAACTGACCCTTGTGACTGTTCGACTTCCCTCATGACTGTTCGACTTACATGACTCTTTGACTTCATCTATGGGTTTCTTGGACTTCCACGTTACATTACATTGATTACATAGTTATGACCCAAAGTAGTGATGTGGTCGAGGCAACTCATGACACAACTCGACATGACGCTGCAGGTATGCACATGCTGGTTATGTTGTTCGTGTCGAGTTGTTGTGATGTTGCGTGATGACTGTGCCCGTGGTGTACCATAGCTTCACCTTTGCATGGAAAAGTGCGCTTAGCCTTCAATGGTCTTAGTGTTCGCTTGATGGTTCATGCATGCACATGTGTCTCCTTTGCTTGCTACTTGGTATGTTTCATGTGTTCGTCCAACTGTGAGTAAGTCTTCTAGCATGCACTCCTTATTCACCCCGTTCTCATCGTCGCACCATATCTCATCCATGTACCTGTTTCTGCAATCACTCATGTCGAGACGACATAAAATCCAGAAATACCCTAGTCTACCATGATGCGTCATCTTTCGTTCTCGGGTGCAGGTGACCGAGAGAGAGGACAAGGCTCTAAAACTACACAAAGCACATTTTAGTCTAGGATGCGAGGCTCCAGGGCACTGTCAAGAAAAACTGTGCAGAGGTCACTGAGAGTCTGGGTTGAGAATTCTAGGACAACAGTGACATCTACAGGAGATGGCTCAGCTGGGAGGCAGAATTGCTCAGTTTTTCCGAGAAAGTAGTGCATGCAGTAGGAGGCACTCGCAGTGAAAACTATGCAGATTTCCAGAGGAGGTCAGGATCAGGTTGCAGGAGCCTGTTGTCCAAAACTGTACAGATCTGGGAGGCAATCAAGCTGTTTGCGCAGTTTTCGATCTGAGCGGGGTGTCAGGCAATAGGTGGATTGTCCATGAAAACTGTGAAAATTGTAGGTTTTAACCCTATACAAAAATTACCTGCATGCGAATTCTAAAACACAGAAAATAAACAATGCGAAAGCATAACACATAAAACACATATACACAGAGATTTTCCCCTGGATCCCAAAACCCGGACTACCAACTTGATTTTTCATTATTTTCTTTCAATGTTACAATACATATTTATACATGCCAAAGCATCCAATAACATGGACCAAAAACTATCGCGTCCAATACCATGGACCGAAAGCCATCGCCTCCTAAAAACATGTGTGAAAATCATGCACAAAACCATAGGTGGGTCCACCCAACCTAACATAGGGTCCAAAACCAAAATTTTCCCCAAGGCACTGCCCCGGACCCCATAAAGTGGGGTTACGGGTGCCCCTCAAACCCCCTGTTAACTACGTGGAAAGAATATAACACAACCCAACAAAAATTTAGGAGGAGTGGCAAGCAGGCCGACAGGGGTGAATGCCTGAAAAGACTGCGCAAATTCCAGAGACATTGCAGTGATAGGAAATGGGTGCATGTCCCTCATGTCTGCGCAATTTCTTCAGCCAGTGTAGGTAAGCATGATAGCTTCTGCGCAGTTTTGGAGATGAGTGCAACCCTGGGTCACTGCTTAGTCAAATTCTTCGATTGACCAGCGAGAGGCTTGATGGATAGGCTTGCGGGAAGCGCAAATTGAAATGGCTTCTTTGGCAACTTCTGCATTGTTCTACGTGACAGTCAGGCAAGTTGATTCCAGGATTATGCAATGCAGACTGCCTGGAGGGCAACCTCAAGCCCTGCGCAGTTCCGGGCAATAATGCTTAATCACCGAGGGCTGAGACTGTGGCGTGCAGCTCAGTGGAGGTACGGCTGATGGAGGGTGGTCCGTTCGACAAACTTTCGGAAAAAATGGTTGTGTGTGAGCGAGTGAAATTGTGTATACATGACCTTGCGAACACACACTCAACATGACTCGACGATAAGACACCTAAAACCACAAGACAAGATATGCTCAGTGTGACTAACCGCGGGACTATCTAATGGTGAAAGCGACAAGTGCGACATTTCGGATAGACCTTCGGACGACCATGGAAACGCTTGCATGATAGTGCTTACAACATTTTGTGTGAGCGCGAAAAGTATTTTCATAGCCAAAACAACTCATGCACATGAAGACAAACCTTTGACATAACCATAACAAGGTCGCAAGCATGACATAGCAATCAACATGCTGAAGATGACAGTTGATCAAACTAGCGAAAAGGAAGCAAGACATGTAGGGGAAATATATGAACTTACTTATTTGTGTTTGCACACATGCATGTTACTAAAGATAGGATGATATGACAATGACAAGCAAACCTGTAAACTCAACTAAGAGGTGTACTTCGAAGGGTGTTCTTTACTTACCATACTTACCCTCGAGATGATCATGCATCTGACAGATTTTACATGCCACCCTGATCCTTTACCGTCACTTAGTCTCTTGGTCCTTCTCCTCAACTCCTTGGGAGTGATCTTAGCATGTCACCTTTTCCTGTAGTCATTGAGAGATAGATTAGCGCAGCTTCAGTGGGTAGTGATTGCTGCTAGGATGAGGCCATGGGAGCCCATCTGTGCAGTTTCTGCATGTAAGACAGATAGGGCAGCTTGGAAAACATTGCGCAGTTTTGAGGCACATGACACTGTTGCAGTATGGGGTCCTGGGAGGACACCTTTATGCAGTTTCTGAGTGCAGTGCAGCCTGGGAAGCCAAGAAGCAATATTGTGCAGTTTCTAGATGCAAGGTACTGTTGCGAGATGGGTTTCGGGAGGACACATCTATGCAGTTTCAAGTTGCAAGGCAGACTAAGCAGCTGAGGGAGAATGTTGTGCAATTTCTGATGATAGCGGGTTCCAGCTGGGGGAAAGACACTAGATGGTTAGGTGCTCAAAAAAATAGCTCAAAATTCAAATATGTCATATCAGTGTGGAACCCGAACGACCGTGTAATGCTCGTCATCCTCAATTCAGCGCAACTCATTTCGTGCGAAACAGACACTGTATGCTCCCAGAATCATGTTCTATTCGTTTTCCCAGACATGCGAATTTTTACAAAATGTGACAGCCCAGTCAGCAGTCTGTACGACTAACGTGGCATTGACTGTGCAAGTCTATGTGGTAGTTTGACTGGACAAGGGCCTTCAACGAATCACATTGTGCCAAGTGGCATGTTCTCATTGGGTGCAATTTGGCGGTTTTTTATTAGGTGGTTGGTGGCCAACCACGGGCTAACACATGGCCCAGCCAGAGGCCGCCATGTGGCAGCCCGGGGGCCACCAAAATTTCAGGTCGAGGTCCAGGCAGCAGTAGTGGGGGTCAAACCCGCAACCACCGAGCAACGAGACAAACCACATACCAACACGCCATCGCAAAGGTCTTAACCATATTGGTCTGCGACAAATATTTCAATTTCATGAATGTGCCAATCCAAGGAAAGGGCCAGCCCTTGGGTACGCGCCACCATATAACCACCAGAAAATGAAGCAGGCCAGTGGGGGCAGGTCGTTGGCCTTAGCCCCAAGCACATGGCCCCATATGGCCACAATTTGCGGAATTAAGGTGTTAGAGGAAATTTAAAGTGTCTAACAATTTTGCCTGAAAATCGGCGAAATTGTTGCTCCATTAGCACATTTTGGGGCGAATTTGTAGGATGGTGCCAGATTTTAGGGAATTTGCGGTGCGATTAGCATAAGACTTGGGAAAGCCAAAACTTCTTCAGTTTTTTACCAAATCAGGAGCAAAAAGAGATTACACATGCATTTTTGGGCATTTTGGAGCCATTAGAACAAGTTTCAGAGCTTTATGAGCATTGTAAACTGATGTATTCACACTTTTGAGCATAATAGAGAGGGTCAAGCCATTGGACGCTGGACCAAGGAGACTTAGCCCAGGAAGGGTGAACTCCTTCATCATGTGCTGTTGTGATACTGTTTATGGTGATGTTCATGTCTGTTATATATTGTTGTTCAGTCATTTGTTTATGTTAATTTTCACATAAAAAATACATAAAAGCACTCAAAAACTCATGTTTTAAACTTGCAATTAACCTTATGAATCCTTAAGCACTTTTAACATATTCTTAAAAGGAATTTAGCACAAAAAAATTAATTTTCCCAATCGGATCAACTTTTGTATCAGAGCTCTTGGTTTTCTTTGTGCAAGAAGGATTTAGCTTTTTGCAAGTGAATGTCATGCTTACAAGGTTGAAGCTCAAGAGAGCAGAAGGGAAACTAGTTGAAAGCCCTGAAGTTGGGTCAAGGAGAAGGAGTGTAAGGTTGCCACATTCTCCACCACCAATTCTTCCTCTAGTTGCAGTTGAGACTTAAGTGAGCATGTCTCATGATGGAGAGCCTACAAACATGACAGAGGATGGGAAGGTCTTTAGGAAGTCTTTCTTTGACATGACAAAGATGGTGAAGGTCCTTTATGAAGAGAGGAATACCAAACTGCAGGGTGAAATCTCCAAGCCTCCCAAAGGAGAAGGTTCTTTAGGAGGAGGTGGTAATGGAAATGGAGGTAAACGCCCACCCTCTCCACCATCTTCTTCATCTTCAACTTCACAGTGATCTTCGTCATCTTCCACTAATACAACCCTTAGTCATACTCATCAACATACCTCAAAAGGAATTGGTAAAACACCCCTGTTAAAACTTGATGTTAAATTTGAATTGCCCATGTATAATGGTGAAGTGAATGCAGAGAAGCTTGAAAATTGGGTTCTTCAGGTGGAGGTCTATTCAGAATTCAAAACCCTCAAGATGATGACATAAAGATTCAGTTAGCTTCCTTGAGGCTGGAGGGTGCAGGACTAGCATGGTGGGAATCAAAAACACAAGAAGATATAAAAAAAAACACGGTAAGATCTCAATTTCTTGGTTTGATTTCATTGCTGCAATTAAAAGACAATTCTACCCTCTTGCATATATGCAGAAAGCCATCATGAATTGGTAGAACTGTAGAGAACTTAAAGGTCAAAATGTGCAATATTACACCCAAGAATTTAGAAAAGGTCTCTAATGTTAGGTGTAGATTTGCAATCACAAGATACGTTGTTGAAGTACATAGGGGGTTTACACAGTTACCTTAGGCATACTATCCTTATGTTTAATCTCAATAATCTAGACAGGTGTGCATGAAATCCACTCATCTTGAGGCAAGAGGAAAAAATACTCCAGAAGAGGGTAGTAAAAATCCATTTAAGGGTAAAGAAAAAGAAAAGGGTTTCAAAGGAAAGAAAAATTCATCCATTAAGAAGGAAGGAGATAAAACAATATGTAAACATTGTTCCAAAGAGGGTCACGATGAAGCTCATTGTTGGAAGCTTCATCCTGAGATGAGGCCTAAGAAATTCAACAACAAAGGAAAAGAAAAGACAGTTGCAATCATTCAAGAGGATTTGGGATCCGATTCAGGTGATGAAACTAAAATTACAGCCATGGGTATAAAAGGAAAAGAATCCATTGCTAGCACTAGTATATCAAATTGTCACACTAGTACTCCAAATGAAGAAACAAGGATTGAATTATTTCATGTGAGGGTAATCTCAAAACATACAAAAATCGACACACTATTTGATAGTGGGTCTCAAGCCAACTTGATATCTAAAGAATTAGTTAAGAAACTTAATATTGAAACCATTTTACATCCCAATCCATATCCATTGGGTTGGATATGCAAGGACACAAACTTACAGGTTACAATAAAATGTATTCTTCGGTTTGCAATCACAGCAAAATTCATTAACAAAGTTGAATTAGATGTTGTATCGCTTGATATTTCAGGAATTGTTTTGGGTAGTCCTTACCTCTATGATAGAAAAGCAATCTTCTATCATCATGAAAACAAGTACCACTTGTTCAAAGATGGTGTGGAGTATATTGTGAGAGCTCATCGCAAGAAACTAAATATTTCATTAGTTAATGTAGGGCAAATGAAAAGACTAGTGAATTCAAGCAAGAATTTAGCGCTTCTTATGATCAAACCCAATATTGATGTTGATTATGAAGCGTTTGATGGTTGTAATTCAAAATTGAAAACTGATTTGGTTGATGTAATTAACCATGATGATGAGGTGTTTCAGAAAGCAAAGGGATTTCCTCCCAAGAGGAGAATCCAACATGAAATACCATTGCAGCAAAAGTGTCTTCTTCCTAATATTGACATGCATCAGATGTCAAGAAGGAAAGTGCAGAAATAACAAAGAAAATCCAAGGGTTGTTGAACAAAAGGATCATCCAACCATCTCCTTCACTATGTGGTGCACCTATTGTTTTGGTGTCCAAGAAGAATGGAAAGCATTTCATTAAATGGGATTCAAGGAGTGGTTATCATCAAAGTAGAGTTGTTGAAGAAGACATATGGAAGACGACATTCAAAACCAAGCAAGGTTTGTTTGAATGGCTTGTTATGCTTTTTGGTCTTTGCCATGCTCCTACTACTTTCATGCATATGAAGAAAGATGTATTGAAGCCATTTATAGACATGATAGTCTACTTAGATGACATTTTCATTTTCAAAAAATTTCATTATGAACATGTCATGAATGAGAGAAAAGATGTCGTAAGTCAAGAACATTTGTTATTGAAGATGTCAAAGTATGAGTTGGGTAAAACTTCTTTATTGTACTTGGGCCATAATATTGGAGAAGTTGAGTTGAAGTTAGACCTATCCAAGATTGATGCCATTATGGATTGGTCAATACTTAAGATAGTCACCAGGATAAGAGGTTTTTTGGGAGTAGCCCAATGTTGGAGGAAATTTTTTGTTAGTTTTTCTTCTATTGTAGCTCATTTGCATTCATTGGAAGTTGTGCAAAAGGTCTTCCAATGGGGAGGCAAACAACAAGAGGCATTTGATGCTTTGAAACAAAAGATCAGTTCAGCCTTTATACTTGCTCTTCTAGGCTTGAAAAAGTCATTTGAGTTTCAGGTTGATGTATGCGACTATGCCATGGGCACAGTCCTTATGCAACATGGTAAGCCCATTTCATTTCATTCAAAAATTTTCAATGGTGCAGTGATTAAGTTGCAGCGACAAAGGCACTTTCATTGGATGGGTTTTCTTCTACTATTCCACTTGGTCAAAAGGAATAAGAAAGGTATAAGCGACAAGTTTGTTGATATTCTTTTTAGGCATATTGTTTGTGTAACTACTTTCCTCAAGCATCATTTTGTTTTGCATGAAAGTTATGATCAGCAAAATACATACTTTCAAGATGTACATTCAAGCTTGAGTCAAAGGAATCAAGTAGAGGAATTTGTTTACCATTTGCATCATAATGTGTTGTATCATCTTGGTAAGAAGGATGTTGTTATTGATGGTAACATGGACAAAGCCAAGGAGTTCATTGAATGACTCCAAATGGTACATCAAACAATGCAAGATCAACTTGAAAAGAGCAAAGGCAAGTACAAAGCAAGGCATGATAAACATCGTGTAGATCACAAGTTCCAAGTCAGTGATGAAGTTTGGCTTCACATTAGCAAAGAGAGGCTCCAAGGAGAAGGTAAAAAGCTTAAACCAATCAGATATGGTCCATTCAAAATTCGGGAAAAGATTGGGGACAATGCATTCAGGTTGGATTTGCCTTCATATATGCAAATTTATGTTGTTGCCAATGTTGAGAATTTAAGGTTGTATGAGCTTCCTTTGATTGAAGATCAAGGAGAAAATGTCTAAATTCCTTCCATTGAGGATTTTTATCTTGAATACCTTGATGAACTACAGCAACACATCATTATTGACAGAAGAACAAGGTCTTCAAAACGAGGGAGTGTGGACTACCTTCGAGTGGGCTAGAAGGAACAAATCCTTCAAAAGCCAAATGAATCAAGATCAGAAAGGTGAGGGAACTGTACCCTCACCTGCTAGACAACTAAAAGTGATATTTTGGGGTCCAAAAGACTTCTAGTGGGTAGGAATGATGAGGTGCTCAAAAAAATAGCTCAAAATTCAAAGTTGTTGGATCGATGTGGAACCTGAACGGCGTGTAGTTCTCGTCATCCTGAATTAGGCGCAACTCGTTTCGCGTGAAACAAACACCATATGCTCCCAGTATAATGTTCTGTTCATTTTCCCAAACAGACGAATTTTTGCAAAATGTGACAACCTAGTCAGTTGTCCGTACTACTAATGTGGCACTGACTGTGCAGGTCTATGTGGCAGTTTGACTGGTCAACAGCCTTCAGCGAATCACATTGTTCCAAGTGGCATGTTCTCATTAGGTGAAATTTGGCGGTTTTTGGTTGGGTGGTTGGTGGCCAACCACGGGCTGACACGTGACCTAGCTAGAGGCCGCCACGTGGCAACCCGAGGGCCACCAAAATTTTCGGTCGAGGTCCAGGCAACAGCAACAGGGGTCAAACCCGCGACCACCGAGCAACGAGACAAGCCACATACCAACATGCCATCGCAAAGGTCTTAACCATATTGGTCCACGACACATATTTAAATTTCATGAACACGCCAATCCAAGGAAAGGGCCAGCCCGTGGGGGCCAACCCTTAGGCACGCGCCACCATATAACCACCAACAAATGGAGCGGGGACCCAAACAACAGGGGCAAGCCATTGGCCTTAGCCCCGGGCACGTGGCCCCCATATGGCCACAATTTGCGGAATTAAGGCGTTAAAGGACATTTAAAGTGTCTGACAATTTTACCCGAAAATCGGCGACATTGTCACTCCGTTAGTGCATTTTGGGGCTAATTTGTAGGATGGTGCCTTATTTTGGGGAATTTATGGTGCAATTAGCAGAAAACTTGGGAAAGCCATAGCTTCTTCAATTTTTTACCAAATCAGGAGAAGAAAGAGGCTACACAGGCATTTTTGGGCATCTTGGAGCCATTGGAACAGGGTTCAGAGATTTTTGAGCATTGTAAACTGATGTATTCACACTTTTGAGCATAATAGAGAGGGCCAAGCCATTGGAAGCTGGACCAAGGAGACATAGCCCAGGAGGGGTGAACTCCTTCATCATGTGTTGTTACTATTTATGGTGATGTTCATGTATGTTATATGTTGTTGTTCAGTCATTTGTTTATGTTAATTTGCACATAAAATTTACGTAAAAGCACTCAAAAAATCATGTTTTAAACTTGCAATTAACCTTATGAATCCTTAAGCACTTTTAACATATTCTAAAAAGGAATTTAACACAGCAAAACTAATTTTCCCAATCAGATCACTGAAAGAAACCACTACACAGTTTTGGATGCCAAGGGATGTTGGGGTCTCTACGCACTGCGGGGTTCCAGCAAGTAAGGGAGGAAGCTTGATGGTTGAAAAAGCAAAGTGCACATTCCGAGAGGTTGGATAAGGCTAAGTTTCTTGGGAAATGGCTAAGTGCGAGATCAGTGAAACATATGTGAACATCGATAAGACTTGACTGCGATCACACACGAACACTTAGTTATGCAACATAGACCATCTAAAATGCATAAGAGATACTTTGCTTGATGCAACAACCTTCGTGACAAGAGTGCATGAAGTGAGTGTGAAACATGTCTATGTGATGATAATAACTCATACGCACACGATTCCCTTGAAGCAAAACAACATTCCCTTTGCATGCCAAACACCAACCCCTATGCCCAAAGGTGACACATGTTGCATAAAGATGAGAACATGGACAACTCTTAAGATCAAGGAGGGGAAGCTTGAGATCATTAGCTTACTAACAAGTGACCAAGGACGATCAATTGCAGGATCCAAGGTAGGCTCCGAAATTTGCATGCGAGCCAAATTTTTGGAGAGTGGTTGTAGCCGCTGTAACATAACACTATCAAAACTAAGGCCTTCAAACATGAATTCAAGTAACCATATATATCTAGGACCTTGTGCCCTCTTCTAAGATGTACAATGCTTCTCCTCATGAGTAGGGCATTCTTTAAGCAAGCAATCATTGCTTGTGGCCATCATGAAATATGTCACCCAAGTTGTCAAGAGAACTCTAATGCCTTAGGGAAGAATGCCAAACAAGCTCCTAACTAAGGTCAATCAACCATTGACTAAGCTATCTCCAATGTGTCAATCCATCGTAGACCATCTCCCATGTGCAAATCCATATCGAACCATCCAAGACTTGAAAATGCACCATGCACCCCAAATATCATGAAGCACCACCAAACATGATGCAAACACTTTTAGAGTAACCCAAAAGCTAACATATAGTTGGAAGAACTAGCTAGATATGTGGGTTAAATTGTTACAACCAAGGGTTGATATTGTTATATAACTTATGGAACCATAGTTAAAACTAGAGATGGACTCTGCCTCCATTTCTATCCTTTAATTAGAAACATTTGCTAAAAACATTATTAAAATGCAACAAGTAGAGGATGAACCTGAAATTCAAGAATCTCATACTTCTTCATCTAGGTTGATTAGACATTAGGGATTGGTTACAATCTTTTGCTTTGCATTCTTTGCAAATGTATCATTTGTTGCATGCCTCCCATAGCCTTTGATAGCCTAGAATGGGAACTAGTAATTCTCATCAAGTTTCTTTAACTCCATGAAAATATCTCTAAAAACTTTGATGTTGCTCTCCTTGAGTTTGTTGTAGTGTCATGTTACAAATTCCTAGGTTTGCCAACAAAGGTCTAAGATTTTGGAAAATTTTATAATTATGCTTATAGAGAAACCAATATCTTACACAATTTTGCATCAATTTTCAAAACTATCTATTACCCCATTTTTGTTGACATACACGTTCCTCTAACTATTCAATTTACCTAATGGTGATTGGCTTATGTTCATCTATAAACCCTTGAGCTATTTGTTAAGTGTCAATTTGTTTTGGTTTGTGTTGAGATGATATGTGTGTTTCCACGAAATAAATGTTCAAGATTATGAAAACATTTGTAATTATGCTTATAGAGAAACTAATATCTTAGACGAATTTGCATTGATTTTCAAACTATTTGTTATCCTTTTTCCTGACATACACATTCCTCTAACTACTCGATCTACCTAATGGTGCCTGGCTTATGCTTGTCTACAAACCCTCGAGTTATTTGCTAAGTGTCAATTTGTTTTGGCATATGTTGAGATGATCTAGGTGTCTCTATGGTTGCTTTCAAAGGTGGAGGTTGACCTTTGAGAGTAGAGGGTTTCAATACTACATTCTCTTTATTTGACGAAGTCTCATGTGTCAATACTTTGTCGTTCCCTTCAATCAGTTTTCCTATTTAAACAATCTATTTCTCTTTATGTGAAGATCATTATTTACTACAAATATAGTGACTATAAAAACCCTATTTCAAATTAATAAAGTAATCACAACAAAAACTAAATTTTTCGAATCTACATTTATTTCTAAATAATTATGTATAATGCTACCAACACTTTTATCTTCAACTTCTTTTTTTATAATCCCTAAAGACATAGTTATATAACCTAGCCTCTTAACAACATCATTCTCTTCCATGCCTCTCCTATCTCACAACTATTCAATAAAATGGATTACAAGTGGTAATATATCCAATAATGTATAATATTTTTTAGAATTATTAATTTTTAAATAAATAAAATAAAATTATATATATATAAACAATTTGTAAAATGTTCTATTTCAACTATTCAACTATGACAAGATCGATAAGATAGATTATAATATTTTGAGCTTCGATATGATAAATTATATTTAAATTATTATTTATTTTTAATAATATATAAAATAGATATATACCTCTATGAAAGACCCTAGGAATTGCTCGAGAGGTTGACGACGATAATAGTTTGTGTTTTAATATATTTCAAATAAATTAATATAAATAATATATAATGTAAATTATTAAAAGAGATATTTTTATAGATTAATTGGTTGAGTTATAATTTATTTAAAAAATAAAAAATATTAATAAAGAGTGTTATAACAATTTTGAATATTTTATTGTGTGGTAGTTTATTTGTTATATTTTATGGGGTTTTTGTGGGTATATTTTTAGGTTAAATTTATCTAGAATTTGGTAAGGATTCATTGTAATTACATGTACATAAGAGTCAATATTTTTTGGAGAGCCAAAATTATTATTACTCAATTTAGGTCTAATTCTTATAAACTTCGTTGTGAAATGCCCTGGAAAAGGCCAAAAGAACTTCGTTGTGAAATGCCTTGGAAAAGGCCAAAAGAAGTGTGGGAGGAAAGAGTATGTATTTTTTGTTCTTCCTAAAAAATGGAAACATAAAAGCATTTCATTTTAGAATGTAAGGCAAAGCTATGCAAATATACAAAGACACTAGGGAAAGTTATGCAAACATTCTAGCAGCTAGCTCTTGGGATAATCTATTCAAGCGAGGGGTTTGTCGAGAAGAAAAGTTATGCAAATATTCAAGCAGCGAGAAGAAAAGTTATGCAAATATTCAGGGAGCTAATTCTTGGGATAATCTATTCAGCGAAGGCTTTGTCGAAAAGTTGTCGAGAAGTTGTGAGCTTTTATTGTGAGACTTAACAGGAAAATGTCAAAAAAGGTGTGGGAGGAAAGAGTATGTATTTTTTGCTCTTCCTGAAAAGTGGAAACATAAAAGCATTTCATTTTAGAATGTGAGGCAAAGTAAGCATATCATTTTAGAATGAGGAGGTAAAGTTATGCAAATACTCAAAGATAGCAGGGAAAGTCATGCAAATACTCCGACAGCTAGCTCTTGGGATAATCTATTCAGTGTAGCTCTTGGGATAATCTATTCAACGAAGGGTTTGTCAAAAAATTATCTAGAAACTAGAAACGTTTATTGTGAATCTTAACACGTCAAATACAAGAATCAGATGGAAAAACTATCTTTCAAATTATATGTAATAAAAAATAAAATAATTAATTAATAAATATTAATCTAATTATAATTAAAATATCTTTTCTAAAATTATATTATAATTAATAATAATAATAATAATAATTAACTACATTTAACCCACAAATCAGCTCCTAGATTGGTGATGGCCAACATTTTCGGCTAATTGTAACAGACCACGGTGATGGATTTTGTAAAATAATAATAATTTGATAAGAAATTCAGAAAATCCAAAGGGTGGGGCGAGGGTGCATGGAAAGGATGTGTTCCCTGTCATCATTACCATCATCATGTTCATCCGTACACAATGATCATATCGGAAACTCAACTGCAACTCAGGTGGTCACGCGCTCGAATCTCGAGAAGTATCTAAATGCTCGGTAAAAGTAAACTAGCCGTGTGAAGCCCACGCACATGGCAGTACACATAGGGAGTGGCGCACTGGGTAATTAATTATATTTTATAATTGTTATTAATATTTTTAACTTTTGGGCGCAGTGACGTGGCCTCTTTCTTTTACGGCAACGCATCTGTCAACATCAAAACCGTTTTCTGGCGATCTCAGTGAACAGTCTGCGAGCACTAGCATTTTCTTTTCGTCATGTGTACAGCGGCCCAGTAGCAACTAATGGTAAGCCGGCGTTGTAGGTGCCGGGCGGTTGCTGCTTTAATCAGATCTGACGGCTGGGAAACGCTCGGCTTTTAAGATCTGCAGGCTTTGATCACCGTTGATATTGGGTGATTCAGGTTGCCGGAATCGCGTCGTTCCGGCAGTAGCGGGGGCTGGAGTATTTGGATTCCGGCCGTCGCGAAAATATAGGATGCTTGGAATTTATGAGCACGCGGTGGTCCTGCCTGCCGCCCGTTGGGGGAGTAAATTGCATATTTACGCCGCGGTAAAAGCTAGTACGGCAACGTGCTGTGATATGATTGGTTGCCATCTGGCATGGCCCCGCACGCAGCGAATGGGGCGCCGTTCACATGCTGCAGTGAACGTGGAAGATAGATATGATAGGATGTTAAACGTGGGCGGCTTAATCGCCTAATACAGTGTCATAATTGGTAATTTATCTTTTTACGTGCGGTAAATATTCGAGTAATTTTACCATTTATGGGAAGATATTAGGCATTATTGACCTTTAATCCTTTCCATTTTTGTTCAATTATTTTTTTATTTCGTGACCTTTATATTTTCGGAATATTAAATTATGGAAATGTGCGTGACCGTTAAGCAACGATGAAAAGGACCCTAGGAGAAGTGGACACTGGTATCTGCTTTTGGCTAATAGGAATGCTGGGGGGCTCTTTTTCAGTTTTGCTTTTGTTGTGGGCATTGATGGAGAGAGGTGGTAACTCATAACATTAGGGTTTTTTAAGTTTTATGGTCAGCTTTGGTGTTGTTCATAGGAGTGAACTCATTATTAGGGTTAATAAGGGGTTTTATGGTTAATAATTTTATATGTGGATGTGGATTTTTTTATAAAAAAAATCAATTGTCCGAAGTCAAACATTTTTTTAACAATATAATATTTGGTTTTATTATGCAAATAGATGTTGGGTTTAAAAATATGTTTATATTATATTTTTGTTTTGGTTTTTTGTTTTTTTTGTTGTTGTTGTTGTTTTTTTTTTTAAGGTAAAACATTTTACACCTTAAACACATAACGACTTTACACCATTAATTTTGGGAGTCTTGGAGGCAGATACAAAATCTTTACACCAATAGGCACTATGATGTAAGTAATGTTTGAGTAGATTAAAAATTAAGAACATATGTTTTTTCTTTAGAAGTCATATGCCACAAGCCAATGTTAGTACTGGCTTATGACTTGGGAAGGGTCAAGATATTTGAAGACACTATGCCACACTCCAAAGGGACATCACATTCTACTCTCTCTAATTTTGCCACACTCCAAAGGGACATTATGCCATACTCCAAGGGGGCACCTACCCCTCAAGTCACATCAAGGGTCAAGATATTTAAAGACACTATGCCACACTTCAAAGGGACATCAGGTTCTACTCTCTCTAATTTTGCCACACTCCAAAGGGACATTATGCCACACTCCAAAGGGACATTATGCCACACTCCAAGGGGGCACCTACCCCTCAAGTCACATCACAATATTAATTTATCGACATTCAAATTCTACCCCTATCTGATTTTGGAGTGTTGCCACACTCCAAGGGGACACTTACCCTTCGAATCACATCACAATATTAATTTATCGCAAATTCTACTCCTCTTTGATTTTAAACCTTTGACCTCTTACGAGAAAGCACGTATTTTTAAACCTTTGACTTCTTACCAGGAAGCACATACTCTTAAACACTAACCCACTCAAGTTCTACATATAATTTCATCTTAATCACCTATATTTTAAGTACATATAAATTTATAATAGTATTTTAATTTCATCTTAATCACCTATCAATTTTAAGTTCTTACCATTGGTAATATTTGTTTTATGGTCTTTGTGAGTTAAGTGAATTCCTTGAACATGGGATTGGATGTAAATGTGGTTTTGTATTTGATAAGCGAAGAATCAATTTTAAGTTCTTACCATTGGTAATATTTGTTTTATGGTCTTTGTGAGTTAAGTGAATTCCTTGAACATGGGATTGGATGTAAATGTGGTTTTGTATTTGATAAGCGAAGAATCGTGTAAGAGTGGTATTCAATTTTACTTTTACAATTAGAATATGTTTGTTTTAGGTAAAGTAGAGATACTCAAAGTTTTGAGTTTTTGAATTTTAATTGTAAAATAGAAAAATTGGTTAATACCATAATTTTTTATAATAATAATAATATAATATATGAAGGAAAACTTGTTATTATTATAAATATAAATATGAAAATTTGTTATTATTATAAATATAAATAAGAAATTATGTGCAGTAATTTTATATTATATGTTAAAGATTATTTCTTGATCTAAGATTATGTGTATGGCATGGTTTTCATATTTGGAGTAGGGTTAGGTTTTTTTAGCAAGTTTGATGGGTAAGGCAAGCATGTTATGGATGATTATGTTATCCAATTGTAATTTTTTATGATTCACATTATAAGACATGTAATTTATTTGAAGAAAGGATTTTGACTAATTTTGCAATATATTTGAATGATTTTGACCAACTTCCTATAGATTTTATGACTAAGTTATTAATAAATACTTTTAATAATAAAAATAGGCATATTTTAACTTATAGAGGAAATGTCCTTTTTCACGACTATTTTTCTAGTTAATTTTAATCAAAATCTGAGAGAGATTTTAAAATCTTGAATTTAAATTGTTTAATCTACATAATTGGGGTTTTTCAGGGTCCTCACTCCATTTACCTATTCAAAAATGTATTATAAACAAACAAATTTGAAATTGTATTATCTGATTTTGGTGAATTCCAGTGAAAAAAGAGGAAAAAAATAAATAAAATTGTATTGATTTTGGTGAATTCGGATGAAAAAGACTATTTCATTTATAAGTTACACTATGCCATAAAATATATATCATGATTAAATTATTAAATAACTTAATAAAAAATAATAATTAGCATTTCCACACTCATTTTAGTAAAAAGTTCTTACTTCATCATGCTATTTAAAGAGTGCTTACTTCCTTAGTACTTACTTTATTTGTATAATAGATGTTTCATAAGCATTTGTAAAAATTTATTATAATTAATTCAAGTATATTTTGAATTATTATTAACAATTTAATCAAAAGACTATGTTTTAATTTTTTTTTTCCTTCTAGAAATATTTTGAAAAGTTATTTTTAAATGATTTAAATGGATTACTAATTTTAATTTTAATAAATATAATTTTCAAATAAATAAAATTACTAATAATTAAATTTTATATTTTTTAAAATATTATTTTTTATTATAAAATATAAATTTTTAATTATTTTTAATTAATAAAACACTAAAATATTTCATGATGGGTGACCTCTGCATTACGTGAAGGATGGGGAAGGGTCGCAGGTAGCATGCGAGAACGAAGGGTTCTCAAAAGGCACTATGGTATATGTGTTATGTGGGATTTCTGGCAAAGTCATTGTTTTTGCATGGTAATGTGCAAAGTGAAGCTCGTAGGCAATGTCTTTGTAGGAGTGCAGGGTGGCTTGTTATCCTTGCCATCCCTGGCTCCCCAAATAAAAATAGTTCAATCAGATATTGTTTATGGCCTTGGAGGCTCATCCCCTGTCGTGATCGCAGTGCAACAAAGAACGACTTGGGACCTTGGCTCACAGTGATCTGCTCAAACATTCGGCAGGAGTGGGGAATTAGGGTGAAGCATTCAACAACAAGAGCTAGTGGTTATGAGGAATCTGTGTGCAAATGTTTCATCTTCAAATTTACTAGTTAAATTCATCCCCACAGTCTTCAAGTTTGCACGTCTTTTTTCCCTTGTCAATACTGTTAATTTGTTTGACGAAACGGGTATTTGGCTTGGGGTAGTAGTGTATGAGTTTATGTTTGTTGAGGGTTGGCCCCTCTTGGTTTCTATCTAGTATTCTCTTCTTGTGGTCAATCAGGGAGGTAATGGTGTTTTTTTATGGGGATTCTCTTCTTTATGTTGGGCTTGTGAGTCACTTATGGTTATGGGTTTGGCCAATGTTAAAAGCGACTAGGGTGTCATCCCTATTACAGTGGGAAATTTTGTAGCTTTTCTTAGTACCATTGCCCTGGACATGAGGGTGTTCATTTCTCTGAGTGTTGGGCGTGGAATTGGTGATCTCCTATGGAGCTTCCACAACCCATGCATTGTTAGCGAGGTCGTGCTCACAGAGGCATGGGGCCTCGTAGCCAGGGAGAAGACCATTGGGCGAATGTTCAAGATCATGGGGAGGAGGCAGACTAACAACCACCTCTGTCCCCGGGTGGAATTGACTTGCCACCTCGACTTGATGCATTAGAACACCAAATTCAACAGGTCACAATCATTCTAGAGAAACTCACTCGTGACCGACATGATGATCGGAATAACATCATTGCTTTCATGAATGACTCATAACACAATTAATGGCACATGATGGATAAACTAGTATCCTTACATCGAAGAAAAAGACAACTCCAAGCGAGGGTGTATGGACTCGAGGGAAATTTGACGCATATGGAAGCATATATTCACAAGGGACTTTGGCCTTCTCCACCCCCAAGAAATGGTTGGGAAGCACCAGACATTGGGTAATCTTGTTATTTGGGATGAACATTAGTTGTTTTTTGGTTTTGGGGGCTTTTTGGCTTTTTGGGGCAATATGCATATAGTCTTTAGGTTATTGTTGTTATGGTCAATGTGGTTTTGTCATTATCTTATGGCCAACAAGTCTCATAGGAAGGAGGTTGAAAGTAAGCCAATATTGAGCTCCTCACGATGTAATATTGTTATAAATTAATAGAAATGCTTGATATATATATATATATATATATATCTTAACTCTAGATCTATAAGTGTGGAGAGGGATAAATCTCTCCAAATGTAAATCTTTTCTCAAATTTTGCACTCAAAAAAAAGTTTACCCCTTAAGAGATTTGATCGTCTAAACTTATGATAAATTTAGAGTTAAAATAAATATAAATTGATTTAATAATAACAATTTTATTTTATTATAATTTATCAAATATATAATATTATTATATAAAAAATTTAACAAATATTTGTAAAATTAATTTTTTTTATTGAATGAAAATATTTACTTTTAATTTTTTAAATATAAATCCTTTCCATTATTATAGCTTACTTAATTACAAATATATTTCATATTATTCCTTTCGTGAGTTACAACTTTTTCTTTTCTATAAAGAAAAGTGCTTTATTTTAAAGATTGATTTTTTATTATTATTATAAAAGGTTAATATTTTTTTGTTATTATGATTTAGTATTTATTATAATTAATTTTTAATTTTTTAAAGAAAATAAATATTAGTGACATTGTCTTTATGAATGATTTAGAGCCCAATCAATGGTACAGATAAGCTAGTATTTTTATGTCGAAGAGAAAGACAACTCCAAGCGAGGGTGTATGGACTTGAGGGAAATTTGACGCATATGGAAGTATATATTCACAGGGACTTCGGCTTCCTTCACCCCCCAGAAATGGTTAGGAAGCACCAGATGTTGGGTAATCTTGTTATTTGGGATGAAGATTAGTTGTATTTTGGTTTTGGGGTTTTTTTGGCCTTTTTTGGGCAATATGCATATAGTCCTTGGGTTAACGTTGTTATTGTTAATGTTGTTATTGTCAATGTGGTTTTGTCATTATCTCCTAGCCAACAAGTCTAGTAGAAAGGAGGCTGAAAGTAAGCCAATACTGAGCTCATCACAATTTAATATTGTTATGAATTAATAGAAATGCTTGATTTTATATTTATATATATATATATATCCATCTTAACTATGGATCTATAAGTGTGGAGAGGGATCAAATCTCTCCAAATGTAAATCTTTTCTCAAATTTTGCACTCAAAAAAAAAGTTTGCACCTTGAGAGATTTGATCCTTTAAACCTATGATAAATTCAGAGTTAAAATGAATATAGATTGATTTAATGATAACAATTTTATTTTATTATAATTTATCAATTTTATAATATTATTATATAAAAAGTTTAACAAATATTTGTAAAGTTACTTTTTTTATATTAAATGAAAATATTTACTTTAATTTTATAATTTTAATTTTTTAGATATAAACACTCTTCATTATAATAAAATTATTATAATTCAACTTAATTACAAATATATTTCATACTATTCCTTTGTGAGTTATGCCATTTTCTTTTCTATAAAGAAAAGTGCTTTATTTTAAAGATTGATTTATTATTATTATTATAAAAGGTTAATATTTTTTTGTTATCATGATACCTGATGCAATGAGTGCTAAGTGGACTATTCAAAAATCATGAGAAATTAGTCAATTACGACTACATCTCGTGGAAATGGTCATAGATGAATGACTTACTTAACGCACTTGAATCCCAAAAAATGATATCTAATATGCTGCATTGCAAAAACCCCTCAATACTTAAATTCAAAAGAGTGAAGGGAACTCTACTTGAATGGTTCATGAGGCACAATACTTGCTAAGGTTTTGCAAATGGGGTAGCAAGCTAAGTGGGCTTGATTGTGGGGAAAACTCCACAGTTAAGCGCGCTTGAGCCAGAGGCAATCTTGGATGGGTGACCTTCCGGGAAGTCTTGGTTACCGGGTGCAAGCCCCGGAAGTGGTAATTGACGCTATGTGATTCATTTCACTAGTTTCAATCCCACTTCTTCACCCCTGTGAGCATCACCCAATGCAATGAGTGTTAAATGGACTATTCAAAAATCATGAGAAATTAGTAAGTTACGACTACCTCTCATGGAAATGGTCATAGATGAATGACTTACTTAACGTAGTTGAATCCCAAAAAATGATATCTAACAAATATTTATATTAAATGAATTTGAAAATGGATCAACTTTTCTAAAATAGAGATAGTTTTTTTTCATCAAATTTTCAAAGTTGCATAAAAAGGAGTTTATTCTTGCATTGTTGTCTCCTAACTATAGTGCTAACAAAACTAATTTTGTAAAGTCTCAAGAATTCATTATATTCTATGTACTTACAAAATATAAGAAACTAGAAATTGACTATCCACTATCATTCTTGTTTGCATTGGAGCTCCCAACATACCCTTTTTGTTTTGCGTCCACTTGTAGAGATGGAATCACATTCATTAGCTGAACCAAAATCTCCTTGTGATGTTACTCCGTCTGCATGTCTAGGATAGACATATCATTGATCCTTAAAACTTCCTTGAGAACCCATATGGTTGTCATTTCCACTTTGAGCTTGATATTGTCCACCTTTAATGTCCTATTGTCCATCTCTGTAGCCAGGTTGTCCACAATTAACTGTAAACGTTCTGGTTCTGCCTACATCGCCTCCATTTGTCGAATTAACAGCGCAAAGTGAGATCTTTTTTTCTCCTTGTCTATGAAGCAGTGTTGAGAGATAGTCCAAAATTAAGGTTGGTTGCTCTTTCAAATCCACCTCGCGTGTGTTGCTTCCTGAATTCGCCATGTTGCCTATCACAATGGCTCTACTACTATTTGATGATAATTTGATGAAGAATAATCGCCATTTATAGTCGATTGCTTGAACCCTATTCCTTCCTCTGTCATCCTGGTCGCATTTAAGATCACTGTCATTTTCCAATTGGCCTCTGACATGAATGTCCATCACTAACTCTTTCTTGCAGCTACCAGAATCGTGTGAATATACCAGTTTCTAAACTTGAAATTTACTAATAGGGGTTCAACCGTGATGCAAAATATAAATGCTCCTAGATGGTTACGTCAGTTGTCCTCCGGCATGACAGCCCGAGTCTTGATTTCCTAACTGGGAAATCCTTCAATATCTAACAACTACGTGGTTTAGTTTTAATAGATATTTTTCTAACCCATAATTAGTTTCTTCCATTCCTTTCATAATTTTTTTTTGCAGTTGTCTATAACGTGACTTTTTGAAAGTTTTTCCGGCGGGTTTTTTTGGTGAAAATCCGGCAACAATTTATTGGAATTGCAAGTTTGATAGCTACTTTCTGCACAATCAAAGCGTCCTAGGGGTTTTTCAGGGTGCTGAATCCAAATATGCAGTTAAAAAACCATTTTAACTGCAACAAATCATGATTTAATCTCAATTTCTTCCGCCAGATTCCGTCACCGGAATCTCCAAAAAGTCACATTATAGACAACTCCTTTTTTTTTTATATATTGGTTATTCCAACGAGAGACCTATGGAAGAGATGTTGCAATTTCATGTTATGTTATGTAAATATTTTGACTAAATAAAATTTTATATATATATATATGGTTTTTCACTATAAGACAATTGATTGAGAAAATGGCAACGACGAGCATTAGGTTTTCTCTGTGGGGAAGTGCAGAGTTGGATCTGAAAACCAGTTTCTGCTCCTCGGTGGCCGCGAAGGATAAACAGGGGTTAGAGGCATTGGGCCTCTGGTAGATGCACAAATTTTCGGTTTATTCAAAGAATTATGGACTCTTAGAAAATTCAAAAAGGGTTTCCTTCTCGGTCTCCCTCTACCATGAGACCCATACTCCTCCTCTCTAGTTCACAGACGTTTTTTCCGCCTCCAGGGGCATGTGCTTCTGGTTCCCCTTCCTCTCCTCTTGCGGTTGGGTCGTGTGACTGTAGTGTGGCAGGGACGGACTGAGTTGTGGGTGGCAAAGCTCTTTGTTCCCCTGCGGTTTTGGGTCAAGGGGTCTCACATGTCCAGATCCCTGGGCATCCTTGGCGAAAGCTGTCCACACGCGGTTCTGGCCCCATCTCTCCTCATTCCTTTTCGCCCAAAAATGTTGAATATTTGGTTCATTGCTCTTACCAGGATAAAAGGGTGTCTGATTCCCACTCACCTGCTCGCTATCTGTGGGTTGAAAGGAAAAGTTGGTCTTGAATGCATTTACTGTAGGATAGCAGCTGCGGTCCCCTGTGGCAGACTGTTTCTTGCAGATGGGTTGGCTATGGGGAGCGGTTTGGTTGCCAATGTGTACAGGGGGAAGGGTCACAAATTTGTTGGAGCTACGATGGATATGGGTCCTCTGCAACTTCGGGGCTTTATCACTGTGTGGGGAGCTTAGTTTTCCTCATCCGGTGGGCGGGATTCAATTCCTATAGCCACTTATCGATCCCTAGAATGGCCTCCGTCCCCGCGCGTATGCTCGAGCATCAGCCCTCCCGTGCTTCGGTCGGTTTGGGTTTGGTTCAGGGCCCGACTATGATGGCCCGAAATCTGTTCCTCGTCTGCATGCGACCCCCTCAGCCTTTTGCACCACTTGGACTATCTACTCTCGAGGGGTCTTGCGACCACATTGGGGTGTTGGGATCTCGGAACCTGGTAAGTTCAACTTGTTTCCAAATCTTTTTAAAAATCCCTGCAGGGTCTTCAATTTTACTCTGGGTAAAATACACAAACAAAGTGATAGATCTGAAGCAAAACATCTCGAAAAAATTCAGATACCCTGCCCAATCATAAAATGTGATCTTCCAAGGCAAAGAATTACAGGACTACCAATGCTTGAAGGAGTATCATATCCTTGTTGCTTCCACCATTACACTCAACCTGAGATTACATGGGGGGGCTACAAAAAGGTGCAAATCAGGCTTGGGAGGCAGCACACCAATTGGCTCAGGATCAAAACAAAAGCATGCAAATGGGGGACCATCATTCAAGAACATTCTTCAGGGAAAAAAGACAGCGTCTGAACCATCCAAACAGGTAGGAAACACTCCAAGGCCATATATAATGGAGCAACTGAACTACACCCCTGAATTAAACATAGACATGTCAGAAACAAACGAGCATTGCGCCTCTTATGAATCCCTTACATTTATTTGTCGTTTTAACTGCTTCTGGACTAAACCAATTGAACTCTTCCGCTGGATTTTAACGAACTGGTCATTAGAATGTGATATACATCTCTACTCAAAAGGATTCTTTATTTTAAAGTTCCCAACTCCTGAAGCTAAAGACAAAATCCTTTAGGAAGGACCATGGTTCTGGGGTTCAACTGGCCTGTTCACTATTCCCTGGTTCCCTGACTTTGATGCAAACACCATGTTTGTCTCTGGAATGCCGGTCTGGGTTCGAATGCACAATCTCTCCCTTCATTTTTGGGATGACAGGGTTCTAGCTAGCATTGGCAACAGTTTTGGGCAATTCATTAAGATTGATTCCCAAAGAATAGAGGAAAGGGTTTTCACTTATGCACATATATGTGTTTAAGTAGACCTCATTAAAGGCCTACCAGATAGCATCCGCCTAATTCACAACAAGCAGATTTGGACACGGATTTTAGATTATGAGAACACAACTTTCAGGTGTAGGAATTTTAGGCAGACAGGGCACCTACACAATTTGTGTCCACAAGCTAAAAAAGACACTTGAAGAAAGAAGAGTTTTGGGAAACAACCCAAAGGATGGCAATATCCCCCACCAAAACCCGAAGAGGAGGAGGACGAAACTGTGGATGAACCTTCACCAAAGGGGAATAACCAGACTCCAATGGAACCTGAATCACAGGGGGGAACCCTAAAAGACCCAACAGAATTTCAGGATCACCAAGTGCAAGAAGACTTGATTCTTGATGATGGAGACATCAGTGGGAATAAGCATATTCACTCATCCGATACTTCGGACTCAGACAAGGACAATGCCAAAATGGACGTAGGGAATCAACTTGCACTTGTCTCTTCGGTGTCATCCCAAGGGGAATGGCGAAGGGTTGAGAAAAAGAAGGGGAGAAAAGCCTAGCTTTTTCCCATCGTGTATATTATCTTGTATTTTCTGCTTGTTTCTATTCATCATGGGTATTTGACTTTATGATGCGGCTCTTAGCCATCGCAACATGTAATGTTGTTTTCATTAATAAAATTACGCCTTGTTTCTCCGACATATATATATATATATATATATATATAACGAGCCTACATCCATCTTATCTCTGGATCTATCAAGCGTGGAGAACGATCATATCTCTCCAAGTGTAAATATTCTTTCAAAAAATTTACACCTTGAGAGATTTAATCTTAATCCCTCTAAATCCTTGAAAGATTCAAAATTAAAATAAATTTACGCTAATTTTTATTAAATAATGATAACAATTTTCTTTTGTTATAATCTATTAATTTTATAATACTATTATATACAAAGTTTAACAAATATTTGTAAAGTTAAATTTTTTATATTAAAAGAAAGTGTTTGATTTTTTTTTTTCCCCAAAAATATAAACACTTTTCATTTTAATAAAATTGATATAACTCAACTTAATTAGGAATATATTTCATATTATTTATTCATGTGTGATTTACACCATTTTCTTTTAATTAGGAATATATTTCATATTATTTATTCAGGGATGATTTACACCATTTTCTTTTGTGAAAAGAAAAATGCTTTATTTTAACAAATTGATTTATTACTATTATTATAAAGAGGTTAATATTTTTTGTTATTATGATTTAGTATTTATTATAATTAATTTTATTTTATTTAAAGGAGATAGATATTTTATATTAGATTAACCGGAAAATGGGTTAGCACTTTTAAAATAGAGCTAGTGTTTTCATCAAAGTTTTAAAGTTGCACAAAAAGAAGTTTATTTTTGCCTTGTCGTTTCCAGAATTCCACCTCCAAGATGCATTATTATGCTACCTGGGCCACCTTTGTGTTCCTTCAAGCGACTGTGCCAAGCTGATTTGGTAGGCGCACTACAGTGGGGTTGCACGACACTTTGGTGTGGGGAAAATTGTGGCCATACTACAAAAGTATTTTTATTGGCCAAATCTCTGATATGATGTTGGAAAATACATAAGATCTTGCACTGCTTGTGTCATCGCCAAACCAACTATTAAGAAGTAAGGCTTGTATACTCCTCTGCCTACTCCTAGCCGGCCCTGGGAATCCATTTCCATGGACTACATGTATGACCTTCCTTCTACTAAGCATGACAATGACTGAGTAAATTTTGTGGTCGTCGATAGATTTTCTAAGATGGCCATATTGGTTGCCTGCAAGAAGAGTATCACAATAGAGGCCATTGCGAGACTCTTCATTAAATGAGTGTGGGTACATTTTGGGATCCCATAGACCATTATATCAGATCGGGGTAGCAGGTTCCTAAGCGCATTTTGGTTGAGCCTTTGGTCATGTTTAACACCAAGCTCACCAAGTTGACGACATTCCACCCCCAAATTGATGGCCAGACAAAGGTCGTCAGTAGGATGATTGTGCACATACTATGCATGTACAACACTAAGCATCCGCAAACATGGGATAGGAGTCTTCCCTATGTGCAACAAAACTATAACAAATCTCTCTATAGCTTGAATGGATACAGCCTTTTTGAAGTGGGCCTGGGATTTCAACCATTATGTCCCCTTGATGTCACATTGCCTTTTGCAACTACACATGAATAATTTTCCCTTGTTCAGTCCAAAGCTAATAAAGCCACCAATTTTATTGAGTGCACTCAGCACATCCGCCAACAGGTTCACGACATCCTAGAGAAAGCTAATTCCAAATACAAACAACGACATGATCAACATTGGGTGCCCCATAAGTTTCAGGTGGGCAACAAAGTTTGGTTACATCTATAGAAAGAGCACCTCACTGGAGCTCATCGCAAGCTTTGACCACTCCAATATGGGCCTTACACCATCGCCGAGGTTATGGGAGACAACGCTTCCAAGCTTAGTGTCCCCCCATTCCTTGGCTTGCACCCCATATTTAATGTGGACTGCCTTCAACCATACTTTCCACCATTATTGGACACATCAGACATTACTGAGCAGTTGACACCAATAGAGCTCAAACCAGACTACATTGAACATGCCACAACTGATCGGATCATGGACACACAGGTCAAGAATAGTCACCAGCAAAAGATCCAACTGTATCGGGTTGTAAAAGATGTCCAACTCCTGCACCAAGGCAAGTGGTTCACTAGGGACCAAGTTCAGCAGAAGTTCCCCCGTCTCATGGAGGCGCTCAATGCAATGGGAACCATTGCTTCTAAGGGGGGAGGACTGGTCCAGGCAGATATTGGTGGTCACCCGTCTATTCCACTTGGAACCCACCATTGTAGCACAATTTAATATTTTTGGCAATTTTTTCGGGTCTTGAACTTCCAAAGCCATTTTGAGGCCCTAAACGACATTTTTTTGGAAAGCGGGGAAACCCATAACCTAGAATGGGGGTTTGAAGTCGAAAGTTGTATTCCTCGGATAAATATTTCTAATGAAGTATCGTACGCATCAAACAAATATTGTATGCCAAAGTTACAACCCCGGGAAGTTGATGTGCCAATTTACCCTAACGAGGCCCACAAACTTTTGGTGCTTTATCTCATAGGGTTAGGTTTTGGGATTTTTAGGGTTTTCCTTTGTTTCTCAATAATAGATAGGCCTTCGAGCCTCATTGTAACATAGTTTAGAAGGCATGTAGCGACACCATCTCTTCTTAGAGATAAACTACCATCGCCTGAGCTAGTTTATTTCCTTTCTGCATGTAAACAATTTTCAGTATTTTGTTATAAATGAATTGAAGTTCTATTTTCATTATATCTCTATGTTTTTGTTCATATCTGTATTTCATTTTGTTCCCGCATATATTCGTGTCACCACTTGTGGAGATGGAACCACATCCATTAGCTGAACCAAAAGCTCCTCGTGATGTTGCTCCGACTACATGCATGGGAGAGAGATATCATTGATCTGGAAAACTTCTTTGAGAACCCCTATGGTTGTCATTTCCACTTTGAGCTCGATACTGTCCACCTTTAATGCTAGATTAACTGCAAACATTCTAGTTATGCTTACATCGCCTCCATTTGCCAAATTAACAACGCAAAGTGAGACCTAGCTTCTAAGACAAAATTTTCTCCATATTTGTCAATGAGTGTTGAGAGATAGTCCATAATTAAGGTTGATTGCTCTTTCAAATCCACCTCGCGTGCATTGCTTCATGAATTCACCATGCTACCTATCACAATGGCTCTGCCACTATCTGATGATAATTCGATGAAGAACAATCGCCATTTATAGTTGATTGCTCGAACCCTGCTCGTTCTTCCATCTTCTTGCTCACATTCAAGATCACCGTCCTTTTCTTGTTGGCCTCACACATGAATGCCCATCACTAACTCTTTCTTGCAACTACTAGAATCATGTGAATTTACCAGTTTCTGAACTTGCAATCTACCAACAGGTTCTACCGTGATGCAAAATATAAATGCTCTTGGATGGGTACACCAACTGTTCTCAGGCATGACAGCCCGAGCCTTGATCTTCTAATTGGGAAATCCTTCAACATCTAACTACTTGTGTAAGAAACAACCTTTAAGACTCCACATAATATTGTGATTAAGACCGTCATTAAGAAGCTTGGCATTTTCCATTTCTAGTCTAATCGCTTTCCTTGACATATTAAAGCGAGATTGGGAATGCCAAAAAATTTTATTAGCTCGATCATGTATATAGGATGCCTTAAGCCTTGAAGCTTTGTATCCTGGAATGCTTACTATGGATGAAGCGCCATGATTCAATTTGAACTCTTCCTATTCCAAGGTTGTTTCTTGCTTAGCTAGCAAATCCAGTATTCGATTATGCTACCTCTTAATATGGAAGAACTCTAGCTTTTCAAATCTCTGAATTTGCATTTGAAATTTGAGAATCATTGGAGGAAGATCCTTTTCTAATGAATCTCTAGACTTGAGAATTTTTTGAATTACAATCATTGAATCCTCCTAAACTGCCAAGTGAGTAATTTGCTTTGCAATTGCCACCTCGAGACCTTGCCAAAGAGCAAAGAGTTCTGCTTGATTATTTGTTGCTCTTCCTAGACCCCATGCAAATTATGATTCTACTTCTTTTTCAAGACCAAAAATTACCCCTCCTATTCCAACCTACCCCGTAATTAATTTAAAATTTAAATTTAAATATTATATATATATATATATTAAATGACAACATTTTATTTTATCAAATAATATATTTTATTTAACATTTCAATCTAATATTTTAAATAAAAAATTATATAAAAAATACAAAGATTTTAAATTTGTTTCAAAATCTTTGAACTCATACATCTAATTATAAATATATTTTCATGTTATTTGGTTATCTATATATATACAACTTGAAATCTAATTTTATTTATATATATAAGAAGTGTAGTTTAATTAATAAATGAAATGATTTTTTTAATATTGTTTTTGGTCAATTTTACCCCAAGTTTAATAGAAATTTTTAAGAACCATAAATTTCAATGGTTTAATTTTTAAATTTCAAATTCATTAGAGATTTGTAGAGATGCTCAATCTATTTATATATTCAAAATAATTTTTAAATAACAAGACAACACAATCACATTAAAAATTATATTATTTTATTTTATTTTATTTTTTGACATAAACGGTTATGGAGTGATTATATTCATCTTGGCCTGAATGCCGAAAATCTGTTTACAATGAGGATGTCTAAATCCTGGTGCATCTCACTATTGAGAGTGAGAATGTTGCTGAAACTTGAGGTCTTCTTCCTTGCTTGGGTTTCTATAGATTCTATTTCCGAAATTTTCCCCACTTGGAAATATAAACAAATTTATTTAAGATCGAGCAGTAAAACATGACGATAAACAGCTTATGGGATGGGTTCCCATGATTCTTCTCTGTCTTTCATCTTGACCCCGGCGGAGAGGAGGGCATCTTTGTTGGCTTCACTGTCCACATCTTTATTGTGAGTTCTCAGCACATGATAGTAATTCAACTTCTGAAAAGCGTTTTCCAAGCCCTTAATTCTGAATATCAGCCTAGCTAGCTTAAGATCTGAAGCTGGGGTATTGGAGACCATTGCGTTTATAATGATCTGGGAGTCACCTATAACTGTTGCTTCCTTTATGTTTAGCTCCTTAAGGGTCTTAAGGCCTTGCAAGAGTGCCAAAGCCTCAGCTTGAATGCTGGTTGAGTGTCCAAGCCCCCAAGCATAGGAGTGAATTTTTTCCCCAATTGAATTTACAACAACACCTCCTGCACCAGCTCTGCCCGGATTGCCCTTAGCTGCCCCATCAAAAAAGAGAGAGTGCCTTGAATGCGATTTGAGCCAGTCTTGAAAGTCTGCTTCCGATTTCCTTATTTGCCAATCTTTAAGAGGAGGGACAATTCTGATTGCTGGTTGAAATTGTAAGTCAAGGAATGAACCCCAAGCGATATCCTGCTGGCTGAGGCTAGAATCATCTTTTATATCAGTCAGACATTCCTTTAATTGACATTTGATCTTGACTTCTACGACCTTGTGATGCTGTCTAGAATTTCTAAAAATTCTTCTGTTGCGTTCTAGCCATATCTACCAGCAAATAACTTTTGGAAGAATAGCCCATGCTGTTTTGATTATTAGGTTTTTAGGAGGAGGACCAGGATATTTGTTTGCCCAATTAGAGAAAAGATCAGCGATGGAACAAGGGAGCAGAAAGTTGGGATCCAAGGAGTGAATAAGGGAGAACCAAATATGCTTGGAGAAGATGCATTCCAGAGTTAAATGGGCTGTTGTCTCAGCATTTTCATTGCAAAGCAAGCATATAGAGGGACCGTAGAAACCTTTTTTCTGCAATCTGTCAAATGTTAGGATTCTGCCATGGCATAGAAGCCAGGCAAAAAAATCAATTTTGGGCCATGACTGGAAACGCCAGACCCCCTGCCAAGGTGCTGGATTGGGGGGGACATGTGGTCTCTCGTTCAACTTAGCATATCCCGCAGAGACAGTATAGCCTCTGGCTTTCAGCCCCCAACCTTATGCATCTTTTTTCCTCCTGTGCGTGGGCGCCAGACCATGGAGAAGATCGATCAGCATGGCCCATTCGTTGGTCAGATGGACTGGCACTTCAATTCTTTTCCACCCTGCCTAATCAGTGTCGTTCCAAAGAGAAATGTCCCACAGCGTACTTAGCCCCTCTCTATCCATCCAGTCTCGCAGCGCTCTAGTGGGGGCTCTGTCTTCAATCGGATCCATTTGCATGATTTTATCAGTCCACATGTTTATCTTTTTGCTGTTTCCAGGGATCCAGTGCGCGTGATCCTTGATTAGAGGAGCATCTTTGTCATACAGCTTGAGGAAAGACGAGTTGGGCAAGCGGATCACCTTGTGTAAGCAGCTAGAACGTGGACCTTGGAAGTATTTTTTCTAGAGTGCCAATTGGGCCCAGCCAAGATTGGGCGCGATGATCCTCCAAATGATCTTAGCTGCCATAACCACATTCTGCTGGCCAAAGTTTTTGAAGTTTAAACCACCCTCCCACAGAGGCTTGGAAATGGATTCCCAACTGATAAGGGGAATCTTATTTTCGTTCTGTTTTCCTCCCTTCCAGAAGAACCTCCGTATGATCTCTTCCATTTTTTTTAATCTCGTTGCTGGAGCAAGCATCCCGGCAAATTAAAAAAGAGGGAGCTAGAAAGCACTGATTTGATAAAGACAGATTTGCCAGCAAAGTTGAGCTAGGTGTAACCCCAGGCTTGAATCTTAGAATGGAATTTTTCGAGCTGAGGGAGCCAGTCTTTGCTTGTAGGTCTTTTGTGAACAACAGGAAGGCCCAAGTATTTGAAAGAAGTCCAAGAAGAGGAGGCTGCAAACCCCAGACATCTAGAAATAGCAGAGAGCAATCTGGGCGGGGTATTCCAGCTGAAGATGTGGCATTTATTCTTGTTTACAACGCTGCCTGAGCCCTTGCTGAATTCTTCCAGAACTGCTTTGAATTTAGAGGCAGAGGAGAGAGAGGCAGCACCCAAGAGCAGAGTGTCATCCGCAAATAAGGCGTGATTAATGTTCTTGACCCCTCTTGCTATACACAGTCCATTAATATCTTGATCTTGCATTTTTTTGTCTAGCAGAAAGCTGAGAACAGAGGCTTGGATGACGAATAGCAGAGGGGAAAGGGGACACCCCTGCCTAAGCCCTCTCGAAGCTTTGAAAAAATCCGTGGCTCTTCCATTTACAAGAGGAGCAATCCATGGCTCCGAGATGCATGCCCAGATCCAGTTAATGAAACTTGTTCCAAAACCAAACCTGCTCATGGATTTTAAAAGGAAACTATGATTTACTCAATCAAAGGCATTTGCTAAATCAAGCTTAATCACCATACCTTGTTCTTTTTGAAGAAGACTTGAATGAATTGCCTCCTGTACTAGGGTGAAGTTGTCCATGATCTGCCTCCCTTGGATGAAGCCTCCTTGATTCTCCGGAATTATTTTGGGAAGAATGTGCTTCAGTCTATTTGCTATTACTTTTGTGATTAGTTTGTACCCAGTATTGCATAAGGAAATCAGACGGAATCTACTGAAGTTGCTGGCGCCTTTTTCCTTAGGTATGAGGGCTAAGAAGGCAGAATTTGTGCTGCCGCCTATTTTCTGAGTGTTTTGTGACTTTTGAATCATTTTGAGCAGGTCCTTTTCAACAATCGGCCAGCAGACTTGGAGAAACCTGGCAGAGAAGCCATCCGGCCCAGGGGCCTTATCCGGATCCATATCATAAAGGGCTTTTTTAATTTCGTCTTTAGTGACTTTGGCCTCCAAGATTTCGTTCATACGAGGAGAAATTGCAGAAGGAATAGAGTCTAACAAATCTGGGGATTGTTGCTGATCCTTTTCTTCACTGTACAGATTTAGAAAATGGGCGTAGGCCGCTTTCTTAATGTCTGCAAACTCCTTGTAAGTGTCGTTGTCCTCCTTAATCTTAGAAACAGTGTTGAAGCATTTTCTGATCTGTGCTTGTTTGTTGAAAATAGCAGTGTTTCTGTCCCCTGCTTTGAGCCAAAGATTTTGAGATTTTAATCTCCAGTATTCCTCTTCAGCTAAACAGGCCTTATGATAGCACTGTTGCAGATGGGCCTCTTGATCCAGCAGTTCCTCTGTGACTATAGCATTCTCCATATGCGTTTGATGAGTGGCAAGGGAGACTTTAATATTTTTTCTTTCTATATCAGGTTTGGACAGGTTTTTGGCCCATCTTTTTAGTGCTCCTTTTACCCTTCTGAGCTTTTCTTCCCAGATATATAAAGGAGATCCTTTAACAGGTTGACTCCAACAATCCTTAACTAATTACATGAAGTCTGGCTCCTTGACCCAGAGGGTACTGAATCTAAAGAAATAGGACCCAGATCAAGATGGGCTAGTAGATCTAGCTTTATGGGTTTATGATCCGAGATACTGCTAGCAAGGATGTGCATTCTGGGCTCTAAGCCAAGCAACAAGTAGGAGCTTTGAATGAAAAATCTGTCTAATCTGGCAGCAATATGACCAGGGCCTATTCTTTTATTGGTCCAAGAGTACTTACCGGAAGAAGGCTTGATATCCAGCAAGTCCCAGTCTTGCATGAGATCCTCCGCCCATTCCCTTGCCGGATCTCGAACTGCACTACCTCCCCTTTTTTCAGACGAGTGAAGGGTGAGATTGAGGTCTCCAGCAATAATAATATTTTCCAGGTTCATTAAGTCTGCTTGATGTCTTATCGAGTCCCAACAAACCTTTTTTTCCCCCGCACTGACTAGAGAGTATACGTTGAAGATGCAGTGTATTTCTTTAGTATCCAAATTCTGCATTTTCAGCAGCAACCAGTGAGTATTGCTAGCCTCACTGATGGCTGCAAATTTATTGGCGTTCCATAGAGTGCCAATCCCTCCCGAGGCGCCCTTGGCAGAGACTGCTCTTGCTTCACTTTTAAACCAAAGTTTCTTGCTTGCTTGAAGGAAGACTATGTCTTCAAGCTTAGTCTCCTGGACGAGAAGTATGTCTGGAGTTTCTATTCTTATCAGGCTTCTCATGGCTTCTTCCTTGACTTTACTCCCCATACCTCTGCAATTCCAGGAGATGACCTTCATTATTTATGTTTCTGGTGGGCTCCCTTGGAGCCTTGGGGCTAGCTTTTCGGCATCCTAAGTTTTGAGGCTAGCAGTTTTTCCAGAGTTGGCTGGCTGCCTTGTAATTTTTCCTTGTACGTCTCCTCCTCTCTTTTTTCCCTGTCCGTTTTACGGCCTCTCATAGATCTTCTTACTGAGGTTTGGGACTCTCCTATTTCTCCTTCCTCCTCTGACTCATCCGTGTTCTGCTCTTCTTCATTATCTTCTAAGTTCTTACCTTTGGGGTTTTCAGTGCTTATACCTTTGAGGGAGGCTGAAGATGTACCTTTGCTTGGAGAGCCTAGTTTTTGGTTCTTGATCTCCTGAGTAGCTTCTGTCTCCTTTTGGATCTCTACCTCCTGGGTTTTCTCTGGTTGCGAGCTGAGAGGGTCGAACTTATTTTCTAAAGTTGGATTAGTCAGAATATGTTGAGCATAAGACTGATGAGGTCCTTTGCCACTAGGTCCTCCCGGCTTCTGTGACTTGGAAGGTTTGGAGCGCTTGACTTGATTCCATCCATCCTCCTTTCCCTGCACAACCTCGTTGTTGGTTGGGCAGCCTCTGGCGAAGTGACCATAAACATGACATTTCCGACATTTGAAGGGAAACTGCTCATAATCCAGTTTCTGCAGATGCGTCCAGCTTCCTACATTTATTTTGATGGCCTCAGGAAGCCCTACCTCCAGATCTACTTCTACACAAATCCTGGCGCAGTCGTATTGGTCCTTATTGTTTGCTCGGTCTATAAATTTCCCCAGGGCATTTCCAATGTGCATCAGAGAGTCCCAATTCCAACAATGGACTGGGAGATTCGGGAGTCTAACCCACACCGGAACTGCTTTGGGCACATCTACTGCCGGATCGAAATCCGATTTCCATTTGTTCAAATACAAACCCTGAGGGCCCATGAAGTAGGGGCCGTTTTGGAAGATCAGATCTTTGTCTTCCTTTGCAGTGAATTCGAAGAGGAAGTATCCTCTCCCCAGAAAGTAAGAAGTAACATTTTCTTTGATCAACGACGCCCAATTTTTGTTGACCTAGCTCTCAGTGGTTTTTGGAGACGGCCATAGCTAAGTAAACTGGCCGATGAGAGCCCGTTCGACCAGAGACAAAGCAACTTGGATCGGGGTTTCAGGAGGGAGAGAGATCACTGGGATATCATCCAGCTTTTTGACAAATTTCGTGACTTCAGAGTTCTTCTTCTTAGGAAGCCCTGCCATAAGCCGATTGAAGGCCTCAGAAGGCGAGAGTGGTGGAGGAGGATGGGGGGGCGCCTGGGGAGAGCCCAGTGCCTCCATGACCGCAAGCCCTAGGGGTGGGCCTGTCAAAAACCAATGCAGACCTCCATTAACCAGCACGCCCGCAGTGGAGAGAGGGAGCCCCAGGTGGATATGCCCGCAGGGAGCAGGGCGGCCGAGAGCGGACACGCTCGCAGGTAGTCGAACGCGCAGGGTGCAGACTCCAGGGTTTACAGCAGGAGCTAAAAGCTCAGTCCGATCGATCGATTTTTTATATTATCTAATTTTACATAAACAAAAAACTGTCATTTTATCTATTAATTACATTTCTTCTAATTAAACACTATATCAAAATTAAATTTCATTACATCAAAACCTAATTAATTTTTTTATCACAAAAATATATATCTTATTAAACACACAAATAAAAAATATAAAAAATACATCTCATCTTCTTTTAAATTCCTTAAATTAATATATTATAAAAAATGGTCATAACTATTTTTCAACTTAACTACAAATACATTCCTATTCTATTTGTTTTTTTTCAATATAAAAAATACTTAATTCAAATTATTATAACTAACTTAAATTTTTGTTAGAAGTGCATCTCTTTTTTATTGGGCATAAATTCATAATATTTTCATATATATATATATATATTTTTATCCAACATTCTAATTTAATATTTAAAATTAAAACATACATATATACATATATAAATGAGTTTAGATCTATTTTAATTTCGAATTTACCAAGTGCCGAGAGGATAAAATCTTTTTGTATCTTAAGATATTCTCATCTCAAGAGATTTGACACCTCTTGAAGCTTGGTAGACTCAGAGTTGAGATAGATCTAGGATGGTTTAATTCACCCTTTAAATATGTTATATTCCATATGAATACACAAAGAGTATTTGTATTATATAATTATGCACTAAATACATCATGTATTACAAAGCTAATTCATAAAAAAAAATTCACTTGTTTTCTCCTTTTCAATAGAATTACATTATTTTCCTTAGGATAATATATCTAAGCAACAAAAATGGGTTTTGTAGGTGAATACCTTACAAAACTACCCCAAAAAAACAAAAAAATTACAACACATAAAGCTACTAATTGATTATGAAATCTTTCATGGTGGCTTGTCTTCATGCATGTGTCAGTTAGGGTTGTCTAGGAGACACTTGGGCCCCTTAATCTTCAATCGTTATATTTTCTTGTATCAACCAATTTAACTAAATTTTTCAGAGGGAATTACAACATAATTAATTTAGCCATTGATCTTTAACTCACATATATTCAATTTACATCCGTCATTAACGTACTTGTTTGTTTCTCCATTGAAGTCTCATAGCACATGGAAATATGCTTTGGATGTGATATCTTCCTCAAGTTTTCTGATTCTTTTTATGATGTTTTTCATAGATTTCTCCTTTGGGAGAGAGCCTTTGACCACATGATGCAGGGTGAGGAGAGAATCTCCCATAATCGTAAGTGTGTCCACATATGCTAACAATAGTCCCTCGTAAAGACCATATATCTCTAATTGATTATTTTTCATATAACTAAGACCCCATGAATACCTAAACACTTTGTTCTCTTGGGGACAATAGAGCACCCCTCCCCTTCTTACCACCACTTATTTTCAAAATCCTTGAAACAATATATTATAGAAGTTTATTACGACTAACATAAAATGTGATTACAAGTGCATTTCTATGTCATTTAGATAAATTTACAACTTTTTCTTTTATCAAATAAATATACATTTTAAATTAAACTAAAATATAAAATATAAAGATTTCCAAATATTTATTTGATAAGATTTAAAATCATTATACCAATATATATATATATATATATATATATATATATATTTATTAAAACTTCAACATATTAATTTATTATAAGTAAAAATCTAATTACAAATACATTATTGTATTATTTTCCCAAACTCAACACACATTTATGTTGTTCACGAACGACAAGTACATTATTGTGTTATTTTCCCAAATTCAACACACATTTATGTGGTTCACGAATGTGGAGATCAATGACCACTACGTCCACGAAATATTTATACTATGTAGATCCACCCAAAGGGATCCCTTCCTGCTGACTCAACCACAGAGCTTGACTCAAGAGTTGTGTCGAGAGAATTGAACCCATGACCTCTCAATAACAAAGATGCTTTAACTATGAAAACTCTACCGTTTAAACTACCCCTCAAGGCTTTAAAAAATATATATTTCATTAAACAATGTAACTTAATATTTTAAATAAAAATTTGTATAAAATTACATATTTCTCCAATCTTGCTTTAAAAATTCTTAAAACAACACATTTAAAAATTGGTATAAGTAACATAAAATTTAATTACCATCATATATCCATCTTAATACCAGATCTATTAAGCGCCAAGAGGAATCAAATCTCTCGAGGTGAAAACCTCTTTTTTGGATGTAAAACTTGAGGAAATGTTTGCACTTTAAGAGATTTGATCCGCCTTGATGTTAGATAGATCCAGGTTTAAAATGGATCTATGCTTGTGCATAATTACAATTATGGAACCAAGGTATGGCGTCTCCATAGATTAAAGGCTTAATTTTGTTTACATTTAAACCAATGTCACTTCTCATTTTTAAATTCATGAGAGATATGTGCATGTCAAACAAAGGAAATTGGTTAGAAGATTCTTAATAGTCTTCTTAGGTAGACAAAATGCAATTTGAAAATTATAATTATAATTATAATTATATATAATTATATATATATAGAATAATGTTTTCCCATAATAAAAACATTTTTTATATAGGTTTGTTAAAGAAAATATTGAATTTATGTACCTTAATCAGAGGTGCATTGAATTTAAAGTTTTAGTTGATCGTTCGCCATGCTTGCCGTTTTTTTTTTTTTTACATCCATTGATTTATTCATCCCGTGTCATTCCTAACTTATCTATCAATCTTCAATGAACACAATTTATTTAGTTCACGTTTGAAGAGAGTAGTTCATTTAGAGTGATAGAGTGTTATATATATATATATATATATATATATATATATATATTGGAGATGTGACATACTTACACATCACTCACATACTGGGTTGTAGAATACGTCTCTTGACGCAATGAAGGCATATCCGTGTTATTTATATTTACAACATATTTTCCAATGAAAGAAGTATATGTTTTATTGATCACCCAGATCTAATGCTTTATATAAAAGATGGTATAAAAAATACAAAAAATTCTAATCCTATTTTAATTTTTTTGAAATAATACGGAAAACCTTAAATATTATTTAAAAAATAACGTGTTATTTTATTTTTTATTTTTTATAGAATTGAATTGAAAAAAAATTACAATTATTCATCCCAAAAATTTAAACTAAATTTAATTACCAAATATTTCAAATAAAAACACAAAAAATACAAAATTCCAAACTAAATATAATTAACTAAATATTGTGGATTAAAAAAAAAAAAAATCATAACTAAATCTAATCCACCACAAATATTTGGGATAAAAACACAAATAAAACAAATTCAATTCACCAAATATTTTGGATAAATCACAAATAAAATAAATCTAATCAACCAAATGTTAGGAATAAAACCGCACATAAGGGATGATAGGAATGGAGGGATTATTCTTCACTCCAATAAAATGATAGAATTAACTTTTTCGTAGGGCTTGGGAAAAGATTAAAAAGTCAGGGAAAAACTTAGGCATTGTATTAGGGATTGATGCTAGTCACTAAGCAAGGGATCCAAAGCCTACTATTTTGGGACACTCCAAAATAATCATTTAGAGTCTAAGTAATAGATCTCTTTTAAAATACGTTTCATGTGAAGCCTATAATTAAAGTAAGGGGGCTTCTATAAGGATTGAAAAACATAAAATATATCACATCATCGTGTAAGATAATCAACTTGCATACTCGTTGGCTAATGAAGGAGTTAGGCTATCTCTTGGATAAGTAAGAAGGCAACATACATTTTTTTTTTTTGCATTATTCCATAAATAATAAAAGCAAAATAGATGAGATTTGTCCCCAGAAGGGAGAGAGCCAAATGACAACCTCTCTGGCTTGATAACATGCAATGCAGTGCTTTTATTTGGAAACTAAAAAATAGATTTAGAATCCTCCTATTGTTAAACATGTATGTGACAATGATTACACAAAGCACTTTGGTTGGTATGGGGTGGAGTTACACTCCCATGACATCAAGCCAACGTCTAGGGGAGGCAATGGTGGTTGAGGAGAGTGTTGACACACTATCATCCAAAGTCTGGCATGCTTGAGTCCATTCTATAAAAGATGACTATCTCTTCCTAAGGTGGGAGCTCATGAGGAATGGTATGATTTCTAGCTTGAGAATCCATAAAATCACGAGGATAGAGGAAGGCACTCTCCCATAATTTAAGGTGCATCAATTTCACATTCCATTGACATGCATAACTATGCCCTTACTAATGAATCAACCCCATGTTTGGACTTCGGTGTAGAGAGAACAAATGCAACGTGAAAAAGTTTTGATTTCAACAAAGAAATATGAGCCATTATGGTATATGCATCTTTTTCAAGGTAAGTTCAAGGGCGTCTCCCACTTAATTTCCTTATTCATAGTGATGGAAATCCAGTATTCAATTTTAGCAGAGGATGGTTGAAAATTGTAAAGATAGTAAATTGCTTAGTTTATTTCAACTGCTTTTGTGCTATTGTTATATCACTCCAGGGATGGTGAAGGAGGGGTTATTGTAAGGGCTATTTATGAGCAGGGGGATTATGTCAATATTCTTGCTTTGAGAATTAATAATAGTACGGAGTGAATTGGTCATCAAGTGGGTGGCTCTTAGGGGAGTCGACATTGTTTTGTTTGTCATTTATCTGCTACAATTGGCCGGGGTGGATTGGGCACAAGGGGGGGCAAAACTTGTGAATTTGAAGGAGGTGAGTCATTAGTTACATTATTGGTGTCAGGTTGTACTGGGATATTTAGGACCTTTGCCTAGATCAAGTAGTCTTGATCTCAAAGGCCAAGAGTTGGTTTTGGGCAATGGGAAGTCTTGATTCCATACCTCTTTAGATTCTCCTTTCATTGCTTTTGGAAGCATTTCAAACTGAATTGAATACTAGAAGGATTGGTGTGCAAGAGAATTGGAACTTTGTGTTAAAGATGACTAACTCTATAAATGAAGAAATCAAGTTTCATTTGGACAAAATCAATTAGTTAGAGGATGAGATTTTCACCCTACAATTGAAGCATAACAAAACTCTTTCAAGCATAACATTGGTCATGGACATATTGGTTGAACAATGGAGTATCATTTGAATAAATGAGGGTGAGATGCTTAGCGTGCACCAACAAATTGAAAACCTTCAATTAACAAAGGATCAAGGACCTACCAAACCAACTATATCCAACTGCGAGTCTCCTCATTTGGTTTCTAATTTAAATGTCACTGAGTCTCCTCAACAATAAAAATACCAAGAGAGAAGGTGGTCCCTCTCATTAGATTACATGCATGTTCCTTTGTAAATGTTATTTAATTTTGCAAGCTTTTTTGGCACACATATGCTTACAAATATAGTAGCTCAAATATAGTAGTTGGCAAAATTCTACAAATGATACTCCAATGTAAAGGAAGCTCTATTTGGGTCAAATTCCAAATTTTGTATAGTTTTGGCAACATAACAACTTCATCTCTTATGTAAAAGAAATATAAATCTTATTCTCATTTTTGTTTGAAAAGAAAAACTACAAATAAAAAATACAAAAAGATCGAGACTAAATCTAAAAACCCTATTGTAACCAAATATTTTAGATAAGCACACATAAAATAAACCTAATTAATCAAATGTTTTGGATAAAACATACATGAAAATATAAAAAATTCCAAACTAAATATAAAATTCTAATCCTAAACTAAATGAGTGTAGTCTAACTTATAGACGAAATGACCTTTTTCATTTGCCGACGCATTTCAAACCAACAAGTGTGGAGAACCAGATCATGGCTCCAGTGTAAATAGAGAGAACAGGTTATCTAACGACTATATTTGACCAGGGAACGAGTACAAGAGACAACGTAACCGGACAATACCAAGAAATATGGAAAGGGACATATAATTAATTAATTAAATAAATTGCTTGCATTCAACTAAAAATTAACTAATGCAAACAATTTACATTTAATTGCAAAAGAATTAAAACTAACTAATTAATTATTTAATTAACTAATTATATGTCTTTTTCCATATTTCTTGGTCTTGTGGGTTAACCTGTCTATTGCAGCTGTTTCCTGGTCAAATATAGCCGTTCTTGGTCAAATATAACCGTTAGATAACCTACTCTCTCTATTTATACCCTTTCTATTGTAGCCGTTTCCTGATCAAATATAGTCGTTCCTCGTCAATAACCTGCTCTCTCTATTTATACTACAACCATGATCTGGTTCTTCAACTTGTCCTGACTATGAACCACACTTGTTGGTTCCAAACGCTTCCGCAAATGAATTATGATGTGATTTCCGCCAAAAACTCTTCTAAAAAATATCGAGTTTAAATTGTTTAATTTGTAGATTTTGAGTGTCCCATGGGGTTTTTCATGCTCTGAATCCATATATGTCTTTTAAAGAACAAAAAATCACATTCTTTCTTGAAATTGTATTTTAAAGAACAAAAAATCACATTCTTTCTTTAAATTGTTTTACGAGATTCCAGTGAAAAAATCTATTTCGTCTATGAGTTAGGCTACTCCACCTAAATGTAGTTAACCAAATATTTTGGATAAAAATACACAATTAATTTAAAACCCATGTGACCATCCCATTACAATATCAAGGTCCCTTATTCCTATATTGCATATTTTCCATGAGCGGATAGAGAAAATACTAAAAAAAATAATAGAAAAAGAAAGTGTTTGGAGCTTTGGCTATTGCATCATTATATTTCAAACTAAATTTAAAATTCCAATTTTAATCAAATATTTCCGATAAATCTTAAATCAAAACAAATAATTTATTTCTTTAGTTCCGATAGTCCAGTGTTTGGTCTCAGCAGAAATTAACCACCATCATCATAAAATAAATTTAATTAACCAAATATTTTAGATAAAAATATTTATAAAAATACAAAAAAATTCTAAATTGAATTTAAACTTAAATTTAATTTAATTAATTAATCTAAAATCGTATATAATTATTCCAACAAAATATCCAATGTATCTTATTCTCCTATTCCACATTTTAAGTGAAAAAAATATATGAAAAAATAGTAAAAAGGAAAGCAGTTAGAACCAAAGTGTTTGGTGCAGTAGGTTGCTATTACATTCTTAAATTACGAACTTAATTTAAAATTTCAATCTTGACTAAATATATTTAGATAATAACATATATAAAATAAATTTAATTGAGTTTAGTGGCGCTCCCTAACATTTTGACTTGATGAAATTACATTAAAATAAAATAAAAAATAAAATTAATAATAATTTAACATTTTGACTCGATCAAATTACATGAAAATAAAATAAAAAATAAATTTAATAATAACTAAATCATGATAGATTTATGGGATCAAATTCTCCAAAATACAATTTTTTTTTTCAAATTTTATACTAAAACAAAAATGTGCGGCTTAAAAGATTTAAAAATATCCAATGTATCTTATTCTCCTATTTCACATTTTAAGTGGAAAAAATATATGAAAAAATAGTAAAAAGGAAAGCGTTTAGAACCAAAGTGTTTGGTGCAGTGGGTTGCTATTACATTCTTAAATTACGAACTTAAAATTTCAATCTTGACTAAATATATTTAGATAATAACATATATAAAATAAATTTAATTGAGTTTAGTGGTGCTCCCTAACATTTTGACTTGATGAAATTACATGAGAATAAAATAAAAAATAAAATTAATAATAATTTAACATTTTGACTCGATCAAATTACATGAAAATAAAATAAAAGATAAATTTAATAATAACTAAATCATGATAGATTTATGGGATGAAATTTTCCAAAATACAATTTTTTTTTTCAAATTTTATACTCAAAACAAAAATGTGCGGCTTAAAAGATTTAAAAATATCCAATGTATCTTATTCTCCTATTTCACATTTTAAGTGGAAAAAATATATGAAAAAATAGTAAAAAGGAAAGCATTTAGAACCAAAGTGTTTGGTGCAGTGGGTTGCTATTACATTCTTAAATTACGAACTTAAAATCTCAATCTTGACTAAATATATTTAGATAATAACATATATAAAATAAATTTAATTGAGTTTAGTGGTGCTCCATAACATTTTGACTTGATGAAATTACATGAAAATAAAATAAAAAATAAAATTAATAATAATTTAACATTTTGACTCGATCAAATTACATGAAAATAAAATAAAAGATAAATTTAATAATAATTAAATCATGATAGATTTATGGGATCAAATTTTTCGAAATACAATTTTTTTTTTTCAAATTTTATACTCAAAACAAAAATGTGCGGTTTAAAAGATTTAATCTCTCGATACTTGATAAAAGATGAAATTTGCGGCTTAAAAGATTTAATCTCTCGGTACTTGATAAAAGATGAAATTTGCGGCTTAAAAGATTTAATCTCTCGGTACTTTGTGCGGCTTAAAAGACTTAATCTCTCGATACTTGATAAAAGATGAAATTTTTGATTTAATCTCTCGGTACTTGATAAAAGATGAAATTTGCGGCTTAAAAGATTTAATCTCTCGGTACTTGATAAAAGATGAAATTTGCGGCTTAAAAGATTTAATCTCTCGGTACTTGATAAAAGATGAAATTTGCGGCTTAAAAGATTTAATCTCTCTCTTGATAAAAGATGAAATGCTTAAAAATTTAATCTCTCGGTACTTGATAAAAGATGAAATTTAATCTCCCGATACTTAATAAATAAAAAATAAGTTTAAATTAGTTAACCAAATATGAAATAAAACCACATATAAAAAATACAAAAGAATTCTAAATTAAATTTAAAATTCCAATTTTAACTCAATTTAATTAGCTAAATATTAGGGTTCTCATAATTAATGTAAAACTCCATGTGACTATCCCATTACAATATACATGTTAGAAGGTCCCTGGTTTTCCCCTCATATTCCATATTTTTCGTGAGTGGAGAGAGAAAATACTTAAAAAAGGTAAAAAGAAAATAAAATAAAAAAGGAAAGCGTTTGGAACGAGAGAAAGCCGAGCAGTTGGTTGGCTCTTGCATTCTTTTTATGATGGAAGGTGTTTATATGCTTCGATGAAGTTTTCTCATTGTCTTCACGCTTCTGTAACAGCGACGATGAGAGTTGCTGGGATTCGAGCTCTGTACCTCCTCCTTTAGTGAGAGAACCCAGCAAATGCTTGCATTTGCATTCGTCCTCTCAAAATTTCACAGCATCTGCAGGTCGCAAGTTCCAGTCTCTTTCAGGCCTCCCGTAAAATCTAAAGGTAAATAAGTCTCAGAATCTCAAAAATCTCAATCCCTGTCTTCTGCTTTAAGAAATGTAATTAAAAGAAGGTTCGATTTCTACTCATATTAGGTATGTGGACACGATTCCCGAGGGCTTTCGGACCTCGCCCCGCCGAAAGCGCTGTAAGGAAAATAGGAATAGATAATGCTTTTCCATCAAGCTGCACGGTCGATAATAGTTAATAAGTATAAACAGGTGAAATATATGCGGTATATTTTTTAGGTTTGCATTTGCTATAGTTCTTGCTGGTCAGCTTTTATATTTTAGTGGTTCTTGGTGCTTCGTGTCTCGTTTTCCGCGAAGTAAACTCGCTGCCGTTGAGGCGTTATAAGTGCCGGAGATTCAGGCTGTCTTTGGCCGTTTGAAGGCGGAATGGGGCGCAGTGTATTTTTCATTTTTAGTTTTCTCCTCTTCCAGGCTCTTTAGGGTTTGGTGATTAGATTTTCCAAGAAGACTTTCTTTGGGTGTTATTGAGAATACAAGAGAACCTGGAACGGGTCTGACTTTCTCTGGAAACTGCGGATCTGGCCTCTCATCTTCAAGGTAACGTATGTTGTTGCTTTAAATGAGTAGCCCTGTGTTCGAGTCCCTTCCTAGAAGAACCTGCTTAAGAGCGGCTTTGGGTCTGTAACCCGAGATCGAAAATGATTAGTGTTTTTTTTTTTCCTTCTTGTATGATTTGATTTTTGTGAGTATTACGCCAGCTGGGGTTGGGGATAAGATTAAATGTCAAACTTTTCTTTGGTATGAATGTGTTGTAAACATATGATATTCAAGATCTTGTAAGCGGTAGCATGTTATCTTTATATAATATATTTATTAGGTTAAGTAATAGGTACTGTGGTACTTTCGCAAATTTTCTATACTGCAGACTAATATAAGCTGAATCTGGAAATTGTTATCAGGGTGTCGCAGCTACAGTCTTTCGAATAGTTCGTCGTGGTTTAGAATTTTTGCTTTCACGCTTGAGTAGTCATGCCGAGAAGAAAGAAGACCCCGAAGGAAGGGGAGGGGTTTCAGCCCGGGGAGAGTTCTGAACAGGGACGACAGCAGGCAGCGTCTCAGGATGTCCGTTTGCAAGGTTCGTCCCAAGATGTACGGGTTCAGCAACAGACGGCCCCCCAACACGAAAGACATTATCCACCACAACAGGGACGTGGAGGATTCGTGCAACCTGGGAGAGGTGGCTTTCCCCAGCAGCAGGGCAGGGGTGGAGGTTACATGCAGCAGGGCCGCGGTGGTGGACCGGGACAACAGCAAGCCTGGGGTGGGCAGCCGCCTTTCCAGGGTCAGGGTCCAGGGTTTGCCCAACAACAGTTTCCGCAAGGAGGACCACAGAGACAACCACAGGCGGGGGGTAGAGGAGGCGGGGAACTTGGTGGTGGGAGAGGAGAGTCAGGTGGTGGGAGAGGAAGAGGACGGCGAGGAAGAGGAGGTGGAGGTGGGGGAGGACCTAGTCCCTATTCACCTCCTGCAGGGCCAGTCAGGCCTTCATTTCCCGATCTGCCCCAAGCTTTTCAGCCCCTTTCTGCTACCGCTGCTCCTTACCAACAGCAGCAGGTCGTAGCAGGAGAGCAGGCTGGAACCGGCATGCAAGTCCGAGCATTCGTTCCAGAATTCCTGATGCCTGCCGAATCTAGCGGTCCTCCTGCTGAATCTAGTGCTCTTTCTGCCGCGGAAGCACCAGTTCCCGTGGAGGAGCAATTTCAAAGGGTTACGTTGCAAGCCGCTGCAGCTGACGTGGCTGGCACTTCTCAAGTTGTTGCTGCACCTCCAATGTCTAGTAAAGGGGTGCGGTTTCCAATGCGTCCAGGCATGGGGAAATTTGGCAATAAGTGCATTGTTAAGGCAAACCATTTCTTTGCCCAGCTTCCAGATAAAGATCTCCATCAGTATGATGTAAGCTTCCAAACACTTCTTAAGCCCTTGATGTGAAATGCTAAGCCTAGGCTGTGTGTATGTCAGATCACAAGAAGCATTCCCTGCTTGTTGGGGGGAGTGCATAACATTTAATTTTCTCTGGTCTCTGCAGTAAATTTGGGACTAATAATTTACTTAATAAGGAGAACTAGAGCCATGATATTGATAAATTACTAGTTTATACTGATTACTTCTTTTTGTTGTATATAGGTTTCCATCACACCCGAGGTCACTTCTCGTGGTGTCAATAGGGCGGTAATGGAGCAGCTGGTCAAATTATATCGAGAGTCTCATTTGGGCAGGAGGCTACCTGCATATGATGGTCGCAAGAGCCTGTACACTGCCGGGGCACTGCCCTTTACCTCCAAAGAATTTAACATCAATCTTGTTGATGAGGATGATGGTATGGGTGGCCAAAGGTATTGTCAAAACTGATATTGTCGTAGACAGCTTATACTGTCAAAATATATGATGAATTATCATGCTCGCTAACGGTAGAAGATCATGGTTGCTTTAAGATTATTCAACATTAGTAATGTCCATATTCACATAGCGCAGTAACTAAGCATTTTTAATTGAAATTTTTCACAGAAGAGAACGGAACTTCAAGGTTGTTATCAAGTTTGCAGCTCGGGCTGATCTACACCATTTAGGTCAATTTTTATCAGGGAGGCAGGCGGATGCACCCCAGGAAGCTCTACAGGTTCTCGATATTGTTCTGCGCGAATTGCCGACACATAGGTATGTTGAGATGAAATAGCGTTGTTTTTTATGGAAAAAAGGAGAATCAGCGCAAGTAATAGTTTTGATCTAATTTTGTATTTCAGGTATTCGCCGGTTGGGAGATCCTTCTATTCCCCTGATTTAGGAACGAGGAAACAACTTGGGGAGGGCTTAGAGAGCTGGCGTGGATTTTACCAGAGTATCAGACCCACTCAAATGGGTTTGTCGCTCAACATTGGTATGTATATTTTTTATTTGGATATTAGTGTACCTTTTCTCTCTTCTGACACTTTAATTAGTTACCTGCTTGTAAGACCTATTGACAGTGTGCCCCTGCTAATTTATGCTCCAGATATGTCCTCAACCGCTTTCATTGAACCGTTGCCCGTAATTGATTTTGTGGCACAACTTTTGAATAGGGATATGGTATCAAGGCCATTGTCTGATGCTGATCGTATAAAGGTATCTTATTTACACAAAGGGCTTCACTTAGCCTTGTGCTAGAATTTGGACTGGCAACGTGCAATTGAAAGTATTCGAAGATTTAGTTCTTACTAAAATGGTTTTAGAAAATGTGGTGAATGTGCTCCTAACTAATCCAATATTGTGGGGCTTGATGAAAACCAGATTAAAAAGGCACTGAGGGGTGTTAAAGTTGAGGTGACACACAGGGCGAACATGCGTAGGAAATACCGCATTTCTGGATTAACGTCACAACCAACGAGGGAGCTTACGTAAGATGGGGATTATGCTTTTGGATGTCTGATATCTAGTGTTTTGGTTTGAAGTTGTTATGAATTGTTTATGCAAGTGAACTTGTTTTCCGTGTTATGACAGCCTGCTAATTTTGTTTTTATTTGTTCTGAACTATTTGCCTTTCCTCAATTATAAAATTTTTGTAGGTTTCCAGTTGATGAGAGAGGAACAATGAAATCAGTAGTAGAATATTTCCAAGAGACCTATGGGTTTACGATACAGCATACTAGCTTGCCTTGTCTTCAAGTTGGAAACCAGCAAAGGCCAAACTATTTGCCCATGGAGGTAGGCAGATTTCTAATCAGTTTCCACACCCGTGTATAAACCACCATGCATGAATTTTTCTTTCAAGCAGTTTGTTGCAATTTGATGGATTTTCTGAATTCATATATTCTGGCAGGTTTGCAAAATAGTCGAGGGCCAACGCTACTCCAAACGATTGAATGAACGACAAATCACTGCCCTGTTGAAAGTCACATGCCAGCGTCCTAAAGACCGAGAGATGGATATCTTACAGGTTTTTTATCTTTACTGTACTCCAACAATGCAGGCATTAGTTTGTTTCTACGAAAGGGTTCCTTTGGTTAATCTACTTTGACATCAAGAGATCTTTGTAGTTTATCACCCATAATATTTTAACCACACTGTGTTAGGCCTTCATTATGCATCAAGAAAAATGAAGAGATGGAATTTATTTTGATTTAGTCATGCTGTAGTATGACTGTTCTCAGGCATTTAATACTGTGTATGTTGTTTTTTTGTAATTTGTTTGTTATTATAAAGTTTAGAAATAGAATGGCATTTTTGTTACTTCAAAATAATTGCATAATATGTGAATTAGCTTGTTTGTAAGGTCGTAGCCTTAATATCTGAAATCTTCATTATGTATGCAATCAGAGAATGATTGAGATGGTTGCTAAGATTAGAATGCTTATTTGCAGACTGTTTATCACAATGCATATCATGAGGATCCTTATGCAAAGGAATTTGGTATCAAAATTAGTGACAGACTAGCCTCTGTTGAAGCTCGGATTTTGCCTCCACCTTGGGTAATCTCGAGCTGTTCAATTTACACTAAGCTCTATTCTTTTGTTTCCTTGCTACCTGCTAATCTTGTTTTATGTTACAAAATTAATGTCATTTTTTAAGCTGTTATTTTTATGTGACTCGTCATACCATTACACTTGCAGCTGAAGTATCATGATACTGGTAGGGAGAAAGATTGTTTGCCGCAGGTTGGCCAATGGAATATGATGAATAAGGTATTAACTATGAACATGTTAATGATTGCTTTGATTTGCATCAATGTTTATGACGTGCATGTCAATACGTAGCACATGGTCAAAGCAGTGGTTGTAACATTTGTTTGCTGGATTATTAATGGTTGGAGTGCAACTATGCAACCATGTTTATTGCAAATTTGATAATTGTGAACTCTCTCGTTTTAAAGTTTTTATGAAAGAACGTGCTTTTTTTCTTTCTTTCTTAATGTTGAATACATTTGTGTAACTTTTTTCTCTAAAATTTAAACTTTTTTTTGATTGGTGTTGTGTTCTATGAAATTCATCTGTTTAAACTTTATTTTTGTTCTTGCACTAACTCCAGAAAACCTTGTAGAACTGTGGCACTAGGATGTGTGCATGAAGTTGTGTTTTGTTCAAAATGGAGTCACGAAAAATGTCTTTTGTGTAGCATAATTGCTAAAGGGTATTGGTTTTTTCTGGTTGCTACCAAGGATATATATGTTCTTCAAGATATAATTAAGATGTTTTTTTCTTTATTTTTTTCTTTACTGTTTTAATGATATTTTTTGGTTGTTTTTGAAAGCAAAATCACTAGGGACAAATTCTGTATTAGGAAGTATATCATATAGGTACCCAGGGTCGGATTCTGAATGGCTGTTTGCTATTACCATGATCAACCATTTTCTAATTAAAAGGAACAAAAATGCCTTGAATTGCTCAACTCTCAGGCCAGTTGTTTAGTTCATTGTAAACTTCGGATAATTTAATCTTTCTGAAAGGTAAGTGACTATGCCAGGATACTGGATTCCAAGGGTAGCATATCTGGCTTTGGCTATTTGCCCAAATGAAAATAGATACCAAATGTTGCCGATGGTAACTTGAATAACTTACTGTTTGGCTATGTGTCATTTCCCATGTACCCAAAAATTTTAAGTAGCATCTGAAATGTTGCCTCATTTCATGGTCTGTTATGTTGAGATCGTTAGTTTGTTGACCAAGCTTGCCATGCATTGTCTTCTGTAAGACAATTTCAAATAACCCCAAAATTATAGTGATTTCAAAGTAATAGCAACTCAAACAAAACCTGTAAGAAGTCACGAATGTGGTGGTTCCAAAATTCGAAGGTGACCTAAGTAAATGCATGAGTTTTTTCCACCATGGATGCACTGAGCATCACTGAAGCTGTGTACAGAATGAATGATAGAATTTTTAAATGATTGTTTTTTGTCATTTTCTGTTTCTATTTTCTGTTACATACTTACTTTTGGTATTGTCTTTCATAAAACAGAAAATGGTGAACGGAGGAACTGTAAACTCCTGGGCCTGTGTCAACTTTTCTCGAAGTGTCCAGGACAGTGTTGCTCGTGGTTTTTGTCATGAATTGGCACAGATGTGTCAGATATCTGGCATGGTATCAGCTAAGAGTTTCCCTGCCACTTGATTGTAACAAAGGCATATCTTTTATTGATAAAAAAATAGGTAATATAGATGTTGATTAAGACACATTGTATCTGGTTGCCTATAGATATTTAATCCAGAACCTATAATTCCTATCCATGGGGCACGACCTGATCAAGTTGAGAGAGCACTGAAGACCGTGTATAAAGATGTTACTAACAAACTCAAGGGAAAGGAACTGGAACTTCTTGTTGTTATTTTGCCTGATAACAATGGTTCTTTGTATGGTATGTATAGTTTCTCATTAGCAAAGCACAGATGATTAAGATGATTAGAATTGGTCCTGCCAATGATATTTAGAGTTAAGATGTTAATCTCCAGAGTTTTAGTAGATAAATCTTTGTGCAGGTACATATTTCTTCATTATTGCTCATTGCTGGCTTCTGTTCATGCAGGCGACTTGAAGCGTATATGTGAGACTGACCTTGGTTTGGTTTCCCAGTGCTGTCTGACGAAACATGTCTTTAAAATGAGCAAACAATATCTTGCAAATGTTGCTCTGAAAATTAATGTAAAGGTATGTGCTGTTGATAATCTTCTTTTACATTCCTATATGTGTTGGTACCCTTGAATAATTTGTTCCTGTGTATATTAGGTTGGTGGAAGAAACACTGTCTTAGTTGACGCACTGTCAAGGAGGATACCTCTGGTCAGTGACAAACCTACAATAATCTTTGGAGCAGATGTTACCCATCCACACCCTGGAGAAGATTCCAGCCCATCAATCGCTGCTGTAAGTTTTGACCCAGATTTGCTTGAATCTTTGGAGTTTGTTCTTTTTTGTGCATATGACAGATTTAATAATAATGGCTCTTTGTTTGATGCGTTTCTTCAGGTTGTAGCGTCTCAAGATTGGCCTGAAGTCACTAAATATGCAGGCTTAGTTTGTGCTCAGGCACATCGTCAGGAACTCATTCAGGATCTTTACAAAGTCTGGCAGGATCCTGTGCGAGGGTCTGCAACTGGAGGCATGATAAAGTATACATTTCTTGTCTATCCCTAAAAACAGAAAATATGTGCAAATGTGGCCGAGTGTTTGACATGCTTGATTGAATTAAGCTTTTTTGAAGCAATGTTTGTGCAAGCATGAAAGAGGGGTCATTCTAAATTCTTCTTTTGCATCTCTGCTTATAATATTTTTCATTCTGTTCCTATTTGGTTTGGCTTTTGAAACTGAAATATGAAAGCATATCAATTCTCTCAGGGAATTGTTGATTTCATTCAGAAGGAATACAGGACACAAGCCGGAGCGTATAATATTTTACAGGTAATAATATTAGTTTAGTGTGGGATCTCAATGGTTATCAGTTGTCACCAATGTTGCTGGGCATTTGGTTAGTTTCATGCCAGTATGTATGTGCCTGGTTTGAATCCCTCCTGTTTTAAGCACATTAGTCTATGCTAACGGGTTTACTTAGGGATGCCATCCACGAATGTGTGGGGAAGCATCCTTTGGGTTCCTTGCAACATTTTTAATTTGAAAACAAATGTCGCAGGGTGGTTTGGTAACTGCTATTTCAGTTTTGTGATTTTTCAATTAACAACTTGGTATTTTTCAGAGATGGAGTAAGCGAGGGTCAGTTTTATCAAGTTCTATTGTATGAGTTAGATGCTATTCGAAAGGTGAATATTTTCTGGTGTACAAGTCACTCTTGTTTAGATAGCTCTCAATTATTTAGATGCTGATGTTACTTTGAATGCAACATGTTTCAAATTTGGTTGGAACTTGGTGCCAAGCCAGTTTTAAGAATCTTGCTTTGGGTTTCAACAAGGCACTTGGTTCTCTATCTTCTTATAATTAAGGGTTGATATAAGAGTTGTCACTAGACTCACTACCATTTTGCAACTACATTGGGATCTACTTATTTAATCCCATTGACCTACTTTTGTGGTTATGTGTTGCACATTAAAAAAATTATCTTATCATATCATCCATCTTGAAACAGCTATCTCCATGCAGTGAGTTGAATTTCTGTGGTGGTAATTTCAGGCCTGTGCATCTCTTGAACCAAATTATCAACCTCCAGTTACTTTTGTGGTGGTTCAAAAACGTCACCATACCAGACTCTTTGCAAACAACCATCAAGATCGAAATGCGACAGACAGGAGTGGAAACATATTGCCAGGTAAGAAGATAATTGTTATGCAATACGCAACTATCAGTTGTCACATACTGTGTATGATAGTCCTTTATTGATCATAATTCTATTGTAAGCTTCCTTTTATTTTACAGAAGAGTTAGTGCTTATGGTTCTTTTTGATGATCTGCCAGGCACTGTAGTGGATTCCAAAATTTGCCATCCAACAGAATTTGACTTCTACCTCTGCAGCCATGCTGGTATTCAGGTACCGTTGATATTATGTTTGGCATTTGGTTCATATCTTTTGAGATTATGTTAAAATGTTGTCTTGACTTAGCAGAAATGAACATGTTGACTCGGAGATTAACCGATCCCTGTTTATGATGTTTACAGGGAACTAGTAGGCCTGCCCATTATCATGTTCTTTGGGATGAAAACAAATTCACAGCTGATGGATTGCAGTCCTTAACCAACAATCTCTGTTACACGTAGATCTCTACCTCATCCTCGTTACCCCTAATGTATTGTGTAGATAAGATAACCTGTTTTCAAAATCTTAATTCGTTTTTAGTGTATCTCTTATCAGTTTGGACCTTTACTCTGCTTGTTGTATATGGAAAATTTTATAGTTTCAGGTTGCAAAATTCATCTTTAAGCACTGGTATCCGAGTTGGAAGTTCTAGATGGAAAATATAATTAGCTATGTAGTGGTAGTTGGTTTTATAGTAAACATCAATTAATATTTTGAATTATGTTGGTTACTGAGCAATGATTGCTTTTCAGTTTCGAAAAAATGATGTTTGCACTATCTACTTGAAAACTGGGAGCTGGTTTTTATCCTTAAATTCAAACAGATTTAGAAAAAATTTAATGGCCTGTATATTTTATTGGGTTCCTGTTGACATGTATCGGTTGGTTTGTCTGTCGCAGATATGCGAGGTGCACACGGTCAGTTTCTATAGGTATGTCTCCAATGCTAAATCATGAATATCTCCTTGGTTCATATATTTGGAGACTGTCCTTGACATATGTTTTATTTGTTATATGTACAGTTCCCCCAGCGTATTATGCCCATCTGGCTGCATTTCGGGCTCGGTTTTATATGGAGCCAGAAACATCAGATAGTGGTTCCTTATCTAGTGGTGTTCCTGGTAGTCGCATGACTGCAGCTAGTTCAGGTTCTCGGAGCACTCGTGTACCTGCAGGAACTAGTGTTCGGCCCTTGCCAGCTCTGAAAGAAAATGTCAAGAGAGTTATGTTTTACTGTTAGATTTGATACATACTTAACCCATCCCTTTGTTGGGTTAAGTAGGCATTGAGTGACAGGCCAGGTGCATCACTACGATGCTTTCAAATTGCAAAGTTCTAGATTTCCAAAACTTAAGATCACTACGATGCTTTCAAATTGCAAAGTTCTAGATTTCCGAAACTTAAGATCACTACGATGCTTTCAAATTGCAAAGTTCTAGATTTCCAAAACTTAAGATCACACTCAATCACTTCCTTTTCACCTCTTGTACTGTTTGACATTTTTTAATTGGCTGCGGCCATTTAGATTGAAGAGACAATTAAATTTTAGTGTGAACATTTGTGTTGTCAAGTGTCAGGTTTTCTTGAATTACAACTGGGCAATCAGTTTTTGTTCCAGTAGGTGTAACCTTTCATCATGGCGTGAATTAATGGAATTATTATATGAAACAAGTTAAAATTCGTTTATGCTGGAATGTTAGGATGTCTGTCCAAATAATAAAGGTAAGGATTTGAAGATTCACGAGGACCAGAAAGTTTCCTGCTCTGAATAAGCTATTGTGGTAAAAAAAATTCAATGTTAAGCTTCGGGGAAAGATTAACAATAGAATATTCACAGAAGTGGAATGCTTTTGTTTTTTATGTTTCAAGAATGCAGGAACCAAAAGAGTGACCCAATTTTTTTTTTTAAGCTTAAGAAATATATTTATATTATGAAATCACTGATGTGATACTTCCTCTGTATGAATGCCTGGAATTTTTCATGTGGTCATGATAGTCTGATGGGTTTTGTTATTCTGTGTATGATCATGATCATAATATTGATAAAAGCGTCTGTTTTATAGCAAACTGAATATTAGAATGCAGATTGATGCAGTTGACTTTGTAAATATTATTTTTGAATTAAAGAAGTCCACTGTATATTTTTTGATCAGGTTGATTAATGCTTGAAACTTTGTTAATGTATATTGGGATCTATATTGCATTTTTTGATCAGATTGTTTAATACTTGAAACTTTGTTACTGTATATTGTTATCTATATAGCATTTGGATGTTTTTATTGATCGTCTGTAAACTCCTTTGTTTGGTTGAGGATAGTTTGACGGGATTTTTGTTCCATTGTATGTACAAAGTTGACTACTGGACTGCAGATTTGCGAAGTTTAGATTTAAAGAGAGATGTTAGAACGCCTTGCAGTACTGTTTAGATTGTTATTGTACAATGATTGTTGAATTTTGTTTTGTTTTTTCAAGTTTTGAATGATTTGAGTTTATAAAATTGATTGTTTTATTTAGGGTTTATATTAAGTGGTTGAATGATTTGAATTTAGTGTTAATATGTGAAAAGATTTTCAAAATTTTTTATTTGATTATACAATTTTGTTAATACGTGCATATCAACTGTATCTTCCTTTGGATGAATGGTGTAAATTATATTAGTTTGTTTATATTGAGTATCATCTTTAAAATTGAAGTGCGTGCTCCAAGAAGTGTGTACTTAAGTAATTATATTGTGAAATATTAATATTTCGATGATCTTTATATATATATATATATATATTCATCTTTAAAAATTTGTGAACAAAAATAGAGTTCTTTTATTTTTATTTTTTTGTTTCTTTATATGTTGGGAAAAAACAAAGTTTTTGCAAATGATTTCTATTAATAAAAAGAGCCATCCACCATTCACTGATACAGCGAGTATATATAGTGTTCGCTCCAAAAATATAATCTTGGGAAATCATTGCTTCAATCTGCTGTGACCAAAGAACCAATGTAACATGTTCAAATCTGGAATCTAAACATTATTGAGATATAGGAGAAAGAAGACCAAACTATATCAATCAGATATATCTATGGTCACCGCTAGTAAACTCTGCAAAATGCATGGTCACCGCTAGTAAACTCTGCAAAATGCAAAAAAAAAATGACAAGAATAGAACCATGCATTACTGGACTTGCAAACCATAGAGTACATTGAAAAGTGACATGCAGTGAGGGATTATCATGTCATCCTTAATGTAAGCAAAAATAAGATTAATGCAACATAACATTAAGTGTTGACCACCTAGATGCTATAGAGAATAGTGACAACCTCCCGTAGTGCCATGCTTCTGACCAGATGAAAAGAGAACTGAAACAGTCGAGCCCGCATTAGTTTGAAATGATCACTAGAGAAAGTGGAGAGGAGTTTACTTGAGAAATAATGGCAGTAGGAGATGAGCAAAAGTTGGTGGAGCATTTATGATTCTCTAGTGCATCATAACCTTAATGTAAGCAAAAATAAGATTAATGCAACATAACAGTAAGTGTTGACCACCTAGATGCTATAGAGAATAGTGACAACCTCCCATAGTGCCGTGCCATGCTTCTGACCACATGAAAAGAGAACTGAAACAGTCGAGCCCGCATTAGTTTGAAATGATCACTAGAGAAAGTGGAGAGGAGTTTACTTGAGAAATAATGGCAGTAGGAGATGAGCAAAAGTTGGTGGAGCATTTATGATTGCAGGAGGGGTCATTAAGCTACCTTCCGTCTCAGACTTGGTCAGAAACCACAGATTTCTCCACCCTCGTTATATTTCTCCACCCTCGTTGATCTGGACACAATGTTATCCAAGCAAAAGTGGATGTTTCTAGGAATCCTCTTGATATTTTCTCTTACAAACAATTTATAATTATCTACTTGCATATCTATGAGGACCATGTGAAGGAGGGTTTTCATTTGTTGGTGCATTGCAATTGAATGAACAAAATGGTGTTTGCTCTTTACTATGTGAAGGAGGGTTTTCATTTGTTGGTGCGTTGCAATTGAATGAATAAAATGGTGTTTGCTCTTTTTGAATTTCTGTAGGTAAGGTATCCATTTGAGGCACACATGCCTTTTACCTTTGAATAAGAGAAATATGATTGATCTCCAACTACTTTGACTTTAGGTGGGGAATATCCTTCATAACTTTAGTAGGAGTCAAAGTAATTCGACATAGACTCCCACCCAAATAGCTGACGAGTCAAAGTAATTCGACATAGACTCCCACCCAAATAGCTGACGATGATGAGAAGAACCACTCGTGCCTCCTCTGCAGCTGACGATGATGAGAAGAACCACTCGTGCCTCCTCTGCGACTTGGCATTCTTTGTCAAGGAGCCATAATAATAAAGGGGAACAAGTAAAAACTCAACCCAAACAGACAAAAAAGGACTCTCGATTGAAGAATACTCTTCGCAACCAAGAGAAAGGCATCTTCAAAGCTATACACTAGGGAAACTTTTGCAGAACACTGAAGATTGACTTGGCTACCTATGACTAAGCCCCTGCATATATAAACTATTACCAATGTCGCTAAACTATGGAACCCCCGCTGAAAGGTCAAAAAACCTCATTCACAAATCTTGAGGGTTTTTGAGGGATGTGAAGTAAGAGATGGCCACGTAACTTTAATACATCCCCATAACCCAAATAGAGGATGAACTGTGACTTGAATGATGCAAATGAAAACGAAGATCGAAGAGCTATAACGTCTTATGAAACTAGAAGGAATATTATAGACTTTAAAACTAGATGAAGAAAGTACCTCTATACTAGACCCCATAGACCAGAATCAAGCAATTAAAAGAAATACCTGCAGAATTAGAACCTTGAAGTGACGAGGTGGGTAGCACTGCCACCAATTTAAAGGCTAGACTAGTCCATGTGTTATGAAGAAACAATATGAAACATATTGACCCCTATCTATACTCCCCAAACTAAAGGAAAATGACCAAATGATTAGAATGAGTAGATAGAGTTCTGCGTCAGTGGGTTGGGCTTTCTGTCTAGTGGCAATAGGAGGAGTCTAAATAACAATGTCTAGTTGGTGGAGCCGGCGGAAATACATAGTAAGAAATTGTCACCCGGTATTAGTTGTCGGTGTTGTGGCATGTTGACTCTCATGGCTCTATCTTAGTAATGTCCTGCCTCTATGCTACTGGCTCTCTGGAGTATTCTACTCTATTGGGGGTGAAGATATGAAGTAGGAGCTCCACCAGGTAAGGGGTTGGCTAGTTGTACGGAGTAAGCACACTGGCTCTCTGGAGTATTCTACTCTATTTGGGGTGAAGATATGAAGTAGGAGCTCCACCAGGTAAGGGGTTGGCTAGTTGTACGGAGTAAGCACAATGGATGGCACTCCACTCTATGGCACTCTTTGACTTGGCATGGTGACGTCATTCTATATGGTGAGTTACAGGAAGGGGTCTATGGTCTATGGCAAGCGAAGCGATAGGTAAGGGCTAGTAATGAAAAGCAATGGTTAGTAGGCCCCCTCTTGCCTGCGGTTGGCTTGCATGAGTAATCGGGAGTAGCCATTAGTTTTGGTTGATGAACCACTTTGCTCAATTTTGATAGGTTCGATAGGAGCAAACAAAGAAGATCAAGGATGGTTTCTGGCTCCTGGCCTTTTTCTACACTTTACCTGCCAAACCTAGTGAATGAACCTGCTTCTGAGCCCCGGTCTTGTTCTTCTACTTTAGCTGTTGTTATAAACCAATGAATCTAGGGTGCAGTGAGTTAGTAGAGTTTAGTATGAGAGAAAGCTAGTTCTAGTATGAGTTAAGTCTAAGGAGTAGTCTGAGTTCATAAGAAGGAGTATAAGTTAAGTATCTTGTTCCTGCTTTCATATAAGAAATTGATATCTATCTGTTCCTACTTACTTGTTGTCTCTTGATTCCTGCTGCTGTGAAAAGAGAATGAAGATCTTGCTGTTGTGTTTATATATCAGAAATGTATGTTGAAATAGAATTCATGTATTGGTTAGTGATTTCCCTATAGTGAATTGTCCTATAGTTCTAATTCTATCCTATTTCCTAAGCATCCTATTTCCTCAGCATACCTGAGGAGATCCTATTTCCTCAGCATATTGACTAGGCAAACTAAGCAAGGGAGGGATGATAAGTGATCTATTCCTAGAGCTTGTCATGTAGTGAGTTATAAGTTATAGTCTATCTTCGTTAGATATTGTAAGGGGTGTAGTTTGAGGTCGTTGTTCCTCAGGATTCCTAAGTGACTTGAAGGAGTTAAGCTTAGTCTTACATAGTTCCTAATCTTAATATAAGACTTAACTAAACAACATAAAGGTGCAAAGCCGCTTGTCCCTCCGGGGGGCAAGGAAAAGTCGAGTACTTCAAATGTGATGTGGTAAACGATGGATGGCCCTATATTATTGCAGCGTGGGTCGCCGCCCGATCGTAGACTGCTTATGGTAGTGGGTTCCTGAAGTCTATTTCCGGGAATCTTGTAGCTTGTAGATGGACCATCGGGCTTTCTAAATAGTCCTTCAAGTAATATAAGTTCTCGGCCGCTTGCAATTGAGGTTCGTCCAAACATAGAGAGGTGGATAGGGATCGATGGATGTAAAGCACATACATAATCTTGTTCCATCATATATGAGGTATCGTAATAAACTTCCCCTAACTTCAGATGTTACCCCTTTCATTAGAAAAGAGAATAGAAAACCAACCTCGCGTGCGGGGAACCCCGTCATGTTTAGGGCTATTATAACGAACAGGACCGAACCATCATGCTGACTTGTTTCACTCACCGCCGAACCATAGAGTAGAGCTTACACCGCAGATAATAAGTATGACTGAACAAAGAAAGAAGGGACTCGTACTAACTACACTACTTTCCTTCTTGTTCGAACCAGTGAATACCACTACGCGGGCTTAAGGAAATGACCTTTCTCTTCACTCATCAAAAGGTAATTCGGACCGGTCGGAAGCTCCCGTCAATCTTTGGGCCACCCTAGTTCTTCCATTGATTGAATGCTGCACCTCGAACCATAAGCATCCAACCGGCATCTCCCGGCGAAGTCACCACTTGTCACGATCATATATAATCTAATCTAATATGTCTGGATGGATCGGGATGCACACTGTCTGTATTGAATTCGCTGTCGCTTACTGCACTTCGTTCGTGTGATAGTTCAGAGATAAAATATGTATATGAAGAGAGTTGGCTTCGGAAGGTGCGAAATAGATCTTATATGTATTTGCGCTGTTCGATGAGCCCTTGTAGTGGTGGTGGTTGACTGATCATTGCCATTATCTAGTTAGTTGTAGATCGATCGGCTGCTGTGAGATGGTGAGCCTTTCGTTCCGGGCTTCTAGCTTCTAATATGGGGATACACGTAGCCGGTGCAGTAGTTACTACACATGCCCTGGGCGTTGCTATTTGGGTTATTGGAAAGGCGACAAGGTCGTAGCCGGTGAAGACAAGTTCATACAAGGTGAGTTACATTGCTATTGCAATTGGTAGGACGGATGCTCCAAAGACGGGTGCTTACCTGGCTGGCTTGTGAGGTTTTAGCTGGAGGTCGACTACAGCAGGTGCAGTTTGGTGAGTGCAACGGATGCCTCGCTCGTTACAGTCTCCGCTCGGATAGCCGTCGGTCCCTGCGCCACCTACCACTCTGAGCTCTCGGGCACACACAGCCTGGCTACTGGTACTAGCTAATCCTGACCTTAAGCTGACCCAACACCTACAGAACGGAGTGGTCAATATAGATTATATGGGGCGATACTATTGGGACTCAAGTGACGTGTAGTAGCAAAACTGACTGCTATGGGCGTTTCGCATGTGCAGACGGTGACTTCTAGTTTCCCGCCCCCGCGCCGGGTCTATCTATTGATTGAATGACTAGTCTAAGCATAGGTGGTCCCAGTCGAATCTCTTTTTCGACACTTTCCATTTATTGATAGTACGATGAGACGGAATGACGGATATAGCCAATCCCTTTGATTAGTATGACTAGTGGTTAGTATGACTAGTCAATTGCTCGCATAAAGAATGGATAGGAGGGCATGCTTCTTTGGCATCGGTTGGTAATACTTGCATGATGGGCATCAGTTTCCGTACGTAGTGAATTGCTACGCCTTTGCTTGGTCGTTTATCGTGGAAGATAGAAAGTGGATCTGGACTGGATAGGGAGGCCAGGATATATACCCTTTTTTGTGAAGACTGGCGCAAGGAATGGCATTAGCTATGATGGGTGGATCAGAGCATATGGACGGCTAAGCATTGAGATTCGAGTGTTTTGTTGCATCAGTAGTTTGCAGCATCGAGATCGAGTGGGATTGAGTGAATCGCATAAACGAGCATGAGCTTTGGTCTCGGTCATAGGCATGTGGATAGCTGCGGGTGGGTGAATCAACGATGGCCCGCATCAGGATCGAGTGGTTTGGCATCTGCACGTGGCATAGCAGCTATTGGTGAATCGAACTAGGGAATCGACAATTGGTGTTGGCTCAAGATTGATCAGCATAAGGTCATCAAGTCTGGATATATGCACTTGCTATGATATACGATGCAATTATGCGCTTTGATGTCCCTAGTCGGGACTGGTCCGTACTGGTAGGTTGGTGACCCTGCTTGACTCAACGGAGATATGCAGGGTGGGTGGGGGGCCACTGATCGATGACCTGACCTGCTTGGCGAAGATCCATGTCTGGTGGGTGGGTAGTCCATTTTGGTTTCATACAGCTAAGGACAGACAGGTGGATGCTATGCTTACAGGGATCAGATTTCTTACCACTTGGGATCGGATGAGATGCTTCCCGCCAACGGATTCAATGCAGAGAGACGGAGACAGGGCATGGATTTTCACCTGCCATTTGAGGGAATGCTTCCTCCCACCCACGGGAGAAAATCCACCCTGACAGCCATGGGATCCAGCTTTCCTACCACACACGCATGCAAGCCAATCCTCCCAGTGGATTGATCGCAGCCACTACACTCACATCCATAGCCATTGACTGCATGATGCGAGGGACAGCAGATACGAACACCAGGGACAGCCAAGAGGAACATGTGATCCAAGGATCAAAGCCCAAGTACTTAGCTCGGATATCAAGCGCTGGTTCTGACGGGAGTATGAGAGTAGCAGCTGGTAGCGGTGGGTAAAGAAGCTTGTTTTTTGCACGATCATATTCATGTGCCCTATGAAACATACTCGCAATTGTTTGTTCCTATGCGTATATGCCCTTGGCATGAGCTAGGCATTAGCTCGTTTATATATTGTTTGTGTTCCCGTCACGATAACATGCGCGATAAGAGTAGTTATAATCTTTCTTCGCGATAAGAAATGACTCCTGTCCTGCCAGCCCTCCAAGAGCTCCTGCCAGCCGAAGCGAGTGGCCTGGCCCATGGCCATTCTGGGTCCACCTGAGCGAAGCTAACAAAGAATATAATGTGAATAGATAGTTACGCTTTGATGGTGAGGGGACGCCCGGAGCTATATAGATAGTGATAGGTCGAGCATCTAACGATGCCTCTCCCGCAACCATGGAAGGGAGGGCTGGGGTGAGTCGATCGTCTTCTAAAGCATATGGTTCAGGCCTAATATATCCATAGATAGAATAGATGGTCCATCCAGTGTATCACTGCTGCTCACTCTTCGCGGTCACCATCTATAGACGTAGATATAGTTGACCTCCTCGCCCTCTCCTCTTGACCCTTACTCCCTAGTCCCGCCCCCGTCGTCCTTGCCCCGATCCTTTCCCTTCCCGTTCCACACCGGTGCGTGTATGTATAAGTACTTAGACAAAAGCTTAGCTGGATGGGTGATTGCTCCTTCGGATCTCACTGTAATTACTCATTCTTCGTCATCGTATTCTCTGCTACGTTTTCCATTGGATATCAGGGTAGATCCATCAGGTGGAAGTGCTGGTACGCGAAGTGCTTGTACTGCCGACCCCAACAACCCGATAAGCGCTTCTTAGGACGGACCCCGCTGCCGTTGCTCTCCACCATCTCAGTATTCTGATTCGTTTACAAATATCTACTTTAGCAATGACGGATCCCACCGATTTGTGACCTATCTCCCATGGCCAGCCCCTGTAGTTGATGTCCAATAGAATAGGATGTTGACTTCGAAGATTTAGCTGATGCGCTAAGTATGGTACTGCCGGGGATCTGTCACAGGTGCTACCGAATAGCGCTCCGCTGCTTGCCCTAATCTCCTTCTTTCTATTACGTATGTTGCCGTGCTAATCGTTTCCAAATTGATTTCCACTGATGATGGTAGGGCTCTTTTCCAGTGATGGCGATTACAATGGTGGGTTATAATACTATTGTTTGCGCTTACTTTGATGACCGAAATGCCAATGCACAATCGACTTTCTTTGGCCGAGCCGGTGGAAATGTGACAATTGTTCTCAGTGCTAAGCCCTCGCTGCCGCGACTTCTCCTAACAAATATGACTTGTGGCAGGACAGCTTGCTACCCTAACCTTGTTGGTATTTGTAAGACTTCGGTACCTCTAGTTTGTATATTCTTAATTATGCAGCGGTATTTGTAAGACTTCACCTCTACCGGTAGGCCAGTTTAGAAATCATTCCCGCACCCCAGAAAGCCCTTGATCTCTTCCCTCAAGCTATACAAACTCTTACCCTCTTACCGACACGAACCTTACTTCAATTCATACACTTCACGACACGATAGAGAGAGAGCCTTTGATTGAGTACATCAAGCTACCCTACCTCTATGGTGGCCAAAGAAAAATACATGCCCACATCACATATAGTATAGCTCTCCTCACTCTCCCCTTGGGACTACCGGGAGGGGGACTTTTACTTACAATACACACCCTATGATCGAGACCCTACGCATACATACCCCTCCCCATTCTCCACACAACGCGAGGGAAAGCTAGGGTCTGACCTCTACTACCCCCTTACCGATAGCCTTCCTTACCGATACCCTTCGAGGGAGGGTTAGAATTCTAAGTAGACTCTTATTTACCTACCTTTACGACGGATCTCTTTCTTTCACGTAACGGATTCACTCGGAGAATGCACCTTACTTTATTGACGTGCGGGAGTTACATACTTCGTGTAAAGTCACAAGAAACGCAGCAGCGAGTTAGGGCTTTCTTCACTGGGCGGAGTTAGGGACTTTCATGACTGGGGAACAGAAACTGAGGTCACTATACACAATAGCTCAGGCGGGCACGATAAGGCTTTCGGAGGATCAAATATCTGAAAAAAACACGGCAAATACAACAACAAATAGACTTACTTAGGATAGGAAAGGTTCTGACTTTCTTTTCATTAATGAATTTCTTAATGGCGACTATGCCTACCTAATGACATAAATAATGTAATGAACAGCCGCTTCCAAAGGGAAGGGAGCGATCAATCCTTAGACCAATTTGGGAAAGCGAAGACCTCATAGGACAGGGAGAACTTTCTTCCTTGGTTGGAGTAGTTAAGACACCGACCACAATGCTTATACCAAGCAAGGATGTCACGGCGATACAAAAGAAACCAGAGCCAGGCAGGCTGGGGGAGCTTCCCCAGACAGGGGGAGGGGGATAGATGCGCACCCTAGCCCAGGTTCCAGAATGAAAGAGATGCTTTTGAAAACAGAAATACATGGGGAGTGGTACTCGGGAGAGTCGCTCGACTATTAAGGGTCTTTTCTTCAAGCGACCGAACCCCCTCTTGAACTCCCTGCCGGTGCATTATCCTTCCCTTGCCCCACGAGCTAGGCAACTCTCACTCTAGCAACACCACGAGCTAGGCCTCACTCTAGCAACAATATCCACTCTCTCGCGTATGGCGCATGGGGGACATCTCCTCTCTCGGATATGGATTGAACGGTGATGTTGATCGGCGTTAGCAAGGGCAAAGCACAATACCACCTACCTGATTGATAGCTTACCGATACCGAACAGGGTTACTACACTCTCACCTAATCCCCCTTTCAGTACCCCGCCCAGTACATTCACCCAGGAAGGAAGGTCCGGAGGTCTTGCGCTTCCGAGTGCAAGGACCCGACAGGGGGCTCGACTGATAAGGAGAGGAACAATACGCATTTCTCCATTATGCTTTCAGGACCCAATCCCATTACGACGGTCGGTATGCTTTCAGTTACCAATACCCAATCACCAATACCACATTACGCCTTCAGGACCCAATCCTCACCCATTATGCTTTCAGGAACCAATCCCCCCATTACGTTATGTATGCTTTCAGTTACCAATCCCCCCCATTACGCTTTCAGTCCGCCTACCAGTATGCATGCCCCTTTCAATCCGCATGAACCAGTAGGCATTATTCACCTTTCAATATGACCCTTGAGCTTAAAGGAAGGAACCTTATTAGTGAGGGAAGTTTGTAAGGAAGTTAGTTAGTGAGTTAGTTAGTGAGATGAGGTTCCACGACGAAGAGTAGGGTCCACGATGAGGTTGCTTGAGGTTAAACAATGATGTGTTGGTGGTTCAACGTTGATGTTGTTGTTGATGTTTGTTACACGGATTAGCTCTCTCACTTGCCGGAAAAGACGAAGAAGAATAGTGGAGGAAGGAAAACCCCAGCACTTGAGTGGAACGCTACGCGGAAATAGGAAGAATATGCGGGAACCGAGAAATAGAATATCTAAGAAATAATAGAACGATATTAGTCTTGTTCATTTCATTGCGATATTATTGATTTTCTCTTTTATTAGAGATTAGAGTGTTTTATAATAGTGCAAGGGCTGAACGGGTTCTGAGGACGGATAGAGTCACTGGTCATTTCAATAATGAAAGGTGGAATATGAAGGGTATGAAGGGCAAGACCTATCGAACCTATCGGGTGGTAAATTCAGTAACAAAAGGGGGAACCGCTCACTTTTTTTGGGGTAGGGGGTGAGGTACGAACCCACTCACCCGACCAAATAAGGGGGAGGGGCCCTCGCCTTATGAAAGACGAGCGATCAATCCCTCACCATATGAATAGTGAGTGACTCCGTCCCTCACCCATATGATGAGTGAGCGTTAAAACGATGGCGGCCTGGACAGTCGAGTGTGCTTACGCACCCTCACCATATGAATAGTGAGTGACTCCGTCCCTCACCCATATGATGAGTGAGCGTTAAAACCCTCACCATATGAATAGTGAGTGACTCCGTCCCTGGGATCGTGCGTATCAGCCAACCTGGATCGAGCGCATCGACAACAGCAGGCATTGACAACTGACTAGCAGCAGAGTATCGGCATACAGTAAATCAACACCTGGAAATAATCATAGGTAAACGATCTGGTTATAGTTGAGTAAAGAGTTCAATTATGTATGACTGGCGGCTGTATGACAAGGACCCTCTGACAATGTGGATGAGACACTGGCTAGGGCTAGTGGGTAATGTCATAAAGATGAATTGATACAACTACAATACTATGGGGGAAGTATAGTTCATGCCACTATAGCGAACCTGCGTGAAATGGGTTCTACACCTATTCCCTCTACTTGGCGGCTCTATATCCTCCTTACCATTAGATAGAGCAGCATCCATCTCGCTCAACCTCAAAGCAAATGATTCAATCCCGCCAACCATATAGAAATGAAATGAAATGACATTCTTCAGTAATAAAAACCTCTCCCGTTGGTCGAGCCTGCTTACGCATCCTCACTTTCTAAGTTCAGTTGGGAGGTTAAAATTGATAAAAAAAATCGTTTCCAAAGAGCCAAAATGTCAATCTGAGTGTTTTCTCACGTGTGGGTGCTCCCCTTCCTTCTCCATCGCGAGCCCGCCATAAATCTATCTAGCAGAATCCCACCCACCTGCCATATCTTTCTTCGACCAAGATGTTTTGTGTGATCCCCTTCCTCGCAGTGTTGGCGACGTGTGACCAGTAAGTTTCACGAGATGGATGCAATGGACGTGTGGTAGGACGGGGGGTGTGTAACGATGGGAGCAATGGGTGATATAGATTGTGTGACCGATATAGAAATTAGGACACGAAAGCAACTATAATTGATTTGAGCAAGTAAGCATCAAGCTCTGGGTGTAACATATATAAGAAAAAAGTATCAATCAAAGCATGACGGCGTCCCGTGTGGGCGTTCCCTAGTTTTCCGTCCCGTGCACATAATCGATTCGTCAAGCCTAATGTGCAAACTGTTATATCAAAACTATCCTCTAGCAAAACATCTAGCCATGCCATGGTCCTTATCTTGGTTCATCAAGCAGATGACTTAGTTGTAGTTTCCCTCTAGCCATTGTCTCACCAAACGTTATAGCAGCATCACGTTTTCGACCAGCTTCGTCGGGTTGTTATTTTGTCAAGCCCGCAAAGAGGAAGCAACGAACCGCTGAACCAAAAAGCAAATGATTTCATTTCGCCTCTCTCTAATCAATAGGGAAATTTCATGAAAGGGTATAATTCCTCTCCCTTTGGTCGAGCCCCCTATCGGGTCCTCAATAATCAATAACCGGGAGTGGGACCGCCTATCTTGAAATATGTGGGCTCTAAATCAACCACTATCCGGGCAAGCATCACCCACACCCACCTCCCTGACTGGCATGACCTAACTAGCATGAATGCCACTATGTGTCTGGCGCATTATCCTAAACAGGTGCATCATATATAACGAGCTGTAGTCAAATGCTCTTGGCGTGAAATCGCTCTGACTCAATAACATGATCATTCGTCCCCGTTCTGGGTTATGGGAAAGTTCTCCTCTTGGCCATTGAAGAAGGTCATTCCCAGGAGTCATAGTCCTTTCAAATTGCCAGTTGTCACTGCTGATAGTTTTTAGTCATAGTACCAAGTTATAGTCCCCTTCTCATAGTCCATAGTCAGTGCCAGTGGTCGTTTACTAGAGTTAGGTCATTGTCACAAGCTCAGGCTATAGCCAAGCATTGACAGTTGATCATACACAGCTGGTCATAGTACATCATTCCCAAATGGTCACTTACAGTGGTCGCCGAGTGGAAGGCCAAGTGGATGTCGAAGAAGTCCAAGTATAAGTCCAAGTGGATTGCTTGCTTTTATATACTGTTACCCCGTTGGGACTAGGTAAGCCGAGGTATTCTTCGAGATGGGTGCTCCCCCCTACCAAATAAGGCGGACAAAGCCCGCATGAAGCCTTCAGGTCAGTGCCGATAGCCGTCAATACTAGTTTCGATGCAGGTATAACACCCAGCTTGCCTTGTTCCGCCTCGTCCCGCTCTGTGCCAACTAGGCTTTCAGTCGTCAATCAATATCACATAACAACTTGAACACCCTGGTGTCTACTTGGGAAACATATTGATATCTCGTATGATAACAACTTGGGAAACATCATCTCTCCTCTCGTGTATGGTGGAAACTTGGAATGGGTGTGATGTAGAAGGGGTATGGTTGTTTAACGGAGTATTGCGTGATGGGATACTTTTCTCATGATCTGGCGGTAACATGGCTCAATGGATATGCTCGTATGGAAACACCTAGTCTTAATCTCTCCTGTCTGGTAGCAACTTGGAATGTTTTCTTTCGGGGAATGACTAAACCTCCCCTCCCTGAATGGCACTACCTCCTGACCTGATGAATCACTACCTGTCTGCCTGCCCTGAGAAATGTCAAACCTAGCTCCTTTTCCTGAATGGCTCTAGTCCCGCCCCCTCCATCCTCCTTTAAGTATGATCCACTATTGTCGAAGTTGTTGTATTTGTTGGACTTGGCAAAAGGCAAAGGTGAAAGGGTTCTGGCTAAAGGCTGCTTCCTGGTGACTGGCTAGAGGTTTATTGATTCGAGGTCAAAGGCAAAAGGTTCAAGGTTGAAGACTTCTGTTGAAAGTTGAAAGGTTCAAGGCTAAAGGTTCAAGGTAAGGTTGCAAGGTAAGGTTCAAGGTGTGATAGAGGCCCTGGGTGAAAGGTGAATCAGCTCTTGGTGGTTGATCGGTTGGCTCCTAATGTCTTACTTACTGTCAAAAGTATAATAAAGTGAAACCACTCGGTAAACTGAATCTCCCACTAGATTATAAACCGACTTTGGAACTCAATGAGCGCATAATGAGCACCAATCATTTTGTAGATAATAATCATATGGTCGCTTTCAGTCACGAAATCCACCGGCTCAGGCTCTGTATCTGATAATGACTCCCCTATTCATAGTAAGGCTGCCTCTACCTCCTTCGCTGCTTACTCTGTCCCTGGTAAAGGCTGATTCAACTTTGGAAATTGGTACTGCTTTCATTTGCCTATTTTATCACTTCCACCACCTACTTGATTAATAGATCATAGTATATTCCATAATGAAGGTATAGGTAAATCAAACACCTTACTAAGCTTAGTTAAGCTATCACATGTAGAACCTAATAGCTATCTCCATAATCATTGAACTAGACATATCTATACAAGCAATTCCATAACATATAAGAGTCATCAGTGATATCACCTTATCTCTATACTAGTGTTTATCCGTAATATGGAACCAATACTAGCTCTAATCTAGTTGGTGTAAGTAATCAAACCTATAAGCTTGACTAAGATGTATGGTAATGTAAGTAGATTAGCTGAATCCAACACGGTCTCATGTTGTTATGTGATCACATATTACTAGTAGTGCTTAAGCTTTCCGTAATAACTAAGCTCTACGATATCATAGCTAACATATGAGCTATTACTTCTCCTTATATTTCCATAACTAGTGGATCATAAGAGCTTGAATACAAGGATGTTACTTATCCTTATCTTACCCTAATTAAGCTTACATGATCTATACTAAGCAGGTAAGAGTGATACGTATTAGTAGACAATGGGTTTCAGATACGATTCATAAGAAGTCACCTTTCAACCCATACCCGACAGAGATGTCCCCCAGGTCTCCATGCCCGAGAGATGAGGAGAATGTAATGGGGAAGAACTGAAAGCGTAAGGTGAAGGTAAGATTCGTTCATAGGTCATAGGGCAGAGGCAAATTGAAAGTATGTTTCCCAAGTACCCGTAGTTTCCAAGGAGGCGTACCAAGTCGGTATGGATGAGTTGAAGGTCCAACCAAGGATGAGGGCAGAGGCTCAGTTTCAGGATGTTTTCCCGAGGAGTAGTTTCCCGAGGATGCATATCAAGGCAGTAAGTATGAGGCTGAGATTAGAGGACGTAGGGTATATATTATCTAAATAGGTTGGAACATAATGGGTATGCTTGAACCAACCTTCTACCCTGTCATGGGTTCAGATCTTTTCTTTGCATTTGTTTGTTGCGGCAGGTAATGCAGAAGTTGCAAGGTTGTGGCACCTCACTGACACTATTTCCTGATTGCATTATATATGTGAATATCCCACACACAATAAGCTCAACAACTTCTAGCGTGTACTAAATTCCCTCCTGCCTGGTGTCAAAATCCTATGGGATCGAAAGCGAACCTACGTTCTTAATTATTCCGGCTCCCCAGCTCCCCACCCAGCTCCCAAGCTCCAGCTCCAGCTCCCCATCCATCAAGCAAGCTCCCCAGCTCGCTAACAAGCAAGCTACCCATCAAGCACCAGCTCCCCATCAAGCAAGCTAACCAGCCAGCGATCTAAGTAATCCCAGCTAGGCAAGCAAGCAAACGATAGCAAGTTGGAGTTGTTTGGTCGTTTCCAGGCAAGCGAGTAAGCAGTTGGAGTTTGGCTCTCTCTGACCCCCTAAAAAGATGATTGTATTAAGCAATAATGGTGAATAAGGCTGTTTTCCATAACAGGTATCCTATCCAAGTGGCCCAGCTCGAGTAGCCAAGCCAAGCAGCTGGGGCTCCCATCCTAGTGTTGAGTATATTGCATCCCCTGAGCCGAGTAGAGTAGCCCCGCCCAGCCGATGAATGCATCCCGCCAGCTATAGGTAACCGTTCTAAAAAGGCATGGTTGAGTCATAATCAAATCCATTTTATGGTCCCAAGATTATGCCTCCGACCCCTTCCAAACATGGAGCGAGGTACGAGCCGCTCGACCATCGCCCCCCCACCAAATAAGTAAATTGAATTTGCTTTATAAAAACACACATTGAATTAGCTTTTTTGAATTCACGGACACGGACCAACCCGACTTTCTATTTCAGAAATGCTTCGCACCTCGACTTGAGGATTCAGGCGCTCAGGACAAAGGCTATGCAAATTAGGAAATGAATCAAGTTGACTCACGACAAATGCAAGTTAAAAACCGACCTTATGCCTCCAAACCCAGAGAAACGGGGAGGGGTTATAGTCTAGGTGAAAGGGTTAGAGTCGGGGGCTCTCTATGAACCAGGGGCTCTATAAAACTACCGGGCTATATGAAACAAGTCGTCAATATGAACCGGGGGAGTTGGGCTCTATAACTACTGGGGGAGTCAATATGGAACAACCAGTCGTGTCTATCTGAACCAGTGTCTCGGCTCTGCGGCAGCTTCCTGCTCCCAGGTATCGAGCGATAGCGGTACTAATCCATCATTGAGATCTACCATCATAGAGATAATGATATTGAGTAACCCCCCATTTGTGTAACCAAGCTCTTGAAACAGGGCTATTTCAACCAGGCTCTTAAAAAAGCCTCTTTCAACCAGGTCTATTTCAACCAGGCCCATATTTAGGGTTACTCTTTCAACCAGGGCTATTTCAACAGCTGCTGTTCTAATTGGCTAAGATTCGAAAGGCTTCTATTCTGTTTAGCCTCCAGGTACTTCTTTTCAATGCAGTAGAATTTGTCCACCTGGTACTTTTCCTTTTCTGTGTCCTCCGGGTACGGCTATCTGTTATTGTCCTCCTGATCCTTCTTCTTTTCAAAGCGAATGGGTGTAATTGGGAATGCGTTAATGCGGGCGAATAGGGAATGAAGTGTGCCATCAATCTCCTCATCCATAAGTGTCTGGGCCTACCCCACCAACTACTACTACTACTATGGCCCATAAGTCGAATAAATCACCCCTAATTGGTGACCACCTCACACACTCGGAATACGTGCCCTGGGCGGTATCCTAAAGATACAGGGTCTAGGTGTACGTACGTGTGTTTATGCGGGCGGTAGAATGCGGATTGAACGTGGGAATGCGAACTCGGATTGAACAACTAACTCTGGGTAACTTCCGGAATCACAAACCTATGGGTAACTTACTTACTTTTCATCCTTCTTTCTTGGGTCAGTTTCAATCCTTCCGTTGGAGCGCCCCACCACATTGAATATGGCAGGTGCGGATTGAATGGCGGGTATGGTATAAATATAGGGGGTGGGTAGTGTGGGAGAATGATGGGTACGAGAGCTGCAATCAAGTGAGAGATCTAAATTGTCTGTGAGAATGAAGGGTCCGTGAGATTGAACCTCGATGGGGCTGTGATATGTGGAGTTGATTGGGCCGTGAGCTGAGGAGTACGAAGCTGCTGGAAATGCTGGGGACGCTGGGAGGTAGTTGGGCTCCTTATCGGTACGAAATATGGTGAATTATGGGACGTGAGATGCGGATATGATGGGGACAAAAGTGTTATGCTCTTAACCTGCAAAATGATACCCAAATACAGAATATGCGAAGAAAAGATACCCAGAACACAGAATAGCAATGATTTTATTATTCAGAGAGTAATGTTCACTTGCCTCTTTGAGGGGGCAACCTCCAATAGAGCAGAGCTCGATTACAAAATAAGACACAATGCTCCTCGCAGGGAGTCTCTATCCTTTATATATGACTCATACATGCAATACCACGAGCCAATACCGTGGGTTTTATTAATACCATCTATCTAATACTACGGCCCATTTGCAACTAACTGTGGTTCCGTTATTAATTGCGGATTAACCACTTAAAATTATTAATATGGGCTTTATTGACTCTTGACTATGACGTGATCCCATTACATAAATAAGAGGGTTAGGGTGGGACCCTAACATGCCCTCCCCCTTAAGACTAGCCTTGTCCTCAAGGCTGAAGCTGCGGAAACTGCTGAAGAATAGTGGCTGGTTCCCAAGTTGCATCTTCCGGAGAGGTGTCTTTCCATTTGACGAGGACTTCCTTAATCATGCGGCCGCGCAGTTGCTTGTCTCGTGTGTCTAGGACATGTTCGGGTTGAAGCTAGATGGACCCTTCTTCGTCCAATTCAGGTAGACTGGTCTGAATTCTGCAATTGTTCCCAATCACTTTCTTGAGGCATGAGACATGGAAAACTGGATGGATTTTTGCAGTAGGTGGCAAGGCCAACTTGTAGGCCACTTCTCCAATGCGCTGAAGTACTTGATATGGTCCGTAGAGTTTGGGAGAGAGTTTCTGACACCCCTTGTCTTTGAGAGATGTTTGCTTATATGGTTGGAGCCGTAAAAAGACCTGATCCCCTTCTTGAAATTGGCGCTCTGAGCGATGCTGGTCTACCTATTGCTTCATGCGGTTTTGAGCTTGATGAAGATTCTCTCGAAGATGGGCAAGCATGGTTGCGCGGTGTTGTAGGAGTTGATCTACTGCTTGTACTTTTGAGCATCCCTTGAGATACAAAGTAGGTGAAGGTGGGAGTTGACCATATACTGCTTCATAGGGTCATTTTGGTGGTGGCATGATAGTTGGTGTTATACCACCATTCAGCCAGAGGTAGCCATTGTACCCAAAGGTGTTGCTTTTTTGAAGTGAAACACCTAAGGTAGGTTTCTAGACATTTGTTGACGGCTTCGGTTTGACCATCTGTTTGCGGATGATAGGAAGTACTGAGTTTTAGTTGAGTGCCTTGTATTCTGAAGAGTTCCTGCCAAAAATTACTGGTGAAGATCGGGTCGTGGTCGGACACAATAGAAGTGGGCATGCCATGCAATTTGAAGATCTGATCCATGAAAGATTGAGCAACCAAAGTTGGTGTAAACGGGTGGGGTAGGGCGCAGAAATGAGCATACTTCGACAATTGGTCCACAACCACCATGATGACTGACTTGTTCCCTGACTTTGGAAGACCTGTAATGAAATACATAGAAACCTCCATCCAAATTGATGTCGGAATGGGTAATGGTTGTAATGTGCCTGGTGTTTTGACGGTTTCCCCTTTGTGGCGTTGACAGACATCGCATTCTACTACGAAAGTAAGGGTGTCCTTTTTCATGCCTGTCCAAAAAAATGATCTTCGGGTGCGAGCATACGTCTTCTGAAAGCTCGAATGTCCTGCAATGGGAGATGAGTGCAATTATGCCAAAATGCGACTTTTGAGGGTGGATGTTGGTGATATTACGACTCTGTCCTTGTAGCGAAGAATATCATCCTGCCACGAGTAGCCCTTGGTGGAATTTGGATCTACCTGCAATTGAGAAATGAGTTGGGAGAGCCCGGGGTGTGAAAACCATTCCCTGCGAGTCTCTTCAATCCATTCTGGAATGGGGAGGGAAATTCCTAGCAGAGTACTTTCCTTCTCAAATTGGTGAAATAATGCATCTGCTACACTATTGTCTTTCCCTTTCTTGTAAATGATCTCATAATCATATCCCAGCATTTTGGCTAGCCATTTATTTTGTTGTGGGGAGGATAGGCGTTGCTCCAAAAAATATTTAAGACTGTGATGATCTGTGCGGATTTGGAAACGTCGCCCCAATAAGTAAGGTCGCCAGGTCTCGACTGCATGTAAGATGGCCATCATTTCCTTCTCGTAGGTAGATTGGCCCAGATTCCTCCCACTGAGTTGTTGGCTTGTGAAGGCCAACGGTCGCCCCTCCTGCATTAAGACCGCCCCAATACCTGTACCTGAAGCATCACATTCAATGACAAAAGATTTGGTGAAGTCAGGTAGTGCTAAGACTGGAGTGGAACACATGGCATTTTTTAGAGCTGTAAAGGCCTGTTGTGCTTCCTCATTCCAGAAGAATGAATTTTTCTTTAGGAGTTGGGTGAGGGCTTCGCTATGCGACCATAGTTGCTGACAAATTTACGATAATAGCCCGTGAGACCCAAAAATCCTCTCAAGCTCTTCAAGGTCTTAGGTTGAGGCCATTCCTGCATTGCCTGGATCTTTTTGGGGTCCACCTTGACACCTTCACGCCCCACAATGTGGCCCAAATACTCGACTTCTGCCATGTCAAACGAACACTTGGACATCTTGACAAATAATTTATGCTTGGAGAGCAGTTGCAAGAGTAGATCTACATGCTGAAGATGTGCGGCCCAAGTGCAACTATAGATGAGGATGTCATCGAAGAAGACAAGGACAAATTTCCTGAGATATGGTTTGAGAATGTGGTTCATAAGGCTTTGAAAAGTAGAGGGGGCATTACAAAGACCAAATGGCATGACCAGGAATTCATAATGGCCTTCATGAGTTATGAAAGCAGTCTTGGGGATGTCGACTTCCTTCATGCGAATTTGGTGGTAGCCTGAGCGAAGATCCAACTTAGTGAAGAATTGAGCCCCATTGAGTTCATCCAGCAAATCATCAACCACCGGGATGGGAAATTTATCTTTGACTGTCAACTTATTGAGGGCCTGAAGTCGGGACACATCTGCCACTCCCCATCTTTCTTGAGCACCATGATCACTGGGGATGAATAAGGAGTAATGCTGGGACGAATGACACCTGCTTCCAAGAGTTCCTTGATGATTTTTTCTATTTCATTCTTTTGGGTGAACAGATATCTGTATGGGCGCACATTTGGGGGTTGGGCCCCTGGAACCAAGGTGATGCTATGATCATGTTCCCCTCGTGAGGGTGGAAGCTCATGAGGCTTGTCAAAGACCGACAGATGGTTATTTAAAATCTATTGCATCTCAGGATGAATTGGCAGAGGCTTGGTTTCGACTGCCTGGATGGCATTAAATTGAGCTACAACTCCATGATTGCCCTTTTTTAACAGTTTTTCCATCCTATGCGAGCTGATGATAGAGGGGGCTCCCGCTTGGAGTCCACGGAGGGTATGTGTGTAGTTGTTCTGCTTAAAACTCATATATAACTCCTAGAAATCCATTGTGATTGGCCCAAGAGTGCGGAGCCATTCAGCGCCGAGGACAATGTCGCAACCCCCCATGTGTATGGCAAACATGTGGGTTTTCAACTGATATTCCCCCATTTGAAGTTTGAGATTTTCACAGCGGCCTTCACATTTCATTGTGCTTTCATCTGCAATTTGAACTTGGAAGTTAGAAACTGCTCGTACAAAACAATGCACTGCTTCTGCGACTTTTTGATGGATGAAATTATGTGTACTTCCACTATCAATCAAGACTACTACTAGGCGATGTTTAATAAAAACTCTGATTTTGAGAGTTTGAGGGGAAGAAATCCCTGCCAAAGCATGCAACGAAATAACTGGTTCATCAGAGACATTGTCCTTTTGGTTGTCTTCTTCTAGCGGCTCATGTTCCTCCAGTGGTGGATCTTCCTCTGTTGAGCTGTAGTCAGTGGCATCAATTTGAAAAAATTTGGGCTCCTTGCATTTATGACCTGGGGAGTATTTTTCATCACAGTAGTAACATAGGCCTTGCTTTCTTCTTTCGGCCATTTCCGCAGGTGACACCTTTTGGACCTTAAGTGTTTGAGTCGTGTTGTGAGCCTGTGGGGGGAAACCTTTAGCGGAGAAATTTGGGCGACTGTATTGGGCTGCTAATGCACATTCCACGTTACAAGCTACCTTGCAAGCCTCCGTCCATGTGGGAGGGTGGTGCAGTAGGACTTGGGCTTTGATAGATTCTTTAAGACCGCTGATAAAACATTCCGTGTAGAACACATCTGAGAGACCCCAAGTGCGGAAGGCTAAGGCTTCAAAAGCTATAATATATTCATCCACTGTACCAGTCTGTCGGAGCTTAGTAAGACGACCCAAAAAAGATGATTCCTGGTCAAAGCGGTCTTGAAGAGCTTTGGTGAATTTGGTCCAAGTCCTAAAAGGTCCAGTGCAACGTTGATGCCATTCCCAACATTGCCACCTTTCATTGTCCAAGTACATGCTCCCCAACATAAGCTGAGTCTCATCATCGAAGATGTGATTCAGTTTGAAATACTGCTCCATTTGTGCTATCCATGCCGACGGGTGAGAACCGTCAAATTTATGCATATCCAACTTGGGAGGTCGCTGACTGGGTGGTGAGTGGGTGTGCCAGACGTGAGGAGAGTGGCTAGACTCACCCTCATTGTGTTCATTGCCATTATACGCCTCCTCGTGGGCTTGCCCCTTGCCCTTCGGGACTATTTTCTCGACCATGCTACATAGTCCGGTAAGATGAATGTGGAGGTTGTGCACTGATTCTTCAAGTTTGTCCATCCTTTCATTGGCCATCGCTTGAGCTCTAGTTTCTACCATACACCAACCGGATTTTTTTAAAATTTGGACCACCTAAATTTTTTTTTCACTAAGAAGTGAATGGTACCACCGTGCTCAGCTCGTCATCCTGATTCTGATGGGCTAGATCACCAATAAGCGCCCTGAAAGATCTCAGACACTTTTTTTTTGCAGTGGCCAAATCCTCAAAATGTCAATGCGGCCAAAAGTCCTGCGAAAATTATACCCGGGTATAGGAACCCTTCACAACGACTCCGATCTGGGGATCTGAGAGATCTGAATGGCGGATCTGATAGCTCTGGGCGGCGGAACAGACTGCTTTTGCGGATCTGATGGATCTAATAGATCGAAATGGCTGATCTGCGAACTCGAGACTGCGGGACTGATGTCTGCTGCTGCTGCACCCTTTTGCACAAGCGGATCTGGAAGAGATGATGTGTGATCCCCCGATAGAAAAGGGAACTATGGTCTTGAGGAGTGTCAGGTGCTACAGATCGAAATATACATAAGGGTCTGGCAGTAGTACTCAGCCCAATGTTTCAGGGCTCTAACTAAGGAGGATCGACCGTACCCTTAGCCGTACAACCCGACTACCCTATCGTACGGGCGAGTAATCTCTTCGAGTGCTGTTCTCGGTGTACTGTAGCCGCAAGACGGCCGACAGTTTATCTATGGCGAGGTTTCAAGGAAGCCTAGGGGGCTTCCGATATACCCAGAGGGTACGTGGAAGACAGTTCGTGCGCGGTTCTGTCTAATGCGCTACTACTCGAAGGGGTACCCACAGGGGTTACAAGGGAGTCCAAAAAACTTGACCACCTCTTGTATTTCCTGCGTGCATGCCTCCCCAAATCCTCAGGTTTATGCGCTCAACGACAGATCCCGTGGTTTAAAGACGCCGGAACACGCCTCTAGCCAATTTTTTTTTTGCTAAGAAATGGAGATCCCACCGGCCCTAGAAAGTGCTCTGATACCACTTGTTATGCTCTTAACCTACAAAATGATACCCAAATACAGAATATGCGAAGAAAAGATACCCAGAACACAGAATAGCAATGATTTTATTATTCAGAGAGTAATGTTCACTTGCCTCTTCGAGGGGGCAACCTCCAATAGAGCAGAGCTCGATTACAAAATAAGACACGATGCTCCTCGCAGGGAGTCTGTATCCTTTATATATGACTCATACATGCAATACCACAGGTCAATACCGCGGGTTTTATTAATACCATCTATCTAATACTACGACCCATTTGCAACTAACTGTGGTTCCGTCATTAATTGCGGATTAAACACTTACAATTATTAATATGGGCTTTATTGACTCTTGACTATGACGTGATCCCATTACATAAATAAGGGTGTTAGGGTGGGACCCTAACAGAAAGCGTATGTTAGTTAAGTTATTAGTTAGTGAAGGTCTTGGTATTACTTGGTTAGTGCAGGTCTTGGTATTACTTGCCACCATCGGCCGGGCACTGACTCTTCGTTCGGTCGAGCTACACTTACTTTTGGTTAATGAGCCATCAGGTGGGGACCAGAGTGACATTCACATTTTCTTATTTGCCTCACAAACTCTATTCCAGGTAAGAACTATTCGGGGTAGACGGATGGGTTATTCGGAGAAGATACGGGGAGGAAGGTAAGTAAGTAAGGAAGGAAGGGTCCTAAATAGCAGATTCTCGGGAAGCTGGTGAGGTGGTTGACTCCGGTGAGAGATCCGGTGAGAGAAAGGTGAAGCAAGATCCTGGGGAGCCAAACCCTACAGATGGGGACTTAAAATCTATATTTCTATATTCTTTTCTATTTATAAGCCAGACGATAAGGAAGGTGATGAGTCCAAGGTCGAGTGGAAACTTCGATATAAAATATTCCAAGGGCAAATGACAAGATTTCTTATATGTGCCTAAGTTCGCTCTTATTAACTTGAGTTGTTGGCGAGGTAGTTGTTGGCGAGGTAGTTGTTGGCGAGGTAAAAGATCTGGTTGCACCTACCTATGGAGATAATCATACATATAAGGAGGACCAACTGCACCACCTATGTTTGTGTAGGTTGTAGGTCATAAGATCAGGACCTCATTGCGCATTTACCTTCGTTCTGGTGTACCTACGCGTGTCTACCTCCGTTCTGATGTACCTATCCGTATCTTTGTAAGTAAGTAAGTGTGGGGTATCATTTCCGTTCACTCACCCGGCCTAGGGGAGGGCGAAACAACAAAGGCGTGGAACTCATAGGGGGGAGGGGAAGTCACTTTGTAGGGGAGAAACACTTAGAGAGGTAGGGAAGAGATTCGCCCTAGATTCCCCTAATGGATAAGTGGTTTACGGGAAGAAAGATAAGGACCTTTCCCGACCCATGACAACTTTTATTACTAGCCTCGCAACCTCCGTCCAAGGCGAACACTCTCTTTACCGTAAGTGGTAAGTGTCAAGGGTTGTAAATGGGGAATTAGCCCAACGCCCACATAGGATTCACTCTTTAAAGCGCATAACCTCTGACTATTGGTTGGGGGAGGGAGGGCCAAATCTCCTACCTAATCAGGGATAGCATCATTTATAAATAAAACACGTTCTTCTCTATAGAGATATGTCCGCTTGGTCAATTATGAAAACAGCACTTGATGACGACATCACATGCTTGTAAGTAATGATTCGCCATGCTACTAACTCGAAGTACGTATTGTGCTAATTCCCACAGCTAATTCCCACATATATCAGGACGAGGCATAATTACATATATAATAGCAGCGTTATCGAAGGATTGATCTTACCAAAAAGGCCAACTTTTCATTTCACACAGTTAGATAAACTGAGATCATATCTGTTAGATAAGGAAGGGAATCAGGACTTGACCGAGTTGAGAAGTACCTTACTGGGTGAGCTGGGTGAGCAGGACCTACCTTACCGCCCGCCTGAAAGGACCTTTTAAGAAGGGAAGGTTCTTCTTTCTTCCCCTCAAAGAGCTAGCTAGAAGGTAAGGAAGGATTGCTTGCTCAACAATAGGCCCGAAGGGTGCGATAGCACGCTCGACTAAAAAGCCGCCATCGACTCGGCCGAGGTTACGAGGTCGAGGAGGGCAAGGCCAGGTTCTTCAATGTAAATATGAAAGATATCTTCTCTAAGAGCCTTTTTCTCTCAACCTCCCTTTCCTTCTGACTTGCCTTCCTTCCAAAGAGACCCTAAGTTACTGGTCTTTTTTCTTATTATTATTCGGGTTTCGTTCTTCCTCTTTCTAGGGTCGCCTTCTTTCTTCTCAACGGAACAATAACTATGGCTTTCCACTTTTCAATGTCGATTCATAAGGCTGGCTTTCCTCCAACTCTAGAGACTGGCCTTCCTTTTTATGGCTACTGGCCTTTTTCTGACTGGCCTAGCTGGATGTACAAACGCAGGGTGAGGTAGCGAACTCTCGACCACCGGGAGAGGGCTCGAAGAACGAGCGGATCGGGGAATTACTTGACCGTACCGGGCGGGTGCTGGGGAATTATTTGACCGTTATCCCGCCTCCAACTACGATATATAGTGACAGAATTTTGCTTACTGACCTGCGATAGCGAACTAAAACACCCACCAAGATACAACACCCACCTTACAACACAACTACGACTAGCACTAACCAGACCAGCTAGGCTAGGTTATCATATCAAATCACTTACTTACGTACATATACTGTGTTACCTCTTTATTTTATCGTGGGCTTGCTAGATTGATTCGATTGATCGATAGAACCCATGTTACCAACTTATGGAGGAGGATGCTAACTTATGGAGGATGCTAACTTATGGAGGATGTTACCAACATGAAAGCTTAACGTACCGAAAACAGGAACTACCTTGAATGGACTGGACTAACGAAATGCTGATCGATACCTTGTGATCTTACTTACGCTTACCAGGCCTAGGGAGGTTATAAACGATAGGCCACAGCCCCACCTACCTGAGAGATGAGGAGATCTTGTCAGCGAACCGAAAGAAAGCAGCGAACCCACAGCCTTTCCCGACCCCCCTGCCAAAAAGAGAGAGCCCTGGGGAAACACCAAGTAAAGCAGTCCAGGCCAACCAATACCACCTACAGGGACGGAGTCACTCACTATTCCGATGGTGAGGGATTACTTCAACCTGCCAACTAACTAACCAGGGACGGAGTCACTCACTATTTCTATGGTGAGGGATCCCACCTGCCCACCAACTACGGAGCCACCCACCTCACTCCAACAGTCCAGCTAGGTGCTGATATCACATAACTTACTTACGTTTATATAACGTGTCACCTCTTTCTTTTTATTTCGGGCTTATTTATTCGATTGGATTTATTCTATTGATGATGCTCCCCATGTTCCCCCATCACACCTGCAGTTAACCTGATGCCCACCAGGATAACCTACCCGCCTGGGAAATAGCCGAGAAAAGAAAGCAAGCTGCACGGAACCAACACAACTTGTTCCTACCTGGGCTGGAATGGCTCTGAGAGAGAAAGAAGAAGCACTAGCTCTGGCTGGGGACCGACCTGCCAACACTTACTGCACGGGGGACCTCGTAACCCCCTTCCAACCAGAGAGGCACCAACCCCCACCAGTACAGGACCACCTATCCAATCAGGACAAGACAATCAGGACAGTACCACCAGTCCACCTACAGGGCCTACCACCTGCCATCTGGGTTCCCACCTACCCACCCATGACGGAACAAGACAGAACAACTAGGTGGTGACGTAGTTGCTTATATACGTTATTTTACCGTGTTTCCTAGTTAGTTGATGAGTGTTGTTGCTTGATTGATTGGCTTGATGAACTTGATTGATCTATACCCCACATGTTCCCTACAGAGCTATTGGATTTACTTGCTTGATTGATCCATAGACCCCATCGTTCCCTACAGACCCACTGGACGGAGCATAGCTCCTATAATGGACACAACTGTAAGTCTATAGTGCTAGTAGTAGGCTTTAACTCTATGAAACTTACTAAGGCTAAAGGCTAGTGTCCGTAAGGCTGGTTTCCATTTGTTTCCTCCAATGGATCCTAAAGTAAAAGCTCCTTAACAATGGTATGAAATATCACAACATTTCATTCATTTGAGAGTCAGGAGTTGGAGTTTGGAGTAGTCGTTGTTGGAGTTTGGCCTTCTCTGTAGATGTTGACTCTTATTGGGACGTGAGATGAAATCAAGTAAGAAAGCAAATTTGTCTTCTCTTGATGGCTCCTATTGGGAGTGAGCTGTTACATCCGGGAGAAGAAGCGTTCGAGAGCTGGGAGAGAACCCGGGTGAGGTGCGAGAATGAAGGAAGGAGCCAACCAATTCACCTGAGATAAGAGATACCAGAACACCAAGATATGATACCACATCGCATTATATATGTAGATTTACAATTTGAGAGGAGCTTAGTAAATAAATATAGGAAATTAGAGGAGCTTAGGAAATCGATGTTGAGTAGTTAGTTGGCGGAGCTGGAGTCTTCCCCTAAGAGCCAACCAATCAATGAAGAGTTTTAAGAGGAGGATTACCCGAAGAGCACCGATTTATTTTAGGTTTAGTGGGGACCCTCTTTGCTTCTTGATAGACTGATTGATAGCAGACAAAAGGGCGGCTGGCTTGCGAGGAGGCGGTTATATAACCCAAGCGAGGAAAGACCAATTTGTGACGCTACAACCTGTGATAGACCCCGAGATTATGATTCACAAGACAAGTGCTACGAACCGGATACCCGCAATGGGATCTTATCAATTTAGTAGACCTCGATCTCGATTGAAAACTAGAGACGATGAACTTTATGGCGGGATTCCTGCTTGCTGGGAGAAGAAAAGAAATGCGATTGCTTGCTTTGGTTATGGGACTACTTAGTTAGCCACTTATAATTAAGTTTCAGAGCCAGATAGCAGCCTTGCAAGAGCAGATCATGGAGCTGAAAAAAGCCAAAGTAGGTAGAGAACAGGCGTAATGTACCACCTACATGACTGAGGTTAAGCTTTCCACATAATTCCCTCTAAGTAGCCAGTAATGTATATTTCCTCACCATATGAATAGTGAGTCCCTACCGGGCCTGACCCTGGCCTTCCTTGAAGTGGTAATTTCACTAGTGAAAGGGGGAAGCAAGGTACGAGCCTAAAGATCGGACGCTAGGAGATCGAGGGTAAACTTGTTCAAGGTAGGGCTGGTCTCCTTCCTATCAAAATTATCATGCGATAACCCAAGCTGGCTTGCCCTGCAATCTCCCCACGCGCATAACTAGGGGTATGGAACCTGCCTTGCCATCGGACCAAACACCTTAGAACCCAAACCACGAACCTGAGGACCTCACTTCTGAGGACCGGAGGGGCTCGACCATAAGCCCCCCCACCCGATAAGTAAATTGAAACTTCACACTCGAAGAAAGAGCCAAATCGACAACCCCTATAATCATATGTGAAATCCGGCTACCTTAGTTAGTTGGCATAATTACGTATATAAAGAATTATAATTACATATATAAAGAATGACCAGCGACCACTTACTTCTTTCTTTGGTCGAGCGTCTATTAATTGTCCACAACCATTATATATATTCGGGAGCCTACGTTCCAGCCGTTGTAGGAGTAGCCAATGTCCCCAGCGATGAATCAGGTTGTCCCCAGCCATTCTGTGGGAACAACTGTCCGCATCCATTCATAGGGGTAGCATGCCCTATAATTAAGCTTACAAGTGTGTCATGGAGGTTAATAAAGTAACTAACGCTTGTCTTTCCTGCCTGGCCTGAAGTAAGAGCTTTTCTCCGTCGGGTTGGCAGCTATAGATCACTTACCAGGTGAAAAATAGCTTAGAAGGTAAGGGCCTGAGCTACGCACCCCAAGGAAAGGGAGAACCTGACCAAGCAGAGCTACGAAACCTTCTTGACCACTTTCTTAATGGGGTGGGGGGCCTGCCTAGTGAGTGAAGGTTGGAAAGCAATAGGTTTATATTATATAAACCCAGGCATTCTATCCCATCCAGGACAAGGGCATCTCTAATCCCTTCAAAACAAGGTATATTCCCACCAAACTCACCACCACCAATAGCAAAGGAACCTACTAAGGCATCAGAAGCAAGGGCAGGTACAATCAATACCAATTCTTTATTTGGGTAATTAAGCCCCTTTAAATGGTTCTTCAGTTGGTTATGCAGATGCACCAGTCAATGATGAACTTTCACCAGCTGTCCCAACAGCATCAGCAGCAGTAGATACAGTAGTATATTCGGTAGCATATCGAGTGCCCATTTGAAATCCGCCAGTACCAGATCCTCCAGGTATGGATTCAGCTGACCCAGTAGTAGTTTATCTTGAATCATCACCATCCACGAGAGCAACAGGTATAGAGGTAAGGGCTTCTTCGGTTGCACCAACCATAGAGTTTACCATAGTAGATACGGTTACAGAACCTTAACCGTTCATTGTAGACTACCCGTCGTAGCAATTAAAGTAGATCCCAAACCTCTAGATACATAGTCGATCTTATTTTAGGCGCAGAGGAGCGAGCAGCAAAGCAAACAGGAGTAGAGACAGTTGAACCCGTTCTAGATCCCGGAGATCTATACCCGTGAGTATATTAAGTTTTAGAACCAATTGATCTTGATCCAGTTTCTCCATACCCATATGGAGTTGACCCTGTTTATTGAGTTTACCGAGTCAAAGAAGCACCTTGTCCTGCAGGAGGAGAGACAGAGCTACCTTTCACTTAGAGAGCTAGCTGGTAAGGAAGGAGGGAAAGGGTGGGTTGGATAAGGCATTGGGTCGGTTGGAGAAGGAAGGTCAGTAAGGAAATATCTAAGGACAGTAAGGTAAATAATTAGACTAGAAGGTAAGGTCTCTGACCTACGATTGAAAAAGGATTTTTAGACATCTAAAGACTTTAATCTGTCTTGTGCTTTTACTCGCTAACTCATTAACGACTCGTCTATTTTCTCTATATATACGAGTCAATACTTTGGTCAGCTGATTCAATGGGTGCATTCACTGGTTCTTAAGCTACAGGATCCCCCTTTGAAACTGGGCGAAGGGAAGCCAATTGCAGATCGAGACCCATCAGCGGAAGCACAGGCAATTGACCCCGTTTACCTCGCAGCAATCGACAAGGGGCAGTCAGTAGGTGAATGTTGTTGACGGAGGACCTTGTGTAAGCGTGAATCTATTGCCCTTAGTAAACGGGTTATGATTCAACCGCTGCTACCTATGCCTTTGTTTCCACCTCTATCTAGTCTTTCAATGCCAAGGAAATAAGTCCTTTCCGAAACCTTTTTTCGGAATTACGGCCAGCCATAGAACATTGATTCATGAAGACAACAAACCAGCATTGTCAGGAGATTCATCGATTCCAGTCAACATTGATAGAATAGAAGCCCAACCAACATTATAGGATGGATACCTACTTGCCTGAACTGTGAGTGCCTCCCTTATTGACAACCCTACCTTTTTGATTTCATGGATGGATGCCATAACCCCGACATGCCATAATGCAGCAATTTGGCCTAATAGCATCGCAACTTCTTGAACCTGATAGACCAATATCTGATTAGCCCAATGCTAACCATGAAAAGAAACAAATTTTGAGTGGGCAAGAAAGCTTCCAAATAAAGGTCCGGAGGGCTTGCGCTTCTGAGGGCAAGGACTTTTTCGACACTAAAAGTTGAAACCTTAAGTCAAACACGATTTCATAGGCAGGGAGAATCAAATTCCAGAAGGCTAATAGTCAAGAGAAGTACTCTGCCCCTCTCTCCAGCCAGTACTATCACTACGAAGGCCCTGAACATCTCGTAGTTCGGTAAAGCATCTCCTCTTCCATTTAGAAACCTGAGGCAAGGTTTTGACTAGTGGTTTTACTCTCACCTACCAAGAAGCTGTTGTAAAGTAGGCATATATATATCGTAATGTAAGTGAGTTACTTCAACTTACGTGTTTCAATTGTTCTCCTGTGATTCCCAGTCTCCTATCTATGAGGATCCTAAGTTCATTGCTTGAACGATCACTTGGAGGCTAGTCCCCCTTGTATCTATATATCTAAGCTAAATTAGAAGTGTCATTCTATCAAAATAGCGATATATGCCCAAAAAGTAGCAGACAAGTCCTTTTTCAAAATTAAAGGGTGGAAATAGATCTTTCTTGGCTTTCCACAATTCCTGCTGCGATAGGCCCTATCCTCGTAGTGGGGGGGAGGCGGGCACTAAGTAAGTAGTGGGACAGAGGGGCTAGGTCAGGCACATTAAGTAGTTAAGTAGCAGGACACCCTCTAGTCTAACTAGCCCATCCCACCACCAACAAGCAAGCAAGCAAAGGAATGAATCGGGATCCAATTGAAAGCTTATAGAAAGGCCTTCCCAAACTCCCCCTCTCCCTCGCCTCGCCTTCCCCCTCTCTAGCTGCCTACTCACTTAAGCTGTGTAGCTTATTTCTGAGCTGAGTAGTGATTCTTCGGTAACCTAGCGATCGAAAGCTATCTTCGGTACCCATTGATTGGAAGGAAATATTTGGGCCTTACTTCATGAACTGAAGGCGTTGGCATGAAATGTTTGGGGCTTGCCAACGTACCCTACCATATATAAATCCTTCCCTCTATACACCCATTCATAAGGCACTGATGGTTCATAAGGCACTTATCAAACATTGTAATGAATCTATTAGGGGACGTGAAGCTTAAATCGATCGGGCAGGGAAGCTTCGATCCCACACTTCCTGGTCTAAGCTTACCGTTGGAGAGATAAGGTCCCGAGTCGTGATAGGCTTTAGATCCCAAGTAGTTATAGGCGTATGTTTCATTAGCTTATTCTATTCAGTTTGTAGTGTATTGGGGGTTATTAAATTTTGACCATAATGCTAGGAGTAAATGGGACAGCCTCCCCAGTACGGTAAAAACATAAATAGCAAAAAGAAGTGCGCATATTATTCCTTGCCCCTGGAGGGACAAGCGGCTTCGCACCTTAAAATCCATCTTGTTGTGCTCTCAAAAGAACTCCTTCCGGTTTAATAGAACTAATCAAACGATTTGAATTGATTGAAGCAACACCAGCAAGAAGGGCAGAGGTCCCTATGTCTTGAGCACCATTAACATCACCAGTAAGAGAGTCAGTAACAGATAGAGATCCACCACCTAGTAGGTAGGATAATTAATTGATCCAGGAGCAGCAATATAAGCATAGGTCTCACTCAGGCGCATGCTAAGGAGATCGGTAGGGATAATTCTAGGTGAGTTAGGGTCATCTACCATGGGATATGCCACCTTTATTAGTTAGGTTAATCTGCCATGGATGCTCTTATATTGATTGGATTTAAGTATCTAAGGGGATAAGTAGACTCAAGATTGTTTCTATTCTCCTAAGATATAGGCTTCCCAGATCAAAGTACTGGTTCCCGGGGGTTGTGGGTTTCTCTATTGAAGGCATTGAACCTTGCCAATAGAGCCAAAAAGAATAGACAGAATAGGATGTCTTATATATGTATTAACAACTGAATCGGAATTGGGAGGATGAAATAAGAAAGAAAAAATATATATATATATATATATATATATATATTGTTTATACGTATTATTAACAAATGAACTTTAGAAAGAGTTTCTTTTGAGGCGGCTATAGCAGGAGGCTTGGATGCGTGAGAGGGTTAACCACTCTTACCTGGATGCTCAGATGTCGGTAGTAGTGCATCAATACCATATCTTTATGGGTGTGTGAAATCTCCCGCTTCTTAATTAGTGGGCGGATCATTTGGTTACTCAACTGCAACAGGATAGGGGTTGGATGGTGTAGTTTCACTGGCCTCAACTGCTTCTTCATTAGCTGGTAATCGTGCTGGGTTCAGAATGAAGGGCTCGCCTACCTTTACTGCTATCTCTTCCATTGACGGAGAATAAGACATGCTTTCACATGGCCCTATGCATAGAGGTGGGATGTATTATACGGCTAGTTGGTCGACATCTTCAAACTTCTCTTCGCCAGATGGATAAGCGGGTGGGGAAGGATGCCCATTTCTTTAAATAGAGGCAGGTGATCAGGTCATAGGGATGGTCGATTCCGATGCTGGGTCACCACAACTTAGATCGCTATCTCGCGCCAGTAGCAAAAAGAGAAAGGAGGAATGTTATTTCATGTACTACATCTAACATGTCGGATTAGCCAAGTGGTCATATTCACTGAGGCTAATATGTTAAGAAGAGACAAGAGTCAGAGGTTTAATAAGACTTACTAAGACAACCAATAAGAATAAGGCTGGGAGGATAGTGACTCTACTACCCCCAAAGGCTAGATCGAGTTAGTTGGCGTAATTACGTATATAATATATATTTGCCATATCGATTGTGACACCAAGTTGGCGCCATACACGAAAGAGAAGACCCCCTACGCGAGATAGGAGAAGGCGATGGCGGCCTTTTAGTTCTTCAAGTTGATGGCGGTGGTCGAATCATGCTTATGCATGATGGCGGCTTTTGGGGTGTTTATTTGAGGGGCCCCAAAAGAGAGTTGTTGATGGCGGCCCTCTCCCGGGGGTCGAGAGTTCGGCAGGATCACCCTCACCCATCGGATGGATGAGCGATAAATCCCTCACCTTTTGAGGGAAGGTGAGCTTCCAAATCGATGGCGGCCTTGACAGTTGAGTGTGCTAACGCACCCTGTTTATTAAGAATGTTGCTTGCGACGATGTGTCACATGATCAAACTGCTTCATATGCACTTACCCTTGGGATGCTTACATCATTTTACCAAGTGGTAGGTTCTGATTGGTCGATAAGATGTCCACATGTCTCTGCTGACGTAAGTACCTTTAAGATGGTGTGCCACCAGTTAACCTGATATGATGCCATGTGTCATCTCCATATTCGTTTGGGCACATACTGCAAGTCTTTCTTAGCCTTCGTCCCAACTCTATCAAATATGCCCGGTCATGGATGAACCCTAAATGTGGTATAATTCATCTTTTAGTAGTGTTGGTCCCATTTCGAAGACCTTGCAAATACCTTAACAAATATGTATAAAACCAGAAGTTGAACCTGACAATGAAGCAAATTTAGTTCAATTCCCAATTCCCTGCCGGGGACATTAATGCCATGCTTCGGGTTGACTTATTGATTCAGGGTTGAAATGGCCTCTATAGGCTATTGAGGGGCTTAATGGCTTATCTCTCTTCCCCGTGCTTTTCTCTCTAACGCTCGAGGAGATATCTTTCCTGTACTTCTATCTCTTTCCCGTGCTTAGAGATCTTTTTCGTACTTTAGAATGAAATTTGTCAAACCTTAGTAGTGGATACACCCAGAAATATTTTGATATAGGGAGGGTCTGGCCTTGTATCCTTACCTTACCGAGCTTGTCTATCTATAACTGTACGAATTGTAATACTTCTTATTTAGGTCATATTCTTGACTAATGAGTAGACTTATTTTTTTTTTTTTACAGAATCGGGTACTTATATATTATAAAAGCCAACAGAACACTGTTCTAGTACATAAGGATAATAGGTGTGAGAGCTGAGGTCCAAAGGCGGGTGCGCAGACCCTGTTTCCTCGTTGCTTCTCTTAGTTAAACAGAAAGAAAAATAAAAACGGCTGAATTGCCTTACAAAGGATCCACCTAACCAGCAAAATTTGCAATACATGATAATTAAGGGAGATTTTGAGTGGCGGAATCTTCAGGAAGCGGGCCTCTCCTGATGCTGGCTTTTGTTGAAGCCTCGGCGTGGGGACTCTGAGTAAGGGAACGAATGTATTCTATTGCCTCCTCCAAGTGACTGCATCTTTCTCTCAGCGTTTCGATCTCGGCCTTTCTTTTCTCCAGCTGTTTTCGCTTTGAGTTCCTATCTGCCTGGTAATCCTCCTTCAGCTCATTGAGACTCTTGGTCAGGCGGTTGATCGTGAAAGTGTGAGTTTTACACATAGTGCAGTCCTTATTGTTGAAAATCTGATCGAGGGGATTGCTGGCCTGAGCCTTGGCGGAAGTCTGACCCTGTTGATCGGCCATCCTTGCTGGTTGACGATGATAAGGCGGGCCAAGAGAGGGAGGAGCAGACGTGGGGAGAAGATGAGATAAGGAAGCTGAGAACGGAATTGCGCAGAGTGGGCCGAGGAGTGCCAAAAGGGCCTGGTGATCTCTGCTGCACCTGTTGAACCAGCTGTTAGCGAAACTAAGCACACGAAATAAGCAAATAACAGTTACCGCTGTCGAGGAGCACTTGTTGCCTTTCTGGAGGGGGCGATCCGCTGCAAAAGAGAGTCGCCACCTGAGGATTTCGCGCAGCCCAGTAACGATGAAGTGGGAATGGTAGCTTTGAGCCGAGCTGCTATTTATAATTTGAAGAGGAGTCCCTCCTTTCGTGTGCTGAGTCTGAGAAGGCCTGCTCATGAAATGATTGGGATCTTCAGGAGTGATCTTGCTGCACACAGGATGCAAGTCGAGGCAGAGGGACAAAAAAATGATGCAGAGGATATCTGCTGAGAGGATCTGAGGCTCGTGAGGGGAGAAGACTGATGATGTGAGGAGCGGAGTTAAGGGCCTGCTCTTAGAGGAGAAGAACCAATTTGGACTTTCGAGGGGATAAGACATGAGGGGAGAGGGGACAGGAGGAAATCAATCTCGGGCAAGGCGGGATCTGAGAGCAAAGATCAAATCTTGTTTCAGGATCGAGATGCGAACTCCAGGATGGCGGCGGCGGGGATTGACTGATGAGTTAGAGGGAAAATCACGAGAGGGGTGAGGAAGCAATGATCTGGGAGCAGAGGGAAGGACGAAGCCTATGGGATGATTGTTGATGCGATAGATTCCAGAGACACTGATCTTGCAAGCTGTATGACAGCTAGGGATCTTATGGAATCGCCCTATCATAAGTTTCTTCATTCTCGCGGACCTGGCCTTGTTGCCTAGTAACCGCCTTGCTGGCTAAGGAGTCGGCCTCCGAATTGTCTCTCTCAAGACGTGCCGGAAGGTTACAGCACCCAGATTTTTGATATTTTCCATGATTCTCCTTCTTATGTTGTTGAGGCCTGCCTTGCTGAATTCCTTACCTGTGACCATGGCTGAGATGAGAATGGCCGAATCCCCAATAATGATGGTGTTCTTTAGGCCCAATCTGGAGAGAATTTCGGAGCCTAGAAATAGACTGTAGGCTTCCGCTGTGTTGTTCGAGGCCTTACCAAGTCCCCATTCATAACTGCAGATGGGAATCCCCTTTTGGTCTTTAATTGTGCCTCCTGCGCCTGCTTCACCGGGATTATTTTTTGATGCGCCATCAAAGAAGAGAAGGGGCCTGTTTTGGTTAGAAATCCACTGTCTTACCTCTTCTTTAGTTCCCCTGAGTTTCCAGGTGGAGGTCTTCTGTTGAGTTTTGTTCTGAGGAGGAGGGCTCTGCGAATGATTAATGTTGAAATTACTGTACCAATCTCTTTCCTCTTGTGTCCAATCCATCTGGTCTGGGGAAGCTATGAAATTGGCGCTGACTGCTTCAGCAATGTTTGCAAATGTCTTTGCTATGACATTGTCTAATTTGGGCATTTTGTTTTTGAAAACGTACTTGTTCCTAGCCAGCCAGAGGTTCCAGCATAATGTGGGAGGGATGCACTTCCAGACCCTAATTAAGTTATTCTTACCCTTTCTTGAGTAGGGGAAATCTTTCTTCCAGTTCTTCTGCAAGTTTTGTATCTGAGCGGGGAGTCCCCTGATATCCAAAGGCCTTGTTATCTGATTCCAACATCTTTTGGCGAAGGGGTAGAGAAGGAATGAGTGCTGGATAGACTCTTCCTCTGAATGGCAGAAACAGCAGATCGACGGGCCTTGTATACCTCTCTTCCTCAGATTCTCGGCTGTGAGAATTTTCCCTTTTAGGAGGGTCCAGTTGAAGTGTTTTACTTTTGGGAGGCATTCGTTCTTCCATGCAGCTGTGTGAAGATTCCATTTTGGCATGGGGATTGAGTTTTGCAGATATTTGTATCCTTCTTTTACTGAGAAGGGCCCTCCACCAGTGTCCCAGATGTACCTGTCTTCATTCTCCTTGTTGATTGGTACTGATCCAGAGAGAGAGAGCTTCAGGGTAAGCCAGAGGTTTTTGAGGTCCTGCGGAAGTTGAAGGTTTTTCCATGTAAGCCACCTATTTTGGTTCCACAGAGATATGTCAAAGAGTGTGAGTATCCGTCTTTCCTCCATCCACTCTTGCAAGGGCCTAAGATCTTGAAGGAGGTACCTTGGCTTGGAGTTCATTATTCTATCAGACCAGATTCTAGTGTTCTTTCCATTGCCTGGGAGTTTGGAGACGTTTTCTCTGAAATGTGCCAAGACTTTCTTGATGAGGCGCCACACCGGAGTGCAAGGCCTGTCAGCTATTGTATCAATAAGGATGTTGGAGTTTGGACCTCTGAGATATTTCCTTTTGATTGTCTCCACCCACCACAAGCCGTTTCCTGTGAGGATCCTCGAGATCAATTTGATCCCTAAAGCCTGATTGGATAGACTTGGGATAAGGAAGAGTGACTTGTTCCCATTTGACGAGGCTGAATTTCTTCGTGTCCTGTTTACCTCCCTGCCAGAGGAAACTTCTCATGATGAGTTCCATATGTTTGTGGATGCTAGCTGGAGCCATAATGATCGCATATTGGTAAATTGGGAGACCTGAAAGAACCGACTTTATGAGGATGGTTTTGCCAGCTAAGTTTAGCCAAGAGGCACCCCAGCTCAAGAGGAGGCCTTTCATCTTTTCCATGTGGTTTGTCCAAACCTCTGCTTTAATGTGTTCCTTGGCCAGGGGCAAGCCCAAGTAGGGAAAAGAGCTCCAGTTTTTTTGGAGAGGTATGTCTAGAATTTGGGCTATCCTCTGCTGTATCTGGTCGGGCACATTCCAAGTGTACAATTTACATTTTCTGTTGTTTAGTTTGCCTCCGGAAGCTTGAAGGAAAGCATCCAGAACTCTTTTAAACCTCCTAGCCATCAGACTGGATCCTCCCCCGATTAGTAGAGTGTCATCCGCAAATAGCGAATGGTTGATCTCCTTGATTCCTCTTTCAATGCGGATTCCTGTGATTTCTTTTTTTATTGCGAAGGTTCTCTAGATGAATACTCAGAGCTTCCGCCATGATGATGTAAAGGAAGGGAGAGAGGGGGCAGCCTTGCCTCAAGCCCCTGGAGCTTCTGAAGAAATTGCTAGGGCGGCCATTGATCAGCGGGGTAGTCCATGGGTTGGAGATGCATCCGCTGATGGTGCTAATAAAGTTGGGGGAGAAGCCAAATTTTTTTAGGACTGCATGTAAGAAAGAGTGGTCCACTCGGTCGAATGCGTTAGCCATGTCCAGTTTGATGATCATTCCACGTTCTCCTCTATTGTAGCTGCTGTGAATGGCTTCCTGAATTAAAATGACATTATCTATAATCTGCCTCTTAGGAACAAAGCCCCCCTGGTTCTCTGAAATCAGAAGAGGAAGGAAGTTCTTCAGCCTATTAGCAATTATTTTTGTAATAATTTTGTATGAAACATTGCAAAGCGAGATAGGCCGGAACCTATCGAATGATTTGGGATTTGCCTCCTTGGGAATCAGTGCTATATGCGAAGATTTTGTGTTGTCCCCCAACTTATGTTTTTTGAATACATTTTTTACCATTCTCACAAAATCTTTCCTTATGGTTTCCCAATGCTGCCTATAAAATGCCACTGTAAAGCCATCCGGCCCTGGGGCCTTATCTTGCTGCATGTTGAAGGTGGCTTCTTTGATTTCTTCTACTGTAGGCTCTTGCTCCAACTTGCGGTTGTGCTCCTCTGTGATTTTACTCTCTATTACACTTAAGAATGCATCGCTGCTATGTTGTTGGGGATCTGCCGAGAGAAGAGCCTTGAAGTGATGATGTGCTGCGTTTTTTATGTCTTCTTGCTCCTTCAGCTCCCTCCCTTCGACTTCTATTTTATCTATCTGATTGCTTGCCCTTCTAATTTTAACATTATTATGGAAGAATGAGGTGTTTTTGTCCCCTGCTTTCAGCCATAAGCAGCGAGACTTCATCCTTTGTTCCTCCTCTTCTATACGATTTTGCCTGTAAAGCTCTTGATACATGTTCTTCTCCTTCTCTAGATCTTCTGCTGTATGTTGCATCTGCTCTTTTTCTTTATGCCATCTATCCATTTCTGCTATCAGTTCTGTTTTCTTTTTTCTGTCCTGGATTGCTTTCTCCCGTGCCCATTGCTTTATTGCAGTCCTGAGATGTTTTACCTTTGTTTCCCATACAAAATGGGGTGAGCCTATAACTTCGATTGCCCACTGTGTTCTTACCAGGGAGCGGAATTCCTCATTGGAGTCCCAAGCTTTGTTGTATTTGAACGGGAGAGGGCCGAAGTTGATTCCTTTATCCAAGGTGAGAACCACTGCCTTGTGGTCCGATGCTGTGCCGTGAATAATGTAGCTCCTGATTGCTTGGAAATGTTCAGCTACCCCTTCCTGGATTAGGATCCTGTCTAGCCTTTCTTTTATGTTATGCGATCCTGTTCTCTTATTAGTCCATGTATATTTGCCGTTTGACAGTGGGGTGTCGATCAAGTTGAAGAGCTGAATGATGGCTTCTAGCTTGTCTCTCGATGGGTCTGCATGGAAGTTCCTGCCATATTTTTCCTCCACCTGCCTAATAAGATTCAGATCTCCCCCCAAAATTAAATTGCTGCTGTGGATGGAGGAGAGATCTGCTTCTATCGAGTTCCAACAGCTGACTTTATCTCTGTAATGGTTAGGGGCGTATATATTGTAGATGTGGTAAGCTTCTTGATTACTTTTGTTCCTTAGATCTGTTCTGATCCACCAGTTGCATAGCAAGGAGTTGGTGATTTCCCACTTATTTTTGTTCCATAGTGTTCCTATTCCTCCTGAAGCCCCGTCTGAACCTTTTGAGATACCTGAGAAATTTTTGAATCTTTGGGTTTGAAGTAGAAATTCCTACTCGGTAGTTTTGGTCTCCTGGATTAGGAGAATGTCTGGCTGTTCCTGAGTTATTAGATCTTTGATTGCTTTCATCTTTAAAGAAGAGCCGATCCCCCTACAGTTCCAAGAGACCAATTTCATTATGAGTAGACTTATTACGTATAGAATAATCCGTCTATATATCTTGATTAGTCTAAATAATCTTTCATGAACTAGAAACCTGTACTACTAGATCAATGGCTTGATTCGTTGGGTTGGGTCCGCACTACTGGGTAAGCACTTGTACCCTTGCAGGACCTATAATAGCAAGCCAAGCCATCGAATTATCTCACCTGCCAAGCCAAGCCATCGAACTATCTCACCTGCCAAGCCAAGCCATCGAGCTATCCCACCTGCCAAGCCAAGCCATTGAACCATCCAATAGCTATTCTCGCAAGCTACCTTTCTTTCCCGCAATAATAGGGTCTTTCTTTCCTGCCCATATCAACGAACTCCCATCAAATCGCACCCAGGATGTGTTGTTCACGCTGTATTTTTCGTTTCCATAAGGTAAGTATTCAAGTGACTTCCTGCTCGATGAGGCAAGGCTTTCTAACGACTCCCTTCTTTTTCTTAGGTCGGTCAAGACTGAGCGGAGCAGGGGTGAGTGAAACTAAGTAATGACTCCGAGTGGTAGCGAGTCCTTTCCTCTGGTATTAGGGAAGCTTGGTTGTTTCAGTCCCTAGTTTGGAGCTTCCCGAACTAGTAGCTACACTTGCCAATAGGGTTTGATATTCCTTATTGTATGACGTATCCATACGTGCCTACAGGTTCAAATAGTGATTTTCTTGTACTTGACTGAATGTCCTCTTCGGTAAAAGGTGGTACATGCTTGTAAGTAATGAATGAGAAACTGATTGAAGATGTATATCACTTTTTTGAGTATGATCAGAAGGTGATTGGGATGAATTGGGAACAAGGCTTCTTGATAAAAGGATCTAATAAGTCAAGTTTGAGTTCTTCCCTTCCCTCTTTGACTGAGTAGCAGCCACCCTGCCTGGAGTTGACTGGAGATGCGGGCGGGGCCTCTATATAAGGTAATAGATGGATGCTTTGTGTTGTCCATCTTCCTCGGGTAAAGGAAGGGAAGAGGTGTTTGAAGAGTGCTTGCTAGGCAAGCTGGAGGGCACTCTTCTACGAACCAGATCGAAGTAACTTGCTCATATACAATACATAAAATATGAATTAGCTTTATTCACGGACTTCCTTATCACAGTCAAGGCGTAACTTAGATCTATATTCCCATTCCAGCTAGCTATAAATCATTTTCAGCCCCTTATGAATTTTTTATTAATAAATGAATGAAAAGGCTATGAATTGATTATTCCTATCCATCCTCCGCCTTCAGCTTCAATTGCCCTTTTTTTGTCACCTGCAAATAGATCGATTTCTCCCCACTCGAATAGAAATAGTTATTCCTCTTGACCTGCTGCATCTCGTTCATTAAAGTGCTACCAGAACTCGTCCTGTCGCTTCGTCCATATCTCTCTTGGTCGTCCAATTGCTTCGATCCGATCTCCCGCTTTATTCATATTTACCCCTACTGTGAAACTCCTAGGGATTGTACTAATGGAATTGGAGTAACCCAGTTCCATTCATTGGTTTCCAGTTTCCTCCCATCCATTGACTTACTTTCACCGCTTCTTTACCTAGTTCCGGATTAGGCTTACGCAAAGGAAAAGGCTGCTACTCACTAGTGACCAATTCTATAGCTTTATCCGAAGCTCGATACCACCCATCCCTATGTCATTTTCTACTGTTAGCCGCCATTGGGTAGTCCACCTTGTCGACCATAGATCCCAGTTACCTCCATCTATATGCCCTGCATTTTCTAACTATTGAAATTCCCAGCTACCTAAAGCTTTTCTTCTCCAATTCGATCGGCTTACTCCAACTCGATCGTTATTGCTGCATTTCCTTTCCAAGCTTTACCTCATACGTATAACTATCCCCTATATGACAGGATATGCTGGTGGGCCGGGACCTAAGCATGCTGCCCCCCCCCATACCAGCCGATCCACCACTTCAAATCTTAGTCTCGGTACATTAATGACAGGGACGAGGGGCCAGATCCATACGGTCGTCGGATGCTGGGAACGAACTGGGTGAGCCTGCTCTGTGATAGGGACTGTGTTACAGATCGGGCGCGCAACACTGCGAAGCTCTGGCTTTAGAACAAGTATCGAACCACCCTCTTTTACCCCCTGCCTTTGTTTCTGCTACTCGATCTGCTACCCCTGATGCTAGACTGGGGTATACTCTGAATGATAGCTATAGATCTGGAAGGGATGCTTCTAGGTAAACTGAGTAATCAACCGGTGGTGCTGGATCTTTCCTAAATGCATCTAGCTCAGCATCTGATGGATCTGTTGGAACTTGATTTGTATATGGTGGATCTCTAATGAATGGGTATGGATTTGTATATGGAACTGTAACTGGAGCACGTGTGAAACAAAGCATAGAAGCTCGGATAAGGTGGACGAGGGCACAATGTATGTCTAATTGTCTCTGATCATCGTGCAGGATTCCTCGACGATAGATGATGCTTGAGCCTGAGTGATTGTACTAAAGAAACTACCTTAAAGAATAGTAAGGTCTTTTTTTTAGGGGGCAAGGATGCGTAAGTAGGCTTGACCACCGGGAAAGGATGCGTAAGTAGGCTTGACCACCGGGAAAGGATGTGTAAGTAGGCTTGACCACCGGGAAAGGATGCGTAAGTAGGCTTGACCACCAGGAAGGGATGCGTAAGTATGCTTGACCACCGGGAAGGGATGCATAAGCATGCTTGACCACCGGGAAAGGATGCGCAAGCATGCTCGACCAACGGGAGAGGAATAATATCGATCCGGATAAGCAAAAATTTTGATCGCCGGATCGACCTGGAGAAGGGAAACCTCTTACTTAAAGCGAGCTAAATTCGATCACCATCGTTCCTATCTGCCAGCAAACAACCAGCTCGCCATGCCAGAAAGAAAAAGGATTTGATCCGGCCGCAATAAAGGGCAGGAGTCTACCTCCTATTTCTTTTCTCTTTCAAAGGTTTGTTGCAGGATATTCTGACATTCTTATTCCAGAACATTTCTTTTCGGTAGCCCTTTCAGCTCTCTAAAGAGTCTGGGCAAGCAAGAAAACGAAGGGTAGTAAACAACGCTGATAAGGCAGCCAGATAGATCGCCAACAAACTTAGCTTTGAATAAGATCAACAATGGGAAGAGTAATAAGATCGACCTGTAACCGTGCAGAAAGAAAAGCTATCCCCGATCTCCTTCAACCTGTTACTACTACTTATCAAATTGTTCCAGAGAAAGCCTTTTATTAGAGTCGAGTGCCCCATCATTGGATCTCCTGCTCTCCAGTGGTATCTTCCGATTAGGGGCTGCCAGACATGGTCTTGGATCTCACTCTTGAGACTGTGGGAAGGAAGAGATTACCTGCTCCCGAGCAAATGGCAATAAATGGGAGAAGAAGGGAGAGATATCGCCTGGACTAGGTCTCTACGGAGGTGTCTTGTAGCGTTGACCTTTCTTTCACCAACTCTGAATGTTGGGGAAATTCTTTGATGTTGTGCCTCAACAAAATATTCCAGCCAAGTAGGTCCATTGAATACCCAAGTCAGCAAGTGGATGAAGGTCCTAATTCTTCCGGTTCAGAAAGTAGGTGGTTCACTGTCGCCGTCTACGTATAAAAGCTCTCCAGGGATGTGGAAAGTCATTTTTTTTCGATCTGAGAATCTCATTGAAAGCGCTTCAACCTCGTGTTAGGTAACTAGAGATAGAATAAAGAACTTAAGGTCTTGAACTCCGAATTTCTATTTATTCCCCTCTCCCTCTTGATAAAAAATGCCTTCCCAGGATAACGCTGCGCCCCATTTAGGTAAAGGTTGAACCTCAATGCGAGCCCACCCTCCATTTTGCGGGTGGGGATGGCTGTGGGGAAAGAACTTATCTGGTGGGGCCCCTCCTTCGACTCTGGATTTATGCGATTATGAATTTCACTTGACTTTTTTGATTCCGATGGGACTTATCCTTCTGGAGCTGACGTAACAAACTACGCAAGCCTCCCGGTGGAGCCAACAGAAATCCTATCCGAATGCGAAAAATAAGAGGCGGTTTCATCATGGTGGTATACCAGCCGCCTGTTTCGAAACTTCCAGTTCCAATCGGAGCATATGGATCCGTAAATAGATTTGTATTTATAGTAGATTTAGTTGTGCTCGTCGTTTCTTGAATGGATAAAAAGTATCTCTTTTCGGGGAACATGGTCAACCAGAAACTATTATGTCCACGATTCTTTATCCACCACGATCTTTCACGATGCAGAAAAGAATTCAGTTTTCCATTCTCATATGAGGAAAAGTGGATTGGAAACAGGTTGATTATGGCACGAAGTGATTCATCATGCTCGAACATGAATGGGTTCGTTAAGGACGGTTTATAGATCATCAAATTACCACAAATGGAATGAAAAGTGGGTCCATGTGAATGATCAATACCCCGCAAACCACAACGCTCCTTCCCCATATGGAGTTCGTGACCCAAAGGCAATCGTTGAGTAAATTGTATCTTTTCCGTGCTAGTTGACCTGAGCTGCGCCATTACTACTGGGGCTCGGCCTCCGAACCATACGTGGGACGAGTTTTTGCCTCATACGGCTCTTCCCATGGGGTAAGTAAAGTAAAGTAAAGTAAGGTACGGATGCATAAGCAGGCTCGACCACCAGGAGAGGATGCCCCCGGCAGGGCTCGACCAACGCTCCCCCACCCAATAAGTAAATTAAAATTTCTTACTCGACCATCGCCCCCCACCTAATAAGCATAAAGGAACTTTAGCTGCTCGACCCCCGGGAGAGGACCGGCAATGGGGCTCGACTGATAAGGAGAGGAACTTTAGTTGCTCGACCCCCGGGAGAGGTACGTTAGTGACTCGACTTATAAGGAGAGGTACGTTAGTGACTCAATTGATAAGGAGGGGTACGTTAGTGACTCGACCAGAGGGAGAGGTACGTTAGTGACTCGACTGATAAGGAGAGGAACACACGCTCTCAATATAAGGAGAGGGTGCTAACGCATGGCTTGACCAACGGGCCGCCATCGATTTCTCGCTTGCTCGACAAAAGTGTTATAGACATTTTTGTGCCTCGCGACATGGAGCATGAAATGTCAATAATTACAGGGATCCTCAGTCCCTAAACATGTTGTTCTTACCCCTAAAAGAACAAGGTCATCAAACAACAGCACTTCCAATCAGTTCTCCACCTGAAAACACTTCAAAACAGGCTAATTTTGGATCATGTCAGCTGCTCCACTGAGCATCTGCGCTGGAATGCAACTGCTCCTCCTTGTACCTGCGCTGGAAGTCAAATCTAATGAAGGCTACCTGCGCTGGGCGAGATTGGCCAAGTGGCACAGTCATTCTGCAAGGTGTCAACTGCCCAGGAAGCTTCCAAACTGACACTTGGTTCATGAGATTCGCCCTGTGATGAGTAAGAGGTACTTGATCACCATGTGTAAGCAAGGATCTCCAAGTGGACTCAAGAACTGAAGATTAACTGAAGAGGGAGAGGACACAAGGCAGCTTCATGTCAGTCTCAAGCTGACTCATCCTCTCTTCTTCTCTCCTATATATAGAGCTCTTCTATGAGGTCTAAGGAGGCTGGAATTTTGTGTAAAGCAAGGAGGTGCTGTTGGTTTACAGTTAGAGCTATTGGGTGATTGTTTTACTAGAGGTGAAGAGGAGAGTTCTTGCTGCTGGGGAGGTGCTGCTGGATTGGAGCCATCATTGGTTGTAACCTTCTCAGAACCCTGTTACTTCTATCAATAAAGTTTTGCATGTTCTCCTATATACTTGTATTGCATTGATGTATTGTATTTACTTGTATATTTGATTCACTCTAATCCATGCATCAGTTATGAGTACATGTATCTTGTAGTTTCCTCTCTTGTTTTGTGCAGGATCTGTGTGTAGCTGGACCGGCAAAGAGAGCAAGGAGCTGGGAACAAGAGACAAAGAGAGAGGATAAGGATCGACTAAGCGAAAGACACCAGGTTGGTTAATCTTTTCTTCCTTCTCTCTGTACTTTCATAAAGGAAAATATCAAAGCTTTACTTTCAGTTGTTGCTAAAGACTGTCACCTTTAGAGTAGGGATAGGGTCATCCGAGTCGGATACTTTTCCCCACAACAAACTGGCGACTCCGCTGGGGAACCTAGTATCTTGTTGGTGTTTGTAGTATTTTTCTATTCATTTCTTGAAGAAAAGAGTACCAAATCGAAAAGCTTTTGACTATATCAAAAGCGAAGTAGAGGGTCTGCTACTCTTGCTCATTTACTGAGCAAATTCAAGATTTAAAGAGCTTATCTACAAAAGACTCTTTACTCTTTGTGATAGATCTTCATCCTCTTGATCATCCCTTAGCCTGTACTTGACCTATAGCTTTTTATTTCAGCAAAAACAGTGCATTTTTGAGCTTTTTATGACCCGGAAAACTTTGTAGACGTAACTCTCGTGTCCCAGAGCAGGCTGTCCACAGGCAGTCTGCATTACAGCGCAGGTACTCCCTTCGGGAACTGCGCTGAGAGTCAAACTGACAGACCAGAGCCTGCGCTGGTCCAGTTAGCCATTGTCTTGCTCAGTTTTCCCATTGTGTCTTAGCCCTGTTTTCACTGATTTTTTGCTGATTGCTTGCTGGTCATTGTATTTTCTGTAAGCCATTCTCCTTGACATTATTCCGCCTCAGTTGTGTGATGAAACTGTGAATGTTCTTTCAGTATTTCTTGTTTCAGTTACAGTTTCCCATTGTGAAAAGCGAACTAGTATAGTTGTGACCTCTTAGATCCTGAACTGTAAAAGTGTCTTTGTGATCTTAAGAGCTAGTTTTATTACTGTTCATGGCTGTTTGAGTTTGTTTGTTTTTCATATTATGGTTTGAATTCATATATTTTTAGTGTTGAAACAAGTACCTGTAAGGTGTCTTTTCATTTTAGACGAAACTTGTTTGTTTACGCTTCAAATTGAATTCGAAAATTATACAACAATTTCCTTTTGTCTACATCAACATTAAGGGAAAAGAAAAGAAATACATGCATCTTGCATTTGCATTTTTGATAAGTTTGTGTGTCTGATCTAGGAGAAAGTGCATTAGTTTGTGCTTTGTGCTCTGTGTGGAAAGATATTGTTTTTCTCTCCCCTCAGTAGTTAGGATTTTCAAAGCTAAAAAGATTGTAAAAGCTTGCTTATCATTTTAGCTGCATTTAGGAATTTGTACCAATACATCTCGTGGTGATCCTGAAAGACAAACTGATAAACAAGATCAACTTAAAATATATTGAATGAATCTAAAAACGCATTGTAACATAACGCTCACAATAGAGGTCTAGGTAGAGACGTGTTCCGGCGTCGTTAAACGTAGTGACTGTCGATCTCTACGAAGGTGGGTGATTCCTCCTGAGGGACGATAGCACTAATACGGACTTGTGCTCCCGCGTACCGTCGCGTATATTGGGAGACCCCTATAGGCAATTATCCTTTATCCTTAGGAAGCCGTGTCGACCGCCCTACTGATCGCGATGCAGTGAACACAGCATTCACGAAGATCGACCACCCGTACCGTAAAACGTATTCTGTGGTTTCGCGAAAGGTTTGGCACACCCTCTGCCTAGATCTCCAGAGCAGTTTCTTTTGGCCCTTTTCAAACTCTATAACTGAAAAGGTCCAACCGAGCATTTGTCACTTCGGGCTCGTTAATACATCGAAGGCGACTAGAGTCATCTTTAGCTTTTTCTCGACTCTTAAAACATGAAAAAGCAAAGTTGTGTCTAAAAGCGTCTAATAAAATTCATTCAATACGGAAACATAATTCCCCTTTTTGTATTTTAGTTGATCAAGTAATCCGCAACCGTGGAGGAAAGTCAATTAAAACTCCGTCGTTCGGGGAGACTTGCGAGTCAACCACCTTTGTCTCCGGAACCGAGAGTAGTACGGACAAAGCGAACTCGCTGGACCAGGTCAAAATCTCCTTTTAAAGTTAGAACGGAAGTTCCAACAACATCTGAGATTCTGGTCACTCCCAATATTTCTGGAATCCCTGCCTCTATTGAAGAAGTTCAACAGCAACAGAAGGACAGTTGTACTGATCCTAGTCTGAAGACAAGTACTTGCATAACTGAACCAGTTCCATCTGAAACCGGTCCACAGAGTCTTGTTGGTCAAACAACTGTCGCTGTCGAAGCAACCCCTTCTTCGGCACCAGAAATCTTTTACGGACCTGACGGTCTTCCTCTTCCTCCTGGTCTGATTGCAATAGAGGAAATCGTAGAGGACCAGCAAGCAAATACTCCAACTCATTTTGGAGTAGGTACCACTCTTTTTCCTTCTGCATCAGAAGTTTGTCCATCGCCACAGGAAGTTCCTGTAGAATCGATAGGCAGTTTATTGGATAGACTTAAAATGTCTGAACAACCGTCGACATCTAGAACTGTGCCAAACGACACAGCGACAGCAGAACCTCCTGCTGCCAACCCAACGATGTTTGCCGGCATACCAGCCGTCCCGACTAGCTCTCATCAGCTAGAAGGAGTCCACCCAGGGACTATTATGACAACTTGGTCTGTTCCAGTTTGTTCTTCCGGTATAATACCCGGTAATTCTTATGTTGAAACTAGACAAATTGATCCCTTTGGGAATCAGTTTGGGCCATCCAGTCCTCAAAGGCAATCTATACCCTTGAGCTCCGGATTGTTACCGTATGGGGGGCAATATGCCCTTTCACTTCCTCTTCCAGAAGGATACCCATACGACAGTTTTCAACCACATTCAAGTTTAGCTGAAGTAACGACGAGTGGTTGGGTACCTATGTTACCCCAACAACCAAGAGTTGTATATTCCATGCAACAGTGTGTACCTATGTCTAGTATCCCGACGACGCCAGCAATTGTAACCGTGTCGCAAGTTCAATCGATGCCTGTTGTATGTCAACCCCAAGTTGTAATGCAACAGCCTATTGACCCTGCAACACAACCACAATCGCCAACTGCCGGGACGACACAGATACAAACGGGAACCATAACCCCGCATCTTGGTCCGTCGGTTAGTGTCGCACAACAAAACATGGCTTCACAACCATGGATGGTGCAATACCAACAACCTCAGTTTCAACAGGTGTACCAGGGATCTGAGCAACAGATCTTTGCAAATAGTGGGCAACCCTATATTCAGAATGGGTTAAACCAACCACTTTACAGTGGCCAAGCCCACCAACCATATCAGTCATATCAACATCAGTTGCATTATGCTGGTGTGCAAAGGCCTACTGCTCAGGTAATTCCATCATATCCTGGGTACGCCTCGCCAAACCTGAATCAGCAGTTGCCATTCGTGGCGACCCTAGAATTACCAGATTTACATCGATTAACAAACGATCCAATCGCCTATGCCCATTGGTGGCCAGCGATTCCTCACAAACTTCCTTCGGACATTCCTAAATTCAATGGAAATCCGGGCGAAGACCCGTCGAATCATGTGATGACATTCCATCTGTGGTGTTCGTCGAATACCTTGAATGATGATTCAATAAGGCTTCGCCTTTTCCAGAGGACATTGACTGGTCCGGCGGCTAAATGGTATATTGAATTACCTAGAGCCTCGTTCGACAATTTTAGTTCCCTAGCCACGACTTTCTTAACACACTTTCAATTACCTATAAGGTACGAAACTGGAACAGAGATCTTGACCAATTTCAAGCAGACAACGGCCACACATATATCAGATCATATACATGAGTGGCGTCGTCGTCGCAGAATGGTAAAAACCTATGTTCCAGATCAGCTATTAGCTGAGTGGTTTATAAAGTCACTTCTGCCTGCAATAACAGAAGATGTGGCCAAGGGAGGCGTCGTAACAGAAGAGCAGGTTATTGCTCGTGCTCAATATTTGGACTTAGTATATACTCAGTCGGGCACGCTCTATGATAAGATACCTGACGCCCCCAGACCAGAATTTTCAATCCCTCCTCCTCCCGGATCGAATAGTGACTCTCATGCCGGTGATGGCGTGATTGGAACTGCAAACGCTAAGTCGACAAGGGATTCGAATAAGAAAGCCCGTAAGACTTCGAATCAAAAAGCAAATCAAGAGATTCTTGCTTCGGAGGTAAATGCTGTATCTACGGATAAAGACAAAAACTCCAATCAACCAGGAAGCAAGAAGAAACAAAACAAAGGGAAGAAGAAGAAACAAGGTGGGTCATCCCCTCAAAAAACTTCTTCAAACCCTCCTGGGCAAGGGAAACAATTTTATCCATGTCAAATATGCGATGAAAATCATTTGACAAAGAACTGTCCGTTCAAAGCTGAGTTAAAGAGGTTCTTTAAAAGTTCCCAAACTTCAGCTGTGTTAACTGATCCATTTCCCGCCCCAGGTCAAAATATGGTTGATAGTGGAAATGCTTCCCCGTCTCAAGTGCTTATGTTGTCGGTTTCTAAGCAAAATGATGCTTTGATCTCGACAAGGAATAAAGATTATGGGAATCCGCCGGTGTCGAACGACAAAGGGAAAGATCAACCCAGTAGTTCGACAACAACTTCGGCAGAAGTTGTACCCCCCCTCACGCATGAATTAACAATAAAGCCACCTAAGGGAGTAGTACACAAGTCGACATTTAACCCTCGCGCCAGAGCGGCGCAACACTATAATATAGTGGAGGATTTGGCCCAATCGCCATCTGCTATGTCGACTCTTGAGGTACTGCAAAATTGTCCATCCCAAAGGCAGGCATTGTTATCAGCAATTGGTGGAGTGGATCCTAAAGATTCCAATCTTGTATCCTTTGATCACAAAGGATATGATCCTCAGTTACCAGCGCAACTAGCTTTCCTTATTCAAGTGAAAGCACTCAACAAAATTGTTCATAGAACGATTATTGATGAGGGAGCATCGACATGTATCATGTCGATGAGTTGCTGGAAAACTCTTGGATCTCCAACCTTGTCGCGATCTTCGACGACATTGAAAGCATTTGACGGTAGGACGTACACTCCGTACGGTATCCTAAATAACTTTAAGATTGAACTAGGAGGAAAAACAGTGGAAATTGATGTTGAAGTCATTGATGGCAATCTTGACTATAACATCCTACTGGGAAGACCATGGATATATGCCATGGCAGCTGTAGTGTCGACATATTTTAGGAAGATCGCATTCCCGTTTGAAGGAGGGATTACGGTCGTCGACCAACAGAATTTCCTCCCTAATGGTTCACAAGTTACTGGAAGCGTTCCCCTGATCCATGGGAGCGACCATTCAATACAAGATATCGGAGTAGGCTTGCTAAAAGATCCCACAATGATGGGAACTTTCGCGTTGCCACCGCCGTTCCATGTAGGGAATATCCCGTTTGTAGCAACATGCAACATGGTATCTTCGTCGAAAGTCGCAAAAGACAAAGTCGTCATGGATCATCAAGTGGTTTTGCCACCTAGCCCTATAGAAATATTGTAGCAATCAATGTTTCAGGCATGGGAGGCGAGCCCAAATCAACGCTCGTCAAGCGTTTGGGTAGATAGGTCTGGAGAATATGGTACCCCATTAGATCCATGGTCAAAAGTTCATGGGACTGACGAAGGAATCTTACAATCAATGATGATTGAGGGGGCACCATGGAATGATCACCACCATCGTTCCCCTCTTCCAGAGTGTGAAGAAGAAACTCATCACGACTTATATCACCCTTCAGTGTTTGAATTCCTAACAAATACTGTAAATACGGTGGATTCAGAGAGAAACCTATCCAATATTGAAGAGACCGTAGCCGTAAACATCTCGACAAAATCTGATGTTGTGGAGAATATCCATGTCGGCAAAAGTTGTTCCCCTTCAGAACTGGAAATATATAGTGCTCTCTTTCGCGAATTTAGAGATGTCTTTGCATGGTCATATGATGAAATGCCAGGCATTGACTCGAGCATAGTTGAACATGAAATTAAAATGTATCCTGATGTCAAACCAGTAAGACAACGGCTTCGACAGGTACATCCGAAGAAAGCCGCTGCCATTAAGGCGGAAGTTGAAAAACTTCTCCATGCTGGATTCATCTACCCGGTTCCTCTAACCGATTGGGTATCGAATATTGTCCCTGTTATGAAAAAACAAGGGACGATAAGAGTGTGCGTCGACTATAGGGATGTAAACTAAGCTTGTCCGAAGGACAACTACCCTACACCTTTCATCGACCAGATAATTGATGAATGCGCCGGATGTGAAATCTTTTCCTTTATGGATGGATTTTCCGGGTATAATCAAATAAATATCCGCCCACAGGACCAGTCTAAGACTGCATTTATTTGTCCGTGGGGCACATTCGCTTATCGAAAATTACCCTTTGGTTTAAAGAACGCAGGGGCGACGTTTCAGAGGGCAATGAATTATGCCTTCCATGACATCAAGAACATCGTTCAACCTTACCTCGACGATCTTCCGGCTCATTCGCGGAAGCGGACTGATCATCTGCGACATTTGAGAGCAATATTTCTACGTTGCCGACACTACAAGATAAGACTCAATCCACACAAGTGTGTGTTTTGCGTCGGTTCTGGTCGTTTACTTGGCTTTGTAGTCTCTAAGGATGGGATTCGTCTCGACCCTTGTAAGGTTCAGGCAATCATTAATTTGCCTCCACCTTCAAATTTGCTTCAGATTCAGAAACTCCAAGGGAAAGCAAACTTTCTGAGGAGGTTCATTCCAAATTACGCAGAACTTGCCAAAGGTTATACTCGTCTTTTGAAAAAGGATGTACCTTTTGTCTGGGACCAGGTTGCGCAAGCTTCCTTTGACGCTCTGAAAGATTCTCTAGTAAGAGCATCATTAATGTACGCCCCGGACTATCAAAGAGATTTTAACCTGTATCTAGCTGCAGCAGATACGACCATTGCGATGGTCTTAGTGCAAGAAGTCGATGGAATAGAACATCCTATTTATTATTTAAGTAAAAACTTAAATGACACAGAAAGTAAATATTCCTATGTTGAAAAACTAGCGCTTGCTGCTGTTCAAGCGATTCAAAGGTTTCGACATTATGTCCTCTTTAGGAAAACTACCGTTCTGTCAGATTGCAATCCCATGACATATATACTGTCGCGACAGTTGCTTGGGGGCAAATATTCAAAATGGATAGCAATCCTTCAAGAGTTTGATTTAGATTTTGTAAAATCCAAATCGAAGAAAGCTCTAGTTTTCGCGGAATTATTATGCGATCTCCCATCGTCATCCAACGATGAAACATCAGAAGAGTCAATCGTGGATGAAAATTTGTTTCTGATATCAGTAAGCGATGAGTGGTATGGAGACATCATTGTTTATCTCCAAACCAAAAAATTTAGGCCTAATACCTCACACTCGGAACGGAAACGTATACGATACCAAACAAAAGACTACATGATCGTCGGTGATACACTTTACCGTCGTGGTGTCGATACGGTTCTGAGGAGGTGCCTTACCCATGAGGAGGCCGAAAAAGCCCTGAATGATTGTCATTCAGGCGCGTGCGGGGGACATCAATCTGGATATGCAACAGCACAAAGAATCTTACGAGCAGGATATTTCTGGCCAACTATGTTTAAAGATTGCATAATAGCTGTCAGAAGTTGCCATGCATGTCAGATCTTTGATAGCAAAACCAGAAGACCGCCCGCACCTTTACAGCCGATAGTTGCTGTTGGGCCCTTCGCCAAGTGGGGCATCGATTTCATGCAATGTAACCCCACCTCGACCGGGGGGCATGGGTATATTATAGTCGCTGTTGACTATTTTACCAAATGGGCCGAGGCGATGCCTACATTGAATAACACTGGTGAAACAGCTGCCCTTTTCTTTTTTAATCATGTAGTCGCCAGGTTCGGCGTTCCGCAAGCTATAGTGACAGATCATGGATCGCATTTTCGCAATCACATGATGGTTGAATTAGCTGCCAAACTAGGGCTATCTCACGACAGCTCTACCCCATATTATCCACAAGCCAACGGACAAGTTGAGGCAATCAACAAGGTCCTGAAGCGTATGTTGCAAAGGATGATCGGGGTTCACAAGAGAAGATGGCATCTAATCCTGTACTCAGCATTATGGGCTTACCGAACCTCGGTAAAAAACGCCACTGGGTTCACACCATTCCAATTGGTGTATGGCCTAGAGGCAGTATTACCGATCCAGTGCGAAATTTCGTCTCTTAAACTCGCAATTGACCTCCTCCCCGGAACCTCAGAAGAAGAGACTCGTTTCTTGGAGTTAATCCAATTGGATGAAAACCGTCGTGACGCTGCTTTGGCGAACGAAGCCCATAAGAAACGAGTCAAAGCACAGTTCGACAAGAATGTCAAACCTCGCATCTTCTCTGAGGGTGACTTGGTTTTGCTTTACGACCAAGAATCCGACAAATTAGGAGCAGGAAAATTTCAGTCCTTGTGGATGGGTTCCTATATTGTTAAAAGGGTGTTAGCAAAAGGAGCCTACGAGTTAATGGATTATGACGGAATACCACTGGCGCAACCCCGTAACGGGTTGTACCTCAAGCGTTACTATGTCTAAATAGTAACCTGAGTGCTTTTGTTGTATTTTGTTTTCGCTAAAATGTTTGTTTCGGTTAAGTAATCCGCCCTTCTCATTTGTTGCAGATGTCGAATTATTCTAAGACATATGTGGGATATGCTGACGGAGCGAGTCGTAGTACGCGGAATTTGTCCTCCGCAGCCTGGGCCATTTTTGATCCAAGCGGCGAGTTAGTGAGTTTCAGAGGTGTGTGTATTGGGCGGTCAACGAACAATATCGCTGAATATAGCGCGTTGATTGAACTCCTCTCTGATACCATCGCTCATGGTATACGCCGACTAATTGTTAGGCTAGACTCACAACTTGTGATACTACAACTCACTGGTATATATTCAGTCCGCAATCCAGCTATTTATCGTATGTTTCTAAGGGTTAAGATTTTGGAAAGAGAGTTTGATTTAATTCAATACCAACATATTTCCAGAAACTTGAACACATTAACAGATTCATTAGCAAACTATGTATTAGATAGACATTTACGACATATATAAAGAGATGCATCGGTGCTATGCAAGTGGATCACAAATAAACCGAAATAAACTCCGAAAATCAAAATATATAAAGCTGTTTATAGTTTATACATAATGTGCTGTAATCAAAACAAAATTGGTCATACGACCTAGAACTCAAAAAGATGCTAGGGGGCACCCTAGCCTAGTGGTGCTCATGAAAGTACGTCACGGTTTGTGCGATCATGCGCAAGAGACGAGTCCATCGTCTAGGCACGCCAATAGTGTGCCGCTGCAACTGTAAAGGTAACTCGTCAATCTGTACATCCGGAAGACCACGAGTAAGGCTCTCAACTTGCTCCTGCACAGCTGCAAGTATCTCAGTATCACCAAGGTCGCGAATAACAACTCTCCTAGCAGGCTCTGCTGCTGGGGCAGCAACTGGCGATCGTGGACGAACTACTGGACGAACAGGACCAACATCTGCATGCACCCAAGAGTTTGATCAGTTTTGAACAGTAACATCATGAATAAAAACAATAAACAGTGATATGGTTAGAGATTTTACCAATAGCGCCCCATTGCTCGCCATCCGGGAGCACCAAGTCCGGATCACCTCGGTAGTCCATACCCACATATGGATACTCAGAAAATGCCATCTCCTGATGCTCGAACCACCTAAAGAAGGACTCAGTGAAAGTGATATGAGGTTGACCAGCATGCCGGGACATATGGTCAACCCACCTCTGCATGCGTGGCTCGGTCGGAGAAGGCAAATCAAGCATGATGTACTGAGGTTCCATCAATGGGATTTTCTCCAAGATAAAGGCAGTCAGAATAGAACCAAATCCAAAGTTCTTCAGCCCCCCGTCCTTTACCTTGGTCAATTGACTTTTCATCTGAACAAGTACTGCATCACACCAGTTAAACACTTTCGGTTGGAGACACTCCGAGGCGTGCTGCATATAAGATCTGTTGGCAACATGTAAAGCTGCGCTACCGGCCATCCTACCAATGGTAAACAGAATGGACTTGAGAGACCTGTCAGTGATGTCACGGATATTGATCTTGCCGTCTTTGCTCGGCTGTGAACCTTCCCGGCAATACTGACGAATGTAGTCCCTGGTGGAATTAGTCCCTCGGACCGTACCTGACAAAGAAATGGGGGCACCCCGCCTTGACAGCCTAGTCAAGAAGTACATGTCCTCTATGGTCAAGGGGATGGTTTTCCCCCTAATCTGGAATACTTGGTTAACAGGATCCCAAGCATCAAGCATATACTGCAGTAAAGAAATCTGTGCTCTCATGCTAGAGATACGGAAGAACTTCAGCAGGCCACAGTTCCAAAGCGCGTTCACCGTGACTGGGTCATGGAGTGCAACCATGTCCTCTGCTTCATGTTCTCGTTCTCACCATGTAAGGGACATTTTGTTCAAAGTTCCCTACAATCAAACAAGAGAATGAGTAAGTTCCTGATTTTGATGAAAATCTGGCGAAAAATCATCAAAAAACTCATGCAAGGTCAGCTTTTCTAGGTCCAGCGCAGGCAGAGAGCCTTCCCCTTGCGCTGAGAATCAGTCTGCCATAAGGCTGTCTGAAATACAACGCAATTTTCGAAAGGGGAACCTGCGCTGATGCCAGGGCGCCCTGATGAAACCCCTGGGGCCCAGAAACCCTGAAAAACATGCATGAAACTGAAAAAGGAAACCATGAAAGTGAAGGGCTAAGGTTTAGCTCCTACCTGGTCCAAACGGCGCCGAAAATCGTCCACAGAATCTCCCGGAATCAGCTGGTGAAAATCAAGGAAGAAGAGGCACCTCCAGAGCTCCAACAAGCAAAATGCAAATGAAATGGTAAATGAGAGGTAAAAACCCCTTTTTATGACTTTTTACACAGTTTAAAGTTAAATATTAGGGTTATAATCTCCTTTTCATGCAAATGTTGTCCATTTCTAACAAAGTTTGTTGCAGCAATTGAATGTGAAGTACTACATTTGAAAAGAGAAAAGCTAGTAAAAATAAAAAATCAAATTTGACCATGAATCGAGCAGTTTTACCACGGAATTTATGCTCGTTAAAAAATAGAAAAGTGTGAGCAAAAGTTTCCACCAGAGTTCAAGCTCATTTAAAAAATGAACCTATCTCGGTAAATAACCATTGCGATCGTAAATTTATCAGCCTTAAAAGCCTTGGTCGTGTTTTCATCCATCACCTCCATTTCATTTGGCCGGTCGTTCACCCCCATATGTGTGTTTACCCATTTTGAGGAACAGCTGCAAAGAGTGATTTCACCTAGCCATCCTTGTGACACTACCGTGATTGGAAAATTCCAATTTGTACCTGGAATCTGCTGCTAAGGAGAGGAACACACGCTCTCAATATAAGGAGAGGGTGCTAACGCATGGCTTGACCAACGGGCCGCCATCGATTTCTCGCTTGCTCGACAAAAGTGTTATAGACATTTTTGTGCCTCGCGACATGGAGCATGAAATGTCAATAATTACAGGGATCCTCAGTCCCTAAACATGTTGTTCTTACCCCTAAAAGAACAAGGTCATCAAACAACAGCACTTCCAATCAGTTCTCCACCTGAAAACACTTCAAAACAGGCTAATTTTGGATCATGTCAGCTGCTCCACTGAGCATCTGCGCTGGAATGCAACTGCTCCTCCTTGTACCTGCGCTGGAAGTCAAATCTAATGAAGGCTACCTGCGCTGGGCGAGATTGGCCAAGTGGCACAGTCATTCTGCAAGGTGTCAACTGCCCAGGAAGCTTCCAAACTGACACTTGGTTCATGAGATTCGCCCTGTGATGAGTAAGAGGTACTTGATCACCATGTGTAAGCAAGGATCTCCAAGTGGACTCAAGAACTGAAGATTAACTGAAGAGGGAGAGGACACAAGGCAGCTTCATGTCAGTCTCAAGCTGACTCATCCTCTCTTCTTCTCTCCTATATATAGAGCTCTTCTATGAGGTCTAAGGAGGCTGGAATTTTGTGTAAAGCAAGGAGGTGCTGTTGGTTTACAGTTAGAGCTATTGGGTGATTGTTTTACTAGAGGTGAAGAGGAGAGTTCTTGCTGCTGGGGAGGTGCTGCTGGATTGGAGCCATCATTGGTTGTAACCTTCTTAGAACCCTGTTACTTCTATCAATAAAGTTTTGCATGTTCTCCTATATACTTGTATTGCATTGATGTATTGTATTTACTTGTATATTTGATTCACTCTAATCCATGCATCAGTTATGAGTACATGTATCTTGTAGTTTCCTCTCTTGTTTTGTGCAGGATCTGTGTGTAGCTGGACCGGAAAAGAGAGCAAGGAGCTGGGAACAAGAGACAAAGAGAGAGGATAAGGATCGACTAAGCGAAAGACACCAGGTTGGTTAATCTTTTCTTCCTTCTCTCTGTACTTTCATAAAGGAAAATATCAAAGCTTTACTTTCAGTTGTTGCTAAAGACTGTCACCTTTAGAGTAGGGATAGGGTCATCCGAGTCGGATACTTTTCCCCACAACAAAAAGGAGAGCAAGGTTCCACCCTTTCTTTATTCCCCTTTCCCTTTGGTCGAGCGACTACGTTCCTCTCCCTCTCCCTTATGGTCGAGTAATAAATACCTCTCCCTTATGGTCGAGCAATAAATACCTCTCCCTTATGGTCGAGCAATAAATACCTCTCCCTAGCGGTCGAGCAATAAATACCTCTCCCTAGCGGTCGAGCAATAAATACCTCTCCCTAGCGGTCGAGCAATAAATACCTCTCCCTAGCGGTCGAGCAATAAATACCTCAAAGAGCGCGTTCTTTCTAAGGTGTTGTGTCCTCTCCTTATCATATCCTTATCGTGCGAACTAGGGTAGTTGTTAGTGGCTGAGTTAGCGTGGTACAACACTAAGGCAAATAGCTCCAGAAAATTCTTTGGGGGTAATCAGTAAAGGGGGCCCCAGGAAAGTATTTGAATGGCCCTTAATTTCATTGGAGAATGAAGACCTTCACTGTATCAAATAAGTCTATAACGAAAGTAGGCGCCATTAGCCTTCAATGAGTGGGCTGTGGTGGAACATTGTTATGGAGTTATTCTCCTTATGTATGCACTTATCTCCCTGGCTAATGACCGAAATGATATGAGTCAATACGTTATGAGTTAGCGTGTCAAAGCACAAGACAGATCTCTTTGTCTATCCCACTACTTAGCCCACTTAATGAAGTCGCCCCTCTTCACAACGCCAATGGCTTAGGAACTTTTTAGTTGCTCGATCGATAGGGAGAGAAACTTTTAGTTACTCACCTTACCCTAGAGATCGAGGGACGGAGTCGCTCTAAAGACGCAGGAGGGCAAGGGTGAGGGAACCGAACCACTCTAAAGACCAGAGGAAGAATTGGGTGAGGTTCTTTAGACACGAAGACCGACGAGGATTATAATATAGTTGCTAAATGTTGCTATTACCAAGCTAATAGCAAATTGTTTATGAAATGTGATCTCTGGTACGTTAAGTGACTCGACTAATAGGAGAGGAACGAAGTTGGTCATTCATTAATCATTAATAAATAGGGATGGGAACTTTTAGTTACTCGATTGACCATAGGGAGATCGAGTGTCTAAAGACCCTGGTGTACACTTCGTGACATAAGTCATAGCAAGGCCTTTACACGGTACATAAAGGCATTGCAAGGTTGTCCTGGTCCTCATCTTACCTTCCAGAGTTAGAGTTCGGGAAGATCTGGCCAAAAACCCACGGTGGGGGGATAGAAGAAGCTTGTGAAGAGGCAAGCTTCTTCTCCCTCCCCCCTCCCCACGTTATGTGTGTGATATACGGTATTTATATAATATAGTAAGCGGCAGCTAAAAAATAATAATTGTCGTCTGACCAATCTTTTCTTCCTATCAGAGCGGAGATAGATCCAAATGAACTGCCCATCTCATTCCTCACTCGCCATTGGCCCCGAGTCCCCACGTCCGCTTGCACCCCCCCCCCAGCCCTACCCATCCTTATGGAAAAAGGAGGGGGGCGTGGTTGGCTTTGCCAACATCAGGTCCATTCATTGGCGAGCCTGGAGGTTTTTGCTTTTTGGGAATATCCTGTTCCCACCGCGCTCACGGCCCGGCTGGCTCGCTGGTTGAACCGGGGCTTAGTGGGAATTATCCCGTTCCCTGGTCAATCAAATGGTTGGATGCAGGATCTACTGCACGAGGAGAGGTACGGCGTAGATGGTATCATCACGACCTCTCTTTCTGTACCGCTGGGGATGTTTAACGCCACTTCGCCAACTGGCGTTACCTGCGGTGATTACTAGTGTCTCTCGGTGTGGTCAGCACTGGGTGTTTTCGAGCAGCGGGGCTTACACCCATTCACATTGGTTCATCCAAAGTTCCTGACCCTCATGCACGAATTTGGGGATGAGCCATCTTCCTATCAATAAAGGTTCAGGAGTCAACTGAGCATCTCAGCGGCGGGATTGAATACCCGAATTGAACCAGAGTTCACTCCGCCCGTCCTGAAGAAATAGGAGGCGTGGGCCCTCCAGCAATTATGGTCGAAACATAAGCCAGCCACGGGTCGCGCGGCAAAATCACACCCATAATGAAAATGCACACTCCTCCATGTGAAAGATTCATATTCATTGGAGCTTTTCGGTAGTAGCCGTGACCAACAGCCATCAACAGTCGACTCGTTGGGTTGGCAAGAGAACTCGCTTCAAGCCCAATTTCTGCCTTGGGTGGAACATCCCCCCCACAAGCACCACCCGATGAAGGGGGGGCGGGGAAAGCTACAAGCCTGAATTCCCTTATTTCCAAATGGGGGGGTGGGGGGGGGCACAAGCTCCCGGGGCACCTTATCTTGTAATTTCGTCATGTCTCATCATTCCCATTGGACCGAAGCATTTGGCGTTTTCTTCAGAGCCCTTTGTTCGCTAACCTATCGCACCCATGATTGTATGGTAAGAGAAGGGTACGAAATAATAGTAAACAGAGCACACCGCGGAAAGATTCTAGATATGACAAGTCTCCCATGAATCCGAGAAGAATAAAATGAAGAACGAAAATGGAGCAAAATGATGCGTCTTTAGCTCTAGTTTCGGGTGAGCTTATCCCAATTAGGTTTGGTAATAGAATAGGGCTGCTTGCTCCAACCAACACTATACCTTTCGCTTCGTCCATAGAGCGTATGAATCCCCTGGGATGTAGATAGACTAAAGAGGGTAATAGAGATGTAGGAATAGGGATTATAGTGCCACTGGAAGAAGGAGCACCTGTGGGAACATATCTACCGACTAACCATTTCAATAGTATGGGTGCTGCCGTGGCACGAGGCACGACCATGGAAGTAATGAAAAAGAAGAAGTTCTGCGGTTGGACCATTTTCTCTATTCATTTCGATTATTCTCGCTTCTCCAGATCAAATAGGAGACGTCATCCCAAAAATGAAGGTGTTCGCAACGCATACCGAAAGGATCGAAATTGACCATTAATTACTAGTTCGAGCACCAGGTCAAAAATTAGTACACATAAAGAATATTTTGATTATGGCATAGGGATAAAATGATAGGAGAAACATGATAGGAAAAATAGAGAGCTCCCGGATTACAGAAAGAGCCTTTATTCGTTGGCTCCAACTACTCCATCGTTGGAACCAGCCAGAAAGATGCGATGCAAGGTTATCCAACCCAAGTGATTACTTTACCGTTATCCCAAGCGCTTCCTTTCCCGACGTGCGTGAAGTACTCAATATTGGTTGGACGGCACAGGGCATGAGGTTAAGACTTATTACGTGACGGCCAGAACAGTCAAATTCTTTAGGTGCATTCTCCGTTGTTGCACTTCATTGTTAATAGGTCCTGAAAGGCGATGGCGGCCCGGTGGTTCTTCAAGTTCCTCTCCTTATCAGTCGAGCCCCTCTCCTTGCTTTCCTAACATCAAGCAAGAAATAAATTCCTTGCTTTCCTAGCGTCAAGCAAGCCCCTACCGGTCCTTGCCCGGTGTGGGACAAGTAATAAATTCCTCTCCCGTTGGTCGAGTGATGGCTGCCTTAACATTTCTTCTCGTTTCATTTTACTTATTGGGTGGGGGGGCGTTGGTCGAGTCACTAATGTACCTCTCCTTACCAGTCGAGCCGATGGCGGCCTTATTAGTCGAGCGTGCTACGCACCCTGATGGACCTCCCTTTTGGGGCCCCTACCCCAAAAGGGAGTTGCTCGTTTCCTCTCCTCTCCCTCTCCTCTCGATGGCAACCCTTATGGTCGAGCGGCCTAACGGCACCTTATGTTCGAGCACCTCTCCTTATTATTTGAGCGTGCTTACACACCCTAAGGGTCCTCTCCTTAATAGTCGAGCCTACTTACGCATCCTTAATAGTCGAGCACCTCTCCTTATTAGTCGAGCGTGCTTACGCACCCTAAAGGTCCTCTCCTTAACAGTCGAGCTTGCTTACGCATCCTTATGGTCGAGCACCTCTCCTTATTAGTCAAGCGTGCTTACGCACCCTAAAGGTCCTTATTAGTCGAGCCCCTAACGGACCTCCCACGTACCTCTCCCATAGGTCAAGAGTTCGACAGGCTCACCTTCATCCATATGATGGATGAGCGATAAATCCCTTGCCCTGCCTTCCTTGATGCTTATTGGGTGTGGGGCGTTGGTCGAGCGTGCTTTGCATCCTCTCCTTATTAGTCGAGCCCCATGTCGGGTCCTCTCCCGGTGGTCGAGCAACTAAAGTTCCTCTCCCAGTGGTTGAGCAACTAAAGTTCCTCTCCCGGTGGTCGAGCAACTAAAGTTCCTCTCCCGGTGGTCGAGCAACTAAAGTTCCTCTCCTTATCAGTCGAGCCCCCTGTCGGGTCCTTGCACTAGGAAGCGCAAGCCCCTCTGGGTCCTCTCCCGGTGGTCGAGCAACTAAAGTTTCAATTTACTTATTTGGTGGGGGGGCGATGGTCGAGCCCCTCACCATCGGAATAGTGAGTGACTCCATCCCTCTGGTCCTCTCCCAGTGGTCGAGCAACTAAAGTTTCAATTTACTTATTGGGTGGGGGGGCGATGGTTGAGCCCCTCACCATCGGAATAGTGAGTGACTCCTTCCCTCCGGTCCTCTCCCGGTGGTCGAGCAAATAAAGTTCCTTGCTTTCCTAGCGTCAAGCAAGCCCCTACCAATCCTTGCTTTCCTAGCGTCAAGCAAGCCCCTACCAGTCCTTGCTTTCCTAACGTCAAGCAAGCCCCTACCGGTCCTTGCTCTCCTAACGTCAAGCAAGCCCCTACCGGTCCTTGCTTTCCTAACGTCAAGCAAGCCCCTACCGGTCCTTGCTTTCCTAACGTCAAGCAAGCAATAAATTGATTTGACTTATTGGGTGGGGGGGCGTGGGTCGAGTCATGCTTACGCATCCTCTCCTTATCAGTCGAGCCCCTGCCGGTCCTTGCTTTCCTAACGTCAAGCAAGCAATAAATTTCAATTTACTTATTGGGTGGGGGGGCGTTGGTTGAGCCCTGCCGGGGGCATCCTCTCCTTATCAGTCGAGCCCCCTCCAGGTCCTCTCCCAGTGGTCGAGCAACTAAAGTTCCTTGCTCTCCTAACGTCAAGCAAGCCCCTACTGGTCCTTGCCCGGTGCGCGACAAGTAATAAATTCCTCTCCTTATCAGTCGAGCCCCCTGTCGAGTCCTTGCACTAGGAAGCGCAAGCCCCTCCGGGTCCTCTCCCGGTGGTCGAGCAGCTAAAGTTCCTTGCTTTCCTAACGTCAAGCAAGCAATAAATTCCTTGCTTTCCTAGCGTCAAGCAAGCCCCTACCGGTCCTTGCCCGATGCGGACAAGCGGGTAAACCTCCTTGACCCCCCTATTTCTGGTCCTCATCCCGATCGGTTATGGAATTGATTCTTTCATCAATGATTTGATCAAATCATTTCTAAAATAAGAAGAACGAGATGAAACGGATAGAAAACGCCTCGAGCAAACAATGCCCCACCCCTTTCGCGCTCTTCCGTTGAAGCGGACCCTGAATAGGAAGCATGACCAAAGAATGGCTTCCAATGCCAGTCTCTTTCGAGCTACCAAAAATTGGTTGGTATTGGGAGAGGCAGGATTCGAACCTACGTAGAAAACCTCCAACAGATTTACAGTCTGTCGCTTTAAACCACTCGGCCACTCTCCCCTTCCCGCCCCCCCTAAATCTGTTCCTGAAGAAGAATCAATAAGGTTTTATAATATTGAATTTAAGCAACTAATTGTTATTAACTTGGGAATTGCAACAGTTCATATTAGATTTCTTTGGTCGAGCGACTTCGTTCCTCTCCTGTTAGTCGAGTCACTTAACGTACCTCTCCCTTATGGTCTTTAGGCCTTACGGCACCTTCGGGTCAATCCTTCGACAATGGATATATTATATATGTCATTATGGTCTTTTGATAGCAGGGTGGGCTGTTTCGATCGGTGCCAAGGTCGAGGAGGTCGAGATCAGAGATCAGTGCGACGGTCAACTGCGATGGCATTTAGTAGGGGATTTGAGCTTTTCTCCTAATACAACTGCGATGGAAGGAGGGTGGGTCGATGTCAGTAAGTAAGTATTCGTATGTCATACAGGTGTACAAGATATGCCCGATTAGTTTCTTATGGGAGATTTGGTGAACAGAATTCACTGATTCAACGTGAAGTTAAGATCCTATAGTTTCATATAATATGATTGGCCTAAAGCGGGCTAGTTACTTGCTGGCTCTGGCTACTGGGCTAGCTGTTGGCTGTGGTGATGTTGCTGGCTGTGCTGCTGGCTCTATAGGTGGGTGGTAATGTCTACTCTGATAACTTACCTACTAGGATGGGTAAATTCACTCTATAAACCTGGCGAATGGGGAGGGTCAATTCTCACCTTAAAAGGCGGCCTATCGAGCCAAAGAAGAGACTGGATCAACTGGCTCGGGCCAAGGATTTCTAAGGACGGGGAGCCTACCAAACTGGGAAATTCAAGAGCGCAAAGATGGCGTTGCCCATCTAAACATACCAGCAATAAAGACCAGCCGTACCCCGCCTTGAGATATGGGAAATTACCTACAGAAAGGTGGCGTATGGGGTGGTAAATCTCAATCTATGAGCCTGGCATTTTGCGGTGGGAAATGAAGTAATGAGAAGGTGGCGTTTACCATCCAACCATACCAACTAGCAAGGTCGGATGTTCGATGCTCCCCCCAACTCCTAGGCAAGCAAGGAAGGAAGGCCCCCACCTCTTCCCGAAAGATGTTGGCCGTCAATCAATCAATCATTGGTGTGCGGCGACAGGTGCTCCCCCCGTGCCATGCATGCCGTGCGGTGTGTAGATGTGTCCCGTTCCGTGTCTCGATGGGGATAACAGGTGTGGTGTGATGTGTCCAGGTAGGGTTGTCTCCATGCGTAAAGATGGTCTGTTAGGTGGGTTTGTCGAGCGAAGCGTTATGCCACGGTCTTCATCGGAAGTAAGGCAGCAGTAAAGATCGAAGCAGGAAGGCAGCAAGGAAGGGGTGAAGGATGGAAACTTCTCATTTCCGCCAGTTCTATTAAGAAAGCTACTTCCGGTAGTCGAAAGCTAGCAGACACGGGCCAAACATCCAGATATCCGAGAAAGCATTATTCCCTCACCCACAAACTAATAAACTCAACTACCGGGGTGAAACTAGAAACTATCTAGCTACCAGCTTCATTCAACTGGTGGGAAAAGAACAACTGTTGGGGGCGCAACGTGAGCTCTCTATCCATCCAACTATATCCATCCATTAGAAACAGCAATCCAATGAAGGACTACCGAGGCCGGGTAACCGGTTGAACTCCTTCCCGATGGTTTCTTTCACTCCGGAGCTTTCTTTCTTCCGTGGGTGGCTAAGATCAAACAGCCGATGGATATGGGCTAGCGGTAATGAACTAGTCTCCCTGCCTCCGGGCTGGCCTAACTGTTTTTTTCTCTTGGCTGGCTGTAGTCCATCCTTCACTCCACCGGTGGCACGGAAGGGATCAATAGCCGAGAGAGCCCTATCCAAAACTTCCCAGCCTTCACCCCCGATCGAGCTCTCGATCAACCGGTAATGATTGGAGAGAAGAGCATCAGGTTATACTCCTTACTGACCGTGGGTGAACTATAGTTACTGAACCAATAGCATAAGAAACAGTCTTCAGATTGGCTTCTACCATCCATTCACCCATGTTCAGGCTGAGTGAAAGCTTCCATATAGCATTTGTTTAGCTAGTTGAGGATGGTAACACCTTCCGGAACTGCGCCCCTACCAGCTTATTATTTTGTTGTTCAACCCTACCCTAACTAGGAGGCACCGGCTAACTCAACCGGAATTCAACTACATTTCATTGGATGGCCAGCTGGATGGATGCAAAGAAAGAAAGTTAGGACCATCCCTCACCCCCGGTACCCCGCCCGATCTATGTTGACTCTTGTCCGATAAAGAAGGAAGATGACCAGCCATGCCCTAAAGCAAGATAGAAAAGCCATGCCCCACCCAATCAGCGAGTTGTTCCGGTCAATCCCAAAACCTTTGCCAAACGCGCATTTTCTAAATCAAAGTTTCATTTCTACGGGTTCCGATAGGTATGATCCATCTAGGTTCAATAACTCGAATTTTGCTTTATTCAAATATCTGATTTCATGCAGTGAAGGTGCGAAGCCGCTTGTCCCTCCGGGGGGCAAGGTGATTCCATCCATCCAATCAGGCAGGTGGCAGCATAGCTTCTAGCTTTTGGGCTGGTAGGTACGGCTCTTGCAGGAATAGCTGGAATGGGGTGGTCGGATTCGATGGCTGGTGCGGTTGGGTTGTTAGGCAGGGTAGATTGCATATCAGGGAAAGGGGAAATTCATTTTACTTATTGGGTGGCCCCTCTCAAATAAGTCAAAAAAAGGGGGCGTTGGTCGAGCCCCTACCGGTCCTCTCCTTAACAGTCGAGCCGATGGCGGCCTTATTAGTCGAGCGTGCTTACGCACCCTGCCGGTCCTCCTATTTTCGTGAGGGAGGGAGGTCACCTAGCTTAGAGGGTTGTTAGCAAGTGAGGCGACAAGACAAGGTGCTTATAGGGTCCCGTCAAAATATTTTAGATTGCCACTTTTTCCCCCTTTAAACGCACCTTTTTGACCTGATATGATATTAGGGCAATTTTGATTTGAATAAGAATGGCTTTTGACAATGTTTCACATTTGTTGCTGGGACGCGCGCTTGCTAGCTGGGATTTAGGGAACACATGGGAGATGGTTTGAATCAACCTTCAGGATTTTCCTTGCCCCCCGGAGGGCGGCTTCGCACCTTTCAACGTTTTCCGAACACGTGAAGCAAGCTTTCATTTTGAGAATGAATACCCAGAAGAAGTTTGCCTGAATAGACCTGCCCTCCAACTGGCACCCAGACAGAGTAAGATTGTTCGATCCACCCCAACTTGACGGTTTATGGCATGGGTAGCAAGGGGCTATGGTCTGCGAATGGATTCTGCAATAGTTAATGAAGAGCTCGGGGCTAATGAAGGACAACTTCAATCAATGAGCTTGGAAAGTGATCGGAGCTATAGAGGGAAAGTACTATACGGAATAAGGGGTCAAAGTGTGAGGATGCTCCCCCTACAATGAATGAGGATGCCCCCCCGTAGATGAAGGTCCTGATGGGTTGTTATCGAGTAGGAGGCTAGAGAAACCTAGATAAGGCTTTTAGCACCATAGATAAGGCCTTTATGAACAAGTAGTTTTTGGTCGATGAGGAAGGGAATCAGGGGGACGGTCATTTAGGAAGGAAGTCTAACTATGTCTGTTTGATTGGGTTGGTTGAGTTAGCTAGGGAGAATAGCTCTTGTGAGTAGGTCTAGTAATAAGGATAGCTAGCTTGTATGTCTGGTATGTGTGGATTGATGGGTGTGAGTATGGGGGTAAGTAGCTTGCAGTATGGCTTGTAAGTTTAGCTAGGTTGGATGGTTCGTTCATTAGAATCAGTAGAATAAGTTCATGTAGGGAGGTAGGGTGACTTGCTTGGAAGGATAGGTTGTATGTGGAGATAGCTTGTATGGTTTGTTGAGTAGAATCAGTGAAGGTAGGAAGGTAAGGTTGCTTGACTAGCTCTTGTTTCTCGCACTATCTATTGGTGTGACGATACGATACAATAGAAGCATGATTGGCTGGTGAGAAGGCTTGCTTGGATGGTTGGTTCAATCAATCATTCTCATTCTGTGGGTAAGGTTGCTTGAGTTAGGTCATGACTAGCTGGACTTTCCTATATAGAGTCTGCCTTATCGAGTCTGCCTTTATGCCTTATTAGAGTCTGCCTTATTAGAGTCTGCCTTATAGAGTCTGCGTTATAGAGAGTATGCCTTTATGAGAGCCTATGTTTTCCTTTCCTTAGATAGAAGGGAAGAGAGGGGGTACAATCGTTCATTTCATGGAATATGGGTAGGGGGATAACCTCATGCTTGCCTGACCTATAGAGTCTGCGAGTTCTTGCATCTTCCTGACCTTCCAGAGAGTATGCCTTTTGGGAGGTTCTTAGTGGTGGTTCACCAACCTCATGTTCCTTCCTCCCACTCCGTTGTCATGGGAGAAATCCTTGCACTTGGAAGCGTAAGACCCTCCGGACCTTCCTTTTCTTTGGGAGAATCTCATGTTGCCTGGCCTCCGGAGGACAACCTCATGGTCCTTACACGCCTTTACCGGACAAAAACTCCTTCCTGACCTTCTAGAGAGTCTCCTTCCAAAGAGTCCAGAGAGTATGCGTGACTTTCCATAGAGTACAGGTACCTTCCTGACCTTGCAGAGAGTACAGGTATCGGTGGTTCAGGAATATGAGGGATAGCGGGGTTTCGGGGATCTCCTCTCAAATTAGAATGCTTGCCTTACCTCATGCTTTCCTGACCTATAGAGTCTGCGAGTTCTTTCACCTTCCTGACCTTCAACTCTCACTATCTCATGCTGGGGAACTGGTCCTATCTCATTAACACGAAACAACCGGACAAAGGGGAACGGGTCATAAGGTCATTTGTGTACCTCTATCTGCAAGTAATGGGCATGAGCTAACAACTACCTTCTCCAGCTACACCCACTACTTAATGAACTAATGCTAGCTAGATAGGCATGGTCTAGCCACTCTACATGATATCACCTCTACTAGAATAGGTAGGCATGATCTCACCTTCACTAGATAGGTATAGGTAATGGACACCCCACTACCTCATGAACTAATGCTAGCTAGGCCCCCAGCCAGGGAGATAAGGTATGAGACTAACTTATACTCACTAGGAAAAGCTGCTTCCTACCGGCTTATAGTCTCAACAACTAGTTGAGAGGAAGCTTTTTCAGATCGACCCGATCAACGAACCCCACCTGCTTCACCTTCACGACTTACCTTTGTACCAAACAGCCTTGTCCGGCGGCTTCCAATAGCAATCAAGAGATGGAAGAAAGAGTACCTTTACCAACCCATTCATTCTGCCTTAACAAGGAAAGGGCTTGAGATAAGGGCTTTCATTATGAAAGGGCTTTCATGATGACATGCTAAAGGGCCGGGCTTACAGAAAGGGCCTAGAGGAAAGGGCTTGAGATTGGGCTTGGAGTTACTTCCCCATGACTTGCTCTAGTTAAGGAAAGACTTGAGATGGAAGGAAAGCGAAGCCAGACCTCCATTCGTAGTCCATATCCTTATTCAAAGAAGGTAGCCAGAATATGGGGAGATCCCGGATATATTCTTTTCATAACGAGATTTCATGCGGTTATGGAAGGAAGGCGCGGATAGATGGAAGGAGAGGCTTCGTTTTCTAATAGGTCTTCCAAAGATAGAAGGATAAGCCGGCATGGAGTAAGCGAAGCCGTACTTCCATTCGTATATTTACCCACGGCGGATGGAAAGGGTCGTAGGTCAATAGATGGCTGGTCAGTTTCATCGGTCTAGGCTCAAGGCATGGTTGTGGCATTGAGTTACCCGCCTCTATAGATAAGGAAGCCAGCCACCCAGTCACCCAGTCGTTCATCAGACGTGCGAACCGATCCCTGGAGCTAAGGAAGCGTATGGGTAGACTCGACCGATCTCATATCCCCTATCGGTAAAGGCAGGGCTTATGAAAGGGCTTATCGGAGTAACGAAGTGAGTGGACTTAGTGCGGTCGGTAAGCTAAGGTCTTCGGTAAGCTAGAGACCGTCTCCGAAGCTTGGTACCTTTAAGCGTGGTACCATGAAGCTACGTTACGTTATGCCGCTCCCTAACAGACGAAGAGAAGGAAGGAGATTGATTGCCCTTAGATATATATGTCTCCATCCTTATGAACCAACACCTGCTGATACAATGACATTCGGGATTTACCAGCTGATGGCATTCGGGATAGTCAATGATGGACGGATGGATGGTGAATACCGGGATAGATAGATGGATGGTGAATACCGAGAAATATGATTTCTTCTTCCTCGCTTACGTTGGCCATTGTACTGACAGCCAGCTATCGGGTTGGTCAGTGCCTCACTTGGTGTCGTACGTTGGCCATTGTACTGACGGCCAGAGGAAAGAGCTAGTCTCAGTCCCGTAAAGAAACCAATGCTGCTTCAATCAGCTACTATTGATTTTTCGGGTTGATCACTACATAATTTGACTTACCTCCTTAACTTTAGTCGGCTCGTCGAGCGGTAGCGAGTCAATCTCCTTTCGTCGAGCGGTAGCGAGTCAATCGATAGCAAGCTCATAAGCCAGCTTGTCGAGCTTCAGATGGAATTGAACTATTTAGCAACGTGTGGTTCAGAGTGAATGAAGAATGCCTAATGAGTGGGATGATGGCTACTGCTTTAACGAAAGAGCGTGGCGGTCTTCTGAAGTGCTCGTCCTTGTCCCTAATATCAATATTAGAAGGCTACGAAAGTTAGATATATTATATATGTCATTATGCTTGCCTTATGACTTGACACTTCGTATTTCACGTTCCTCCTCTCCCTCGAGCCGTTCCTCCTCACCTTCAACTTTCAGCTTTCCTCCCGCAGCGGATGATGCACTTTTCATAGGCTTTTTGACGCCCTTTTTCTCCTAAGCCATATATACACCCCGCAGCACCTTGAGACTGGGGATGGATGGGTGGGGTAGCCACTAATGAGGAGGGACTTCGTAACTCATCACTTTCTCTGTGGACGTAGTCCCACCAGGCCACGTAAACATTTCATCTGGCAAGGTAAAACCCTAGGTGGTACAACTACAGGCTACGCGTATTCATTTTCAGATTCTGCTGATTTCACAGATAACATATTCAAATGGTAAGGACGTAGAATTGGCTCCTTCCTGGGATCAACTAGCGGCATCAACACCTGAATTGAGCCCGGCATCGACACCTACCTAATTACCTACCTCCTACTGTATTGACTAGCGGGGGGAAAGAGTCCTGCCATAAAGACCTGCCTTTTTGGCCCCCTATTGTGCCTCTCCCTGCTGGGTATCGTAGTCAAACTCTCTCCTCTCACCACCAACTATGGACACCACTTTATAGCTTCTTCGCTTACGCTCTGATAAGGTTCTTTTTCTTATTCTATTTCTTTTTCAACGGAAATGACACTCTCTCTAAGTCTCAAGTGCTAGTATGGAAGTAGAGCTAGTAGTTCTTAGAGCAAATCATACTATAAGTTACATACTCTAGTAGTTCTGATAGGAAGCTAATAGTACTTACTTCTAGTAGTTCTTTCTCTACGGACTAAACTTGAACGGAAAAGGCAAGTTACCTAAGGCATGGGACTAAGACCCAGGGACTAAGACTTAGAAGCTAGTCCATACCGTAGGCAAGTGGGACTGAACTATAGTCTCTATAGTATAGGAGTAGGAATGGCTTTATCACTCTAGTCATAGGGCTTTACTGTACAGACTATGGCTTTATCTAGTGCTAGTACCGGAATCTCGTAGGGCAAGTCTAGAAGACTAAGGCTTGAACTCGCTTAAGAAAGATCTTACTCTACTGCTAGTAAACTAAAAAAGACTACAGTCTCTAAAGCTATTACTTCTTACCTTACAAATTAAGGCTTATTCTCTTTCTTTTGACAAGAATGGACACATCAAGAAGCTTATTCGCTAGAGCTCAGGGGAATCGTGATAAATCTCATTTCATTCTAGGCAAGTTTTCTATACTAATAGCATGTGTGGAACTACTGATAGAGCTAGAATTAGTTCTTCGCTTTAGCTCATGGAACTAAGGAGACAAAAATTCTACCTCCTTTTTCGCTAGAGCTCTTAGAAGTAAGGCTTATTGAAATGGAAAAGTGACACGTATATATATATGGTATGGCAAGACCCTATGACAATGTGACTGGAGATGAAACACTACTTACTGGTATTGGCTGACCGGCTAGCAATGACCTTATGTGGGCATTTAATGAATCCATTTCTGTGCCCAGATGATGTGGAATTCCTTGAACCCAACGAAATGAGGACCTGGAGGGACTCGACCAAGGTAGGCCCCCCACCCAATAGGTAAATATAGGTTGTGACTAAGGATGCGCAAGCACGCTCGACCACTATTTACCCACCCACCCCAATCCCCTGAGGCGGAGGTTTGAACATCTTTCCCTACTCATTACTGAATGATTATACATGCGAGGACTATACCCCACCTCGAGGCTGGACTTATATACACATGGGGATAGTAGCTCTCCTTTCGTGCCGTGATCATGGAATGAATTGGTCTTGCTGATCGATCTCATACCCCTGATTGACTTATTCTTTTTCTTATTATTGCCATACCTTATTCCACCATGAAGAGAGGGATGGCATGGTCCGCAAGAGATGCATCAGTGGTAAGAACGGTTTACCTACAGTCAATATCTGTAAGAATGGTTACCTATTCAAGAGAGCTGTAAAGAGAAGGTCTTTCATGAACTGCTCTATTTTCTGAGTTCCCCGCCTCATGAAAGGATGGTGGGTGTCGGGAACGCTAAGGATGGCGGTGGGTGACGGTAAAGCTTTAGCTAGGCATCTTTCATTTATACGATAGAAAAAGTACATATAACTATGTATGTTACGCCGCTCCCTTCCCTGGTTCAGTTCCTTCCTTGGTTCAGTCCCTATATGATACGCCGCTCCCTATCCGTTATTTTATATGTTTGATTTCAGAGATAAGGAAGCGATATGGATGCGGTAGTAGTAAGTAGCGGTAGCTGATAGGCTATCTGTACTACACCTCTACTAAGATACAGAAGGAAAGACAGATCGGATTAGTTAAGGAAAGACAGATCTCTACTATCAGTAGCGGTAACTGATAGGCTATCTGTACTACACCTTGACTACTCAACAGATCGGATCAGTACATATCACATCATTTCAGTAGCCAAGGAAATATCGGTTCAGCGGGTTCAATGTAGCATCAGAGGGAACGAAATGCTACATTGATCAGTCATAATATAATAGACGACTGATTAATGTGAGTGATCGATCCGGTTCAATGCCTACTGTATCCACCATCTCTAAAAGGTCGGTTGGTTCAATTCCTACTGTATCAGAAGGCAAGGGACTTTAGGCACTCGACCGATAGGGAGGGAATTGAAGCAAGCGGCCAGCCTTCGAAGAATCACGGGTCTAGCAGCACTGACATTGTATTGGGGCATTTCTTCAGTCTGCTTGGGGCTACTTCCAGAGATGTTTGAGTTTTTATAGATAGGTCAGCCTCGGATACGAGAGAATTGGAAGTGTGGTGCCGGCGGGCCATAGTTCGTGACAAAATATTGTTCTTTCTCCCGGTAGGGTGCAGGCGAGATTAGACTGAGTATATGGTCCTCGGGATGACATTGATTTTTCCAGGAATATGCGCCGGTCAATGTGTTGATTGAAGCTACAGGGTCGGATGATATACCCATTCAGACTTCTATTTCAGTGGGGCATGTGGTGGATTTGAATCCCTCGTCTTTGTACAAGCTAAATGTCTCTCACTTGGATTCCCCTGACTTTCGTGCCCTGGTGCATCGAGTTTGGAACCTTGTCCCTCGGCCTATTGGGGATAGAGGTTGGTTGTTGTGGTGGGAAGTTGCTATTCGGAGAACTGTCAAGTTCATGAGAGGTTGGGGGCATATGATAGCCCTAAAGCGTAGACGGGAGCTTCGCGAGGCCAGAAGGAAGCTGGAGGAGGTTCATATCTTCCTGGAGGAGGATCTACATAACACTGTTCTTCAGGAGGATGCAGCTCAGTTGGAGTTGGTGGTGCGTAGAGAGGAGGAATCTATTGCCAGAGGAGCCCGGGTTTGAGCTCGTTTGCAGTGGATTCAGGAGGGAGACGAGGCCTCCAAGTTCTTTTCTTTTATCAAGAAGAAAGTAGTAGCTGACAGGGTGCTTGGTCTATGCAGAGTTGATGGTTCACTTGAGGAGGATCCGACTAAGATTCAAGGTATGTTTGGTGATCATTTTCAGAATATGTTTTTCTCCTTACCCCTTGTCAGATTCAGTTGTGGCTGCTAGGGATGCTTGCTACAGGGTGGTCCCACACAAGGTCTCGGTTGTCGACCATGACAGATTGGACAGGGAGTTTACGAAGGATGAGCTTTTTGCTACTTTATGCTCGATGAAGAATGGGAAATCCCCTGGGATGGATGGATTGCCTTGTGAATTCTACGAGTCTGAGCACCTAAGGCTAGTTTATGTGCCACTTGATCTTGTGCCATATAGGTGCCGAACCCCGTGAAGCAGCTCCTCTACGTCTGGTGCTTGGAATAGTAGGCTTTAGACTATGAACTTCGGGCAGTGATCCAGTAGTGGATGATGCGATTTGATTAGGCTTTTGACCTTCGTTTGGAAGCTCCGACATATATTCATAGATCTATCTCTAGATCATTAGATATATCATAGAAATCTTTCTCTCTGGCAGCAAGGAAAACTCCTATCAGGGAGGGTTTATTACCTTCACTTTCCCGGCTGGCAGGTCCTGAAATGCGCTTTAGCATCAGTAAGGTCAGGTCTATGCCCCTTATTCCGATCCCTCGAGGTCCTGATCTTAGGTAAGGTCTTTAAAGAAAAGAATGAAATGAGTTAGGGTTTTTAAAGAATCCGGGAGTGCAACGTGACCCCCTTATCCATATAATCCGATGTCCAGAGAAATCAATTTCTATCCAGTGAACGAATAAAGGCAAATTCAATAAGGTTATAGGGTACATCATCATAAATAAGTTGGATAATAAGAAAAGATTTGTCACTTTTGGATAGCGGGAGAATGGTTTCGGTAATGGAAAGAAGGCATATTGGAGAACGGGGAAAGGGCCCCATAATAAGATGGATTGAACGAAGTGATGCACTTCTTCTTTATATTACTTAAGGGGGAATTCATAGATGTGTAGTAAGAAGTAGTTTCATTTTCTCCTATTATTAAAGAATATAAAGCGAGAAATTTAATCCTCTTTATTTACGCTTCTGTTCCACCTTATAATAAGAATAGGGCCATTCTCCCTAAATAAGAATAGTAGGGAATTCTATCAATAAGGTACCTTCTATTGCTAGATTCTGTGGGTCTCCAATATTTGCTCCTATTCTTCCCCTTAAATAGAAATCGAGAGGGGTACTGCACATATTATGATTTAAGGTTGGGGATACGGTAGACTGTAAATAAGAATAGTAGGGGCATCCACCCAACGCAATATATTGTAGGTCCATAAGAGGAGCCCTCCCACTAGCCATCTCAATTCAATTTCTTTCTTAGAATGCCAGCTAATATGGAATAGTTGGTTTTTGGGGATGAAACCACATCCAATGTATATAGGATAGGTCCAACGTTGAATAGATGTATTTGTAGTGACTAGGATTGCATAGGAAGGGACTTCAATTGATAGAGATGAAGGTGGCCCCTACTATTACTTAAAGGCATGCCAGAAAAGTGAGATTGCTTTTTTTGGGGAGCTTGCTATCATTCCAGTGCTTCCCAGGGAACCACCTACATGCACTTCGATGTCTACCTTTTTATAGCAGCCTACCTCTCTGAATGAGGAGATAGGAAAGCTAATGTCCACTTGTTTTACTCAACGTAAGCTTTCTTATTTATTCTTTACTTGCTCCACAAGAGATATGTGCTATGTCCGACCAGCCATCAAAGATTGGATAGAGATCGTTGGGGACCCATAATTATGAGATGAAACAAGGTCCCGGAGGGGCTTGTGCTTCCTAGTGCAAGGGGTATTCTTTAAGCAAAAAGCAGTGAATGAATGGGTTTCAAAGAGCAGGCCGGAAGCACTAGAGTAGCATTATCTGTATCTTTCCCTCCCATTATGATGATGTAAGGCAGTCATGGTTGTCCCAGTGATGACCCGAACCCTGCATAACCCTTGTTATATGGAAAATGTAGAATCCGGCTGGCTGGCCTTTATATCATTTCGTAAGGGGTGGGACGACCAACAGCCAATTAGAAAGTGCTTCGGAGCTAGCCATATGTATAAGCATCGGGAGCTGTATCATAACCAGATGTCACGATTTCTTGCCATGTTGATGGGAAATAACCATAGCAATTGGGGAAGCGCCTTATTACTAATTCTTCTATTTATCTAGCTCTATGATTCATTCTTCTATTTATCTAGCTCGGGTGGCTTAGAAATTGTTATTGTTGGTATTTTTGTGGCAGTTTGAATATAATCATAATAATCGGGTGTTTCAATCAAGTGGAGCGCATACTTCGGTCCAAACATTCGAGTTGAAACCCAATTCGCTGTTTCTATCATTATCACACGTGCTCTACTCATGCTGAGTGCATCCTGTTTCTATAAGCTCGTGTTTATGACAACGGGCCAACTTACCCACCTTTCTGTTTTCATCATCGCCTTCTATATTGACCAGCACCATCTTAAAACCCAATGCCAGTGGTCAAGCTAGTTGTTGTTTACCCAGACCCAGTCACATAAGCAAAGACAGTAGCATAAGTAGCACTAGCATCAGAGTAAGATCCATACCCAGTAGTAGCACCAGAAGCAGGAGAAGCAAAGGTAGAAGGAGCAGAGGCAGCAACACATATTTCTCTATATAAAGATTGGGACACCAGCAACAAAGCAAGCATCATAGATAGAGACAAAGGCAGCTTTCCTTCACGTAGTTCCACCAGCATCAGATCCATATCGATACCCAGAAGTAGGGCTAGTAGATACATACCCTATTGAAGGAGTCGATCCAGCTCGTGATACATAAGCACCAGTAGAAGCAGAAACATATCCAGAAGCTTACCCAATACCAACAGCAGTAGATACACACTCATATCCGCTAGTAGAGACAGAGGCATATCTACCAATGATGACAAGAGTAGTACTAATAGAATCAGTAGCATACCTTCCAGTGCCATGTCGAGAGCGGCTTAGCCGATGATACCAACCCATACTGAGATGCAGATCCTTATGATGATGGGTGTGATCCTGTTATGCTTGTTGTTTCAGAGCCGGCATCAGTAACAAAGCTAGCAGCAGTATCTATTGAAGCTATTGAAGCACCCCCTCTCCATAATAGTTAAAGCATTAATGAATAAGTGGAAAATTCCAGATCGATATCAAAATGCACCAGTAGCAGTTTGTTTCCCAGATCCTATTGATCCATAACCAACATCCCTACCTTTTAGAGACCCACCAGTAGTAGATCCAGTCGATTCTTCAGTTGGTTCTGCTGTTGATGGAGTTGTATATTTAGCTTATCTTGTCGATTCTGTCGGTTAAGCCCCTTGAAATAGTTCAGTAGATTAAGTAGATTAAGTAGAATATTCAGTAGAAGAAGCAACACCTAGAGCAAAGACTAGATAAGTAGCAGTCAATTATACAGTTGACTCAGTCGATCCAGTACCTGCAACCTCACTAGTAGCACCCCCACTAGTAGCAGCTGTTCCAGATCGAAACCCAGACCCAAGGCCAGCTTCAGTCGCAAGAGAAGTGGGGGTACCTAGTAAAACAAGACGGATAGCAAGCTTCTAACCGGGAGCTCTTTCTTTCACTATCACTTCAAAGTTTCCGATCTCCCTTTCTTTCCGGCTGGTCTGGCTCATATCACGGGGTCGCTGCTGCCAGAAGTAAGTGGCTTGCTTATCACTTTATCACTCAGGTCGGAGGGAAACCTATGAAAAGATCTCTCCAGGTGGGGCTGCTTCTATTGCACTCATACCTACGTGTCAGTTTCATGGAAGAGAGTTTCCCAGTCAGTAGTAGGGACATCACTTCGGGCCAAGGCCAATAAATAATAAGCCTCGGGCCAAGTATAATGAATTATTTAGAGTATTCTCGAGCAAAGGTGCTTTCTGTGAATAATGTCCCGCGGAGCATGCCACATGTATCCTACGGTGAGAAAAGCCATCATAGGATACATGTATCAGGCAGGTGTCCACGAAGGGCCCTAACTTGATTTAGCAGGGAGGCATCTGATCCGCCCCAATGATTCAGAGCGAACGTATCAGGCATGCTGAATGAGAAAAGGAACCTACGGGCGACGTACACCATTCCCAAACTCATTTACTATTATCCCATACAAGTCAACAGGAGGGAGCATCATGTGATCGCACGCATATTATGGATGTTACATCGTTGATGATTGTGCATCCATCCCGCAGCCGGTCGAGCCATTATGAAAGGGGGTGTGGGTATATGTATAAATAATAGAATCAATTTCCACCCTATTATTATTGAAGCGTTTAGCACCTGATCCTCCTATTAGTAATAAAAATGACCAAAATAAGAATAAGAAATATCAGGATAGGAGTGGATAAAACTTGATTTCGTGATTCCAGCTGGTGATTGAGATCCAGGATTTGAGGCGCGTTGGTTCGAACAAGAAAGAAGTGCTGGGACACACTACAAACCGAGCCCGCCCGACTGAGTTATTAATGCGTTGAGTGAGGCCCAGCGAAGCTCCGAGGTATGCAGGGTGGCGTGGTCAAATCGAAAATGGGCAATAGACCAAACGACTAGGGCAACGCCAAGAATCATCCCTTCCATCCGGGTCACTGACATCATTTACTAGTACTCGGTCAGCTGAAACTACCTCTATCTCTGATGCCTGGGATGGTGGATCTACTTATTGATCTTGATCCCCAACCGCTGGTTGCGGGATTACCTATTCTGATGCTTTGACCTCTGTTTCTTATGTGGTCTCTGCCCTTGTCTCTGCCTCTGTCTTTTATGCTTATTGCGGCACTGGCATATAAGCTACTAGCAAGCGAGGTGGTGGCGGATCAACTTAATCAATGGGCTGCAAGACCCAGAAGCAGATACAGCAGATTGATATACAGTGCCCGTTGGAGAGCCATAGCCCATTCCAGGTGCATATCTAGGTGCTACTATAGTTGATCGGGACCCAGTCAGCGCCGATTTCTGGTTGACAAGAGATAGAACCCCTTGCCCATACCCAGGACACCTTGCCCCTCATTACCACCGGTACACGCCAGCCGAGAGGACATCAGGCCCAGGATGCAAGTACCCATTCACAATTAGACAATACCCAGAAACTACTTACCCAACAGAACAGGAGGGTCACACTGGGAGGTAGGGGCCTAATCACAAGGCACACTATCCTACACAGAATGATACAGTGAGTCATTTTGCATAATTGCCATATATAATACACGAGCTAAAGAATGCATGCAGAGCGACTTAATCTTCTTCTCACCTGCTGCTATATCTTCATGGTTCATTGCTTTATATACTTGCAGACCGGAGGACTAGCAACGAAGCTGGGGTTGGGTTGGACAATGGATCTTATGAAGTTAGCCCACTTCACTGATGAGGTTCGACATCAATGCTGATAGGAGGCGTCTTCAATACATTCCCTGAGCACAAGTACATAGTTAAGCCCGAAACACATTGCACAATTACTACCCATTCCCCAGTAGAGAACTTCCCATAGCGCAATTACCATAGTTCCACATACCACCCAGTTGGGGGGCGGTACAACGGACGACAAACTATGGCACATGGCTAACAACTACAGCACTAGCACACAGTATCGCACTAGAAAGGAAATAATGAAAGCATACATACACGTGCTAAGCCAGGGGAAGACTTCTTAGCAGGGTATCATGAAAGCATTGGCTCAAAATACCCAACCAGGGGGCAAGCGGTAGGATCATCATCACCAAACCATGGCTTTCTCTTTCTTCCACGCTCGCTATGCGCCATAACTTCTCTGCTCTTGGTTCGCCCCCGTAGGGCACTCTCATGGGATGTGAACGCCGCCACTAACTAAGCAACCCCATGTTCTAATGCTTCCAGAACACTTGCTTGCAGATACTGCTGGGTACCAACCACTATGAACTCTTCTTCCCCGCCGAGTCACCTTTGAGTGAGGCCGTTCTAATTGGTCGATAGCTACTAGTAGTAGTTTACCGCTTAATTCAATCCGAAGAAGAAGGACCCAGAGGGCGCTTTCCTGTAATCAGGGAAGGAGATTGACGACCATAAAAGACCTACAACTGGCATTCTGACTAGCCTATCGTGCAGCTACAGCTCAGACTGATACCTGAACTCCATGCTGACTGAAAGCCAAGACGAGTCCATCTTCCTAAAAGCGAGGGAAAGAAGCCCACTCAAAGTTGGGGCTTTCCAGCTTGTGCGAGGCTTCCTTACCTTTCTCGAGAGCTCAGTGGCCGGTAGAGGATTCTCAGCTCTGGCGAACTACTCTTGCCTTCCTTGGTTCGAGGGAAACCATTCCTAGATTCAGACTTTGGGCAGGTGCAAGTCTTCCTGCTTAGGTATGAACTCGTCCTACTTACATCGAAGAGAAGATGATAGTTATCGAGGAAACAACTGGATCTGCTCGATCTCAAACTATAAAGGACGCTGGGCGAGATGCTTCCTCTATCTCTGGTAATGGTGAAACTCTTGCCTCTATGGCTTAAGGATCTAAACTGCTTCAGGCTCTACCACTAATGCTGCTACCTATGTGGGATCAACTGATTCAAGGCCAACGACTGGACTTGGAACTCAATCTCGATTTGCTTCTGGAATGGGATCAAAGTCAAATGGCTCCGGTTCCGCCTTTACTACCGGTGGTTGATCGCCTCACAACGGAAGAAGCAGTTACTAATACGTAATCCCCAGCGCGAGCAGAGGCGGTTGTTTCATCTGTTGATCCAGCACCATCAGTATCCGAGTCAATAGTCAAGACATAGTTGGCAGCTATAAAGGCGGTAGAATAATACCTATCGGTGGGTAAGGAAGCTGCTCTGGTGTAAGTGGAAGGAAGGCAGCACTCAGGTCAAAGAAGTGCGCTATGTATGCCCAAATGAATGTAGCGCTCACCATGCTTTCATCTTCGTGCTACCCCGTATGCCCTAAGTTTATGTAGTAGAGACATAGGGAGAAGCAGCGGGAAAGACAGGAGCAGAGCCATAAGCACTAGCAAGGGTGGTGGTTTCTGTAGCTTCGGTAAGCAGATCCTATATCCTATCCTATAGCAGTAGTTCCTGGTCCAGCAGCCTTCGATCCAGCAGATATAGTTCCAGCAGATTGTGCGGTTGATCCAGTGGATTCAGTTGAGGGAGATGGATTTATAGCTAGTGGGTAGCCTGCGTAACTACAGGAATTACGACCCGTCAAATTCACTGGATTTTTGCGATTCTCAATACACCAGAGCAAATTGGAAACACTTTATAGCATGCGTTACACCTATCATGTTATTACCCATAGCACGAACCCTCCGCTCGATTGTTTCGGTTCAACTCCTAACAAACGAGGAACTCTATTGTACAGAAAACATGAGCGTATAGTAGGATTCTCGCTTGGACGTAGCGCTATCATGGACTATTCTATGGGCCGAATCCCCAACCTTGTCACTACGGGGCACTACCTTGATGTTGGCTTGAATAGGGAGCTATTTCTATCTCTAACACATGGATAGCGTGCAGGCGTAGGGCTTAATTCGCAGCATCTTGGACCTTATATAAGTGAAAGCATCCGAGCCAGCTAAAGCAGATTCAGTTCCAGAAGCAGTAGCAAAGCCACCATCTCGCCCAGATAAAGATCCAGTCCCCTCACCCATAGTAGCAGAGGCACACGCAAAGATAGAGGTTTCAACGACGTAAACTAGTGGATCAACTGATTGTTCGACTAGGACAACTGGTTCAAATGCTACTTATGCTGCTGGTGAAAAGAATGAATCGACTACTGCAGCATCAAGGACTAAAGACTGGAAGGGATGCTGCTGGACCAACTTGTGCTTACGGATATTCAACAACGGTCACTACTGTTGGTGGTGTAACTGGGTATGGAACTGCTCGTGCAGCTGAAACGGAAACAACCGAATCAACTTACTCGGCTGACTCATATACATATGCTGCCTTTGCTTATAGGTCAAAAGAATCAACTCTATACCTATGCTGCTAGTGATGCTTTCTTTGGTTCGGGGTAAACTGGGTATGGATCTCGATCTGTAACTAGCTATATAACAGGTAGGGATGTGCATAAACCCGAAACAAGGTCAACTACTGGATATGCTACTGGCTCTACTTATGCTTGGTCCACTTTCTCTTCTACCTATGTCACTGGATCTACTGGTACCGGATCTCATTCCCTTGCCATTAGTGCCGCTTCTCTATATACGGCTACTTCTAAGTCTCCATCTCGATATGCTGCTGGGACTAGTGCTTAAGGTGGATCAACTGGTCCAACTTCTTAATATACATATGAATCTACTGCTGGGTCAGAAACGACTACCTTCCCTGTTACAGGTGGTTCTCTAGCTACCTTAGCTTCTGGTTCAATAGATGCTTCTGGTTCATTGACTAGATCAACTGATGAATCAACAGCTTAATCTATCGCTACATCTCCCGGGTCAATGGGTTAAACTGCTTAATCAATAGGAGAAACTACTGGCACTGGGTCTTAATCTGGATATGGGTAAACAGATAAGGTTGGGTTTTGATCTAGCTCATCAAGGCAAGTGACTGACTCTGAACCTCGATCACGAAATGGAGCTATAAGAAGGGGTGCTACTACGGGCTCTATAAATGGAAGGTATGTTGCTAGCTATGGATCTGGGTCTGCGTGCTTTATTGCTGCTGGATCATGAGAATCTACTATTGGTGTAGCTACTCCCGTATAAGCTTTTGGATCTACTTAGTAAAGGTAAACGACTGGCTTTGTCTTTGCTCTTGGTTCTACTCCTGCACCCCTAGTATTTGATACGTGTGCAACTTATGTTGTTGGGTATCGATATCTAACTGGTCCATCTACTGGATCTGCTTAGACACTTTGGCGAATGTTCCTATGATGCAGATAGTACTGCTAGCCTCCCTTCTATCTTAAAGCCCCCCCACCCAATAAGTAAATCGAAACTGGAAAATAATCTCGTATACAAAGAGACATTTCATTATACATGAGGGAGATCGTCATTCAATTAGCGATACCATAATGACATATATAATAGCAACATCGAATCCAATCATGATGCACGGCTCGACCACTGGATGAGGATTACCCAAACCAGAAGAGCCAGCCTCACACCAAGCCCACCAAGAAAGAGCTAATCCAACCTTCACAACAGGAGAGAATATACACCATCCCACCAAGAAGAAGATACAACATCGCGTACGTTGCTACACCCAGAGCTTCTATGTGCTTGTTTTGATTTACAAATGTTGCTCGAATATCTTCTAGTTGCAATCAATCAATCTTTTCTCATTGTATTTGTTTTTGATTGATTGCTAGATTGATTACACCCATCCATACCACCAAGGGCGGGCCATCCCATTGAGCCCAACACCAGGCGAACACTGGCTCGACGAAGAAATCAACCGATCGAGCCATAACACCCATTTACACCATCACACGATACGTGAGGGAGAGATGCCGCTACCCCATGGACCCCCGGACGGGGCGGGGTCCACCGGACGAGGGAGGGCATAATGATCGGGGTTGAAAACGAATAGAGAGATGCCTGGCCTTACTGAGTGGCTAGATTAGGAGGTCTTAGGAAGAGACCAGAAAGAGCAACCACCTCTCCAACCAGTAGGTAGCATTGACCTGGCTTTCCATCCCACCCTGGGCACTCATCGTTACTCAGTTCAAACTCCAACCAAACTCAAACTGCTTACGAGCTTGCCTGGAAACTACCAACTAACTCCCACTTGCTGGGACTTGCTTTACTTGCCTTAGCCATGGGATTATGAATAAAGCCAGATTGATGGGGAGCTTTTGAGCTGGCTGGCGGGTGAGCTTGCTCGCTAGATTGATTGATATATTGACGGACTACCGGGCCCCTACTATTATAATGGGCAGGCACCACATTTTTTTGGAAATAAAATCAACCTTATCATTTGTCTTTTGGCCTCATTCAAACCCTCACCCTCGTACCTCTTTAGAGTCCCTATGGTCCTCGTTTTTTTGAGTCAATCCCCCTCATTTGGGCACTGAAAGTGAGGACCGGCAGGGTGCGTAAGCACGCTCGACTAATAAGGAGAGGGGCTTGACCATAAGGATGCGTAAGCAGGCTCGACTGTTAAGGATGCGTAAGCAGGCTCGACCATAGGGAGAGGACCTTTAGGTACTCGACCCCAAGGGAGAGGATGCGCAAGCAGGCTCGACTGTTAAGGAGAGGACCTTTAGGGTGCGTAAGCACGCTCGACTAATAAGGAGAGGTGTTCGACTGTTAAGGATGCGTAAGCAGGCTCGAATGCTAAGGAGAGGACCTTTAGGGTGTGTAAGCACGCTCGACTAATAAGGAGAGGTGCTCGACCATAAGGTGCTGTTAGGCCGCTCGACCATAAGGGCCGCCATCGAGAGGAGAGGGAGAGGAGAGGATGCAGAAGCAGGCTCGACCAATGGGAGAGGACCTTTAGGTGCTCGACCATAAGGATGCGTAAGTAGGCTCGACTGTTAAGGAGAGGACCTTTAGGGTGCGTAAGCACGCTCGACTAATAAGGAGAGGTGCTCGACCATAAGGGAGAGGAGAGGGAGAGGTTTTTTGCTTTGGAATAATGACATTTCATTATGTTTCTCTTTCATAGCCGGGGGATGCCTTCATTCCCAGTTTGGCATTCCCAGGAGGTTAGGGATGCGAGGGGCATTGACAGGATGCTGATAGGAGAGTCAAGAGTCGATCCCAGGTTTCGATGTCGGTACTCATCTAGGTTTTGGTGTACTCGATCCAGGATTCTTTTCCACTAGTCGATCCAAGGGTCAATCATTCACAGGAGGTGCCGATTGATGCTTGCCGATAGATAGTAGTCGCCGGTTGCCGATACCCAAGAGCCTCCTCATTCCCACACTGTAAATGATTTGATTATGACTCAAACATGCCTTTTTAGTCAGTTTCCCTAGGTACGTTTAGTGGCTCGACTAAAAGGAGAGGATTGCCAGGTGTAGCATTGCTGCCAATCATCGGAGTCCTTGCCTTAAGGTCATTGCCGAGAGCCAGTTGCCTGGAGGGAGGTACTTGTCACAAGGAAGAGCAGTCGATGGCCGATCCCATAGTTGTCATTGCTGAGAGCCACTAGTTATTGCCGGGAGTAAGAGAAGCTAGTTTGCCTTAAGGTCATTTTCTGTATCATTGCTAGGACCTCTAGTCATAGCCAGTCTCATAGCGAGAAGGTGGTATAGTAAGCCCGTAAGTACCCGTCATACAACCAACCTTTCTTTGCCAGAAGGTAGGTCATTCCCGCTGATAGCTGATAAAACTCCCCAAACTGAAGGAAAATGACCAAATGATTAGATAGGGAAACAAGAGGAAATGAGAAATTTACTGATGTAAGGAAACAAACCTCCCCCACAACTAGAAAATACCAGAGATGGAAACCAAGAGCAACTCGGTAAGAAGAGACCCTCTTCACCATCCCAGACAATGTTTCCACCTTGGTAAAAAGCCCATGCATTTATAATGGAGGGATGACATCTTGTGACTCAACGCTTGAAGGGATTTACCATAGTATGCCAGGTCTAGGAATGGATGTGTGAGGTCTGGCACACTTTAAAACCCACATTCCTCTTGTAGATCATGCGTTCATCAATGAGCTCACATAACTATTTGCCAAGATCAACCGAGACAAGGGCCAATTTGTCCAACGAACACTGATTCATTTCAATTGCAGAATCATAATTAGGGATGCCAAACATAATATTGAACCTCTTCCCAAATGCAACCACCTTTGAGCATTTAACATGACTAGAGTAGGTGACCCCAATCGTGGGAACGAAGTTTGTGCCACATGACAATAAGAAATAAACAAGTGTAGGGTGGCTTTTGTTTCAACGCTGCCAACCCATGCTCCACTCACACCCTCAACGTGTTAATCAATTATAATTGTCATTATAGGGGTCATTAATGTCACCCCCATTGGGGATACTACCTTCCCAGGGAGACTTGTTATACTCCACCCACTCTTGAATGCATTGAAACTCATCGGTCATATAAGAAATTGACTATTCTTCATCCAAGGTAAGGTTTTGATACTGACTCCCCCAATTAGCTAGTGCGTTCACCACCCTATTCCCTTCTCGACAAGTGTGCTGAAAAACAATATAATGAAACTTTGGTTATAGGTCTTCCATGTTGCCAACTATGCATTATTTTGTGAGTAGGGTGCCCATTTAACTACTTTTGGATATATTGAATGACACCCTGTGAATCGCCATGAAACTATAGCAGCCAAAAACCTTCTCTAACTGCAATATGTAACCTCTTTTGACAATGAAAAACTTAGCTAAATTATTGGTGACCATACCACACGACCACACATATATTCATAATGGCAAGGAATTTTCATCCCATAGAATCCCTCCACAACGAGCAACTCTAGTGTTTCCTTTCAAGCCCCATCAAAACTCAATTTAAGAAAGGAGCTCGAGGGTGGGGAAAATGAATTTATTATAGAATGAATTGAGCCTTGCACAAGAGATGGAGGGGAAAGTGACATAGAAGGATCCAAGTTAAGGTTCTTCAAAATATACCCTTCAAACTCCACTTGCCAATTATCAGTGATCCAAGGAGATGCGAGGATAGTATCCCAAATATTCAAAATGATCACCTCTTTTAGGACTGAAACTGCCTGCTCCTCATACCAAAAACTCAGAGATTTCAAACCTAACACAAGCTGCCAAGTGTGTGAAAAGATAGGGTTTTTACATTTTTGACAATACCACTAATCCAATAGTGCCTTCAAATATCCCAAAAACGGTCGATTGAAGCCAAAGATTTGAGGAAGAAGTTCCCAAATACCACTTGCAAAAGGAAAAGAGAGAAAAATATTCTTTGCTAACTCTTTTGCCTGAAAACAAAGGTGACGTAAAGACATTCCCTCATATCCCTTTCGATGAATACAGTGCCAAGTGAGAAGGTTCCCCCAAGCAATTAACCACAAAAATGTTGAAAGTTTTGGTCATCATGAGCTTGCCCAAATTCGGGTTCACAACACTGCCTTCTCCATGGACACAAAATTGATAAGGAGTAGGCTTCTTTAATAGAAAAAGAGCTAGATGATTGCTTACCCGAATGTAAAATATCATTATTATGAAAAACCCTAATCTACTATTTCGTTTCATTTCTGTGCCTTGTTCCAAATATTGGATCCTTGAATATAACCTTCAAATCACAACTGCTCCTCCTGTGTTGCCAAGGGCACATACTTCCTGAGCCTAATGCGCTTCCAAAGTTTAGGACCTCCCTTAACCTAAAGCCACCAAAGTTTCATACTATAGGCCTTACTAATTAATTTCGGGTCATGTAGACCCAGTCTGCTTGTCAATTTGGGTCTGATCAGTTTATCCCACCCTACAAGAGACTAGTGCCGTGCTTTAATTTACCCCCTCCAAAGGAAGTTGCACCATAGAGATCAAAGGTGATTACAAACTATTTTTAGAATTAGCATAACTGACATTTGATAGTTTGGTAGTGCTAACAACATTGATTTGGTAAGCATTAGTCTACTAGCAAAGATAAGACCCTGAAATACCCAATTGTAGACCTTCATTTGAACTCTCTCTACGAGATCTTCCCAATTTGATACCCGATTATAATATAAGACCAACAACACCACCAAATATTTAGAAGGAAATCGAGGCTATCTAAATCCCAACGTTCGAGTCAAGTGAGCATGTATAGCTTTGTGGCAGTTAAAAAAGAAGATATTGGTTTTATCCTTGTTTACTAATGTTCGAGAGGACTCCATAAAACTCTATAAAATGTCTCATAATCCTTTTACTTCCTTTAAAGTGGGTGGCCCAAAGAGTACAATTCCGTCAAAAAAAATGTTGATGAGTTACATATATATATTCACCAAACAAACGTAAACTAGATATATGAGACAAAGAACATGATTTATTATACATTCTCCCAAGCCCTTCCATAGCCAAAATGAAAAGAAATGGAGATAGAGGATCACCTTACCTCAGAACTCTTTACGACTTGAAGGTAGACAAAAGTGACCCATTAATCAATATAGATAAGAAGATAGATGCGATTAGAGAGCCTACCTAGGAAATCTACTGTCATGAAAATGAAAAAGTCACTAAAATTTGTAAAAAATAGTCCCAAATTATCTGATCACAGGCCTTAGACAAATCCAGCTTGATCAACATACCTGGATGTTTCATAACCCGTAAGGAATGAATAATTTCCTGTGCTGCAATTATGCCATCCGTAATTAGGCGACCCTCCAAAAAACTAGTTTGTTCCGATAATATTAAACCTGAAAGTAGGGGCTTTAGGTGATTCACTATTATCATAGAGATGATTGTATATATTACATTAAAGAGGGAAATAGGGTGAAATCCACTAGGATCCTTCAAATGACCACCTTTCATAATAAGGCGAAAAATGTTGCATTAAGAGTTGCACAAATCGATTGAGTTTGTCTCGATTCTTCAACTAGTTCATATGCCTCTGTACCAAGAAAACACCAACATGCTTTAAAAAACTCTGAGTTAAAGCCATTAGGCTCTGAAAACTTATTCCTGGGTATATTCATAACCACCATTTTCACTTCATGGAACAAGATTGGTCTAATCAGGGCCACATTTTGATCCCTACTAATAAGTCGAGGGATATGTTAAAGGACTAAATTAATCGCTGATTGTCTCGTAAGAGAGCTCTTAGACATTATACCCTGATAATACTTCACTGATTCATATTATATATTTGGATGGAGGATATTCCTATCCCCATCATCTCCAAGAATAGAGAATATATTGTTATGATGATGATGTTGCAACATGGAATTGTGGAAAAACTTGGAATTCCTTTCTCCCTCAGTGCACTACACCCTAGATTTCTGTTTCCAAAGGATATCTCCCTGTTTTTGTCGTTGTTCAAACTTATGGAGAGTCAACCCTTCCTCTATTAGGAGTTTAGGGGATCTTCCCTCCAAGATCATGCATTGTTGTATCTTTCACATATGATCTTCTACTATAGTCTTATCTTCAAAAATGTTACCAAGTCCTGCTTATTCTATAATTTTATCTGATTCTTCAAGGCCTTAATATTTTATTGAAACGTGTGCATTTTGGAATTACCTTGAATGTTAATCTCCAACAACAATTTATTTAAGAGTTTTACAAAACTTGGCACCTGTAACCAAAAACTTTCAAACCAGAAGGGTGTAGAAATTCCTTGTAGATTCAAACTACTTATGTAATTTGCTAAAACAAGAGATTTGAATCTACTCTACACATCAACGAAAACAATTAATCGATCAAGAAATTACAAAACATGAGACAAGACTCAATCACATATGCTCAAAGATTTATTTAAGGGAAAAACTTGCTGCTCAAAACCCCTTCCTATTTGTATATTGGATTAGATCATAAAAATAGAGAAGATTTACAATGCTTGCTCTAGCTCGAGCAACCTATGCACTAGTACAATCTCACTCACTACCTCACAAACTAACTGTGGTCAATACTTAGCCAATTTTTCTGCCTGACAAGCTCATATTTTCTTGCGCCATTTCCTTGGGAATTATCCCACTATTAATTAGGGAAATTCCCAATTAGAATTGTGCAATCCATGTAGGCCTTTCTCACACTGCATGCACCACATGTACAACTCTGAAAATTATACAACTGATATTATATTTCCCTTGAACTCCAATCTCAACTGGGTAAATCGAATTCCATACATGAATGAGTTAATTATGGTTGATTTGTCATTTAACTGGTTAAACACATAAGTTTCACCCCACTACTAGACCTCCTAATAGTTTCTCCAAAAGTTGGAACTAGTTTAACTAACATTAACTCAATTTGATTGAGTTAAACTATTACAACTCAAATTAAAGTCAACCCGGGCTCCTAAAATTTAGCAGACACTCTCCATGACTCAAGTTAGGCCCTTAACTCGAATTAACTTAGCCAACTAATTGAAATTAACTTAGTTAACTCATTTTCATCCTCTTGTGATGTGGAATTACAATTTTCTCCTATTTTAATTCAAAGGAAAATTACATCAAGATTTTCTTGTTGCCATTTTCAACACTACCTCTCAACAAGAAAGGGATTATCTGCTACCCCAATCCTACCTCTATGGAACTCAAATTTGCATCTTGACAATGCCTTTGTCAAAATATCTGCATCCCGTCCTTATGTAGGAATGTACTCCAACAAGATGATTCTCCTCTGCACACAATCTCGTAGATGGTGATACTGGATGCTAATATGCTTGGATTGATCATGAAAAAATGGATTCTCAAAGAGTTTGATATAAACCTGGTTGTCACAGTAAATCACTGTGGGATGCATCATCTGACCAAATAACCCAACAAGAATCTTCCTCATCCAGATAGCTTCACACGCTGCTAAACTAGAAGCCATGTACTCTGCTTCCGTTGAACTGAGTGCAACTGATCTTTACTTCTTGCTGTACCAAGAAACTGTTGATGAACCAATACTGAAGATGCCCCCTTAAGTGTTCTTCATGTATGATGGAATACTCGCCCAATCTCCATCTATGAAGCCTTGCATCTTCACTTCCTATGTCCGCCTGTACCAAAGACCAAACTGAGTGGAGCAAAAATATCCTGATATGCATGTAACTGAAGCTCCCTCTGAAGGGCACATCTCATGGCCTTCTCTTCATCGAACTTCACATCTCTAGGAACAACTGTCATTCAGTGAGATGGCAAGTACACTGATAGTTTTAAGGTGTATTAGTGTACCCCACAAATATGCTGAACTTAGCTGTTGGCTCTAGGTTTTTTTCCTTTCATCCTTGGTAACATTGCAATACAGTGATGAACCAAATATCCTGAAGTGTGACACATCTGGTTTCTTCCTTGAAAAAGCTGCTTCTGGTGAACTCGTCCTGAGAATTTGATGAGGACTCTTGTTCTGCACATATACAACTGCGTTGCATGCTTCAACCCACATGTGCAACGGTAAACTTTGATCATGTAACATCGCCCGTGAAACTCCCACAATACCTCTGTTTTTCTTCTTAGCCACCCCATTTCGCTGTGGGTTATGGGGTGCTATTTACTCCTGTTGATTGCCTTATGATGCACAAAATTTCTTGAAATCATTCAACACATTCACCACCGCTATCTCTCCTAAGAGTCTTCACTTTCCTTTTAGTGTCTTTCTCAACAAGTGCTTTAAATTCACAAAATTTTGAGAATGTATGGTCTTTCTTTTGCATGAATAAAATCCAACACTTATGTGAGAAATCATCTACAAATATCACAAGATCCTTGTGCTTGGCCGTGGACGCTGTTGAGAATGGTCCACACACATCTGAGTGAATTCTTTCAAGGACTACTTGCGCTCTACTGTCCTTATCATGAAAGGTGGCTTTGGTGTACTTCCCTAGTGTACACCCTTTGCATGTATCTTGCTGCTCTAGTGCACCCTTGGGAAGTCTTGTAGAAATCTCTTTTGCATGATCTTCAAGGCTCCATGGTGCAAATGGCCAAGTCTCCTATGCCATAATTCATCGATGCCTTAGCTCGGCACCTTCTCTGCGTTTGTGCTCAAAACAACACAGTCTTCTACATCCAATTTGTATAGGTTCTTTACCCGAATCCTGATCCGCTTCACTTGTCCCATGGAAATATGTATAAGGAAAGTATTTCCTTTGCTAAATATCACATCATAGCCATAGTCTTCCAACATAGCAACTGAAACTAAATTTTTCTTCAGGCCCATAACATACATGTCATCTTTTAATGTGAGAGGAGAACCAGGTTGCCTTTGAAAAGTAACTGTACCGATACCAGTTGCACTATACCTTCCATCATCTCCCATCTCGATGTGCATTTGGAGGTCCTTCTCCTCCAAGTCACTAAAAAATTCTTTGTTTCCTGTCATATGGAATGAGGCTCTGTTATCTAGATACCACACACTACCCATCACCGATGTCACCATGCATGCAATGAGCGTGAAATCCAACTTGAATTGTGAAGTTAGAGCTTCACCTGCCGCTCCTCCTGAGGGCTTCTTTCTGACCTTCTTGTGCAGGCACTTTGTGGCATAATGTCCCAACTCATGACAATGAAAACATTTAATCTTCAAAAAATCCTTCTTCTTGCCTGCCTCACCAAAATCTCCTTTGGATTGGGATTTATTCCCTTTCCCTTTCTTTTCCTCTCCAACCAAGGCACAATTATCCTCAGCATCATGCTTGGATGAGGTTCCATCTCTGGTGTTCCGCTTGATCTCTTCTTGCACCAAGTCGAACTACAATCGCTCCCATTTTGGTATCTTCTCCCTCCCATTTTCCGAATCCTGGTCGCTGTGCTAGCTCTTGAGAAGGCCTAGAAGTGTTAGGTTTGCCAGATCATCTTCAACAACTGTAATACAAACACTCCCAATTTCATCTCGACATTGGGTGAACTTTCTCAGGTACTGTGGTATTGTGTCTCCCTTCTCCATCTTGATTTTCCAAAGCTTGTCCTTCAGTGCCAGCTTCCTGTGGTCACTGCTGTTCTGAAACAAGTTTATCATCGCTTGCCACATTGCATATAGGGTATCCTTCCCGTGGAGATTCGAGACAATATGATCTCGAACTCCTAATATGATCCTCCTTGCCTTTTCTACACATTTCTTCCACTCTACCAGGTCTTGAGCATCAGTTGTCGGAGGCTTAGGAATATCATTGTCTATGAAATCCTTCAGCCCGTTATCTTCCAACACTGCCTCCATCCTGTCCTTCCAAGCAATATAATTTGAGCTACCCTCAAGGCATACTCAAGTCTCTATCAATAGAACGACATCCTGATGGCTCTGAAGAATGATCCTGCAAATTTGATTTATCTGCAAAGACAAACTCGAATTCTTCTCTTCTATTGTAATTCCTACTCCGATACCATGAAAAAATTCCTCGTGGATTCAAACTGCTTATGTAATTTTCTAAGACAAAAGACATGAATCTACTCTACTCATCAACGGAAACAATTAATCGATCGAGAAATCACAAAACATGAGACAATATTCAATCACATATTCTCAAAGATTTCTCTAAGGGGAAAGCTTGCTCCTTATTTGTATATTGCATTATATCAGAAAAATAGAGAAGATTTACAATGCTTTCTCTAACCTAAGCAACCTACGCACTGGTACAATATATCTCACTACCTCACAAGCTGACTCTGGCCAATACTTGGCCAATTCCACTGCTTTCCAAGCTCCTATTTCCTTGCACTGTTTCCTTGGGAATTAGCCCCCTATTAATTAGCAAAATTACAAATTAGAATTGCGCAATCCTTGTAGGCCCTTCTATGACTGCATGCACCACATGTACAACTCGGAAAACCATACAACTGATAGTACACTTCCCTTGAACTCCAATCTCAACTGGGTAGCTCGAATTTCATGCATGCATGAGTTAATTATGTTTGGTTTTTCAGTTAACTGGTTGAATACATGAAGTTGCACCCCATTTTTAGACCTCCTACTAGTTCTTCCAACAATTAGAACTAGTTTAACTAACATTAACTCAGTTTCACTGAATTAAACTATTACAACTCAAATTAAACTCAACTTGGGCTCCTACAATTTATGAGACACTCTACATGACTCAAGTTATGCCCTCAAATCGAATTAACTGAGCCAACTAAGTGAAATTAACACAATCAACTCATTTTCGTTGTCTTGTGATGTGGAATTACAATTTTATCCTAATTCAAGGGAAAATTAAATCAGGATTTTCTTATTTCCATTTTCAACAAAGGGTCGATTCCATGGGACTTCCTTTAAGTCCATCTCTAGCCTATTCGGCTAGTGGTCCGACCTAAGGCATGGTAAAATAACGACTTCTACAAAAATGCCTTTATGAAAAACCTCCATAGAGAGCAGAAAATGATCCAACCAATTTGCTATTTGGTGTCTTCCTCCCTGTCAGTTATTCCAAGTATGAATACCATTAATAGTTGGTATATAAATTAGATGAATTTGCTCTCTATATATCTATCAAAGGAAGCAAATTTTGTATCCAGTCTACACACTCCTCTGTTTTTTCTCCTTCAACGATCTAATGAGATTAAAATCCCCATCGACAATCCATAAAGAATCTCCGATCAATTGCTTAGTGGCCCGCCTTAGAGGTGCCATACACTATTGTTAAAGAGACAATCTCTTTGGTCCCTAGATAACAAAACCTTCCCGTCAATATTCTTGGACTAGCCATCTAGTCTTGGAAAACAGAGGGTTCCAAAAAGTCACTAGACCACCCACACTACCCTTCGCATTGAGGGACACAGTTTGACAACCCTTCCAACGTTTATAAAACAATGTGGGAAATTATCCCCCATAAGTTTAGTTTCGTGCAAGATTACAATCGTGGGTTTTTCCACCCTAATCTTGTCTTTGAGATATCATTGCTTCCCCTTACTATTTATCCCCATGATATTCCATGATAAAATATTCATGATGAAGGTTTTTGATGGGGCAGAAATATCTTCGGTAAAGCAGTTACTTGGCAAGATTTAACTAAATTCTCCCCTGTACTTTGCAACGATTCCTTTTTAGGTTTTCACCCTTTCTTTTCGAGGTCTTCTATTAAGTGTTTTATTAGGATATCTTTCCATTTCTCCTTAAAATATTGAATGGACCGAGCCCCTTTCCCTTTTTGAGATGATTGCCTCTGTTTGGTCTTCCAATTTATGTAGGCTACTGCATACTTCTGATGGTTTTCTTTAGATAATTCTCCAAGGTCCTGTTCTACCCATTCATTCACCAAACTAACCAAGAGCTGCTCTTCTCCTGAAATCTCATTCAGATCTTTCTTTGTTTGCCGGGCTACTTCGTTAATTCTTGGTAATTCAAAAGAGTCGAAGTCTTCCTCTTGAATTGTGTCGTCCTCCAATTTCCTCTTATGGGGTTGTTTGTCCTTATCTTATGTCGAATATTTTTTAGTGATTTGTATATATTCTGGGATATTAGGGTCTTCCTCCATTGCCTCCAAGGCCGAGCATAAATTCTTGTCGTCCATTTATTGCAAGGGTTGAAAATTTTGACCCCTCTGGTTCCATCTTCTTGCTATGACCTTGGTGAAACCCTCAGTCCCTGGTGTGCCTCTGGTAATTTTCTACTTCCTTTGCAACGAAAATCTCTAAACAAGTGACTGTTCTCATGACAGTGGCGATGCAAAAAAGGTACATGTTCATAATCAAGTGGTTGATTCCATATGTTTCCTTGGTAATATAGCTCTATAGAATCCGATAGGGGCTGAGAGATATTCAAGTACACACATAAACATGCATAAGACATGTTCTTACCTCATTTAGTGACCTATAAAATCTTTACAAAACACCCTAGAGCATGTCCAATGCCTTCCAAAATTTCTGGAATCCAAAAAATTATAGGAAGGGAGTATAATAGCACCCAAACTGGTGCCACTAAAAACTCCTCTTTGTCTGGATTAAAACAAGCTTCCCAATCTCTGATGTAGAGCACTACATTATTATAGAAATAAGACCCTCCCTAAAAATTTCTGGTTATATCCTCTAGATTTGAAAATATTACCGTGAAGAAACCCTTTGGCTCCAATCTTAAGTCAACTTCCCCTTTAGGTTTCCAGGTCTGTTGAATTCACCTCTCTAACTCTCTCTCTATAGGCCAACCTTTGCTAAATTACATATGAAAGCATGGTGTCTCATATGCTTTCAATGATGATCCAAGAATTTTGATGGTATTACAAATCTAGGGTTATTTGAAGCCTTCAAGATACATTGGCCCCTCTAGACTGCTTGCCATTTATCACGTAGAATAGGGGACTGTAGAGACCTAGAGGTACCCCCCATTGGATCCCTTTTATCTTGACATGACTGTATAGATTTTCTTTCTAGAACATTTTAGAAGGAGGGGAGGTACTCCATGCCTTAACACTCATCCTTGAGTCTCCCATAATCGTCAAACCAAAAAAATCATGATACAGAGTGAACTAGTGCAAACCCTAAGTCCAACTGTCAAAATTTGCTTAGGCCAAAAGTTACAATATCTCCAACGATTTACATTATATTAAAAAAAATGAATACATAGAGTACAAACAAATATGTATTGAGAGACACGACCCATATGCACCATAGAAGGATGCAGAAGGGAGACCATCTAACCCAGGAAGGGGAAAATATATAGTCTACCCGAGGAGAGAAAGTTTGGTGCCATTGTTACAATGAAGAGAGGCAAAAAGAAAAAAACAAGGGAGTTGTCAAGTAGAGTAATTGCTGGAGAGCCTACAACTGTCACTATTATAACATTTGACTTTGTGAAAAACCAAAGAAAAAACATACTAAGCATAAAATGGACCTGGTTAAGCTTAGATGGCGCCATGTGAAACAGAGGGAACATGGACTGGATGCTTCTGTGCATGTTTTCCATTGGTTTGACCGAAAACATTAGTGTTTCCAAGGCCAGAAGGGCCTTCTTCAGGTGGTTATTCCATGATGAAACAACCAGGTTGGACCAACAACATTATTGTTTTCGGGGCTAGAAGGGCCTTCTTCAGGTGGTTCTTCCAAGATGAAAAAACCATAGGGAATGGGGTGAGGGGGAGATGACCTTTCACCAACAAGCTAGACATACATGGGATGGAATGAAGTGTCCAACAACCCGCTGGTCAGAGAAATACGCCTAGCATCAATGTAAATGATGAATGGCCAATACTGAAGTAGGAGGGCTAGGAAAGGAAGATGAGGGAAGATTTAATAGGTATTCTATTCCAAGGTTGCCTGAGAGATGATAAAGGGAAGAGTAAATGTGGCTGGTGTGGGAATTGGCTTTGGTAACCCTCATTAGCAACACTGTGTCATTCTCGTTCCTAAGTTAAGAGGTGGCAGACAAGGAGATTGTGGAGTGCGCAAAGAGCATTACCTAATTGTCACTTGTTGTCGAATATGTGCGGGGATTTAATTGTCAAAAAAAGCCATTTCTTCTTCCACTGTAGGGGCTGTGGGTCAACGACCTCACCCCCATCCATAACCACAATGACAAACTCGTCCTTGCCCCTGAATCATGGGTTCGAGTTGGAAGGTGATGAAATTTTTTGGAGGCACAGGGGTAGAAGAAGCCAAGAGAGTAGAGTAGGCACAAATATAAGACTAGGCATGGAGCGAAATGACCAGAGAGGGAGGAGGGACATGCCCAAACATTGGCATAGTGAACAACATAAATGCATATAGGGTGGGTGCAAGGAGCATGTTAAGCCAAAGTGTGCGAGGACACGACAAAGGACAAGAATAATGGATGGCGGGTGCATGAATAGGTAGGTCATGGAGAGAGGTTGCTATGTGTAGGGTGGATTCATGCCAAGCTCGAGCAAGTGGCTAGATAGGTGGGAGCATTGGAATCTGGGATATGAACAAAAATATTATCACACACTTTTGGTTCATTTAAATGTCTTTCTTCACTTTATATTTCCTCCTCATGGTTTGCAACATTAAAAACATTAGCACACCACTGATACAATGTATAAACAAGTCTTTATGAATAGTGTTTAAGGGATAAGTATTGTTTTTATTTTGTCATTTTCTCCCATAATTAATAAAGTAATTTAATTTATTTGTTTTTATTATTTTTTAATTTTTTTAATTTTTATTATTATTTTTTCTTATTTATTTCAAATTAGTCATTTGCGGTATTTTAATGAAATGATAATATATATTTATGAAAATTTTGGAATGATTTGAGATTTATGATAGAGAATTTCTCTTCTCCCATTGATAACATTTCTTTTCCCATAAAATTGTCGAGAATATTTTAATTTACATGTTTTGAAGTATGATAATGTTTTAGAAGTAACATATATTAAACAAAAACAATAAAATTCATATCATATATTTCTAAATTTTGATATACATAATTTTGAAGTATGATAATGCTTTTAAAAATAACATTTAATGACATTATTAAAGGAAAACAATAAATTTCATATGGCATGTTTTTAAATATATGGAGGGTTCATTACATATTATTTTTCATTCTATTAATTATTATTATTATTATTTTTTACAGGAACGGTTATAGGATTGCATTAGAGACTTGGCATAAAGCCACAACACAGATTACACATATTGGAGGTGATTTCTGAGCACTCTCCAATAAGAGGATCAAGGCGAATACACTTATGATTCATCTCTTCTTACATTTTACAATGGACTCTATTTCTGTTATTTGCCTGAGCTTGTGAATGCATACAAATTGCTTCAATAAAATGCAGTAAAACATGGAAGATAGGGGATTAAGGAATTGGATCCCACGATGTTTCTTTATCTCTGAGAATAGCCCCAATAGGTAACTGGGCTGCCTTGTTTGCTTCAATATCTGCCTCTTTGTTGTTTATTCTTAGCACATGGAAAAATTCCAATTTCAAGGACTTTGCCATTGCTTTGAATCTTGTGATCGTCCTTGCAAGACGCAAATATGTTGGAATAGAGTTTGTCACCATTGTTTTGATGATGACCTGCGAATCACCAAAGACATTAACCTCCTTGAATCCCAATTCTTTGAGCAGCTTGATCCCTTGGAAAAGAGCCAACGCTTCAGCTTGCATGCTAGAGGAGTGACCCAGTCCCCAAGCAAATTTGTGGATAGGAGTTCCTTCTATATTTATTATGAGCCCTCCCACACCAGCGATTCCTGGATTTCCCTTGGCTGCCCCGTCAAAGAAGAGAGAGGGGATTGTTTGCTTGGAAATCCAAGACTGAAAGTCTTCTTCATTTTTTCTGATTTGCCATTCTTTGGGAGGAATGGGGATGATAATCGATTTTTGGAATTGGAGACTAAGTGCAGCACCCAACTCGATGTCTTGTTGGCATAGGCTTGAATCATCCATTCTATCTCTCAGGCATTCATTTAGTTGACATTTGACTGTGATTGCAACGAGACTGACATCCTGCTCTTTGTTTCTGAATATCCTTCTATTCCTCTCTAACCAAATCTGTCAACTGATAATTTTGGGAAGAGCAGTCCAAGCTGCTATGATTAATTTGTCACATCTGGGATAATGCAGGGGAGAGTGAAACTAGATTTACATGCTCCTAAGAGCTCTTGCCAGATTTGGACGGCATATCTACACTTTAGCATGAGGTGAAGGGCGGATTCTGGCTTATATTTACATAGCGTGCATCTAGAAGGGCCAAAGAATCCCCTCTTCTGCAACCTATCATCCGTTAATTTTTTTTTATGGCAGAGCAACCAACAGAAATGATCAATTTTCGGGATGGAGGGGAACTTCCATATCCCATTCCAGGGAGTAGGATTTGGCTATACGTATGGCCTTTCCAAGCATTTAACATACCCCTGTGCCACCGAGTAGCCTTCGTGCTGCAGATCCCATCCACGGGCATCTTTTCTCCAAAAATGAATGAGAGCCAACCCATGCAGAAGATTGTAGAGCTCTGCGCAGTCGCTTTGGAGAGTAGGAGGGACCGAGAGCTGCTTCCAGCCTGCCCAACGATGTCCGATCCAACATGACATATCCCACAACGATTTAATGTGTGCGTCCATCATCCACGTCCGCAGCGAATGCAAGGAGTGAGTTTCAGCCAGCGGGGGCCTGCTCATAATTCGGTCTTCCCATAGATTAAAGGATTGATTGTTCCTAGGGATCTAATGAGCCTGCACATTCACCAAAGGAGATGCTTTGATACTTATAATGCTGAAGGGAGATTTGAATTTGGATTTGGTCTTATACAAGCAGCGAAGATGCCTTCCTCTGAAGTATTTTTCCATAATTCTAAATGCGCCCAACCTAGATTGGGAGATATAATTCTCCAAATCAGTTTCGCTCCCATGGCTAAATTTTGAGCGCAGAGGTTTTTAAAATTCAGTCCTCCCTCCTGTAGAGGCTTGGAAACAATTTCCCAGTTGACAAGTGGGATTTTCTTTTCATTTTGCTTGCCTCCCTTCCAGAAAAACTTCCTAATAAGGTCCTCCATATTCTTGAGAATACCCACAAGTGCTAAGAGAATAGAATATTGGAATAATGGAAGACTACTGAGAACTGCTTTGCCTACAATATTGAGCCAAGAGGAGCTCGAGGCCTGCATTTTAGTTTTGAATTTCTCTAGCTGAGGGTTCCAATCTTTGCTCAAGGCCCTCTTGAGGAAGATAGGAAGGCTAAGATATTTGAAAGAGGTTCAATTTGAAGAGGCTCCAAAGCCTAGGCATCTAGCAATAGAATTTAGGGAAGATAGAGAAATATTCCAGCAATAAATATGACATTTCCCATTGTTTAATTTGCCGCCCGAGACTTCACAGAATTCATCCAGCACTTCTTTAAATATGGTAGCTGAGAGCGGAGTTGAAACCCCCAACAACATGGTGTCATCGACAAAGAGGGCCTGATTGATGTTTTTTACCCCTCTTGCTATGCTTAGCCTAGCTATCTCTTGGTCTTGTTGCTTCTTGTTTAGATAAAAGCTGAGGACAGAAGCTTGCATCACAAAGAGGAGGGGTGAGAGGGGGCACCCCTGCCTTAGCCCTCTAGAGGCTTTGAAGAAATCTGCAGCCCTACCATTTACCAGGGGAGTAATCCAGGGCTCTGATATACAAGCTCGAATCCAGTTTATAAAGCTTAATCCAAATCCCATCTTGTGCAGAACATCCAGCAAAAAACTATGTCTAACTCGATCAAAAGCATTTGCTAGGTTGAGCTTGACCACCATACCTTTTTCTTTTCGATGCATGCTAGAGTGGATCGCCTCTTGAACCAAAATGAAATTATCCACGATCTGCCTGCAATGAATGAATCCTCCTTGGTTCTCCAGGATTATTTTGGGGAGGATGTTCCTCAATCTGTTCACTATTACTTTGGTTATCACTTTGTATCCAATATTGCACAAGGAGATCAGGCGGAATCTGTTGAAGGAGTTTGCTCCTTTTCCCTTTGGGATAAGGGCGAGGAATGCTGAATTGTGCAGCCTCCAATTTTCTGGCAATCTTGGAATTTTTGGATCATTTTGAGGAATTCCTTCTCCACAATCTGCCAACAGGGCTGAAGGAATCTGGCTGTGAATCCGTCTGGTCTCGAGGCTTTGTCGGGGTCCATATCAAAGAGGGCATCCTTTACTTCATTTTTGTTGAATTTAGCTTCTAACAGATGGTTCATCCTAGCAGTGATCAGGTGGGGAACTACATCCAGGAGTTTAGAACTATGTCGAACCTCCATTCCCTCACTATACAGATTCTTAAAATGGTCGGAAGTTGCCTTTTTGATGCTGGCTATATCCTTTAGGATGTATTTCTCTTCTTTGATTTCAGAGATGGAGTTAGAGCATTTCCTGGCTTGGGATTGCTTATGAAAGAAGGAGGAGTTTCTATCCCCTACTTTGAACCAAAAGCTCTTGGATTTAAGCCTCTAGTATTCTCCCTCGGCCAAGCAAGCCTTGTGAAATTTCTGCTGAAGCTGCGTTTCCTTGTCCAAGTCTTCTTTTGTGATTTCAGTTTCTTCTAGTTGAAGATGATGCAGTTCTAAGGAGCTTTGAAATTTTTTTCTTTCAGTTGCAGGGTTGGGAAAAGTCTTGGCCCAGCTTTTCAGCATCACTTTTAATCCCAAAGAAAAAAGGGGGAACCCTTGACTGGCTCCTTCTAGTAATCCCTAACCTTTTGCATGAAATCTACCTTTTTGATCCATAGAGGACTGAATCTGAAAGGAATAGGGTCCAGATCCTTGAGAGCCAGCAGCTCAAGTCTAATGGGCTTGTGATCTGAAACACTGCTGTGGAGGATGTGCATTCTAGCCTCTAGACCGAGAAGAAGAAAGGAACTTTGAACAAGAAATCTATCTAGTCTTGCAGCTATATGACCAGGACTGACTCTTTTATTTGACCAAGTGTACTTACCAGAAGAAGGCTTGATGTATAGCAGGTTCCAGTCCTGCATGAGATCCTTCATCCATTCCCTTGCTGGATCCCTTACTATGCAACCTCCTTTTTTTTTGACGAAAGAAGGGTGAGATTGAGATCTCCAGTGATGATGATTTTTTCCAGGTTCTCTAGATCTGCCAGATTTTTTATGGAGTCCCAACAAATCTTATTCTCCTTGGCATTGTTAGGGACATACACATTGAAAAGACATATGATCTCTTTGGTATCAAGATGCTGCATCTTTAAGAAGATCCAGTGGGTGTTCAAAGTGTAAGAGATTATTGAGAACTTGTTGGCATTCCAGAGGGAGCCAAGCCGTCCCGAGGCTCCACGAGTAGAGATAGCTTGCACTCCGCTTTTATTCCAAAATTTTTTACTTGCTTGGAGGAAAGATATATCCTCCATTTTGGTCTCCTGGATGAGGAGGATATCTGGGGCTTCCAATCCTGTTAAGCTTTTCATTGCTTCTTCCTTGGCTCTAGTGCCCATACCCCTACAGTTCCAGGAGACAATCTTCATCATTTACTTTTGTTATGGTGGGCTCCCTTGGAACCCTGAGTTTTATTCCTCGTCATCTTCAGAGTTTTTGCCAATAGCTTCTCAATTGTTGGCTGGCTGCCTTGAAGCTTGTCTTTGTAGGTTTCTTGCTCTCTTTTTTCCCTGGCAGACTTGCATCCTCTTGTGGATCTTCTGGGAGAGGATTGAGAGTCTCCTATTTCTCCTTCCTCTTCTGACTCCTCAGATTCTTGGTCTTCCTCCTCCTCTTCTAAGAGCTTTCCTTTGCATCTCTCAGCGGCACTTCCATCTTTGGTCGAGACAGAGGGGGAAGCTTTGGTGAGAGAAATTTCCTTTGGGATATCAACCTTTTGGGAGGCCATGGTTTCAGATCTTAGGAGCTCGAATTTGTTCTCTTGGCCTTCCATGGTTGATTGCTGAACAGGGGCCGTTTGAGGGCCTTTCTCATTTGAAGTTGCAGTCTTCTTGTGAGAGGTCTTGGTGCGCTTGACTTGGTTCCAACCTTGTTCTTTCCCTTTCTCTTTAGCCCCATTGGACAGAAAGCCTCTGGAAAAATGGCCGTAGACGTGGCATTTCCGGCATTTGAAGGGCAGCTGCTCGTAGTCGAGTTTTTGCACATGAGTCTAGGGACCTACGATGATTTTGATCGCTTCCGGGAGCCCCACCTCTAGATCTACCTCCACGCAGATTCTGGCGCAATCGTACTAGTCTTTATTATTAGCCCGATCTATAAATTTACCTAAGGATTTGCCTATGTGCTTCAACGAATCCCAATTCGAACAATGCACTAGGAGATTATGGAGTCTCACCCACACCGGGACCGCTGTGGGAACATCCACTGTCGAATCAAAGTTTGGCATCCATTTATTCAGATACAATCCCTGAGGGCCCATGAAGTAAGGTCCATTTTGGAAAATCAGGTCCTTGTCCTCTTTTGAAGTGAACTCGAACAGAAAGTAGCCTCTCCCGAGAAAGTATGAGGTTACTATGTTTTTGGTCAAGGGTGCCCAGTTCTTGGCGACCCAGATCTCTGTGGATTTAGGGGATGGAAAAAGCCCTGTGAAATGGCCAACGAGGGCATGATCTTCTAGAGACAGAGTGACTTGGATTGGCTCCTCTGGCGGGAGAGAAATCTCGGGGATGTCCTCCAGTTTCTTCACAAACTTTGCAGCTTCGCCTTTATTATTCTTTGGCAAGGATGCGAGCAGAGAGTTGAAAGCCTCAGAGGCAGAAGGCAAAGGAGGAGAGATGGGAGGCCCCTAAGGAGAGCCCAACACCTCCATGGAGGCGGGCGACCTCGAGTACAAGCCAATCTGCGGCAGGCGGCTGCGTCCTTCAACGCTGCCCAAAATCCTCACAGGAGCGCTCACGCTGTTGTAGAGCTAGGTCTCACCAACTGTTTCTCGTATCCATTCTATTAATTACTATTATTATTATTATTATTATTGGAATAAAATTAAGTGAAAATTTTGAGTATTTCTCTACATTTTGTGAATGGTAAATAGTTGACCTTGACTATGGGGCCTTGCCCCAAGGGAATCAAAAAAAGTAAGTTGAACTCGTTATAAAAAACAATATCAAGGAACTTCCCATTTGACTCTTTACCACCTGAGCTAACCCTTGGAGCTACTCGATTATTTATTATATCACAAATATTGTATAAACTCCTTGTAGATTCAAACTTCTAATTGTAATTTACTAAAACAATAGAATTGAATCTACTCTACTCATCAACGGAAATAATTAAACAATCGCAAAATCACGAAGCATACAAGAGAAAGAATTGAATAAACGCATTACACATTGATTTCTTGGGGAAATCCATAGCTAAAAACCCATGCTATTTGTATATTGCATTAGTCAGAAAATATGAGAAGATTAAAATGCTTTTCTCAAGCCCGAGCAACCTCTGCACTATCTCTATCTGTCTCACAACTTCCTAGACAAGCCTAGGCCAATACTTAACCAATTTTTTGCTTGCCCAAGTCCCTATTTCCTTGCATTGTTTCCTTGGGAATTATGCCCCTATTAATTAGGGAAATTCCTCAATTGGAATTGCACAATCCTCATAGGACTTCCTTTGACTGCATGCACCACCTATACAATTCAAATGATTATACAATTGAAAGTACACTGTCCTTGAACTCCAATCTCAACTGGGTAACTCTCAGATCTAATATTCATGAGTTATTAATGAGTGAATCATTAGTTAACTAGTTGATCACTACAGGCAACACCACACTACCAGACCTCCCACTAGTTCCTCCAACAGTTGGAACTAGTTTAACTAACTTTAACTCAGTTAAACTAAATTAATTAATTACAAGTCAAAGTAAAATCAACCAGGGATTCTATAATGTAAGAGACACTCTACATGACTCAATTTAGACCCTTAACTCGAATTAACTTAGCCAACTAAGTCAAATTAACTTAGTTAACTAATACAAGTTGTCATGTGATGTGGAATTACAATTTTATTCCCAATTTAATTCAAGGACACAATTAAATTAGGATTTTCTTGTTGCATTTTCAAAACTCCCTCTCAACAAGAAAGGTATTATTTTCTACCATGATCATGCCTCTATGAAACTCGAATTTGCATCTTAACAATGCCCTTGTCAAAGTATATACATCCTGTTCCTCTGTAGGAATGTACTCCAACAACATGATTCTCCTTTGCACACAATATTGTAGATGGTGATACCAGATGTCGATATGATTGGACCGATCATGAAAAACTAGATTCTCAAAGAGTTTGATACAACTCTGATTATCATAATTATGACATATAAAACATTCAACATTATTTATCAGAGGAGATAATCGATTAACATTTCTATAGTTAGGAGTAAATGATTTTCTTTGAAGATTCTCTTTCCTTGGTTTTTGATCTGGTTGACTTCTTATCTCTTTGTTGAGAATTTTAGGTTTAGCATTATTACCCTTTAAATTCCTTGCATCAACTTGTGAACTAGATTCTCCTTCAACAGTTTCATGAAAACCAAGACCAGATTTGATGGTGGGAGACCTTTGACTACTGAGAATATTATCCAAAATATTAGTACTATATTGAAATCTCAAATGTTTATAATGTTTACCTCAACCTCCATTCTTTGATATTGCTTTTCCTTTTCTAGATACTTCTTCTTCATATATTATTCAACCCTTCTTCCTTCTTCCACTTGCTCCTTTAATTTGAGAATATCTTCTTTCAACCCATTTTTTTTTTCAAATGCTTGAAGTAGTTCTTCATTTTGCTTAGCTGATTTTTCAAGATCTGCTCTTAGAGAGACAATCTCAGCTTCAATACCTTCACAATATTGTTTAGATTACGCAACAACATTTACTGATTTAATATGATCCTTGTTATCATATGCCTACAACTTATCTTTAATATTAACAATCCTTTTCAATGAAAAATCAAGTTTTGTTCTAAGATCAAAATTTTCTTTAACATGTCTTCCTCTGAATCAACAAATCCATCTGATATAACAAAGGTTGTTTTGTTATCATGTTCATTTTTTGACACATTGTTAGGGATAGGATTACTTGGTAGTTCCCCTAACGAGCAATCTTCATTTGGGTTTTCTTCATGGATTGCTTGTATCTTATCCCACACTTGATTTACAGTTGCATACTGCATAACCTTGTTTAATGTTGAATCGGGTATGCTATTAATGATGCCACTTAATGCCTTACTGTTATTTTGCACTTCCTCACTCGATGGAGGAATTTTGGTGTAGCTATTGCACACTGAACACCAAACATCATGGTTCATTAGATTAGACTTCATATTTTCTTTCCATTGGTGATAATTATCATTACTTAGCATAGGTATGCCTCCATTGTCCATTGTTTTTGACTTGCCTTGATCTTCTGCTTCTAGGGCCAACATTTTTGAATCTATTTTCTCTTTAGAGTGCTTACTTTCACTTTTACCCATGAGTGCAAGTTCAATCATTTCACTGTAATCATCACTATCATTATTTCATATACAAGGAAATTGACCATAATTAGAACAAAATCCCATACCTGATAATTATTTGTTACCGTCTTCTATATTCTTGATCAATAGAAAGCTGGGTGCTCCCAAACCTAAATATTTGCTGACATATGTAACTACATATGATATATCATTGTCACAATTTTTCGCATCCATTGTTCGAGCTATCTTCTTCATTCCTATCATCTTGACGAATCTCCTTCAAGCGATCAAGCTTCTTCTGAAGGACCTGGTCTAATACCAATTGTTGGGAAAAATACTGGGGGGGGGGTGAATCAATATTTTAAAACTCACTTAAACTTTTCTTTTCTTACTCATATTTCTATATGCGAATTTACTGAATGGAACCTGAGTATGTACGTGACTGTTATGTAGACAACTAGTGTGTATCTAGTTAACTTAACTCTTCAGTTAATTCATCATCTATTTATCTTGAACCAATGCATCAGTACTTATTTATACATCAATTAAACAGTAACCATGTGTAGTAAGAACAAAATAAATCATCACACATAAGAAATACATCAATGCACATGAACACCGAGATTTTTAGGTGGAAACCCAATGTGGGAAAAAACCACTAATGCTTTTTTTTCCCCTGGGAAAAAGTCGTAATTTCTATTAAAGTTAAGAAATTACATTTTGTATATGCCGAAGCATTCATATAAAGGCAGCAGTGCCTGACAAGATCAGTCTGCAGTACTAGATAAACAAAAATAAAGCAGGTTGTCTCCTCGCAGGGAGCAGTCCAAAACTATACACTAACAGTGTTCAAAAAAAGAGTCCATTGCTCTACGCAGAGAGCCATATATATGCTGTTATATCAAAAGAAAAAGTGCTGTATTGTACTAGACATAGAGAGATATATACAGCTATTGACAACAAAAAACAAGTGAAGATCTGTAAGTGGGCTTTTATAGCCCATTATCCATCTGATCATCAAAGGGTCGATGATAATGCTGATAGTATGACCCTTCGATTTCCTCCTGTATCAGCCAATTTTCTCCTTGTCTGTGCGCTGCCTCTTTGGAGAGTTGATCTGCGATGGTGTTTTGTTCCCTGTAGATGTGACGACAAGCAAATGATTCAAAGGAAGTAGTCAGTCTCTTTGCCTCATCTAATATATGTCTCAACGAAAATGCATGACAATGAGATGCATCAGTCAGCCAATTGCAAACTATTTTAGAGTCTCCAAACAGCTGGAGATGTCTGCATTGTTTTTGTATGGCAAAGTGAATGATATGCTTGGCAGTGCACAGTTCAGCATAGTTATTAGTGCCTCTGCCTAAGAAGATTTGAATTTTGTAGCTGTGTGAATCATTGAGATATAGAACTGCTCCTCCTCCACAGCCCACATCTTGTGCTGAACCATCAAAAAAAGCCCATGGTTTGGACTTGTCAATATCCACTTGTCTAATGATGCGAACAGGGCCTGTGGATTCATCATCTGGTATCATGTTATAATCTGCAATGGTATGGAGAAGGATAGTGGGCCAATGGGGGGCTCTAAGATTGAAGATAGCCTGATTCCGGGCAATCCAGACTGCCCAGCATGCGAGTAGCGGGATATTGATGGACTTCCCCGAGTGATCATGATTCCAGTTCTCCCATGCATCCATTAAGCTATGGCCATGCCAATTTTTCAGTTGCGGGAGGTGGGAAATGAGGGCATGCCAAAATTGTAAAGTGATGCTGCAGTTCAAGAATAGGTGTACAGTGCTTTCTTCCTCCTGGTGACAGAGATGGCAGCGGAATGGTCCGTGGAAGGATCTCTTCATAAGATTAGTGCCCGTAGGTACTTTATCAAAGAGAATGTTCCACATAAGCAGTCGAGTACGCGGGGCTGATTTGAGCTTCCATAATGCTTTCCATGAGGGGTGGATAATTTGAGGCTTATGTGGCTCCATGAGTTTTAGATAGCCAAGCTTCGGGATATATGCTCCATGTTTTGCAAAGGCCCAAATGATTTCGTCAGGTCCTTCAGTAAGCCTGATATGAGCTTGAGTGAGCGCATCCGTGTACTCTGTCCATTCATTATGCCACTGTGCCGGAATATCTAAAACTTGCGCGCTGGTCCAGGCCTGATGGAGAAAGGAGGAGTTTGCTTGGTCGCCAATATGCATGATGTTGATGATACCTCTGTCATTAAGATGTCCAATGAGGCCATCAGAGAGTCTGTGAGTGTTTCCACATCCGACCCATGGGTCCAGTCCTATTCGGACCGCATTACCTGCTTTGATGCGCCAAGTTAATCCTTCTCGTAATAAAGGTAAAGTACCGATGACAGCTTTCCATATGATGGATATGTTATGATTTGTTCCATGTTGACTGCATATCCAATCCAACACATTCAGGGGCTTGATATACTTTGCATATGCTACCCTGGTCCAAAGTCCATCAGTGGTAAGGAGCTGCCATCCAAGTTTGGCAGCCAGAGCCCTGGAGAAAAGGTCGAGCCTTTTGATACCCCATCCCCCCCAGCGTTTGGGTTTAGCAATGGTGTCCCATTTTACCCAGGCAAAAATTCTGCCTGGCTGGTGGCCCTTCCATAGAAATTTACTGCATATATGCTGTAACCTGTTGAGTATGCCCTTAGGAATCCATGTGAGAGCCATCCAGTATACTGGCGTGGCTTCAATCACTGCTTTAATAAGTATCAGTCTGCCAGCTCGAGAGAGGTATCGGTGGTACCATACTTGAAGTCTCTTTTCCACCTTGGCTATAAGCCATAACCAGTCAGCAATTCTGTATCCATTAGGTTTCAGTCTGAAACCAAGATACTTTATACCTTCTGACAAGGTCAAGTTGATAAAAGGGAATCGCTGATTAGCATAAGCTATTTCATGTATAGAACAGCCTAAAGTAGTGATGGTGGATTTATTGTCATTAATCTTCATACCAGTAGCTTGCTGAAAGAGTAGAAAAGAGTTATGGAGTATAGTGGAGTCTCCAATACTGCCATTCAAAAAAATTAGGATATCATCGACAAATAATAGGTGAGTGAGGTATAGATTGTCCGCAAGTTTAATACCAGATAATTGTTGTCTGTCCCGCGCAGATGAAATAACTCTACTCAACCCTTCCATAATGAGTAAAAACAGCAGAGGGGAGAGTGGACATCCCTGTCTGAGACCCCTCTCTGAAGTGAAGAACGAGGTAGCTTCCCCATTAAGTAATACACTGTAGGATACATCAGTGATACAGCTCATGGTCCATTTGATGAAGACATAGGGGAAACCCAGGTGAGTGAGCAGCAGCCGTAAGTATAGCCAGTTAGTTCTGTCAAAGGCCTTGGACAGATCCACCTTAAGGATCATTCCTTTTTGTTTCTTAATCTGCAAGGTGTGCATGAGCTCTTGGGCAGTGGCAATGGCCTCGTGGATCTATCTATCGTGCAGGAATGCAAATTGTTCAGTGGATATATGATGCGATAGAACGGGCTTAAGACAATTAGCAATGGTCTTAGCTATAATCTTGTAGAGGCAGTTGCAGAGTGATATAGGACGGAAGTCATCGAAAGTGCTCGGGGCATTCGATTTGGGGATGAGAGCTATGAAGGTGGATTTAATGGCTGAGGATATTCGACCTCTTCTTCTGCTGTCTTCAACTATTTTCAGGAGGTCATTACCCAAGAGATCAAAAAATGCAAGGTAAAATTCAATGGTCCATCCATCTGGTCCAGGGCTCTTATCTTTTTTGAACCATTTCAGAGTAGCCTCCAATTCTGCCATGGTCACTTCCTTCTGTAGTTCCTCAGCATCTTCTTGTTCAATGTATCTGGGGAAGAGCTCAGCCACTCTCATGATTTCCAAGATATTGGCTTCTACAGGGGCCTTATATATGCCTCTAAAGTGCTCTGTGGCCAGTCTGGCCAGATTCCGCTGAGAGGAGACAGTGTCCCCTTGATCGTTCTTTAATTCCCAGATAGTGTTTATTACTTTGCGGCCATTTGCAAACTTGTGATAAAATTTAGTATTTGCATCTCCTTCGGAGAGCCAAATAGCTCTGCTCCTAAGTCTCCAGCTTTCTTCCCTTTCCTTCAGTATTTGTGAGCGCTTTGCAATAAGGGAGGTGTAATTCTCCTTGCTTTCAGGGGAGAGGAAAGTCCCATTTGATGATTCTTCAAATTCTACAATGACCCTTTCAGCCTCTTTTAATGTCTGATTATCCTGAATGCGCTTTTGGTGTGCCCAGTTCTTGGTGATCTGTTTGAGTTCTGTAAGTTTCCTTACAAAGCCCACTGAGATGTCCTCTCCTTCTCTGATGGCATTGGATTGCCAGAAGTTATGTACCAATTGAATGTAGGAGGGATCTTGTAACCAAGAGGCATTAAATTTATAAGGGCTCTTGATCTTATGGGTTAGGTCTTCAGCTTCTAAGAAGATTGGCCGATGATCTGAAATGCCTCCCGATCCAACCCATTGACGAACTCTGGGGAGATCGTTAACCAAAGATTCCTTGATAAGAAATCTGTCAAGTCTCCTTGCAAGGCTTTGGTCTCCACTTCTGTTATTTGACCATGTATATTGGAGCTTAGCAGATGGTATATCCACCCAGTGATGATCCTCTAGAAGGCTGGATATAGTGTCTGTAAGGGAATCGACCTGGGCGGAGTGCCCCCATGACTCGCTATATCCGAGCGAGAAGTTAAAATCTCCTCCAAGTATAATGTTGTCTGCTTGGAAGAGTTCTGATTCAAGTAAGGACCTCCAATAATTGGCAGGGTCTGCACATGGGCCATAAACATTGATAATCCGGATGTCTCTTATAGCAGAATGAGCACTAATGTCAAGTCCTATAAACCCTCTTCCTCCAAAAATATTCTTGATCTCCGCAACTTTGTTATTTACCCCAATTGCCAATCCCCCAGATCGTCCGGACGCATCCAGTGCATGGAAGGTCCAGGAAGGGAGCCAGGCAGAGAGAGTATGGATGAGGGGTTCGGCCTGACAAAGGGTCTCTTGAAGAAATATAAAGTCCATCTGAGATGAAAGGAGCAATCTCTTAAGTGCTAGTTTTTTGGCTAAACTAGCAAACCCCCGGCAATTGAAGGAGAGAAACTTCATGAGGGGAAGGGGGATGGGCCATCCTTCGCTCTAAGGGCCCTGAAAATAGTCTGCTGTCGCCCGAGGGCAACTTCTTCATCAGCAGTGTGCCTTGCCTTGGTAATGCGAGAGGGTCTGCCACGGGAATTCTTGAGGGACATGGGCATGCTAGCCAGGTCAAGTCCAACAGCATCCGGTCCTCTGTCCTTCAGACGGGGGCGGAGGGAGTAGCGGGGGGAGGACTGAGACGAAAGTAAGGATAGGGTGGCCAGAGTCGAAGTGATTCTTGATGGAGGAGCCACAGGTGAAGGGAGAGGAAGGGAGCAGATGAGTGAGGTGTGATTGTGAAAATTCAGTGGAGAGGATGCAGAGGATAAATTAGCATGGATAGATGCAGAGTCAATGTATTTATGTGATGATATGCCCAATGACATGCATGAAGGAGGAGATGACGGAGTATGGATAGAAAACTTACCCGGTATCTCCAAGCCCGCTTGATCAGTCGATGGCTGCACAGGAGCTGGCGAGGCCGGAGGTGGATCAGAGGGATCCTCAGCAATGTCAGTTGTCTCGGTGCTCCGTGGTTCCTCCACGATCTGAGGGTGATCCTGTTCCCCGGAGGGCTGGGAAGGATGCGTCTCAGAGGGTCTGTCCTGCGGCTGTGGAACAACATCCTCCTTGCCATTCGATATTGATCTCTTGAGGAGTGGGCAATCTCTGTATAGATGGCCCACTTGGTGGCATCTGCGACACCTATATGGGACGCCTTCATAATCTATGATTTTCTTGCGCTCAGTATCCCTCCACTGTATGGTAATATATTCCAACAGTCCCCCTCTCGTGTCCAGGTTGATGAGAATCCTGGCATAGGCCATCATACCCGTCTGCTGATAGGATTTGTCATAGCCCATATACCCGCCGATGGCATTGCCAATCCTCTTGAAAATGTCTTCTGACCAGTACTGGAGTGGAAGCCCTGGAAGCCGAATCCATACCGGTCCGATGCCAATCTGCTCAGTCTCAGGGTCAAATAAAGGAGTCCATCTCTTCAGTAACACCGGGGCATGGTCAAAGTGCCAGTAGGATGACAGAACCCAGTTGGTGTGATCAGCACGCGCGAAACGCAGTGCGAACCAGCCCCGCACGAAGGTCTGCACAAATGGGATATCCACCAAATGGTGGCCCCAAACTTCCGCTGCCCATGTCTTCAAGCGTGCTGCCGAGTAACTTCGGCCCCTGATGCGCCCGACCAAAACACGATCAGCAAAATCCATGGCCTCACCCCAGCGAATGTCTTCTTCCAATCTGAGAAAAACGTCCTCCTCTTTTGATTTGAAGCACTTGTATTTCCGTTTGGGGCCCCGTGGAGGGGGATTGCTATGGGGGCGTCCTGAGGGAGGGGAGTTTGCTTGCTGCGATGCCGGGATTCGGGGTGAATATGAGGGGCCGTGAAAGCCAGAAGACGGTGGGTGGCCTGAGAGCGGAGGTACGGCAGTGAAGCAGCCGGAAGTATGACCGATGGAGACAGGGATGCCGTTAGAGGGACCGGGGAGGGAGGGGTTTTGTTGATGGAGGGGTAATGAGCCCGCTACCGGGGGGAGAGAACCAGGGTTAGGGTTAATGCAGCTTGAAACAAACCCTAGGGTTGCCGGAGAGTGCGGGGGCGTGGAGAGAGCAGGCCAAGTCGGCGGGTCGTCCGGGAGGACTACAGGGTTATGCGAATGCGGTTCACTAAACGGAAACGGCGCAAATTGATCAGGTAAGCCCGAGCTGTACATACCTCCGGATGTGTCAAGTGGGGTGCGCCAGATGGAGACCCCTTCCAATGGGTCCGCGGAGTAATCGACGGCCTCAATGTCCTCCATTGCCAGCTGCTTCTTGGATCTGCTAACACCTCGGAACAGGGAGAAAACCCGGGAGAAAACGACAGTTGCAGTTTAGAAACGGTCCGTGCAGCTGTTGGAATTCCGTCACAGGGCTCGCCGGTTGTCGCAGTTCAGTGCTCTGCTTTCCGTGAAGTCTACCAGCGAGTAAACTGCAGTTCTCCGCGGTTAGGGTGGACCGGTGACAGAGAAAGGCGGGCACATAAACGGAGGGTTCGAGCAGTAACTGTAGAATTCGAAACCCTAACCTAAGCCCTTGCGTAACCTAGTTCGCCCGGGTGCCATCCTAAGCACAAATTTAATGTACTTACTCATGAGATCTGTTACAGTTCAAAAACCACTAATGCTGTTGTCTCTATCTTCATATTTTATTATCATGAAAAACTTCTTAGAATCTTTTACTGGCGTAGACTCATACCATCACGCAGGCACCCACCTACAGAAGGTTACAACCTTCTCTCCTTTTCTAAAACCCATTGGAAGGAAGCTCCAAACCCCTGTTCTCATTTACCGACACCCATTGGAATGGAGCTCCTACCCCGTGATATGATTTACCAGCTACCAATGGAAGGAAGATTCGACTTCCTCACTGAAGGCTCTGACCCTCAACACCATCGTGGAACATGTTTCATAATTTTTCACATTGGATCCACCGAATACAAAACATCACAACTTGTAGGCCACTTTTCATCAATTTTTCAAACTAGATCCACTACCATCATTTAAGCCCAATACCAAATATCAAAACTGAAACTGATCACTTCAACAAATCACTCAATCATTGAACCAACTGAGACCCAAATCAACCAACTTATTCTCAAACAACCAAAGCAATTAGATCAATGTAACCAATACCAATACTGAGCCCAAACACTGCATCAACTCACTGAGCCAACTGAAAAACCCTGATCAATAAAATGTCAGAATATATACTCTACCTTAATTTAGTGAATCCACGTGTATACACGACTTCCTTTAAGCATAACCACGTACATATCCCAAAACATTAAAACCTGAAATTGAATCGCTGTTATTCTGAAACAAACACTAAGTTACACCCTGAACCACTGAATTATTATGAAATAATTATAGAACCATCACAAATATTCAATCTCAAATAGATAGCAACATCATCATTTTTCAATCAATAAATTTGACAACTTCAATCATCATTGTTAAACCCAGATCATCAAGTAAGACTTCATTCACTGACAAATAAAACACAGTAAGACTGATTAGACTGATCATACATGTTATTCAACAAAGCCCTAGCTTATATACACACTTTCCACAAAACACTTCTGTGTATATATGCACTTTTCAGGAATCAAACCCACGTATAGATTTGAATCAATATGCGAATTACCAGCATTAAACCCACATATGTACGTGCCTTTCAAGTTATCAAACATGTGTACAAATATGGAATTATTGACTTATAACTTTGCTGCACATCAGACCTTCAGAACAAACCCATTTCTTGACATACATAGTAAAACATGTGTCAGAAATAATATCATAGATCAAACCAATCCATTATCAATATAGTCATTTCAGATCTATGGCATCTGATCCATCATCAAATTCCCGGGTGCATACTTAATTTCAGATCAAGAAATTCATTAATAGCCTATTACATGCACACTTGCTTCAGATCTAATTTTTCATGAAATATTCATCACTTGCACACGCAAGTACTTTGATCTTCATCTCCTTATATAACTTAGCCCTTATCCAATACCACAGATTAAAACCATACTAATGTCGATGGTATTCTTTGAAGGGAACAAATATCTGCTGTTGGGCTCAATACTATGGGTCAATACCATGGTAAAGACCCTTGGTATTTAGAATACCATGGTGCGAAAACTGTACGAGACTTTTTCTTCTTCATACCCATGTGTGTACACGGATTTGCTTCACAGGAACCCGTGTATCCACGACTTCGATTCACCAAGCCTGAGTATATATGCGTCTTTGTTTCATATAACCAGCGTATACACGACTTTTATTCACCATACATGCATATACTTATTCAAACTTCATCTTTATCATTCCTCTATATCTTACTCATATTCCTTTGTCCAATTTTTCTGTCACATCTGTACTAGCCTGAATACTCATCCTGTTACCATCATGTTGACATGTTTATTAAGTAGGTTTCCATGAAAAGACAACTCATCAAATAGGTTTCCATCAAGGACAACACATTAGTCATAATGCCAACATCTATGACTCAAAACAAGACATCAACTCATAATTACAAAGCCTCTCACAATTTTGTATCTCAATTTCAGATAAGAGCATGATGCATCATGATAACACCTCTATAGACCTTATGGGACTTATCATGACACCCTTTAGAATAGATACAAAGAACTGAAAGCAACACACAGAGACTCACGACTTCATAACTTACAATAGGTGACATTAATGGAAACAAAAACATGCCAACACCCATACCACTACCTAAAATTTCCTAATACTTTCCAGAATCATGTATAACATGGAAACAAAGCTAAACATTCAATCTCAACACAAAAAATTACCTAGACTGACCAAAACATACTAGGAATTTCGTCAAACACATGGAAAAGATTGTAAGCTACAGGTCATGAATGGATATTTGATCATAAAAGTTTGAGATTCATTTGAGAATAATCGAGAAAGACCTATACCCTCTCCACATAACTACAATAACACCTATTAATCCATACATTCATCAACTAGTCATTAGATAAACAATTCATGACGTGATCCATAGAAGATACACATCATATAAACAACATATAACTAGAAAATAACTATCATATAAACCATGACAACCCAGTCATAATATCACCAACATATTACTAACATTTATACATGAATCACAATATAATAACAGCTCTTATTAACATATGAAATTCCAACCAAGTTAGGGACTTCCATATATCACTCAACCATAGATTGAGCTGAACCAAATCTCTCTTTTAGCAAATCACCCTTGCCCCATATTCCAAGCATGGAAGTGGGATATCATGGAATAAAGCAAACAAGTTCTTCCAGAGTCCAAACCACCTCAACCCTCAACCATTGATTCCACCTCACGGTCGGACATCACTAACACAACCGAGATTGGTCTCTACCGAAGTTGTCCAGGCCTCCAAGAACTAGTAATTCAACCCACAACCTTTTAGGGCTTCAATGAATTTGTCCAACACGACACCAACACAAGTATCTCAACCCACCAAGGGCTATAGAGAATTTTTCCAACCTAGGCTCCAGGACTAGTAACTCAACCCAAGATGTTCCATGGCTCCTAGAGCATTTGTTCCAACCCACAACCATAAGGAATTATGAGCACCAACAAAAAAAAAATCAAGTGGAAAAACCCACAACACCATGGCTATCCAAGAAATGGCATGGCAAGGCTAAAACCACTATCAAACCAGGAAATCCTCCATTCCAATGACAACACATAACTAGAAAACCACATGCATATACCATGCATACATAAATCAACAAGGAAATCATACATGAAACCTGTTACCCTCAAAGAAATATTGTTGTAGTTGCTGATCCACCTGTTCCCTTATGCTTTCCCACTTCCTTTTTTTTCTTTCTCCAAATCAAAAGAATGCCAAAATTCTCCAAGAAAACTCTAAGAGTGCAAGAGTATGAGAGAATGAGAGAATAAAGAGATAGCTCCAAAACTGAATAGGAAAATGCTGTGAATTGATCCTCAAAAATTTTTTATAATTGAGGCCTCTATTTTCATCATTTTCCCTTAATTTTCCTTAAATTTCCTACTCATGCAAATCTATGACCTTTCACCTTCCTTTTCTCTTACTTTCCATTATTTCATAAATAAAATGCCAATTAATTCATCTTTTACTTTTCCAATTTCCATAGACATTAATTATTCACCAGTGATAACCCATCACTATGTTTTGCCCAACATTTAGCTTGAAATATGTGTCCCATGACCTTGGTAATTTTTTTATTTGCATAGGAAATCAACCAAGGGTTGTTACAAACCCCTCGCCCTTGGGGGAAAAAATCCTCGATGTTTAATGACACTTATAAACCAACAAAAAACTTGCTTCCTATGTAGCTTTATTACACAACTCAATACAACATTTACATCATATTATACTACTCATACAATTACCATAATAACATGAACACCATACTGCTTATTGGAGCTTTACAACACAACTTAGTGCGGTATTTACATACATATGCATTTATGTAGACATAACCAAAACATATACCAGAGTACATCCTCTCAACCAACGAATAGAGAAGGATACATAGCTTGCATCTGATCATCCATCTCCCATGTAGCTCATCATGCCCAAAGTGCTTTCATTGCACTTTAACTTACTCGATTGCTTGATTTCGGAGCATGAGCATATTTTGTTGCAAAACGCATTGAGGTTCCGACTGGAACTCCCCTTCTGGTTCCACCTACAATACAGACCAGTCAATCACACGATCAAAGTCTTTCACATACTTCTTAAGAAATGAAACATGGAAAACATCATGGACTTTTACTTTTAGAGGCAATGAAATTAGGTAGTCCACTAGTAGAATCCTCTCAAGGATCTCGAAAGACTCACAATACTAAGGTGTCAGCTTGGCACATGATGAAATCCTCAAGGAGATCTTCTATGGTTTTATGTACAAGTATACATTCCCTAACCTGAAACTCTTTAATTATCTTGTTTTGATATGCATAAATCTTATGCCTATCCTATGCTACCTTTAGATTCTTCATGATAACCTGCATTTCCTGTTTCATCTCTATGAACATGTCCGGTCCAATCAATACCATGTTCACTAGATCAATCCAACTGATAGGAGTATTACAACTTCACTTATAAACAACCTCAAACAAACTCATCTTCAAATATTCCTGACACCCATTGTTATAAGAAAACTCTACTGGTGCATGACATACATTCTCAACATGCCCTCTAGAGTCTTGTTGACCCTCTTTGTCTATCTGTCTACCTACGGATGATAAGATGCACTAAAGGACAACTCTATCCCCAAACCTACAAACAACTCTTTCCAAAACCTGGAAGTGAACTTGGCATCTATGTCTGACACAATCTTCCTAGGAATACCATGCAACCTCGCTATCTCCCTAATGAAAACCTGAGCTACCTCACTAGATGAATTTGTAGAACTTACTGGAATGAAGTGAGCTACCTTAGTCAACTTTTCAATCACAACCATAATAGAATCATGATTTATATATGTCCTTGACAAACCTGTAATGAATTCCATGGAAATGACCTCCCATTTCCACTCTAGAATTGGAATCTACTACAATAAACCACCTAGATTCTTACACTCTACTTTTACATGTTGAAAATCCAAGCATCTTGTGACAAAATCAACCACATATTTCTTCAAATTCGACCAATGGTAGAAATTATTCACTTCTCTCAGTGTCTTTTGATATCCCGAGTGACCTGAATATGACTTGACATGAAATTCCTACAAGATAAGCTTATTGTGTTCATTTTTGTCCGACACATAGGTCCTATCATAAATCTGACCAAACCATCTATCGTGAGATGATAATGCACATCTTTTTCAGCTGTACCCTATTGCTGTAACCTATGCTTAAGATGTTGGTACCTGTCATCCTATTGTCCTTCTTGCAAGGTCTGTTCCTGTAAATTTTTCCCAGATGAAATCATAGTTGCTATGTGATTTACTTGCACTCTTCTTTCTAAGAGAATCTTTAACCCTGTTCTCTTTAACCTTAATGTACCTAATCTCGAAGTCAAACTCACAGAGCATGGCCAACCACCTAGCCTGCAAGACATTCAAATTAGGTTTGTTAAACAAGTACCTCAACCCACTATGATCACTAATCAAGAAGAACATCCTGCCAAGAAGATAATGTCTCAACATATTCAATGCATGGAATATCACTGCCAACTCAAGATCATGCATCATATAGTTCTGCTCATGCTAATTCAATTTCATTGACTCATAGCATACTGCCTACTCTTCTTGCATTAGGACTCCACCAAGTACTTTCTTGCAAGCATCTATACGTTCCACAAACTCTTTATCTGGGTCTGCAATATTCAAGATCGAAGCATCTATAAGCAGCTACAACTACTCAAAACTAGCTGCAAATTCCTCTATCCATTCAAATTTCTTTCCTTTCCTTTGGAAGGATGTAATAAGATAGACAATCCACGAGAAGTTCCTAATAACTGCCTGTAATAACCTGCTAACCCCATGAATTAATTTGACCTTATCCACATTCTGAGGAGTTTCCCACTCCATGATAGCCGTGATCTTTTCTAGGTCCACTGCTATACCTTCCTTGTTATGCAACCAACTCACAAAAATATAGATCAATGACTTAAGAATTATCCTCTTCGAGGGGGATACCTCCTTTACATTACATAAATGAACAATTTTTGGATGATACAAATGACAAGGCATCCTTTGTATATATAGGAGTCTAAGGGGTCACAATATAATCATAGCCTACATAACAATAATAATGTAAGGGCACAAAAATAATAATAGTGGGCTTCTATGGGGCACAACAATAACAATATGGGGGCTACATGGGCACAACAATAATAATAAGGGGGATACACTAGTATTATAGGGACCTAACATGCTCCTCTCCTTCAAAAAAGTGTTGTCCTCAACGCTTGAGTGGTTGTGGATGTTTCTGTATAAAATTATCATCCTCCCATGTGGAATATTTAGCGGGTAAGTTCTTTCACTTAATGAGATACTCTAAAATTGATCGATTCCGTAGCTGTCAGGTTCTTGTTTTCATGACTTCTTTAGGCTCAAATATGATTTTTCCTTCTTCTTCAAGTTCTAGAAACATTGTTTGAACTGGAATCCTATCTTTGATAACCTTCTTTAAGCATGAAACATGGAAAACTGGGTTTACTCGAGAAGATGCATGCAACTCCAATTTGTATGCCATAGTACTGATCTTTTGCAACACCTTGTAAGGACCATAGTACTTGGGTGATAATTTATTATCCTTCTTAGCTTGCTTGAGAGACATTTGTTTGTATGGTTGTAGCCATAAAAATATCCAGTTACCTAGATCAAAACTTCTTTCACTGCCATGCTTATCTTCCTGTTGTTTCATTCGATTCTACGCTAGAGTGAGGTTATCCTTTAAGAGTTGGAGAACTTGTTGTTGATGCTTGATGTGATCTTCCATTGCTTGAACCTTAGAATTTTCTCTTAAATTTGATGTGATGGATGGTGGATGATATCCATAAAGTGCCATAAATGGGGTCATTTTTGTTGCAGTATGGAAGGTAGTGTTATACCACCATTCAATTAGAGGTAACCACTTGACCCATCGTGTTTGTTTATCAAATACGAAGAAATGAAGATATCCTTCCAAACATTTATTCACTATCTTAGTTTTCCCATCAGATTGAGGATGATAAGATGAGCTATGAGCTAATTGAGTACCAAGACAAGAAAATAATTCCGTCCAAAAATTTCCAGTGAAAATGGAATCTCTGTCACTCATTATAATATTTGGATTTCCATGAAGCTTTTGAATTGTTTCCATAAATGCAGTAGCAACTGTACTAGCTTTAAAAGGATGAGATAATGAAAAAATGTGCATACTTGGTAAGTCTATCAACTACCACCATGATGACACTCTTTCCTTTTGACTTGGGTAAACATGTGATAAAATCCATTGAGACCTCCTCCCAGTGCTAACTTGGAATGGCTAAACGTTGTAAAAAACCCGAGGTTTTAATTGTCTCAACTTTATTTTGTTGGCAAACCAAATGTTCTTCCATAAACTTCTGAATATTTGAATTCTTGAAACCTTGAAATGTGGAACGTGCATTAGTAAGGCCAAAAGACATGACTAAAAATTCATAATGACCCTCATGAGTTCTAAATGTTGTTTTTGGAATGTCTTCAGTCTTCATTCCAATTTGATGATATCTTCAACTAAGATCCAACTTGGTGAAGTAAATTTCTCCATGTAATTCATCCAACAATTCATTAATGACAAGAATGGGAAATTTATCTTTAATAGTGATCTTGTTGATCTCCCTATAATTTTGACACATATGCCATGATCCAACCTTCTTGTGCACCAATACTACTAGAGCAGAGAAAGAACTTTGACTAGGTTGAATTACACTAGCCTCTAACATTTCTCCAACCATACGTTCAATTTCTCTCTTTTGGGCATAAGGATATCTATAAGGCCTAATGTTTGGAGGACCAATTCATGGAATAAAGTGAATAACATGATGGTTATCTCAAATAGGTGGGAGGAATTTGGGAGTCTCAAACACCTTGGAATGATTATACAAGACTTTTTGGAGACCTGGAGAAATATATGATTTCGATGTTTGAACCTCTAATGAGCATAAATGTGTAATTATCTCCTGTTATTATTTATTCAGAAGATTTGTCATGACATTAGAGATGATTATCTTTCCTGGTTTCCCTATGATACCCATTAATTCAACTTCCTTTCCTTCCCAAAAAAATTTCAAGAAAAGATATTGAAAATTGAAATCTATTGTCCCCAAATATTGTAACCATTAGACTCCTAGTACAACATCAACACCACCTATTGGAATGGAAAGAATTGGAGTATTCAATACATATTCCCCTATGGTTATCTTGATATTATGGCACTTTCCATAGAAATTTATCGTTCCTCCATTTGCAACCATCACTTGACACTCTGGTGCTGGATATAGGAAGTAATTCAATTCCTTGGCTATCTTACAATGAATAAAATTATGGGTACTACCCGAATCAATCAAAACTATTGCCTTTTTCTTATTTATGTATCCTTCTACCTTAAGAGTTTGAGGAATGGTAGTTCCATCCATTGAATTACAATATATGTTCATATTCATTTCTTCTTTCTCCGGGGTTGGTTCCTAGTGCATATCCTCCTATTTTGATGTTTCTTGTTCCTTTTCTTCCTACTCTTCAAAATCTATGTAGAATAAGTTTTTTTCAACAAACTTACGACCTTTAGTTTGTTTTCTATCACAACTGTAAAAAATCCCTTTTGCTCTTTTTTCCTCCAATTATTGTGGTGCCAACCTTTTAGGTTGTGGAAGACTAGGAGCAAAAACACTTCCATATTTATATTTGTGAGTGGTAGACCTTCTTGTTGCCATAATTTTTCTTTCAAATTTTCTTGCCACCTTGAATGCCTTCTCCAATGAATCAAGTTTCCAAAGATGAACCTCATGTTGGATGTTATCTTTTAATGTCCCTATTTGGGTTCTAAATATAAAGATGCAATACATACCTTTTGTGAGGGTTGCACATCCTGTAGATCAAAATATTGCTCCATCTGTAGTATCCATGTTACTGGATCTTTTCCATCAAACTTCCTCATATTGATATTTGGAATGTGGTTGTTCTTAAACCCCACATTGGATTCTCTAAAATTGTAATTCATATTCCTTTTGTCCTCATCATGATTTTCACGGATTACCTTGTCACCATCGGGAAGCCTTTCTTGCAACAATTTTGTCTAACCTTCCTTCAAGCCTTCCATGTATACTTTTAAACCATTCATGTCACCTTTTAAACCATCCATGTCACATTTTAAACCATCCATGTCAACTTTTATTTATTCTTTTAAACCATCCATGTCCACTTTTAGTTCATCTTTGGTTTCTCTTTGTGAGAGCGAAATTTTGTGCACTTGGTCCCATAATTTTGATATATCATGCTACAATTCTTCCTCTTCATGCATCATATTATAGATTTAGGAGGGCTTAATGGGTTAGATTTTGTTTGCTTGGGAGGAATTTTTAGAACCCAATACTAATATATATGCTTTAATATGCCCTTGGAATCTCTTCAAACTGTTTTTTCAAACAAAAGTTAAGCAATTTAAAAAAAATTACACACCTTTTTCTTGCTTTTAGGATCTTGATCTTGAAACAGTTGTAACTATGTAATTTCGGATCTCCAAGTTCTAAAATTTATTCTTGTGGTATCCCTCTCAATATTATTTCCAATCCCACAAGTTTGATCGAGATTGGATTCTTTAAGAAAGAGTTATGCCAAATCTCCCACGATGGCCTATTTCTGGACTAGTTCAGTAGAGCAAAGTTGTATAGGATGCCACATGTCACTCTTTTAACCTTCAGCCCTAAAATTGATACATGAAAAACGAAATTCCATGAAATTTTATCCACATCTTACATAATTCAAATTTGATTCCTGAAACGAAAGTTATGACGATCTTACCTAGGTCACCTATTTGAGACTGAACTCTGGAGCTTGCAAAAACCTTAACTTCCTCAGATCATATCTCCGAAAATATAGCGAACCAAGCTCTGAAATTTTTACACGAAGTTCACCAAGATTTTGGCTCTACACGTTTAATATTTTAGCTTCTGAAGCCTCGTAGAAAAAATGTTATAGAAAAAATTCCTAGATGACTTGTTTGAAGAAGTGAAACCCTAGAATCCAAAGCTCTGATACCAAATGTTATGCAACCAACTCACAAAAAGATAGATCAGCGACTTAAAAATTCATTCATATTATTTCTGATTTTTCCTGATGATGGACCCCCTTTGGCGTTTGAAATGTTGGCAGAATGAACTAGAAACTGTGGATAATCCGGATCATGAAACTACAAAAAACTTCCACAGAAGCTTAAAATTTGACTTAAAAATTATCCTCTTCAATGGGGATACCTCCTTTACATTACATAAATTAATAGTTCTTGGATGATACAAACGAAACTACCTCCTTTTTATATATAGGAGTTGAAGGGGTCACAATATAATTAAAGCCTACATAACAATAATAATGAACGGGCACAACAATAACAATAGTGGGATTCTATGGGGCACAAAAATAACAATACGGGGGCCACATGGGCACAAAAATAACAATATAGGGGCTACATTGGCACAACAATAACAATAAGGGGGATACACTAGTATTATAGGGACCTAACATTCCTTGAAAACCACATGCCCCAAGTAATGAACTTTTGTCTAAAAGAAACTACATTTACTAAGTTTGTCATACAACTAATTCTCTCTTAGCAATTTCAACATTGTTGTTAAGTGCTCTGCATACTCTTCCTCATTCTTAGAATATATCAATATGTCATCAATGAAGACTATCAAAAACTTGTCTAGATAAGGGCGCAACACACTATTCATCAAACACAAGAAAGTAGATAGAGCATTAGTAAAACCAAAAGGAACCACAACAAATCATAATGCCCATACCTAGTTCAAAAGGTAGTCTTGTAGATTTCCTCTTCTTTGATGCACATCTGATGATATCTTAATTTGAAATCAATCTTCAAGAACACTATTGCTCCCTTCAAATGTTCAAGCAAGTCATCAATTCTCGGAAAATGGTACCATTTCTTGATCGTCACCTTGTTCAGCTACTTGTAATCAATACACAACCTAAGATTACCAAAATCTTCTTAAAAAACAATACTGGTGCACCCCATGGTGACACACTTGCCCTAATGTATCCCTTGTCAAGCATTTCCTTCAACTACAACTTCAGTTCCACTGATTCTGGAGTGCTCATCTTGTATGGTGCCTTCAATGCTGGTGTTACTCCTGACATAAACTCAATAGAAAAGTTCACTTCCCTATGAGGCGGTAACTTTGATATCTCTGTTGGTAACACATCCTGAAACTGCTTCAAAACTAGATACCTCTTCAATATTTTAGCATCATCAACATCATTACCTTTATCATTGGAAATATGAAGGGCAAACAATACATATCCTTTCCCGCTACTGTGCTTTTCCTGCATAGTTGTAACCATTCTCACTGATGTAGGCTTCTTATTACCCTACAATATTCTCTTCTCTCTATCATCATCTAAGCACTCAATAGCCTTATCATAACAATCCACCTTAGTCCCGTGAATGTACTACCAATCCATACCCAACATCATATTGTATGATCCCAATGAAAGAACATTTAGATGCATTGATGTACACATACTGTTTAACTCAAAGTCACAAGATCTTACCCAATGATGAACTCTTTTCTTGGTACTTATAGCCAACTACACCAACCAAGGATATGCATGCACTTATTTATTCAACCACACTTATCCAATAGGTCAGCATTGATATAACTATATTTAGATCTAGGTTCAATCAAAATATAAACAACTTGACTCACACAACTTCCCTTCCATCTTCATAATATATGCATTATGATTAGCCTGCCTATTATCCAATTCTACATAAATGCAAGGAATACTATGTCCAACGTCCCCAATTGTTTGTGCCTCTGGAGGACTGTAAATTTGCGGTTTTCCACCCTGATGTTGTGGAAAATATCTCTTGCAATGATCTTTACCACAAGTTCAACACTGCAAAGGTTTCCTTCCATCACCTTTGTTATGCTCCTCAAAATGAAATCCCTATCTTTGACAACTTGATTGGACTTATTGTGCGGCGCTACATTCTCCTTGTCATCTGCTTCCTAAGGTTTTCCTCTCTTCTTAGCCCATTTTCCTTTATTCTTATCATTGTCATTCCAATCCTGCTTAGACTTAGTCTTTCACTTCAATTACTCATAAAAATGTTTCAAATTTTTGATGGCTTCCTCCAATGATATATGATCATCAAAATCAATCCTGTTTTTGAATGATACTGACAACCCACTGATGAATCTATGATTTTTTTCTTTCTCCTCCTTAAGATAAGGCACATATCTCAAAAACTCCAAGAACTTACTAGCATACTCCTCATTGGTCATAGATCCCATCTTCAGCTCATAGAATTCACCCTGTCATCATAGTATCTTTCAGATAGATACTTATTCCTCAAAAGTCTATTGAGCTCACTCCAAGTCAACTCCTCCTCTCGAATTCCTCTGAAATTCTTCACATATTCCTACCAAATGTCTAATTTTCCTTTAAGACATCTTGGCTTTCATATTCTCTAAATAATCATGCAATCTAACAAACTTGTTGATCCCAAGCAACCAAGCTTCTACATCTTGTGATTTCTTCATTTCTCCATCAAATATAGGAAGCTTTACTTTCTTGAATGCCTATGGAAAGTAATGCTTCTAATTCCTCATATACGGATGGTGATGGTGATGACAATGTTGTCTCTCTGAACTATAACTAGAATAGAATCCACGATCATTACCCCTACTATCAGGTGAATCCAAGGACCTACCATCTTTGACTGTATCATCCCTGTCAAACCTGTATCCTGATTGAGACCTGCTTCCATATGCCCCATTGGTCCTTTCCTCCTATCCATGACTGATCCTAAGTAGTCCCTATCTTTGAAAATCTAATAAAATCTAAAGGATGACTACATAAACCTCTTCTTTATTTTCCTCTTCTATAGCAAGTCTTTCCTGTGACTGAGTGATCCTATCATTATCTGCTTTACAACTCATGATATCTTCTTTCAAACTTCACAATGTATCTTCTATGTCAGGCGACTACTCATCACCGTGTTGTTCATATGATCTACAGGGAGAATCACGTCCACTGTATTCCACCATTTTGCTTGTCATATTTGATCTTCTACTTCCTTCAAACATACCATGTCAGATAAACCAAATCTAAACATGATCCACATACCTCAGTGAAGTTTAGGGAAAGATATCCTGTCTACAAAATAAATCTGGATTAGCACAACATATGTATATATAATGAGATCAACATATCAACCATCTCAACATCAACATCAACACCAACATCAACAACCACTACATGGCAACACTACTGCAACAATGAATATCACAATGCATGCATAACGAACATATATACAATTGACATGCATGCATGACAAACACATTCCACCGATCCAGTCCAATTTTTGAACCTAGGAGCTGTAATACCAACCTGTAACCACCTCTCCCACAGTTACCTACTTTCACTGGCCTACTAGGGTAAACATGAGATGCGAGCTACTATGACATGACTAGACCTCCTAGATCCATTTAAATGGGGCTGACTACTTGTTATCACTTAGAGAAAACCCTGGCTGTGGGAAAAACTCTAAGGTAACATCTAACCAATATTTTGAATTGAAAGCTAGCCCTTTCAATTTAAAGGGGGATCCCTTCTATAACTTAGTCAAATATGGCTGGTTATATACTTAAAACAATGACTAGATATGCTATAACAAGGCTTCAAAATGTGGTAGGGTTTGATAGAATTCCTTTAGGAATATGGTCAAATATTTGGCTTAACAAGAAAATAAACCAAAACTCTCGCAAAGGTAGGGTAGCTGAGATACTTTTAGATCTTAAATTTATGAGATGGAATGCAAAATATGAAGGCAATAGTATATTTATAAGAGCATCGCAAGGATGAATTCTACAAAACACAAGTCAGAAAGATCTAGATGACTGAAAATATAAACAAAGAAAAATACTTATGAATTTTGTTCATTCAATATTATTAGTCATAGAATAACATACATATGATGACGTAGAAAAGAAAATAGAAACAAGAGAACACATATCCAAAGTTTCCCAACATAAGAATCTTTGTTGCAGAATCAAGATTGCTTCATTAAACTTTCAGAAATATATAATGCACAATAAGTCTTATGATAAAAAACCAACCCTTCTTCATTACAAAATCGCAGTCTTTATAGACTTTGTAAAAACACATTATTTCTAAGTTCTAGAAACTAATTCTATCCATAATTCTGAAAAAAAAACTAAATCTAGGTTTGTATCGAATGGTTGAAGTTGTTGGATTAATCATTTTCCTGAAAATATCAAATGAATATTTTTTTAAACTTTTCAAATCAAAATTTATCTTGATTGCCACTTTCTCTTTTAAATATGGAATTAAGCTTTGACCTGCTGATTTCATGACTTGGAGATCTGCCACCTAATCCTTTCGATGTTGATTATGCTCCTAAAAAACATGGATGCTTTGCCACCTGTCATTTGACTGCCATTTTTTTTTTATTGTCACTAAGTCTGAGCTTTGATAAGTTCGAATTGGATGAATTACCAAACTGCATGATTTCTTTCATAGTTAAAACATGATAAAATAACCAATCTAACTAGTTGTTGAAATAAAAAGAAATTGAATGTAAAATATCTGGATTGGGAAGTAAAATATGGCAATTACTTTGACAACCGAATGCTACCCAAACACTTTATGTCTGCTCTTGATGCCATGAAGTATGATGGCCCTTGTGCACATATTATTACTGACGTTTATCATTTGCAGGATTAGAATAAAACCATACTCAATTAATACCAAAAATACTGCTCACAAGCTTGGAACAACGCACATGCACTTGACGTTTTCAAGAAAATAAAGTTAGCGAATTCCTGAAAAATAGGGTCCCGTGATCCCTTCTAATATCCAAAACCATGATAGATTTTAGAACAAAGAGAGAGGTTATTTTGAATGGGTCCATTTCGGATAAAAACCTCTTTTGGTTTAAAAAAAAATTGTTCTCATTTGTTCAAGAGCTGTGCCTGAAGTTACTGTATTTTACGTGAAAACACGTCTAAAAAACAGAGTTATGTCAAGTGAAAACAAAACATGATTTGGCACCTTTTCCTTTTGAATGTTGGGTTTGGGTTATTATGTTTGAAATAATAACTTTTCTGTGAATCTAGGGCCAAATCTACCAATATAGGGGTCATTTATTTTTCCAATGCTTGCTTGATCACACTTTAAAATTGGCATTGATAGTCTAGTTGTCAGTGCTTTTATACTATTTTTTTACAAATTGACGTTGGCACTTAAACTATCACTGCCTCAAAACCATTAAATAAATTTGTGACAATAGTTGGCTCCATGGGGATGTTGTCGATCATAGATAGAAACAATAACGCCTATAGACTAGATGCCCAATCCATTGGATGCTCTCAACCTTTTACCTGAAACCGAAAACCTTAGTTGCAACCAATTAACTCTACAATTGAAAACCACACACTGCTTGCTGCAAACTGAAAATTGAAATTGAAAAACTCACTACCAAAAAACCGAACTGAAATTCATGCTTGCCCCAACAAGCTTATTGCACACAATCCTACTTTAACCTGCTAAATAACTGTTGGATCAAGTGACACAAAAATGCCAATATACCCAATCAAGTAGCTGTTTGAATAATGTAGCTCCTTGACTGTGTTTCAACAAAACAAAAACTGGAAAATATAACAGCAATGACAACTGATAATGGAATTGGTTTTCACAGTGAAAATATGATTGAGAATGTAGTCTGAAAAATTCCTCCATATAAACAGCTACAAGATCTCTGAAATCATAAAAACCACATCTTGTCTAATGATCTAATTGTTCCTTTTGCTTCAACTATGAATTGTCAAGCTCATGATTAAAGTCATAATATTTTCCATTCTCAAAACCAAGGGGCAACAATATATATTTTTTCTTCTGCTGAAATGAAACTTCAAAAAAAAGATCCCGAAATGGAAAAATCTGGGGTAAATTCTGATCTTCTAAAGCTTCAATCTTGATTTCAATGTCGTTGGCCAACTTTTTTAAAAGATAAATTTCATCTTTCGAGTTACATTGCATGAATTTAAATAAGAAGACAAAAATGAAGAAAAAAATTCATTCACTTCATCATCAGTGTACATATCATTCCATTTTTTAGAACTTTGAATGGAAATAAGGTTTGCCAAAAAATTGTTTTCTCCATCCACGTTTCTAAAAAGATTAGCCAAAAAGCTGAAAAAAATCTTATAGATTCGGCAGGTAAACCTTCAACCCAACTTCTACACTTTCCTTGGAATGAATCATAACAAAGTCTGATAAATACATCTTCATATTTGACTCTAAGAAGATCAGTAAAGTTACGCAAATTTGAAATATGCTTCAAAGTCAAGCTCAAATCCTCTCCACTAAATTTTGGACTGTTCCTAAAAAAATATTCATCCTTGGGTAAAGGATTAGGGAAACCATGAGTTTTTGAAAAGTCCAAACATGCATACCTTGAAATGATTGTAGCAACATCTAAGTCCTTCATTAGTGCAGTGGAGTCACCAATGAATTCTTTGAGCTACATATCCTTTTAACAATGGAGTCGCCATGAATGTTTTGAACCTTTAGATTCCTTTGAAAATGGAGTTGCCAAAGCAAAATCTTGCAGTCAAATTGATATTCAAATCCTTGTTTTCTCTCAGAGATTCGATTTAAACAATGAAATCATTTGGGGAGATTGTATCTTTCGTTCCCCGACAATGACGCGAAAATGTTATCACTTAGAGAAAACCCTGGATGTGGGAAAAACTCTAAGGTAACATCTAACCAATATTTTGAATTGAAAGCTACCCCTTTCAATTCGAAGGGGGATCCCTTCTATAACTTAGTCAAATATGGCTGGTTATGTACTTAAAACAATGAGTACATCTACTGTAACAAGGCTTCAAAATGTGGTAGGGTTTGGTAGAATTCCATTGGGCATGGAGTCAAATATTTGGCTTAAAAATAAAAGAAACCAAAACTCTCATAGAGGTAGGGTAGCTGAGATACTTTGAGATCTTAAATTGATCAGATGGAATGAAGAATATGAAGGCAATAATATATTTATAAGAGCATCGCAAGGATGAATTCTACAAAACATAAGTAAAAAATATATAGATGACTGAAAATATACATAAAGCATAGTACTTATGCATTTTTTTCATCACCCTTATCAGTCATACAAGAGCATACACATGATAATGTAGAAAAGAAAACAGAAACAAGCAAACACATATCCAAAGTTTCCGAACACAAGAATCTTTGTTGCAGAATTAGGCTTTCCTCATTAAATTTTCATAAATATAAGTGCACAATAAGTCTTCTAATAAAAGACCAACCCCAGTTCATTACAAAATCATATTCTTTATAGACTTTGTAAAAACAAATTATTGCGGTGTTCTAGAAACTAATTCTATCCATAATTCTAAAAATAAATTAAATCTCAGTTTGTATCAAATGGTTGAAGTTGCTAGATTAATCATTTTCTTGAAAATATCAAATGAAAATCTTTTTATACTTTTCAAATCTAAAAAGTTACCTTGACTGCCACTTGCTCCTTTAAATATGGAATTAGGCTTTGACCTGTTGATTTCATGCCTTTGAGATCTACCACCTAAGAATAAATAAATAATTATTATTAATAACTGAGTAAATAATTATTATATATATATATGTAAAATTGTATTGATTTAATTAATTAATAATAATAATACAATTTTTTTATTACAAATAAATAAATAAAATTTTATTATTATTAATTAAGTGGATTAGGTTTCAAGCAAATTTCATAAATTTTTAATTATCACACATAAATAAATTATTTATGAATCACATTAGATGGTTCGATGAAAAACTCATGATGTGATTAATCCGAAAGAATTTATCAAAACTAGTATGGATCACAAAAGTCTAAAATAAAATAAAATATTTATTATTAATTAATTATTTATAGTAATTAGTTATTGGAATAATTAACAAATTAATTTATAAATGAATTAATTATTATTAATAATTATCTATTTCAATAATTAATTAATTACTTAAAATAAATTAAAATGTATTAATGGTTTATAATTAATTATTATTTATTTTATTTTATTTTATATGTACATTTTATTATTGTAGGTTTAGTTTATATATATATATTAGTCGGCTTCTTAATATTTTTGTTCATCCATTAGGTATTTATTTGGTTTTTTGGTCGTTTAACTCTTCTTTCAATCAATCACTCACTTTCTTTCCCGATGATGGATACCTTTTGGGATTTGAAACGTCGACAAGATGTATATAATATCGTGGATGATCCGAATCATAATTTTCCAACTATGTTATATTTAACTATAACTGTTTATATTTATATTTTATATTTATCTGTCTATATATAATTTATATTTAACTATTTTTTGGGGTGTTTTTTAGCATGATTATTAATGTCAAATAGGCCCGCATTTTTAATTTATATTATTTCACTAATATCAAGATTTCCATTGTATTAATAACATTTTTCAGATACTTTGAATCATATGGGTCAAGTATGTAAATAACATTAATAAAATATTTCACAAATACCCAAATTAATAATAAAATATTTCACCGATACCCAAATTAATAATAAAATATTTCATGGATACCCAAATTAATAATAAAATATTTCATGGATACCCAAATTAAACAATTTAAAATTATTTGGGACATGTAACTCTTTTTAAATTTAAAGAATTTTGATTGGTTTACATATTATGACATGAAAATTACGTGAAAATTTCATGGGCACTTTTATGCTGAAATTTACTATAATGCATATACCATGCATCCATAAATCAGCAAGGAAATCATACATGCAAACTCTTACCTCCAAAGCAATCCATTTGTAGCTCTTGATCCACCCGTTTCCTTCCACTTTTTCATTTTCCTTTGCCTTCTTTCTTTAAATCCAAAGTGTGCCAAAATTCTCCAAGAGTGCTCCAAGGAAACTCTAAGTGTGCAAGAGTATGAGAGTGAAAGAATAGAGAGACAACTCCAAAACTGAACTGACAAAGTTGTGAACTGATCATCAAAATCATTTTTATCATTAAGGCCTCTACTCTCATCATTTTTCCTTATTTTTTCTTCAATTTCCTCATACAAATATGTGACCTTTCACCTTCCTTTTTTCCTATTTTTCTATTATTTCATAAATAAAATTCCAATTAATTCATCTTTTCCTTTTCCAATTTCCATAGCCATTAATTAATCATCCGTGATACCCCATCACCATGTTTTTTCAACATTCAACTTGGAATATGTGTCCCATGACCTTGGTCTTATTTTTGTTTACATAGGAAATGAACCATGGGTTGTTACGTTAGCCCCATCTTAGTCAACTAAACAACCCGGGACATATCAGAAAGGTCCTTCAAAATGTCTCACAAAAACACTTGAAAGTGTTCATCCCGATGAGGTTGGAAAGATAGGAACAAGAGGCTCAACTGGATAGGATGGAGGTGATGTAGACAATCTTGATTCACCTATTGATATGGTTGTTTCTTATGATTGTGAATTAAATTTGTCTACAAATTTAGAACCTTCTCGTGATGAATGGAAAGAAGCGATGCGGAAAGAATATGGTGCTTTGATAAATAATGACATGTGGAAGCTGGTTGATCCTCCATTGGGATACAAACCAATTGGCTACAAGTGGGTCTTCAATAACAAGTATAAAGAAGATGGATCACTTGACAAGCATAAAGCTAGGCTTGTGTCAAAAGGTTTTGCACATAAGGAAAGGGTCGATTATGAGGAGACCTTTTCCCCCACAACAAAATGGGCTTCCATATAGACACTCTTTGTCTTCGTAGCTTAGAACAGTTGGAAAGTCCATCAAATGGATGTAAAAAATGCTTTTTTGAATGGAGATCTGAAAGAGAATGTTTTTATGTCCCAACCAGAAGGATTTGTTGTGAAGGGTTAGGAACACGAAATATGAAAGCTTGTTAAATCATTGTATGGCCTCAAGCAAGCATCGCAAGCTTGGGACGAGAAATTAATTGAGAATCTGCTGAAAGTCAATTTCAAACTTTATAATCTTGATGATGCAACTTTGTTTGTGAAGAAAGTTGGAAAAATAATTGTATATCTTGTGGTGTATGTAGATGATATTTTTATGACAGGGAATAATGAGAACTAGATTGCATCCATAAAGAAAGAACAAAGGAAAGGTTTTGAAATGAAAAATTTGGATATGTTCACTATTATCTTGGTATTGAAGTAACCCAACATTTGAATTTTTGATTCCTCTCTCGGACTAAGTACACTGGAGATCTGTTGAACAAGTTTGGCATGGATGAGTGCAATCCTTTGAATACTCCAATGCAAAAAAATTTAAAGCTCACATCCAATGAAGGAAAATAATTTGAGGATGCAACAAAGTATAGACAACTCGTAGGGAGTCTCAACTGCCTGACTATTACCGGACCAGACATTTCATTTATTGTTGGAATCCTCTATGGGTTTATGCAAGAGCCTTGTGAGGGTCATTGGTCTGCTGCAAAAAGAGTTCTAAATTACTGTAACACTCCACCCCACATTTACCTACCTTAACAAACTTACTAGGGTAAACATGCGCTGAGAGTTACTATGCATGACCCAACTTCCAAGATGCAGTTACGCAAATGGGGTCTAACTTGCCAACACATGCTATTCATTTTCAAAAATAATTTGCATACATAGTACCTGTAATTCATGGATGCATAGTTTGGTCACTGTTTACATTAGTTTCATCAGATGTTCATCAATAAGCCTTGCTTCCATTGCATGCTTGTTGCAAAAAACACATATTATCTCATGCATCCATATAAAATAACCAAGATCCTATCAAACCATGAATTAGATCTAAATCAAGAGCACATTGTATAATAATAAATACCCCATGCATGTAGCATATACTTAAAAAACAATAAAGCCATGACAAACCAATCATGTCAACAAAAATAAATCAACAATTATGTTCATTGATCATCAATATAAAATAACACATACTAACGTGTGCAAAGTACCGACCAAGTTAGGGGTTTCCATGTACCACCCGACCATAGATTGGGTTGAACCAAATATTTCTTTCAGCCAATCACCCCACACCATATTCCAAGCATGAATGTGAGATATCATGGAATAAACAAAAAAAAATCATCAAGGGCTTCCATAGGCCAAACCACCTCAACCCATCAACCAAAGTGATTCCATATATACGATTCAGACATCACTAGCACCAACCAGATGGGTCTCTACCCAAGATTTCTAGGGCTCCAGGAACTAGTAACTCAACCCTAAATCTTCCAGGTCTCTAGAGAAATTTGCCAACTCAGTTCCAGGGACTAGTAACTCAACCCATCAAGGGACTCCAAAGAATTTGTCCCAACCTAGGCTCTAGGACTAGTAACTCAACCCAAGTTGTTCAGGGTTTCCAGGAGGATTTATTCCAACCCACAACCTTAAGGAACATGAGAACCAATCAGAAAAACAACAAGTGAAAAAACCCACAACACTGTGGCTATCCAGGAAATGGCAAGGCAAGGCTGAAACCACTGTCAATCCAAGAAAATATCCATGCTAATGATAACACATAACCAAAGAACTAGATTCATGCATCATGCATCCATAAACCAACAAGGATATCATACATGCAACTTGTTACCTGCAAAGCAATCGAACTATAGTTATTAATGCAACTACCTCCCTACGCTTCCTTGCTTTCCTTTCTTGTCCTTTGCTTGCTTTTTCCAAATCCAAGTGAACACTAGAGTGCTCCAAACATGCTCCAAGAATGATCTAAGTGTACAAGAGTGTGAGAGAATGAGAGAATAGAAGAGAGATCCAAAAATGAACTAACAAAAGCCTTGAACTGATCCTCAGAAGCCTTTTTATCATTGAGGCTTCTATTTTCTTCATTTTCTCTTCAATTTTCCTTTCATGCAAATCTGTGTCTCTTCACCTTCCTTTTCTCCTATTTTATTTTATTTCATAAATAAATTGCCAATTAATGCCTCTTTTCCTTTGCCAATTTCCTTAGACATTAATAAACTGAAAGTGATACCCATTAGTATGTTTTTCCCATCATTCAACTTGGAATACGTGTCCCATGACCTAGATCTTATATTTTTTTTACATGGAAACTTAACCCGGGGTTGTTACAAACCCCTCTGCCTTAGGGGAACATCGTCCTCGGTGTTCAATGATGCTTATGACTATTGGGAGCGGGATCCCCCAAGGGAAGTTTTGGGGCGAAAATCCCATGTTAAGTCAATTTTTGCAATATAATTGTAAAGACTCTGCTTTTTGTGGTCGCGGAGCGCGAAGGTGTTATGTGTCAAAAAGGGTAGTCCGCCATTAGTTTTGTAAAGTAAAGTTGGCTGTAAGAGACCTACCCATGGTCCGTGGACCATGGGATTGTATAAAAAGAGATAAGCTCTAAGTAGTTTAGGAAAGGAATCGAACATGGAATAAGGTCATAGCTTTGAAGCAAGAAGTCTAAATCTTGGGTTGTAGTGTAGATAGAGGCTCTGCATTTGAGTGCACAGAGGCCTAGGGTAGAAGTCTGCAGCTGAGTGAACAGAGTCTGTAACACTTGGAAGATATTAATAAAAGGAGTTATTCTGCAATTTATGTGTATTTTTCTATTGATGGGTTTGGATATTTTGTGTATGAATTTCCTTTATTATGCTTATATGATGCACGAATGAATGCAATTACATTGAATAGTTGAACGCAAATACAAATATTTTCTTACGCGGTAATAACTTCAAGTATTTGACAAGATAAGCAAATCACTTAGGATAAATTGAGGAATTTGCACAGCACGCTGCCATAGTACCGCGTAAGTACCTGAGCCACAGGTTAGGGTTGCGCGAAGGTTGATCGTATACTTTTGCGAAGGTATTGAAGGCCAGAATAGAGGGTTTGTCTTACAAGCCCTATAGCGAGACCACCTGCGCAAAGGCAGGGATAGAAGAAATCAAGCGACATCACAACCATCTCAGGGTGCAGAAACTTGGTTCCAGCATCCCCCCATACTGCTTCAGGTGAGACTAGTCCGCGCTTTGCGGGCTGATGCCAAAAGGGCCAATAGTGTAGGGATTTATTTGGCTAATTAACGCTGAACCTGGGTCAGGCCCCCTCAAGCCAAAAAATGGTTCTGTGGCCGGGACCATAATCTGCATAAGGGATGTGTGATGTCGTATCAATGGAATCCAACTAAGAAGGAGATTGGAGAATGGTTGGATAGAAAGATCCATGAATTTGTGGCACAAGAGAATAGAAACCCACGACTGACAAAATAACAATGGTTGGAAAGATACCTATATATAGAGATCCATGAGATCTTTTTATGCTCCTTCCCTATCAAGCTATACGAGTGGATCGCGATGCTAGCAAATAAAAAAGGAAGGTGGAAACTTGACGGTCCTATTGTGTGGACCTCGGAGCTAGTACGAAGGTTGGAAGCATTAGAGGATAAGGTTGCCCATGCTTTTGAATTAGAAGCCGGAGAACCCACAATATTAACCATTTCTTTTATCAACGTTTTGAATCCCAATTGGGATTCGAAATGTTGATAAAAGAAATGGTTAATACTATGGGTTCTCCGGCTTTTAATTCAAAAGATATAAACCACAGAGGTCTTAAATCCAGAATCATTTCCCTATACGGAGGGGATACATAGAGTGAAATAAAATTTCCCACATTGTCGATCATTGGCTTGATCACGTCATAAGAGGATTTGTGACTGAATTTGCGGTCGACACCTCAGTCAGCTATAGTGAGGTGGAGCGACGCTTTTTCGAAGGACCGCGAGGTAAGTACGTAAAATATTTGAATACCTAGATTCAAATGCTATTGTGTGAAAAACAGGTTATGAAGCTACCTTGATGTTAGGGATTACCCGAAGCATAAAAACTTACAGGAATGAAGGAAAAAAGGGTTTGGAGTATAGTCCCTTGATCTCGCCTTCGTGAGGTGACGAAGAAGGAATAACGAACGTTTCTCCACGAAGTGCTATTCAGTTAATAAGATAAGGATTCCCACAAATACCCCCTCTGTCCACACCACCTCCAACTTCACCACCCTCACCTCCAACTTCACCCGTGCCACCTCCACCTCCACCGCAGTTCAGTATGGAAAATACAGTGAAGTTGCCTTTGTTCAAAGGCTTGGGAAATGAGGATCCAGACCAATTCTAGTTCATTGTGAGGGATGTATGGGAAGCTCAAGGTGTTATAGATGATCATATAAAGAAGGCGACACTAGTTAGTGCTCTGTAAGATAACACACTAACCTGGTATATTAAGTACTCTAACGAAAACACGAAAGCTGGAGTAGCAGACATCCATGTAGCACTAAATATGGAATTTAGTAGGCCTAAATATGAGGCACAATCGATTGTGAGATTCAAAGAGATCGCGATGTAACCAGGCGAGATGCCTTGGGAACTAGATCAGAGGCTGAAATGTACAATCTGCGAAGCCAACATGAATTTGACAGATGGAAAGCATCACGTGTTCGTAGCTTCACTACTACCACGCTTAAGGAGTGCGCTGTCGCAATAAAAGATAACAACTCAGGTAGAGGCCTTGGAGATTGCCATGAGACTACATGAAACTCCGATGTAATATCCTAATCTAGGAGTTCAACAGATCCATGCGTAGCTGAAGAATCTGTGCCTTGAGATGCAAAGTCTGAAGCAGGATAGGATGATTCGACCAGAGGTACGCGAGGAGGTATGGTGCTTGAAATACAAGAGTCAAGGTCATGAAAAAGACCATTGCCCGGTCTTTTCAAACTATATTACAGGAGGAGGACCGATGAATTTAAGGCCAGAAGCTCAAGCAGGACCTAGTGCAGGGCTTTCATTATGGTGCGCTATTTGCTAGGTAGCTGGAAAACATACCACGGATAACTATCACTTGCTACAAAAGTTTGTACAGACACCGCAACAGTTGTTCTACAAATTTTCTAGGTCAGAAGGGCATGATGAGCGTACTTGTAGGAGATATGAAATGATGATGGATAGAAATTCGACCTATAGGGTTCAGGCTGAAATGCAGCCCCTTTACTAGAGTGCAGGGATGGCACGAACAGGATTTTAGGGGCACGGAAGAGGCTGAGGTGGAGGAGGACTTGGTAGAGGTCGAGGATAGTTGATTTGCTACAATTACGGAGGACCATGACACTATGCCCGTGATTGAACTAATCCAACGCGTCCCTCGTAAAAGTATTGCACACTATTTGATCATGAAACGGAAGAATATCCTACGCTAATAGCTAGGATACATGAAAAAGGGGCACTACCACCTCCACCGAATCAGAACTTGCAGATGATGAGGTCTGAGTCGTGCGACGAAGATCCAAATGTAAATATATTGCTTAGAAGTGGAATCACGATAGGAGATGACAAGGGAAAAAACCAGAAGACAATACATGGGTTCGCAAAGCCCCGATATGGGGAGCGCGCATGTGAAGCCTACATGGAAGCTAAGAAGAGCTTCACTGAGGACTCCACCTCAGGAAGCAAGGATAAGCCTGAGCAGGAGATGGGCACCTCTATGCTCACAACTTTCCTGGAAACCTGTATGAAGTTATTGCGCGACAGTAAGGCTGTGAAAGGTTTACAAGAACTCATCAATAGATGCATTGGAACCGCGCCAAGTGAGCCACACATAGTACGAAAGATTGGAAAGCATAAAACAATGACGAGACATGAGATGACACTAACCGCAAAAATAGGACAGTATGAAATGGATCAGGTCATTTTGGAGCTGGGGTCATATGCGAATGTCCTACCAAAACAGACTTGGGAGAAGATGGGGAGACCTGCACTGCAATGGTCTCCGATTTAGCTAAGGATGGCGAATCAACAAAAGATCATCCCCATCGGGCGACTGCAGGGGGTGACTGTGGATATTGAGGGAGCAAGCGCATTGGCTAACTTTGAAGTAATAGAGATAGTGGATGACAGCAATCCCTATCCTGCACTGCTGGGAATTGAATGGGCTACTGATATGAATGGGGTAATCAATCTGAAGAAGCAAAAGATGATATTTGAGAAGAAATCGCTGTGTGTAATAGTACCCCTCGATCCTGCTGAAGGATCACGCTATACTGAACCTGTCCGCAATTATGAGAGTGATGACGACTTGGACTGTATCTATAAGATAACAACACGAGACCAAGATTGGGTGAATCCCACCGTGGATGGATGGATTACATGGGATCATGAGAGTTCCTGCACTTCGGACTCCGACGAAGAAATAAAACGCTGGAAGAATCGGTTACATGAAGTAACTACGCTGAATTGCAACATGATGACCTGGTCGCTACGCCGTGTGTCATCAGAGGTAAGAAATATGCCTACTTATGATGGTTTGAATCAGGTAGATGTCTTTTGGGATTCATTTGAAAGGGAGATACAAGAAAAGCAGCGCTTCCAGGCCTTGGACTGGGCATTGCTCTACGCCACAAGATGGTGGGGTACGCACAAGGGAAGCTTTGATGATTGGCGCGAATGTAGGAGGATGATGAGAACATGATTTGGGAAGCCTAAGATGTGACTGACAGACAAGTATGATGGGCAGAACGATCCACATGCGCATTTGGTCAAAAGGACCCATGCTTATGGAGAAAAGCCCCAACTTGAGTGGGTGCACCTGTTCTGTCATACCCTGGATGTTATCCCAATGAATTGGTATATAGAAATAGAGCTCCACCATGGGATAGGAGAATGGGATATCCTACGCAAAGTATTCATGATGACATTCAGTTTTGAGGATGGGTTTGACAGTATTGATGAAGCGCTACAAGACGTGAAAGCATCAATCTTTAGGATACCGCAGGATCCTTTAGACCTGACTCGGCTTGAATGGGCTCCTCAACTAAGTCGCGTGCTGGAATGTTATAATGTAAATGCTGAAGAAGAGGATGAGGATCCGTGAAAGATTAACATTCCGGAAACATAAGGTCACCGCGAGGTTCAAGGATCGCAGATTGAGAACCCTGATATAACCGCGCCATTGAAAACGAAACAAGTAAACATTGGTACGGAGGTAGAACCCAAATTCACGCAGATTGGAGACTACTGGGACGACTCGATGATGGACAAGGTCGCTGAACTGCTCCGCGAATACCAACACTTATTCCCTACCAAGTTCACGGATCTGAAAGGAATAATCGGGGACCTAGGAATGATGAAGATCATGTTAAAGCCTGACGTGAAGCTAGTTAAGCAAAGGCCTTACCGTCTCAATCTGAAATATAAGGAGAAGGTCCGCTTAGAGCTAGACAAGATGCTCACGGAAAACATCATTGAGCCTGTGGAAGAATCTGATTGGGTAAGCCCAATGGTGGTGCAAGAGAAGAAGCAGAAGGATGAGATAAGGATATGCGTGGATCTCAAAAAACTGAATGATGCTTGTGTGCATGATCCTTTCCTGACTCCGTTCACGGATGAAGTGTTGGAAAATGTAGGCAGCCAGGAAGCATATTCCTTCACTGATGGGTTCTCTGGGTACCACCAAATCAAAATCACGTCGGAGGATAGGAGAAAGACAACCTTCGCAACTGAGTGGGGTTGTTTTCAATACACTGTAATGTTGTTTGGATTGAAGAATGTGCCTGCAATATTTTTGCGCGTGGTTGTTGTGGCATTCAAGGAATTTATTCATAAGTTCCTGGACGTATATTTTGATGACTGAACTGTATTTGGGCTGGTTAAGCACCATGTAGCAAGCTTGTGCCTGATGTTGGATAGCTGTCAAAGATACCAGATCGTGCCCAATCTCAAGAAGTGTCTGTTCTGCGTTCCTTATGGGAACCTATTGGGGCATGTGGTTTGCAGACAAGGGCTGATGGTGGACCCTGCGAAGATCATGTTGATACTGAACTTGGATGTGTCGAAGAGTGTGAAATAGCTATGCGCTACTATGGGACATATGGGATATTACAGAAAGTTTATCAAAAGATATGACCAGATCACTGCGCCTATGCAGAAATTGTTGAAGAAGGATGTCACGTTCTGCTGGAATGATGATTGTAAGAAGAGCTTGGATATATTGAAAGAAAATATGGTTACCGTGCCGATTCTAGTCTTCCCAGACTGGAAGAAAGAATTTCATGTACATGTCGACGTGTCATGTATAGCACTGGGAGCATTATTGACACAGGCTAGTGGAGAAGGCTTGGACCATCCTATTGCGTTCACAAGCCGCAAATTATCCAAAGAAAATGAGAACTATTCTACCATTGAGCGCGAGGGGCTAGCTATGGTGTATGTGCTCCAGAAGTATAGGCACTACTTGCTAGGAGGCCAGTTTAAGATGTATACAGATGACTCCACGCTGAAGTACCTGGTCAATAAGCCTGTGTTGGGGGAGGTGAATATGCAGATGGCTCTTATTGTTCCAAGAGGACGATTTTGAAATTGTTGTGAAGCCTGGACGATTGAACACAAGACCAGACCATTTCTCGCGCATCAAAACAGGAGAGGAACCTACTAACTTGGAAGAAGGATTGCCTAACACACATCTATTTGTAGTGTGTGTAGTGGATGGTCATTTTGAGGATATAATCCACTTCCTAACAATAGGAACTAGACTGGAAGGATACACTATCCAGCAAAAGAAGGAATTAGTGGTGCACGCAGTCAATTTCTCTGTCATTGTTGGGCATCTATACAAGATGGGGACTGATGAGATATTACGACGGTATGTACCTGAGTTTGAAAGAAGTAGCATCCTCGTGGACGCTTATGGGTGAACCGCAGGAGGAAATTATGCAGGGAGAGAAACCACGCAGAAGATTCTACGCGAAGTGTTGTGGTGGCCAACCCTTCATCAGGATTAAAAAGCATATTGCAAGGCGTGTGACGTATGTCAAAAAAAGGGCAGGCCATCACGAAGGGATGAAATGCCTTTGAATCCACATATGACATTGCAACCCTTCGAGAAATGGGCGATAGATTTTGTAGGACCCATTCAGCCAAAAGGGAAGACAAGAGCAAGGTACATTATCACTGCGACAGAGTATTTGACTCATTGGGTAGAAGCGCAGCCGGTGAAGGATTGCACGGGTGCGACAACTGCAAAGTTCCTATTTGAGCATGTACAAATGCAATTTGGATGTCCGAAGATCTTGATGAGCAATCGTGGTATGCACTTCCTGAATGAGACGATCAACACACTTATAGAGGAATTTCAGGTATATCACCAGAAGGGCACACCTTATCACCCACAGGCTAACGGGATAGTGGAGGCATTCAACAAAGTGCTCAAAAACATGTTGACCAAGGTTTTCAATTCTCAATGAAGTGATTGGGACCTACGCATCCTGAAGTACTGTGGGCTTATCAAACAACATGCAAGAAGTTGACGGGACAAACCCCTTTTAAGCTTGTTTATGGTGTGGAAGCCGTAATGCCTATGGAATACATCGTGCCTAGTCTTTGCATAATAGTGTTCACAGGTATGATGGATCGTGGAGCCCTAGAGGAGAGGCTCACGCAGCTGGATGAGCTCAAAGAGGAAAGAGTTTTGGCTGGATTTCACTAGCAGGTCCAAAAGTAGTGCAAAAAGGCATGGCATGATCGACACATCAAGCTGTGCATATTTAAGGTAAATGACCTGGTTTTGTTATATGATAGTAAGTTTGATAAATTTCCAGGGAAATTCAGGACGCAATGGTTAGGGCCTTATGTTATTAAGGAGATTACCGACGGAGGAGTGGTACATGTTGAAAATGGCAACAAGAAATGCTAAAAATAGAAGTGCTAAAAATAGCATCGCTATAAATAGCAGTTCGGGTACCAGTGTTGGACATAGCAAGAAGGAATGAAAAATGGAAGTGCTAAAAATACCATTTCTATAAATTGTATTTTGGGTTATATTCCAATTTTAGTTAGTCCCTGAACTAAAATTGAGAATTAAAATACGAATTTGATCTTAGCAGTTGTTTGTAAAATAATTAATTAATTCATCTTGAGTTAATTAGTTGGAGAAAATCAAACATGAAGTCTTTGTGAAGACATGCAACAATTATCCCTTTGATTGAGAAAGTTATCCCTTAATTAAGGAGATAAGGATGAGTTGTCATTAGTTGGCTCAGTGAACTGAGTCAAGTCCAGTTAGATTAATTCAAACAATTTGTTGAATTAATTGTGAGTTCAGTTAGTTAATGCATGCATGCATGTAACTACTGCACTTCAGATAATGAATATTCTCTCATAAATAACTCATGCATGTCAGTTCAGTCAGAGACCCAGTTGAGATCAAAGGAAGGGACAATGTACTATCAGTTGGAGGATTTTTCCTATATAGGAAACTCATCCATGCAGAAGGAATTATCTCCTTCATGTTTGTGCAGTTATTTCTGAGCCAAGTGAGCAGTATGAGGTGGGAATTCACACAAGTGGAAGCAGTGGACCCCAAGAAAAACTGCGCAAGGAAATAGAAGGCTTGGAGGGCAGAGGAGAAAGTTGTGAGAGCCTTTGAATGTCTATGAGCAGTATTTTTGATTGCAGAGAGAACACGTTAGCTTGTGAGCTAATTCTTTTTGTAACTCGAACATATTTCCACTTGTATGATAATACAGAGATTGGGGTTGTAGTCTGAGGCTTTCCCCAGAGTTTTCTTCTGTTTTATGTGTGATTGATTTCTCATTCTCATTTATATGTGTTCTCATTGATCGTTCTCAAATTGATTAAGGTTCCGCAAAGTTTGTTGTAGAAGTAGATCTTGTATTTTTCTTTAGTCTATTGCATAATCTGTTGATCTACAATGGGAATTTATACAGTACAACTGGTCAAGTTAAATGGGAACCCTTCCCAGGAAAGGTGAATGGCAGTCACTTAAAGCCATACATCGGTGGTCTGGCCATGTGAATAAATGAAAGTAGCATAGTCTTAGTGCTTGAGGCAGCTGAAAGGAGGTGCGAGACTACAAACTACATTGCCCGGGGTGGCGAGTTACGTGATTGGAAGATGGTGTGAAGCATGGACATGTCACTGGGTCTGCGGTAGCGCGGGTACAGATCGGCTGGAAAGTGACCGTTAAAGTTACTGTTCATGTAAATATGGCAGAGGTGAGGCCAAATGGAGCGGGAAATTGGCATTTAAGATGAAATTTATGGCTTATATCCTTGAAAATCTGCTGCCAATCCAGGAACGGTCAGATTTGAATTCAAAATGCCCTATAAATTACAAGTGGCTGCCCAACGAAAAATAGTTGGCATTTTGAGTATTTAGCGGTTGAGCTCTCAAGCGCCTATGAATCGTGAGCAATACGAGCTTTTGATAGTTTCTGGGGTATTTGAGAGTGGAAATAAAGGAGGGTGAAGCCCAGGGTGCAGACCCTATTACACAGTTGCCAGAGTATGTCCTTCTGCACAAGCCTAAGTCCAAGGTCTCGAAGGACATTGATGAAAGTAAGACTCCCCTGCAAACCCCTCTGCTACCAGATGAAATCACTTTTGATGGTATGCGTCTGGCACAGGTTCCGATATTGAAGCTTGAAGACTGGGACTTGGCGGACCACGCGAATTTCCCACACCTTACGACTGAACAACTGATGCGCCACATCATAGACACGAATACGGGGATGACTCCACTGGAGCCACGGAAGTGGCTTAGAGGAGTAGAGAAGTCAAGATTACTCAACCTGCTCTAGGTGCCACACTATAACTACACCCCCATGGTAGTGTTGGTCATCAAGCAGCTGCTATGCTTGGTACATGATGGGTGTCTGTGGCTGGAGGAATCGATACCCATCGCCGATATGTTGATTCACCACATAACGCACCTGCCATATACAAGCAAAAATCTGGCAATGATCTTTGGCGGCAAGAGTGGCAAGAAGGTGCTCGCAGAATCAATGAAAGAGAAGTTCAAACTGGTAAAGAAGCCACGTGGGTATGCTATCTCTAGCATCTGCGAACCCGCTGTGAAGGTGGCAATGCAGATCCTTGTAGGGAAGGTGATGCAGAAATGCATGCTGATGAGGTGTTGGTGTCTGTCGTCACACTCGCGTAGCAGTGCACGGAAGGAGTCCAGTTTAACTGGTCAAAATGCCTTCGCAGAGAGTTCTTGGTGAACTTCCGCGAAGTGCAAGAGAAAATCAAGACCTTCCACTACACGTGGCTCTTGTTATCGATTGTGCTATTAGCGTGGGAGCTACCAGAAGAGAGCCAATTCCCCTCAGTCTCGCTAGACCTTCCTGAAGCAGCGAGGTACACTTCGCTGTGGGTGACCAAGGATGCGGAGTGCATTCGAGACAATAAGATCTTCTGGATCTTGATGGAAATGAATATCAGGATGGCCATCAATCGCAAGATGCGATTGTCACCAACAGTATATGCTAACCTGCAGAGCTATGCTGAATTTAAAAATGATTTCCATCAGATATCAATTAGGGCATGGAAGGACCCTGTGCAGAAGTGGTACGATTTGCTGTACCTAGCTACAGATGATGCCATCGATGCAGTGTTGGATAAATGGCCACTGGAGTCGTGCTCTACCGCGAACTTGATGGTGGGTGGAAGCAAGTCTGCCACACAAAAGAATAAGGAAGAGGCCAATCTGAAGATGGCACAACTGGTCGAAAAGAGGAAAAAGCAGGCTGCTGAGAAGGCCCAGGCGAAACAGGCAGGAAAGGAGGCGTGAAAACAGACAGGTGGCGTAGAGCAGGGCTCTAAAAAATGTGCAAGGTTTCCTTCTCCTAAGTCCAAAGAGGAGGACACAGAGAAGCACGATGTGGACCCTCAGGTGACGTTCACCCGCATTAAACGCCCAAGAGAGCTCGAAAAGATAGGGTCCAGAAAGAAATCCAAGGCGATCAAGACCTCGCTGGACCCTATCACACTAACGGAGGGTGACTTATATGACATCGGTGACACAGTCAGAGATGTCACCGTGGAGGCCCTACAACAATTTGAGAAGCAACAACAGATCATCCTAGGGGCCATCTAGACTGGGCTGTAGGAGTTGCAGACCCGTGCGTCGCAAGCTGGTACGCTGTCCACTAGCTTGGCTATTGACACGTAAGAGGCTGTTGATCTATTGCACACGAAGGCTTATAGTGCGATAGTGCTGCTAGATGGAGCACTGACCATGGAAAATGAGGCTGAAAGGCCCACTGTTAGTGCCTTGAAGGGCGTTGGACTAAACCTGGCATCGCTTCCATGTGAAGCACCCCACCTCTTGCAGGATGGAGTAATTGCAGAGCTGAGGGTCCGCGAGCACCGCACCCTCCAAGTGATCAATGAACATGAGATAAACAATGAGCAGATGGCCCTACAAAGGAATTCTGCCATCGCCATTGAGGCTGAGGCAACTAGCCAGAGTAAGAAGATCATACAGGTTGTGGAGGAGGCCTGCAGAATGGTCCCAGAGTTGGCCATTCCAGAGGAGGAGCTAGTTGAGGTCCACATCCGTAAATTGGCCACAGGGGTGCGTGAAACTCGGACAGAGATGGTGCGGGTTCAGTTGGAGCTGAACCTATAGATTACAGAGCTCTAGTTGAGGGCCCAACCTTAAACACCACTAGAGGTAAAGGAACAGCGGGCGGTCCCTGTCATAGAAGAAGTCACAACGATGGAGAGTGCAGTAGCAGACTGCACATAGTTGTTCAAACAATCGTTTGAGATCCTGACCAGCTTGCAGGAGGACCCAAACATCTAGAGTCTAGATACGGAAGCGCACGAACTCCAACAATGTTATGATGAAGTTAAGGGCATAGCATGAACCGTCGCGCTGACATAGAGGTTAGCCAAGCTGCAGGAAGCCAAGCAGCTAAAGGAACAGGTGGACGCAGTGCTGCACAAGGAAGCAATGCTGAAGGCATGAATAAAGCCCTGGCTAGAGGAAACATTGAATGCAAGCTTGCGACTCTGCAAGCGATGCAACAACAACTTTAGGCTGACAGCGCAGGGGAAGTAACCAAGAAAATAGTTGAAGATGCGAAGTAGGTAGTAGCTCAGTGCATAGCCAAAGTTGCGGTCATCAGGGTCAAGCTAGATGGGCTTCACGCAAAGATCTCTGAGCGTACCGAGTGACTCAAGGGCGAGTCACGATGTTTGTGTTGGTGGCCTATTGGGAGCAGGATCCCCCAAGGGTGGTTTTGGGGCTAAAAGCCCATGTTAAGTGAATTTTTGTAATATAATTGTAAATAATCCACATTTTGTGGTCGCGGAGCGCGAAGGTGTTATGTGTCAAAAAGGGTAGTCTGCCCTTAGTTTTGTAAAGTAAAATCAGCTGTAAGAGACCTACCCATGGTCCACGGACCATGGGATTGTATAAAAAGAGCTAAGCTCTAAGTAGTTTAGGAAATGAATCGAACATGGAATAAGGTCATAGCTTTGAAGCAAGAAGTCTAAGTCTTGGGTTGTAGTGTAGATAGAGGCTCTGCAGCTGAGTGCGCAGAGGCCTAGGGTAGAAGTCCATAGCTGAGTGCGCGGACCCCTGTAGCTGTGTGCGTAGGGTGAACAAAGTTTGTAACACTTGGAATATATTAATAAAAGGAGTTATTCTGCAATTTCTGCGTATTTGTTCTGTTGATGGGTTTGGATATTTTGTGTATGAATTTCCTTATTATGCTTATATGATGCACGAATTAATGCAATTAAATTGAATAATTGAATGCAAATACTAATATATGCTTACGTGGTAATAACTTCAAGTATTTGACAAGATAAGAAAATCACTTAGGATAAATTGAGGAATCTGCACGGCACGCTGCCATAGCAGTGCGAAAGTACTTGAGCCAGAGGTTAGGGCTATGCAAAGGTCAATCGTATACTTTTGCGAAGGTATTGAAGGCCGAAATAGAGGGTTTGTCTTACAAGCCTTAGAGAGGGACCACTTGCGTGAAGGTAGGGATAAAAGAAATCAAACGACATCACAACCATCTCGGGGTGCGGAAAATTGGTTCCAACATGCCCCCATAATGCTTCGAGTGAGACTTCGATCCACACTCCATAGGCTGATGTCGAAAGGGCCAGTAGTGTAGGGATTTGTTTGGTTAATTAATGCTGAAACTAGGTCAGATCCCCTCAAGCCAACAATAACCAACAAAACATACTGCCTATGGAGCTTTATAACACAACTCGTTGCAATATTTACAATATATAAAATGCTGAAAACATAACCACCATACTACTATGGAGCTTTATAACCCAACTCGATGCAATATTTACAATGATAAACACATATACTGTAACACCCCCTCCCATGTCTAGCCAAAATAATCATTACAATTGGGGTAAACATGAGAAGAGAGGCTACTATGATCCAATTAAACCTCATATGTCACCTTAAGGAATTGGAATCGACAAAAAATCACATACAGTCATCCAACATCATCAACACACCCCTCAGGAGACAAGTCAGCCACTCAGATAACCTGTCCCTAGGTCCCACTGTTATTCTGCAGCTCCTAGGCCTCTGTCGCTCTCATGCAATGGGAAAGGGAGTGCCCAACAACCTATATTCACTCTCACAGGCCTGCCTGCTAGCGAATGTGGTCCAAAAGTGCTAGTTCTGTGCCAACCCTGGGATTTGAGCCACTTTTCTAGTCGAGAATCTTGGCCTCTACCCAAAACTTGTTGTAACTTCCAGAATTCATTAAAAACATAATAACCATGCTGATCAATCAAAAATCACTCTCAAGACTAGGCTTGAGCATCCCCAACTGAGACTGACATTCTATCAAACACTTGGCATCAATGCAACCTACAGGTCTAGGATACAAGACAAAGAATAAATGACGGAAAGAACTTATGAAACATAACCAGAAGGATCACCTCCTTCTCCATTGAACTACTACATCGTCAATTAGGTCGTGCATCCATCCATTTAAAAATTACAAGTAAATATATGAAATAACCATGACATGAACCAATCATTCAACCATGCTTATAACCAACATAAAACTGTATAAATATTAGAGATATGACAACCATTAAATCCACATATAAATCAACACAAAAGTAAGAGAACGTAGCTTTTATTAATCATAAGAAAATCTGACCAGGTTCGGGACTTCCACGTACCACCCGACCATAGACATGACTGAACCAAATCTCTCTTTCATCCAGTCACCCCCGTGTAATATTCTAAGCATGAATGTGGGATCTCATAGAACAACCAATCCAATAACAATTAATGGAATCTAGAGGTTAAACTACCTCCACCCTCATCAAACCATTATCGCACCAAAACCAGTGCTTCGATCACAACCGAACAGAACTTGGAAGGCCATCCGGAATCCATTACTATCCTTAAGGAATTTTCCGTCTCCATCTCTCTTAGGCTTTACCGCAATCCAAACCTGGATCACTAGGCCCTAAACCGAGATTGCTCCCTCAGGCTTTACCATGTATCCCGCCAAAACTGGTCAAGGGATTGCTAGGCATTCGGGAATGAACCTTGAGACCACCTCCACCTCAGATTTCGAAATCCACCCAGTAATTCCAAAGTTCCAAAATCGAAGTAAACATCCCAACATACCATGGAATCCGAAAAAAGTTTAGGCTAGGCTGAAAACCACTATCATAACTTGGCAATACCAAGCCATTGACAAAAAGAGAACCATACACCAACATGCAAAGCCATGCATGTCCAAACCAGTTAGGAAATCACACATGCAAAAGGTTACCTGCAAGTATTCCTGTTGAAGTTTCTTGATCCCACTTTCCTTTCCTTGTTCCTTGCTTTCTTTTCCTTTCCTTTGCTCCAAACTAGGGTGCTTCAAGAAAACTCTAAGTGACCAAGAGAGTGAGAGAGAGATAATAATGAGAGATCTCCAAACTCAAACTTGACAAAAACCATGAACTGATCCTCAGAAGCCTTTTTATGCATGAGGCCTCTAATTTCTTCATTTTCCATTATTTTCCTTCAATTTCCTCGTCACATGCAACCTGTGACCTTTTACCTTCCTTTTCTCCTATTTTCCTTTATTTTCATAAATAAATGTGCCAAAAATCCCTTTTTTCTTTTTAATGCCTTTGCAAATTTCCTTAGCCAAAACACACATCCAATGATGCCCACTAGGATATATTTGCCCAACATTTAGCTTGGAACAAGTGTCCCTTAACCATGGTCTTAGTTTTCCTTTATTAACTTTTATTACATGAAATTTTCCAACAAGGCTGTTACAGAACCCTCCCCCTTGGGGAACACCATCCTCTGTGTTAAACCACACCAAGACCTCAAAAAAATGTTGAAAATAAATCATACTGCTATGGAGCTTTATAACTTAGCTCGTTGCAATATTTACAATGAATAATCTGCTAAAAAAAAACATCATGACAATATAATAACCATAATAACATGAAACCCATATGCTTATTGGAGCTTTACAACTTAGATCATGGTGGTATTTACATCCATATAGATGTACATATAAAAATATCAAAACATCAACAAAACATATGCCAAACATAACCAACATCAAACCCAAAACTGCTTTGCCTCAACCGACAAATAATGAAGGATATATGGACCGCATTTGATCCTCCATCTCCCATGTAGCTTCTTTAGGTCTAAAGTGCTTCCATTGCAATTTAACTTTCTCTATGGCTCTGTTCCTGAGCATGAGATGTTTCCGCTGCAATATGCATTGAGGCTCCGATTAGAACTCTCCTTCTTGCTCCACCTGCAATACAGACCAATCAATAACATGATCAACATCCTTTATATACTTATTAAGCACTGAAATATGGAAAACATAATGGAATTTCACCGTTGGAGGTAGTGCAAGTCGATATGCCACTAGTCCAATCCTCTCAATGATCTCAAAAGGCCCGCAATATCGTGGTTCCAACTTGGCACATGAACCAATCCTCAAAGAGGTTTTCTTGGGCTTGATGCACATATACACATGCTCCCCAACTTGAAACTCTTTGAACACCCAGTGTTAATCTGCATAACTCTTCTGTCTATCTCGTGTTTCCTTTAGATTCTTCTTTATAACCTGCATTTCCTTCTCCATGTTTGTCAACATGTATGGTCCAATAAGTACCCTGTTCACTGGATCACTCCAGATGATGGGAGTGTTACAAATTCATCCATACAATGCCTTAAAAGGACTCATACTCAATGACTCCTGATAACCATTATTGTATGTAAAATCCACCAATTGAAGATAATCCTCCCATTCCCTCTGCTGGTGCATCACATACATCCTCAACATATCTTCGAAGATCTTGTTGACCCTCTCTGTCTGATGATCTATCTATGGATGATAAGCTGTGCTGAAGGCCAAATCTATACCAAAGCCTGAAAATAGCTCCTTTAAGACTTGGAATTGAACTTTACATTCCTGTTCGACACAATCTTCTTTGGAACACCATGTAGTCTCACTATCTCTCTGATGAACACCTGTGCTACCTCACTAGCTGAATATGTAGTCTTTACTGGAATGAAGTGAGCTACCTTGCTCAACCTGTCGACCACGACCATAATAGAATAATGTTTCTTCAACGTCCTCAGAAGACCTGTGATGAAATCCAAGGAAATCACCTCCCATTTCCATTCCGGAATTGCTATAGGTTGTAGTAGACTGCCTGGATGCTTGCACTCCACCTTTACCTGTCGACAATCTAAGCATTTAGCCATGAACTCAACTACTTATTTCTTTAGATTCATCCAATAATAGAACTTCTTTACCACCGTCAATGTCTTGTGATATCCTGGAACACCTGAATACAGTTTCACATGAAACTCCCTCAAGATAAGCTTCTTGAGCTCAATGCAATTCGACACATAGATCCTGTCTCGAAACCTCACCAAGCCATCGTTCGTGAGATGATAATCTGAATATTGATCACCTGTACCTGTACCTGCACCTATACCTTTACTCTGTTGTAACCTGTGCATGATCTCCATGTATTTGTCATCCCGCTGACCTGCTTGCAAAATCCTATGCTGTAACTCTGTCCCATAGGAGCTTATAACTTCTATATGATTTACCTGTACCTTCTTGCTAAGAGCATACGCAACCCGGTTCTCCTTTCCCTTGATGTATCTAATCTTGAAGTGAAACTCACTAAGGATGGCTAACCATCTAGTTTGCCTAACATTTAGATTCGACTTATCAAACAAATATCTCAGCCCACTATGATTGCTCATCAACGTGAACGTCCTGCCTAGAAGATAATGTCTCCATATCTTCAATGCATGTATAATCAATGCTAGCTCAAGATCATGCATCAGATAGTTCTGCTCATGCTCATTCAATTTCCGTGACTCATAGCACACTACCTGTCCTTCTTGCATGAGAACTCCACCAAGTCCCCTTTTGCAAGCATCTATACACACAAAAAACTCCTGGTCCAGATCCGCAATCTTTAGCACTGGTGCATGTGTCAACAACTGCTTAAGCTACTTAAAATTATCTTCACATTCCACTTTCCATTCAAACTTCTTACCTTTTCGCTGCAATGATGTGATAGGATATGTAATGTGTGAGAAGTTCTTGATGAACCTCCTGTAGTAACCTGCCAATCCCATAAATGATCTCACCTCATCTACATTCTTAGGAGCTGCCCATTCCATGATGGCCCTTATCTTTTCGAGATCTACTCTTATGCCTTCCTTTGAGACAACATGTCCCAAGTAATGTACCTCAATCTAAAAGAAGCTACACTTGCTATGTTTAGCAGACACCTGATGCTCTCTTGGCAATATCAACAGTGCTACTAAATGTTCGGCATGTTCCTCCTCATTCTTAGAATATACCAGTATGTCATCAATTTATACAATAACAAACTTTTCCAAATAAGGATGCAACAAACTATTCATCAAAAACATGGATGTAGCTGGAGCATTAGTCAAACCAAATGGAACAACAAAAAACTCATAATGCCCATACTTGGTCCTGAAAGCAGTCTTGAAGATACCCTCTTCCTTGATGTGCACCTAATGGTATCATGATCTCAAGTCGATCTTTGAGAACACTACTTCTCCCTTTAGCTGACCGAATAAGTCATTAATCCTCGGCAAAGGGTACCTATTCTTGATAGTCACTTTATTCAGCTACCTGTAATCAATGCACAATTTTTAGAGTACCATATTTTTCTTCACGAACAACATTGGTGCACCCCAAGGTCATACAATGGGTCTGATGTATCCTTTTACCAACATTTCCTTTAGCTGCACCTTGAACTCTACAAACTCAGGTGTGCTCATCCTGTAAGGTGCTTGCGATGCTAGAGCTGCCCCTGGCACTAACTCAATATAAAAGTCTACCTACTTGTGAGGTGGCAACTATGAAACGTCCTCAAGAAATATATCCCGAAACTGCTGTAATACTGGGTACCTTCTCAACACATCAGCATCCTCAACCTCCTTACCCTTGTCACTGGAAATGTGTACTGCAAACATCACACAACCTTTTATGCAACAAAACTTAGCCTACATAACAGTAACCATCCTTACTGATGTAGGCTTCTTCTTTCCCTACAAGGACCTCTTTTCTCCACTATCATATACACAGTCAATGGCCTTTTTGATGCAATCCACTTTGGTTTTGTGAAGGTATAGCCAATCCATACCGAAAAGCATAATATATGATCCCAATGGAAATACATTCAAATGCACTGCTGTAGGCATACCATTTAACTCAAATACACAAGCTCTTACCCAATGGTGAACTCGCTTCTTTATACTAGTAGCCAACTGTACCAACCAATATTCTACATGCACTTATTTACTCAAACCACAGTTATCCACCAGGTCAAGATTAACATAACTATAGTTATATCCAAGATCAATCGAAATAGAAATAACTTGATCACAAATCTTACCATCCATCTCAATGCTCAATGCTTGATGATCAGCGTGCTTGTTGTCCACAACTGCATAAATATGAGGAATTATATGGCCAACATCACCAACTAAATGTGCCTCCTGAGCACTGTAGATATGGGGTCTACCACCACTTTGATACTGCAGACAATCCCTGTTACGATGATCCTTACACATATCCAACACTGCAATGGTTCCCTACCATCGCCTCTATCCTGTTGCTCTCCATGTCCCTTCCCAGCGGCATTAAATCTCTTGTAAGGAACTGCATTATCTTTCTCACTTGCATCTTGAGGTCTTCCTCTCTTTGTTGGCCATTTTCCTTAAAATTTTTCATTTCTTTTCAAGTCATGTTTAGGCTGAACTTTGCGCTTCGACTGCTCATAAAAATGCTTCAATTTTCGGATGGAATCCTCCAACAATCTAGGCTCATCAAACTCAATCTGGTCTCTGCATGCAACTGGAAATCCACTGATGAATCTCTGAACCTTGGCCTTCTCCTCTCTGAGATAAGGAACATATCTAAATAAATCCAAAATTCTGCTAGTATACTCCTCATCTGTCATAGAACCCATTCACAACTCATAAAACTCCTTAGCTCTGTCATCATAATACCTCTCAGACAAGTACTTATTATTGAAGAGCCTTTCAAACACATGCAAAGTCAACTCATTCTCATGTATTTCCTTGAAATTATTCATGTCTTCCCACCAAATATCTGCTTTACCTTTGAGACTGAAAAGGGCTATCCTTGCTTTCATGTTTTCTGAGTAATCATGCAATCTAAATAATTTACGCATGCCTAGAAACCAAGCCTCCGCATCCTGATATTTCTTCGTCTCTCCATCAAAGGTAAGTGGATTTTCCTTCTTGAAATCATCCGGAAAATATCCCCTATAATTCCTCCTATATGGATGATAATGATGACGATCATGATGTCTATCAGAACCAAAACTAGAGTAATACCTGTGTCCAATACCTCTCCTATCCTGAGTGTCCAACAACTTGCCATCTCTGATAGTGTCAAATATATCTGACCTATGTCTACTATGAGAATTTCTTCCATATGCCCCATTAGTTCTATCTTCATGTCCATGGCTGATCCGAAGAGGTCCTTGTCGCTGCAAATATGACAAAATCTGAAGTAATATCGCATTCACCTCTGGTTGTTTCTCTTATGCCTGCATGATTTTGTCATTGTCTGTTTTGAAATTCCTTATTTCTTCCTTCAGGTTTCTCAAGGTGTCTACTAAGTCAGAAGGGTGTCCCACACCACGCTGCTCATCTGATTCATAGGGAGATTCTATGTAGTCTACCATCTTGCTAGCCATTTGATCTCTTTCCTCGAAGGCATACTATACCAGCTAAACCAAATCACCATAAATCAACGTACCTTAGCATACTCAGGGAGGATACCTTGTTTGCAAGATCATCAAATTAGTGTGATGCATGTACAACATAACCATAATAACACATATACATATATCAATAAGTGCATCAATGCATAACCATCATACTAACTAGGGTCCAGTCCTCAATGCAAGGCCATGTCAACAATGCATGCTTTGACCTCGTGCATGAAAACAACTGATACTCTAGTAGACACATTTCCTCATGCAACTACACCCTTGCATAAGAAATGCATAATCAACTACACATACATAGAAACACATGTATTCGAGCATGAGCGATCAATTGTTGTAATCAATCTACAAGATTGGTGCATGCAATCAAATAACCAATAATGCAACCCAACACACAAGGATGTAATCAAGTTTCATATAATTGTATAACGAATCATATACTCATGACGATGAGTTCCATAAAATCGACATCAAGTTCCTCATGATAACCTTACTACTACCATGATCAATATTGTTAGCCCCCTAATTTGCTCTCTTTTTTCCATTTTCCCCTTCCTAAATCATAACCATATACCGCTGTTTTACCTCTATTATACACCCTCATCTTGCACCAGTCTAAGAACGGAGACATATTTCGTATAAACTTTATTTTTCATATTTTTAACTTAACTTAGCATTAATTAATCATTTATTACATGATTTCTTACTTTTAATCACTCTTTGTAACCAATCGATGTCTCCAATGTTTATTTGGTAGTTATAGTACTTACGTACCACTGATCCTAGTGCAGATCGGATCTTGCACCGTTGCCAGCACAACAAATCCTTGCAACAGATATGAACCTCCTTGATCACCGTCTCGTTTTGAGAAGCTTCAACCACGATAGCAAGATCGATCCAAAGGCAGCCGAGATCGAATCGCCCCGTTTGAGCAGCTTCAACCATGACAGCAAGATCGATCCAAAGGCAACCGAGATCAAAACTATGAAGAACGAAAGCTGGAGATTGGCTACGGCCAATTTTGTTAACTGTCTAAGTTTAAATGCCGAGAAGCTAAATTCTGTAGTTGGTTATGTAATCGGTTGAAAGATCTATTTTGGTCCTTGGCCAAAGATCTATATAATGTAGAATGTAAATAGGACTAAGAGAGTTTTTGGATAGAATAGAGGCACAACCAGAGAAGCGGTAACAGGTTGCTGTGTTTTATTATTGCCTGAATATGGGCTGGACGATGTATTAACGTATGTACTTGCCTCAGTGAATTAATAAAAATGGAGCTATGCCTCATGTTTTATAAATCTGATTTCTGTATTTGAGCTGATGAATTGATTGAAGTACTGAGAAACATTTTTATTTAAAGGGGAAACATGCTGGTTGGCTAGGGCCCAACCAACCAATCACGTTTGCCCCATTTCTTGTTTCTTGTAATTTGTGTTTATATTGTCAAGAGTGATTTAATTTCAATCACATGCATTCCTGTTTGAGTGAAAGCGGATCAGTTGTGTGAAGTAGATAAATTTCCTTTCCTGCACTTGATTTTAGATTGGTTTTCCCCGCCTGGTCCAAGCAGGAGAAATAAACATGCACCAGTGCACATTGGTGTGATATTTCCTTTTCTGCAGTTCTGTTTGGTTGGTTTTCCCCGCCTGGTCCAAGCAGGAGAAATGAACCTGCACTAGTGCATGTTGGTGTGATGCAGCAAGCCTTCTTAGTCTACTTCCCGCAATTTTCTTTCTTTCATTAAATGATTTATGACAGGATAAATGTATATGGATTGTTTCTTTATTCCTGCACTCTTTCAAGATCAAAAACATTCCTTTATATGTGTGAAATTTGATTTAACAGTATAATAACACTTGCAATAACTAAGCATTCATTTTAAGAATTAAATGCTAAGTGCAAGAAGCTCTGATCCGGTGCAAGGACTAGTTTCTTGCCATGGGATCTAAGTGCTTTGAACCTGGAAAAGTTCAAGCCCTTGCAGGAAGTAAAACGCCTTTAATAAAGACACCATTTATACCTTATGCATCAATCTCTGTTCCTGCACTAGTGCAAGCAGAATGCGATAGTACAGGACATATTAGTACAAGAAGGAAATCTCTAAAGGAGCAGGTTTAAGGGCCCATTTGATGAGACTACTAAGTGTCTCTGCTAAAGAAAAACACACACTTAGTAGTTAAACAATAATTATCTAGATTGATTGCCCTTTATTTTTAATTCCCTCTTGCAAATGCATTCTTCCTTGTTCCAGTCTTAGATTATTTTGATGGTTCAAGTTGCCTTTTTCTCTTTTTAGTTTGATTCTGCAATATTTCCTTTAAAGAAAGTAGGGATTTATATTAGAAAGATTCATACCATCTCTGGCATTTCCTGTGCTTCGTCTCTAAGTTTACAGATCCCCCGGGTTGAAAAATTAAGTGTTGAGGAGTTTGCTTAAGTGTAATTCCTGCACCCAACATTTTGGCGCCGTTGCAGGGGAGGCGATTTGATTTGGTAAGAATTTTTTGATTATACAATAGAGGTAATTTTTCCTTTATTTTTGCAGTATTGTTTGGAAAAGCTTCTTTGAAAGAATTTTACTAGTGTTGATTGATTTATGATAACATTTTTTATTAGAAGTTGTTTGCTATTTTTCTTTCTTTTTGAACTGAATGCCTAGAAAAGGTAAGGGTTTGAAGCCCACTAAGGGCCGAAAGAATTCTGAAAACAATTCTCATTTTGGGTCTCCCTCTGTGAGCAGGAAGCCCAATCCAATTCAAACCCATCACACAGGAACAGTCCACCTAGATTCTGGTGACAACAACTCAAGTGTGGGTCTGTATGTTGGGAGCAAAAGGGAAACAATGGCGTACCATGAAGATCATGTGGAAGGGACTGGTGAAAACCAGGTAAGTGGAGAACAGTCCACTTTTGTGTTTCCAATTGTGGATCTTGATACTGTGGCCCAAATGAAGAATATCCACCATCAGCTCTCTCTCATTTCCATGGTAAAGTTCATGAAGATCTTGACTCTTTTTTATTTGAGTTTGATATTCTGTGTAGAAGTTATGATTATTCAACTGATGCTCAAAAGTTAAGATTATTTCCTATTACTCTCAAGGACTCAACTCTATGCTGGTTTATGGGGTTAGGATGAAACACTATAAACTCTTGGGATCAGATGAAGAGAGTGTTTTTGCCTAAATATCAAGAATATTGCAAAACTCGAGACATGTAGGATGAGATTTTTACAATCATATAGGATGATGATGAAACTCTTGAAGATTACCTAGAAATATTTCTGTATATTTTACAAAGATCGAAACTTAAGCTTGATTCTAGTACTATTAAACTTTGTTCTTAAGAGGACTTACTGATAATGCTAGAAATAATTTAAATATGTTAGGACAAGGTGATATTTCTCAGCAAACTTTTGAACAAATTTGTGAATTATGCAGGAAATTTTCAAGAAATCAGTATAGATCCGGTAGAGGAACTCGAAACAAAAATAGAAAAACTGAATCTACTGATGCTATGATTATTGGACTAGAAAATAAAATGGAAAACATGAAAATTGATATAATGAATACTGTTACCAAACAATTGGACTCTTTAAAATTTCAGCAAAAACTCATGAAGGAACAAGAGTCATTATGTATTTTCTGTCCTAAATGTAGAGACAAGCATCCTCCTAAAGAGTGTCCTCTTAATTTGAAAGAAACTAATAAGTGTGCTATTTGTGCAGAAGACCATGTCACAGAAAAATGTCCCTCTATACCAGGACTTAAAGCTGTATTTACAGGGGGACAACCTGAAGTTGAATACTTGAATGCTATGGGAGCAAGAAGGAATTGGCCTCAGGTAGGTGCAGGTATGGCTCCTGAATTTTCTCCACACTATTTTGGTTATAATTCACATGCATATTCTTATCCTAACACTAATCGACAGTGGCAGTATGGGAATCAATATCAGCATGGGCAACCTTCTCAACCATGGCAACAAGGTTGGAGAGGACCAACTCATTCTCCATATTCCTACCAGCCACCCATGCAGTCATATCCATCTATGCATACACCTTATTCAATGCCTCAACTTCTGAGTCAGTCTACTCCACCATTGCCTTTACCTCCACCTTTTTGACCTCCTCAGTTTCCTGATCAACCTATGCCCAATCCTAACAATAATAAGGCAACACAAATGATCTATGTAACAAACCCACCTTTACAATTCGAGTACCAGTGTATTCCAGTTGGGGTTCATGATATTCAATTAAGATCGGGAAGGACTGTAACATCAGAAAATCAGAAGCAACCTAGAGTGATTGTTGAAGAGAAAAGAGAAGAGGAAACTCTTAACCATTCTCTGAAAGCTGTCACTAAGCATCCCTTACCCTCTGAATCCTTTCCATCTTCTTCCAACCAGCCTCCCTTCACAGAGAGGCTAGTATTGGAAAGAAGTGAGCCTATTTCTGAGACTAGCTTGGCATCAGAGCTTCAGAATATTTTCATTAAGATACCTTTGCTTCAAGCCATCAAAGAGATCCCCATTTATACCAAGATTATTAAGGAACTCTATCTCAAGAAACCTAGGAGGAAGAGATTGGAACCCCAAACCATTCAATTCGTTGGTAAGGCAGCAGAGTTGATGACGGGATGTGTGTCTATGGAAAAATATACTGATCCCAGAAACCCAGTTGTCTCAGTTTAGATTGGTAATGTCCTTGTCTCTAATGTTCTTATAGACTTGGGGGAAACCATTAATGCCATGACTAAGCAAACCATGGATCGACTTCGGTTATCTCATCTTCGCCCTACTTCCACTGTGCTTGAATTAGTGGATAGATCTAAAATTAAGCCAGAAGGAGTATTGGATGATGTGATCATCTCATTAGATTCTTGAGAATATCCTGCTGATTTCATTGTGCTTCAGCCAAAGAACCCAGTAGGAGGACATCCCTTGATCTTGGGTCGACCATGGCTTGCTACAACCGATGCATATATTGGATGTTGTTCCGGTGATATGTATATTTCACACAAAGATTCTAGGAAGAAAGTTACCTTATACCCCCCGCCAGATCCATTCAGGACCTACGAGATACTTTATCGTTGGATCAAAGCAGTGATGAGGAGACTCAACCCATTTCCCTTATCCATAATTATATTGGGTCTTCACAAGAAGATGAGATTCAAGATTTCCTGAATAATCTAGACACTATGCCTAATTTTGAGCTATTGAGCCATATTTTCAACCTAGATTTTCAAGATAATCATGATTCTCATTCTTCTATACCACTGTATTTGACCACCCCCTTGAGTACTCCTGAGCCCGATACAACTTTTGTTGAGATTAGCTCTGGTAAATCCTTGCATTTTAGTTCAGATTTGGACTCATCTCAGTAGGAGCAACTTTTGAATTTGTTGCAAAACCATCTTAGTGCCTTTGCATGGGGCTATAAAGATATGATGGGTATTCCTCCTGAAACATGTACACATCATATCTATATTCAGGAAGGAACCCGACCTGTCCAAAAACCCCAAGAGCGAATGAATCCAGCTCTAAGAGATATTGTGAAGGAAGAAGTACAGAAACTCTTGGATACCGGTTTTATCTATCCTATTTCCGACAGTCATTGGGTTTCTCCATTAGTGCTAGTACCTAAGAAAGATGGAAGATGGTGTATTTTTATTGATTATAGAGAATTAAACAAGGCCACTCTCAAAGATTATTTCCCTCTCCCTTTCATTGACCAGGTGCTTGATAGCCTTGCAGTAAAGAAATATTTTTCCTTTTTGGATAGCTTAAGTGGTTATAACCAGATATAGGTTGCACCTGAAGATCATGATAAAACTACTTTTACATGTCCATGGGATACATTTGCTTATAGAGTGCTTCCCTTTGGTTTATGTAATGCCCCGGCTACCTTTCAAAGGGCAGTCCTAGCCATTTTTGTTGATCTAGAATTTCTAGAAATTTATATGGATGACTTTTCTATGTTTGGTGATTCTTTTCAGGAAGCTCTCAAAAATCTGGAGAAAGTAATTCTTCGTTGTCAAGAAGGCCATCTCGCCTTGAGTGGCAAGAAATTTAGATTAATGTGCAAAGTGGGAGTGGTACTTGGCCATTTTATTTCTAGTAAATGTATCCAGGTTGATCCAGCAAAGATTGAAATCATTCTGCATCTTCCTGCACCCAAAACTCAAAGGGAAGTAAGAGGTTTTTTAGGACATGCTGGTTACTATAGGAGATTCATTGAAATTTTTTCTAAGATAACTGCCCCTCTTTTCCAACTTTTAGCTAAGGATAGTGAATTTTCTTGGACCACAGCTTGCCAACAGTCTTTTGAAACATTGAAGGAAAAGTTATAACATGCACCAGTTTTGAGAGGTCCTAACTGGTCCTTGCCTTTTCACATTTCCTCTGATGCTTCAGATTTGGATATTGGCGTAGCTTTAGGACAAGAGGAAAATAAACAATCCTATGCTATTTATTATATTAGTAAGAATTTGTCTTCCAATGAATTAAATTATACAATTACAGAGAAAGAGTTTTTAGCTGTAATTTTTGTAATTAATAAGTTCATGCACTATATTACAGGATATGAAGTATTTGTACATACTGATCATTCCACGATTAAATATTTGATGAACAAGACATTGACTAGCGGTAGAGTGACTAGGTGGTTACTATTGTTGCAGGAATTTAATATTACTATTGTTGATAGACCAGGAAAATCTAATGTTGTAGCAGATTTTCTTTCTATATTAGATAATCCCAGTGAAGCAACTCCTGTTAATGATTATTTTCCAGATGAGCATATTTTTGCTATGTCAACAGATTCTCTGTGGTTTGCTGAGATTGCTAATTGCTTGGTTACTTGGAAAACACCACCCCACTTGTCTACTCGTGAAAAGTGAAATATTGTTCAGAAAAGTGCTGCATATTCCTGGATTCAAGGAGATCTCTTTTACACTGGTCCAAATTTGATTATCCGTAGGTGTGTAAGAGAGGAGGAAGTGTTTGACATATTGAAATCTTCTCATGATGAATCCTGTGAAGGCCACTTCGCTGATATGCGGACTGCATATAAAGTATTGCATGCTGGTTACTTTGGCCTTCCTTGTTTAAGGATGCCAAACAATATGTCAGGCAATGTGATAGCTGTCAACGAATGGGCCAGCCTCATCAAACCAATGAAATGCCTTTGTGCCCCCAAGTTATGATTGAGCCATTTGAAAAATGGGCTATTGATTTTATAGGGCCAATAAATCCAACGTCATTAAGTAAAAAGCATATCTTGGTTTGTACAGATTTTGTTAGGAAATGGGTAGAAGCTAAAGTTGTTTCCTTTGCTACAGAAAAAGTTGTTGTTGATTTTCTTTTTACTAAAATCTTTACTAGATTTGGTGTGCCTAGAGAAATTGTTTCTGACAATGGTTCGCAGTTTATTTCTAATCTTGTACAGGGTGTGATGGACCAATATAAGATCCAACACAGGAAATCCATGCCGTATCACCCACAAGCAAATAGCCAGGTGGAATACACAAACAAAGTGATCGAATCCATTCTTACAAAGACAATAAATATGCATCAGAAATACTGGGCTGAAAGATTACCAGAGGCTTTTTGGGCATACAGAACCACTTGGGGAAATAGCACGAGACATACACCATATGAGCTTGTATATGGCAAACAGGTTCTGTTACCAATTGAATTCTAGATCAAAACTTTCAGAACTGCAGTTCAGTTAGGACTAGATCTCTCTGAGGCCCAACAACAATGTCTTCTCCAACTAAATGAGTTAGATGAATTTCGTAGGGATGCTGTTCAGTAGAACATACTAATTCAGTAGCAACGCAAAAGGTGGCATGACAAGTCTTTTCAGAAAAAAAAATTCCAACCAGGTGATTGGGTGCTCCTTTATGATTCTAGATTTAAAATCTTTAAAGGGAAATTCCATACACGTTGGATGGGACCTTATGAAGTGATCCCAGTATTCGAGAATGGAGCAGTAGAAGTTAAAACTATTGATGGACAAAATTCAATATTCTTGGTAAATGGACATAGATTAAAGAAGTATTTTTAGCCACTTACCGGGAAAGATTTTACACAGCAAGTCCAACAACAATTCGGGATGGTAGTGGTGAATGGCAATACCAACCTTTTGAAAACATGAATTCTTCTTCTTCTTAAAAAAAAAAAAAAGTAAAGATTTTTTTTTTCTTCCTATAATTATGAAAATCGGTTCGCTGACATGATTGCAGAAGCATCAACCTGAAAACCAGCTTGTTGGCAAGAAGATCAAAAATTTCTAATAAAAAGAAAATGTTGCTTGATCTTTAGATATGCTAGCGACCACCAAGTAAAATCAGGTTCAACAAAACCAACCATTATACAATTAGGGTAATTAGCATGGATATTTTTATTCAAGTAACGCTTAATTTTCGTTGCAGTTATTTTTTCTTGCTCCAGTGTAGGCAGACCTTCCAGAAAATTTTTCTGCCCTTCTTCATATTCCACTTTCGTAATGTTCCCTCAGTTTTCTTCTTCAATCCTAGAATGATTAACCTTCCCATATTCTTCTGAATTTACCCTGTCCGTTTCGAAAAAAATACCACTTTACCCTTGAATTTTTTTCCCTATGCCACTTCTGTTTGTCCCCTCTTGTGGTACTATTCTTGGAATCCCTATAATAAAATTCCTTCCTATTATGAAATTTCCCTTTTCCCACTTCTTTGTTCCCTCATGAAGTCATTGCAGGATCTCGCGCACAAAGAGCAAAAGGATATGCTTTGAAGCATCAAGAAAGGGCGAAGCAAATTTCCAGTATAAGTTGAGGAAGCCATGTTGGAAGTCCAGCCTATATTTTATTTAAATTCTCTATTCTTTTTTAGATATTATGCTTGCATTAGTGCAAGCATGTTGTCCTATATGATAATGCAAGCATAATGGTACCAACAAGATATCATAGTTTAAGCGGTGCAAGCAGACTGGTGCAAGCATGCACCCTGTCAGAACCATAGTACAATTTGTTCTTTTCATAGTATACGTCATAGGAAAGTGGTCATCATGAAAGTTTATAAGTACTTTCACTTAGTCGATGAGTACTTGTGCTATCATATTAAATAGGAGAAAATTATTTAAAGTACAAGGTTTTTTTAAGTTAAGAATCATGATCATTTTTTAATGAATGATAAGTTCTTTTTGAATTATGAAGGAGTGCAGAAGTGTTTAACCGTTACTTGGACATAATTGGCCCTTTCCACCATAATCCTAGATGTCCTTCACTCGTACTGATTACCTCACCTAGCCGTTAAAATGCCACCACAAGTACCAATCCAGCATGATCTAAAAAATGCCATGCATCCACGGCTATTTCAGTGGAATGAATGGGTGATAGGATGGAAGGGATGGTGGAAAGTTGGATCCCTGTCTATAAGAACCAATTTTCCCGGAGTTGCATGTAAATTCTCGACTGTTCATAACTGTTAAGCAGCGATGCTGCCTGTTCGAAGTGAACCCTCGTCTCTCAGTAGGGTAGAATAGACTGCTGAGTATCGCAATAGTCTTGCACTATTGCGAGACTCGGTCTTTCTTCAGTTCTTGTAAAAGTTTGACGGGCACGACAGTGAAGTGTTCTTACGGTTTGCCACAAGTTTCAAAAATGGTCGAGTAAAAATTGGGCCTCTAAAATTTGAATTTACGGAAGATTTTGTAGCAACAGCGACAGGCTTGGAAAATATTGGTGAGCAGTGGTTTAAAAATCAGAAACTAGAAAGCAAGCGATGGCAGCGTTTTGTTGTCGACAAGAAGATGAAGATAGATTGGAAGGAAGGAGTTCCGCGTTGTGCCCTGCTGGGACAATGGAAGTACCTCCTTTTGATCATGCAAATATTCGTAACCTGTGAGGGAAGGTACTCTCACACTTTTGTATATCATTTTAGGATGTTGCAGCATTTCGAAGCAGCCCGACACATCTGGTGGAGGATGAATTTCCCCTATTTTTTGCTTAAGAGCTTGGAAAAATGGCCAAAGGTGTGTGGGATGGACGGGCAGACCAGGATGACAAGAAGTTATATCACAACGACCTGACAAATATTTTGGTCCAGAAACAATTAGAAGTTAAAGGCATGACCTGGGAGGCGCTGTTAAAACAACTACATAAAAAGAGAGCTGCTGGAAAGGAGACAAAGGACCCCGCCAGCACAAGCAAGGGTCCGAGTAAGAATGTAAAGGGGAGTCCTTCTTGCACCAGTGCAAAAAGGAAATGATCTGAAAATCGAAAGAAGCAAGGGCCCCATCTGCAAATAATAAGACAACTAGTGTACCTGTTGAAGAGACTCCTTCTACGCCACTAGTACAGGCACAAACCCCCGAGGAAGACAGCCTGTCAGTCCTTGCGGACGCAACAAAATTTGCAGAGGTCGAAGATGACACTTTGTTGGAAGATTTCATTAAAAAGCCCCAGCAAAAGAATAAAGAATCTGATGCAGGCAAAGAACCACAGTCCCCACAGGATGTTGAATCCCCTCTTGCACCAGTACAAGAAGAAGAACCAGTGCAAGAAGAAGAAGAAGCAAAAGAAGAAGAAGCAGAAGAAGGAGAAGCAGAAGAAGAAGAACCAAAAGAAGAAGAATTTCCTGATGTAACCATGAGGGATACTGAGGTCCCTGAGGAAGACACAACCCCTGTCGAGACAGAAAAAGAAAAAGATTTGGTAACTCCTGCTGCTCGGGTAGTTGAACTAGAGCTTCAAGTGCAGAACTTAGAACAGCTCACAGCTAACGCGCAGGAGGATAAAGAACAGAGTAAAGAATAATTAACTATGGAGATACAGAAAAAGAAAAGAGAAGTTAAAGTATGGAAGTACCAAGTTGCGCAATGTTTCAAGTGACTTAAAAAGGTGACAAAGAAACTAAATAACATCAGAAAGAAGAAGTCTGAAACATTGCAGGCTGATGTTAGTATGCCAGAGCAGGATTGAGCTGGAATGCTCAAAGTTTTGAAGGTTTTTTGCAAAGGTAAAGAGTTGTGTGAGGACACACAATAGTTTACGGATGGAAGGATGTTAACCCCTGATTTGCTCTCTTTTTGCCATTTTCCCCTTCCTAAATCATAACCATATACCGCTGTTTTACCTCTCTTATACACCCTCATCTTGCACCAATCCAAGAACGGTGACATATTTCGTATAAACTTTATTTTTCATATTTTTAACTTAACTTAGCATTAATTAATCATTTATTACATGATTTCTTACTTTTAATCACTCTTTGTAACTTATCGATATCTCCAATGTTTATTTGGTAGTTATAGTACTTACCGTGACCGCTGATCCTAGTGCAGATCGGATCCTGCACTGTTGCCAACACAACAAATCCTTGCAGCAGATCCGAACCTCCTTGATCACTGCCTCGTTTTGAGCAGCTTTAGCCATGACAGCAAGATCGATCCAAAGGCAGCCCAGATCAAATCGCCTTGTTTGAGAAGCTTCAACCACGATAGAAAGATCGATCCAAAGGCAGCCGAGATCAAAACTGTGAAGAACGAAAGCTGGAGATTGGCTATGGCCAGTTTTGTTAACTTTCTAAGTTTAAAGGCCGAGAAGCTAAATTTTCTGGTTGGTTATGTAATCGGTTGAAAGATCTATTTTGGCCCTTGGCCAAAGATCTATATAATGTAGAATGTAAATAGGACTAAGGGAGTCTTTGGATGGAACAGAGACACAGCCAGAGAGGCGGTAACAGGTTGCTGTGTTTTATTATTGCTCGAATTTGAGTTGGACGATGTATTAACGCATGTAATTGTCTCAGTGAATTAATAAAAATGGAGCTCCGCCTCATGTTTTATAAATCGCATTTTTGTATTTGAGCTGATGAATTGATTGAAGTATTGAGTAGCATTTTTATTTAAAGGGGAAACACGCTGGTTGGCAAGGGCCCAACCAACCCAACACGTTTGCACCATATCCTGTTTCCTGTAATTTGTGTTTATATTGTCAAGTGTGATTTAATTTCAAGCACATGCATTCTTGTTTGAGTGAAAGCGGATCCGTTGTGTGAAGTAGATAAATTTCCTTTCCTGCACTTGATTTCAGATTGGTTTTCCCCGCCTGGTCCAAGCAGGAGAAATAAACCTGCACCAGTGCATGTTGGTGTGATATTTCCTTTTCTGCAATTCTGTTTGGTTGGTTTTCCCCGCCTGGTCCAAGCAGGAGAAATGAACCTGCACCAGTGCACGTTGGTGTGATGCAGCAAGCCTTCTTAGTCTACTTCCCGCAATTTTCTTTCTTTCATTAAATTCTTTATGATAGGATAAATGTATATGGATTGTTTCTTTATTCCTGCACTCTGTCAAGATCAAAAACATTCATTTTTATGTGTGCAATTTGATTTTATAGTATAATAGCACTTGCAATAACTAAGCATTCATTTTAAGAATTAAATGTTAAGTGCAAGAAGCTTTGATCCGGTGCAAGGACTAGTTTCTTGCCACGGGATCTGAGTGCTTTGAACCTAGAAAAGTTCAAGTCCTTGTAGGAAGTAAAACGCCTTTAGTAAAGACACCATTTATACCTTCTGCATCAATCTTTGTTCCTGCACTAGTGCAAGCAGACTGCGATAGTACAAGACAGATTAGTGCAAGAAGGAAATATCTAAAGGAGAAATTTTAAAGGCCCATCTGATGAGACTGCTAAGTGTCTCTACTAAAGAAAAACACACACTTAGTAGTTAAACAATAATTAGCTAGATTGATTGCCCTATATTTTTAATTCCCTCTTGCAAATGCATTCTTCCTTGTTCCAGTCTTAGAATATTTTGATGGTTCAAGTTGCCTTTTTCTCTTTTTAGTTTGATTTTGCAATCTTTCCTTTAAAGAAAGTAGGGATTTATATTAGAAAGATTCATACCATCTTTGGCATTGCCTGTGCTTCATCTCTAAGTTTACGGATCTCTCGGGTTGACAAATTAAGTGTTGAGGAGTTTGCTTAAGTGTAATTCCTACACCCAACAAATATGGTGCAGTGTAACAAGCACATGTAATGCAAGTGTAAGATCCACACACGCAACTGACATGCATGTGTTAGAGCCTAGATTGACCTCAGGTTGAAGAAAGGCAGTTCTAGGATAACCACAAACCAAGCTTAACCTGGTAACTAGCCCTACCAGGTCGGGAGAGGGCTCTCTCCTTATGAATCTCAGTCAAGATGACTAGATCATGAATCAAGATTTTATGCTAGGTATATTAGTTCAAGGGATTTTGATTGAATTTGTTGGTTTTGTGCTGGATCAAATGGAGATAGGCAATTTGGGTATGGGAAATTAGGTCAAGGTACAGGGTGTTCTATGGGGCAAGGTAGGTATAGGATTTTACACTTGAAATTGAGTGAGGTGAGAGGTCTAAGACTGGTGAGGAGCTGACGAGGGCATGCAAAGATCATGTATCCTTCTCAAACAATTGAAAACATAGAAAATTGAATGGCTTCCCAAAGCAGAGCACTGTAAACAATGAATTCTACCTATTTATCTTGATATCATTCAGCTAGAAGCAATGAATTAGATTGTGGCATACATAAAACATGAGAAAAACTGATAACAGAAGAAGAAACTATGCAAAAGCACCATACCACAAGTATCCCATAAAAATAGCTGCAACTCCTATTAATTTCCTTGCCAATTGCTTACAAAGGATGTACAATATTGTTTAGAGCATCCAAGTGTATCCAACCTTTGCTAATGACAGAAAAAATACATAATATTGACATAAAACCACCTATGCTAGCCATTAGGGGTCGAAACCAAGGGAAGAGGAGCTGTTACAACCATTTCCAAACAGGGACCAGGAATATAGGCAGTGGAACAACTTGCCTCTATAAGCATGGAAACTGATTCATTGACCCGAAAACCACCTCTAACTAATGAATCTACCCTCTAAGATCATTTCACTATTACATTCACATGCCAAGTCATTAATTACATCATCAAAATCATCCATGAGGAGAGAAAAAGAGAATTTACAGAGAAGACAGGCGAAATTTGATTTTTTTGGCAAACTTGCCAAAAGCATAGCGCCACTGGTCAAAAGCACAGCGTCACTTTCCACCTGCTTTTGGAGGCCTTTCCCTTAACCAAATTAAGCCCAAAATAGCTCACTAGAAAGGTATTCAAGTCTAGTTTTTGGAAAAACTTTAATTTTTGAATTTGGAGGTCATTTTGCCCCTCAAAACTTGAATCTCCCAAGACTACTTCTGTGTGTCCAAAATGAGGTAGAAAGGTCATTTTTTGGTAGTTTTTGGACCTTTTGGTGGGCCAATTTTGCTCTAAAACTTTTGAAATTTTTGGGATTGATGTGCTCATCATGTTGAATCCAAATATATAAACTTTTCCTTAAAATAATGCTCCAGGGAAGAGCGCAACGTCGCTGGCGCTATGCTTCTGGGCCAATTTTATGTGTTGGAAATTGCAAAATTTGAAAAATGCAAAAAATCATCAAAACTTGCCCAATTTTGGCATGGGACACTACCATCAGCTACTTTAATGGGCTAGTGAGTCTTCAGCTAATATCTTCAACTCATCTTGCTCCTTATTTCTCTTTAAAGCCTTCCTCAACCTAGCTTTAAGCTTCCTGATCCTCATGTTACATATTTTGTTGTGGGTCATTTAATGGTAGGCCATGTGGCAAAGCATCTTGTTATCCCTGTTGGCCTTTTCAATCAGCCCTTCAAGGTTTATGTTTACCCTCTCAAGCCAAGTTTCCATATCATTTTCAATCTCTTGCTCAATTGAAGTCAACTTGACATGAGCCTCCTTGGCCTTTTGCCTGTTTTCTTTGATCACTCGATTGTTTGTTTTCCTACTTTAAATATCTGATGATGAACTTAGATCTCTCTAAGTTATTTGTCAAGGATTTTATTTCAGCTTCTTTTTCCTTTACAATAATGTCTTTGACAGTTTCCAGATCCTGAGCTTCCATGTCAATAATGTCAACTCCATGATGAGTAAAGTGCTGCTGTGGCTCCTCATGCTCAACAAGATTAAAATCTCTTTCCTACTCATCACCAAGATCCTCTTCTTGCAGCTTTTCCTTACCCTTGCTCAACTTCTCAATCTGTACCTATTTTGCTAAAGAAGAAGGCAAAGCCCCTTCCACACCTTGTGGAGATAACATTTGCCTGTGGCCTGATGACAAAGGCAAGACCCCTTCCACACCTTGTGGAGATAATACTTGCCTAGAAGCTGTAAAAAGTTCCCTGGTACCCCTCTTATATGTCACAAACGCTGGCACTCCAACAATTTCAGTCTCTTTGACTTTTTCATGGTTTGAAGGTCCACCTTCTTCATGATGTACTGATGAAAAGATTTGTGGGCCTTTGAACATCTCATGAGAAATGAAAGTCTCCCATGGCATGTTAAGGAGGCTCAGGTGGTGAAGAACAATGATTTTGATCAAAAAGTAACGGTAAATTCTATTCAACTACTGGGGGTATGGCTTCCTTTGTACAATATGAGCCATCTTCTCAATGTTTCTAAACATGAAGTAAGGGAGATTCATCATCTTTACTCTAGTGAAATGCATGAGAAGTCTAATGTGATAGGCATACAACCGAGAGAACCTACCTTCACAAGTGAAGTACTTGATAATGATTTTCATCAATGGGGCATACCTGTCTTCCAAAAACTTGAAGGGGAATACTCTCTTCATTTGGTCTCTGTATCTAGCCTTGATGTAAGGCTCATAGTACTCCTTATCAATATCCTGACCTTTGTACCAATTTTCACCCACATCTGGAATTCCTGTAGCCTCTGAGATGACAACTGGTGATATGGTGAAGGTTATTCCGGCAAGGGTTACTTCATTACTGTGCAAATGAGTCACAAATAGCCTAGCCAACTCATGATGAAATCTGACTCTTTCTATCATTTCACAAAAATCAAAGCATGCCTGGTGTTTAAAGCAAGAAATGGCAAGTGGACAAGCTTGTAACTCCCTCAAACTAGTGGGCTCTTCTTTGATAATTCTTCCTCCTTTATGAGGCTTCCTCTGCTGCTTATGTCTCTCCATGGAACTATCACTGAGTGTCTCTTCCTCATAGTCATATTCACTGTCTCTTTCCATTGTTTTTCTGTGGCTGTGAACACTTATGGTTTTATATGGACAATGATGGGATAGGGTGGAGGAATGAAATGAACAGAGTGAAGATGAAGGAATATGTGAGAGTATGATGTGTGAATAGGTTTTTAGGGATGAGTAGGGTTTTAGGGAGAGTGGGTAGGGTTTATAGGGTTGATGGAGAGTGTAAGTAGGAATTTAGGGAAAATGTATGAGGGGAATGGATTTAGGAAATATGGTATGTGGGAATGAGGTTTAGGGAATAATGACAAGTAGATAGGGTAAATAAAGCACTACTGAAACGAGGAAGACTAGGGTTTCACCCTAGAAGATAGGGTTTTAGATTTAAGAATGGAAAACACCAAACTTGGAAAACAAAACTCTAAAACATAAGATATGATAAATGTACTTACTTGTAAGAGAGAGAAATTGAAGGTTTTGAGGTGAATTTGGCAGTTTTGGAACAATTTGGGAGATTTGGGGCTTGACTAGGCAGAAGTGCAGTGCCTCACACAGGTGCGCAACGCCACTCTAAAAGTGCAGCGCCTGTGTAAAATTGCACATGGAAATGCTGCCAGGTGTGCAGCGCCAACTCAAAAAAGCGTAGCGCTCTCCTCAAAAGCGCAACGTCGCTCAAATTTTCCAAAAACTCAGTGACTCACTTGTTTTTGCCCAATAATGCTTGAAATCGATCCTTAGCTCTCCTTTTGGCACTTTGAAATTCAACAATAACACAATGAAATGATAAATAGAAGGATGGCTTTATATAGCTTTCATTTTTTGATTTTTTGTTGGTGAAAATCCCACTTTTATAATGTCTATCTGCTTTTTCCAATACTCTGTTTTTTGATGCTTGGCTTCTTTGCTTTGATATGTGGACTGATGCTCAAATTCTTTTGATTTTTTGCAGTGGCAGTACTTTGGCAACGTCACCATATTTCCAGGAGCAGCATGGAACCATTATTACATATGAGAACATTAAAATTACATCAAATTTAAAGATAAAATACAAATGCTCTGTTTTCACCTCAAAACTAGTTTTGAGGTGAGAACTTCATTAAGCTTAGAAATTAACAAACTATGAATTTTCTGATCATTATTGAGCTCCTCATGTCTTTGCTGACCATTATTAGCAATAAACACTGAATTTTGACCATGGTGGAAACCTTAATACCTAATGAAATGAATTGCAAAGGGAACATGTGCCATGACTGAAATATATGGAAGAGGATCAACAAGTACAGATCATGAGGGAAAATTGAAGTAAACCCTACCATCAGTGAATCCATGACCTAACGGAATGAAAACTCATCAGTATGGGACTCCTAGTATGAAATGCAAAAGAGCAGATTTTGATCACTGATGGCAGTGTGAAGACACTGACACTAACATTGGCTCCAATGGGGATGGTATCTCCTTGGAGGTGCCAAGAACACCGTAGACCTAGTAGCCTTAGCTATTGGGAAACGCAGTCAAAATTTTTCAAAAACTGAATACTGACACAATGAAAACTGGAACTAATGACTTAACGACACAAATTGTCTCTGAAACTGTCTTCAAAATTACTGGAAAAATGACTCAAGAATTACTTAACTGAAACAAGTACTTACTAAGCTTTTTAATGGCAGCTGAACATCGATATTTGAGGGCTTCAAATCATGATGAAAACCACCTGCCTATGGATGAAATATGTACAATCATGTGAAGTGGGCCTTCCAATGTAACCAATCCAGCAGATGGCTACTTACTGAAATTCTGCTCTCACTTCCCTGAGCAGGTAGAACGATGTGCATATATGCAACTCACAATAACAACTAAAACCAAGGCTTATGCTAACGAACCAAGCAACATCCATCTTCTCTAATGCTTGCAAAAGAATTCCCAAGGGATCTTAAAAATCCTGAAGCACTAGCTTGTCTTGAGATCCAACAAAAAAAATACAAGTACTCCCTTCATTCTGATATGAAAGAACAGTTAGTTGCTGATTGATAGGAAGGCATAGAGAAGTATAAGCTTCTACTATCTGAGTGTTGGCTGTAAGTTCCTTGAGCATGAGAAATTCTAACTCGATTTCTGGCATATTGTCTCTCTCAGGCTCATATTCCTCAATTTCATAGTCTAAGTCATTCTTAAACAGAAAACATTCTTCAATATTATCAAACATGATAGCCCTATCATCTTCATGAAAGAAAAAAATATCTGTTCGCTGACCTATAAATCTAATTTCAAGACTGTCATCATTTTCAAAAGTGGAAGAAGCTTCAATAACACCTTCTTGACTATGTGAACATTGCAAACCTGCATTAGCTTGGGTTGTAACATGACCTTTCAGGAGTTGATCTATCTCATCTTCAGATAGAGGAGAAAGTACTTTTTGTTTTCTTTTGCTAAAACAATAATTGTCTTCTTAATCTCCTAAAGATTCACAAGGTTGTTGAATATCTTCATTAATTTCAAGAAAAGAAGTATATAAATTTTCCTCAAACTGCTGATTCATTTCATGTGATTCATGTTGACTATCAAGATGCAAAAATCCTTCATCTTCAAGCAAAGAAGAAGCTACTGTATGTTGATTATGATCTTATGTAACAAAGTGACTGGCTTTTTGAGACTATTGTTGAAGGGAAAAATCAAATAAGGCTTCAATGATTTCTTCATCATCACGATCTGAATCTAGATCTGGAATAGCCAAATTGACTTTATCACAATCTGAAATTGGAACTTGATTTTCTTGTGTACCGTCTTCTGCTATGTTCATAACTGAAATAAGACCTTGTCTTCCATCATTTTCATTTGTACTAAGATCTTGAACCTACTGCAAATTTTCCTGAGAATCTTGACAAGTATCCTCTAAGCTCTCTTTATGTTGCTGAAATGGATTTTCATACAGGATTTCCATGATCTCATCGTCCATGAAGTCATCATCTTCATAAATTTTCTCAAGATTTTCAATAAAACAATAAACATGTTTGCAACAGTCCTGAACTAAATTTAAGGATGGATAAGATTCTTTATACCTTTCAAAGAACATGGTATGAAAGTCTTTTAAACAGTAAATACAAGCAGGCAGCAAACTTTCATACCAAGATCGGGCTTCACCTTCTAGAGTGGCCATGAATATCTTCATCAAGAAATATTTAGGAAAATCAACCTTCAACTTGTGAATATGCATGTGAAATCTAACCAGATGTAAAGCAGCATCATTCCTATCATCATCTTTAAATGTAGGAAAATTCCTTTGCAAAGCTACCTTAGGAATTTTATTTGGGAAACCTGGAATGTGATCTCGGCTCATGGGACCATACCTCCGAGCAAACAAATCCATTTCGATAACAATGAATTCACCAAGAAATTCTTCAGGCTCTCGGTTCTTGAAGAGTAGAGTTGCCATAAAAATTTTGAACCTTGGGATTTTTCGACACTGGAGTCGCTAGGTGAATGATTTCAGCCTTCCAGTGTGTGATTGTTGTCCACCATCAATAATCAGATCTAAACTTGATACATTTTTCTGAGGTACACAAAACTACGTTCCCTAGTATGGTCGCCACTATGTTAGAGCCTAGATTGACCTCAGGTTGAAGAAAGGCAATTCTAGGATAACCACAAACCAAGCTTAACCTGATAGCTAGCCCTACCAGGTCTGGAGAGGGCTCTCTCCTTATGAATCTCAGTCAAGATGACTGGATCATGAATCAAGATTTTATGCTAGGTATAGTAGCTCAAAGGATTTTGATTAAATTTGTTGGTTTTGTGCTGGATCAGATGGAGCTAGGCAATTTGGGTTTGGGAAATTAAGTCAGAGTACAGGGTGTTCTATGGGGCAAGGTAGGTATAAGCTTTTACACTTGAAATTGAGTGAGGTGAGAGGTCTAAGACTGGTGAGGAACTGAGGAGGGCATGCAAAGATCATGTATCCTTCTCAAACAGTTGAAAACATAGAAAACTGAATGGCTTCCCAAAGCAGAGCACTGTAAACAATGAATTCTACCTATCTATCTTGATATCATTCAGCTAGAAGAAATGAATTAGATTGTGGCATGCATAAAACATGAGAAAAACTAATATTAGAAGAAGAAACTATGCAAAAGCACCATACCACAAGTATCCCTTAAAAATAGCTACAACTCCTATTAATTTCCTTTCCAATTGCTTACAAATGATGTACAATATTGTTCAGAGAATCCAAGTGTATCCAACCTTTGCTAATGACAGAAAAATACATAGTATAGACATAAAACCACCTATGCTAGCCATTAGGGGTCGAAACCAAGAGAAGAGGAGCTGTTACAACCATTTCCAAACAGGGACCAAGAATATAGGCAGTGGAACAACTTGCCTCTATAAGCATGGAAACTGATTCATTGACTCGAAAACCACCTCTAACTAATGAATCTACCCTCTAAGATCATTTCACTATTACATTCACATGCCAAGTCATTAATTACATCATCAACATCATCCATGAGGAGAGAAAAAGTGAATTTACAAAGAAGACAGGCAAAATTTGATTTTTCTGACAAACTTGCCAAAAGCATAGCACCACTGGTCAAAAGCGTAGCGCCGCTTTCCACCTGCTTTTGGAGGCCTTCCCCTTAACCAAATTGAGCCCAAGATAGCTCATTGGAAAGGTCTTCAAGTCTAGTTTCTGGAACAACTTTAATTTTTTAATTAAAGGTAATTTCCCCCCTCAAAACGTGAATCTCCCAAGACTGATTCTGTGTGTCCAAAATGATGCAAAAGGGTCATTTTTTGGTAGTTTTTGACCTTTTGGTGGGCCAGTTTTGCTCCAAAACTTTTGAAATTTTCTGGGATGGATGCTCTCATCATGCTAAATCCAAATATATAAATTTTTCCTTCAACAAATTCTCCAGGGAAAAGTGCAACACTGGTGGCGCTGTGCTTCTGGGCCAGTTTTCTGTGTTGGAAATTGCAAAATTTCAAAAATGCAAAAAATCATCAAAACTTGCCCAATTTTCGCACGGGACACCACCATCAGCTACTTTTATGGGCTAGTGAGTCTTCAACTAATATCTTCAACTTATCTTGCTCCCTTTTTCTCTTTAAATCCTTCCTCAACTTAGCTTTAAGCTTCCTAATCCCCATGTTACAGATTTTGTTGTGGGTCATGTAATGGTAGGCCATGTGGCGAAGCATCTTCTTATCCCTGTTGGCCTTTTCAATAAGCCCTTCAAGGTGTATTTCTACCCTCTCAAGGCAAGTTTCCCTATCATTTCAATCTCTTGCTCAATTGAAGTCAACTTGACATGAGTCTCCTTGGCCTTTTACCTGTTTTCTTTGATCATTTGCAGCTCCATGAGGACTTGCTTGTCACTCGATTGTTTGTTTTCCTACTCTAAAAATATCTATTGATGAACTTAGCTCTCTCTAAGTTATCTGCCAAGGATTTTATTTCAGATTCTTGTTCCTTTATGAAAATGTCTTTGACAGTTTCCGGATCCTGAGCTTCCAAGTCAATAATTATAACTCCATGATGAGTAAAGTGCTGTTGTGGCTCCTCATGCTCAACAAGATTGAAATCTCTTTCCTGCTCATCACCAAGATCCTCTTCTTGCACCTTTTCCTTGCCCTTTATCAACTACTCAACCTGTAACTATTTTTCTGAAGAAGAAGGCAAAGCCCCTTCCCCACCTTGTGGAGATAGCATTTTCCTGTGGCCTAATGACGAAGGCAAGACCCCTTCCACACCTTGTGGAGATAATACTTGCCTAGCAGCTGCAAAAAGTTTCCTAGTACCCCTCTTATACGTCACAAACACTGGCTCTCCAACAGTTTCAATCGATTTGACTTTTTCATGGCTTGAAGGTCCACCTTCTTCATGATGTATTGATGAAAATATTTGTGGGCCTTTGAACATCTCATGAGAAATGAAAGTCTCCCATGGCATGTTAAGGAGGATCAGGTGGTGAAGAACAACGATTTTGATCAAAGAGTAATGGTAAATGCTATTCAACTGCTGGGGGTATGTCTTCCTTTGTACAATATCTACCATCTTCTCAATGTTTATAAACATGAATTAAGGGATATTCATCATCTTTACTCTAGTGAAATGCATGAGAAGTCTAATGTGATAGGCATACAATCGGGAGAACCTACCTTCACAAGTGAATTACTTGATAATGATTTTCATCAATGGGGCATACCTGTCTTCCAAAAACTTGAAGGGGAATACTCTCTTCATTTGGTCTCTTTATCTAGCCTTGATGTAAGGCTCATAGTACTCCTGATCAATATCCTAACATTTGTACCAATTTTCACCCACATTTGGAATTCCTGTAGCCTCTAAGATGACAGCTAGTGATATTGTGAAGGTTATTCCGTTAAGGGTTACTTCATTACTGTGCAAATGAGTCACAAATAGCCTAGCCAACTCATGATGAAACCTGACTCTTTCTATCATTTCACAAAAATCAAAGCATGCCTGGTGTTTAAAGCAAGAAATGACAAGTGGACAAGCTTGTAACTCCCTCAAACTAGTGGGCTCTTCTCTGATAATCCTTATTCCTTTATGAGGTTTCGTCTGCTGCTTATGTCTCTCCATGGAATTATCACTAAGTGTCTCTTCCTCATACTTAGTCATATTCACTGTCTCTTTCCATTGTTTTTCTGTGGCTGTGAACACTTATGGTTTTATATGGACAATGATGGGATAGGGCAGAGGAATGAAATGAACAGGGTGAAGATGAAGGAATATGTGAGAGTCTGATGTGTGAACAGGTTTTTAGGGATGAGTAGGGTTTTAGGGAGAGTGGGTAGGGTTTGTAGGGTTGATAGAGAGTGTAAGTAGGAATTTAGGGAAAATGTATGAAGGGAATGGGATTTAGGAAATATGGTATGTGGGACTGGGGTTTAGGGAATAATGGAAAGTAGGTAGGGTAAATAAAACACTAGTGAAATGAGGAAAACTAGGGTTTCACCCTAGAAGCTAGGGTTTTAGATTTAAGAATGCAAAACACAAAATTTGGCAAACAAAACCCTAAAACATAAGATATGATAAATATACTTACTTATAAGAGAGAGAAATTGAAGGTTTTGAGGTGAATTTGGCAGTTTTGGAACGATTTGGGTGATTTGGGGCTTGGCTAGGTAGAAGCGCAGTGCCTCACACAGGTGCACAACGCCACTCTGAAAGTGCAGCGCCTGTGTAAAATTGCATAGGGAAATGCTGCCAGATGTGCAACGCCAACTCAAAAACGTAGCGCCCTCCTCAAAAGCACAATGCTGCTCAAATTTTCCAAAAACACAACGACTCACTTGTATTTTCCCAATAATGCTTGAAATTGATCCTTAGCTCTCCTTTTGGCACTTTGAACTTCAACACTAACACAATGAAATGATAAATAGAAGGATGGATTTATATAGCTTTCACTTTTTGATTTATTGTTGGTGAAAACCCACTTTTATAATGTCTATCTGCTTTTTCCAATACTCTATTTTTTATGCTTGGTTTCTTTGTTTTGATATGTGGATTGATGCTCAAATTCTTTTGACTTTTTGCAGTGGCAGTACTTTGGCAACATCACTAGATTTCCAGGAGCAGCATGGAACCATTATTACATATGAGAACATTAAAATTACATCAAATTTAAAGATAAAATACAAATGCTCTGTTTTCACCTCAAATCTAGTTTTGAGGTGAGAGCTTCATTAAGCTTACAAATTAACAAATTATGACTTTTCTGATCATTATTGAGCTCCTCATGTCTTTGCTAACCATTATTAGCAATAATCACCGAATTTTGACCATGGTGGAAACCCTAAGACCTAAAGAAATGAATTGCAAAAGGAACATGAGCCATGACTGAAATATATGGAAGAGGATCAGCAAGTATAGATCATGAAGGAAAATTGAAGTAAACCCTACCATCAATGAATCCATGACCTAATGGAATGCAAACTCATCAGCATGGGACTCCTACTATGAAATGCAAAAGAGCAGATTTTGATCACTAATGGCAGTGTGAAGACACTGACACTAACAACATGCATGACCAACACATTCACCCATATCTGTAGCACTAGATATGACCCAAAGAGAGCATAACCATGCTCTGATACCAATCTGTAACAACCCCTCCCAGGTCTACCCAAAGTAACCATGCCAACCGGGGTAAACATGAGAAGAGAGGCTACTATGATCCAATTCGACCTCCTATGTCACCTTAAGGAAGTGGAATCTATGAAATATTCCATACAATCATCCAACATCATCATCACACTCCTCAGGAGACAAGTCAACCACTCAGACAACTTGTCCTTGGGTCCCACTGCTATTCTGCAGCTCCTAGGCCTCAGTCGCTCTCATGCTATGGGAAAGGGAGTGACCAACAACCTAAAGGCACTCTCACAAGCCTGCATGCTAGCAACTTTGGTCCAGAATTTCAAGTTCTGTGCCAACAACCCTGGGATTTGAGCCACTTTTCTAGCCCAGAATCTTGGCCTCTGCCCAGAACTTGTTGTAACTTATAGAATTCATTAAAAACACAACAACCATGCTTATCAATAAAAAATCACCCTTAGGACTAGGCCTGAGCATCCCCAATCGGTACTGACATTATATCAAACACTTGGCATCAATGAAACCTACAGGTCTAGGATATAAGACAGAGCATAAATGACTGAAAGAAATTATGAAAAATAACCAGAAGGATCACCTCCTTCTCCATTGAACTACTACATTGTCAATTAGGTTTTGCATCCATCAATTTAACAATTACAAGTAAATATATGAAATAACCATGACATGAACCAATCATTCAACTATGCTTATAACCAACATAAAACCATATAAATATCCGAGATATGATATCCATTAAATCCACATACAAATCAACACAAAATTAAGAGAAATTAGCTTTTATTAATCATAGGAAAATTTGACCAGGTTCGAAACTTCCATGTACCACCTAACCATAGACATGGTTGAACCAAATCTCTCTTTCTTCCAGTCTCCCCTGTGCCATTTTCCAAGCATGAATGTGGGATCTCATAGAACAACCAATCCATTAACAATTAAGGGAATTCAGAGGTTAAATCACCTCCACCCTCATCCAAACGTGATCACACCAAAACTGCTGCTCCGATAACAACCGAATATAACTTGGAATGCCATATGGAATCCCTCACTATCCTTGAGGAATTTTCTGTCTCCTTGTCTCTTATGCTTTACGGAAATCCAAACGCGAATCATTAGGTCCTAAACTGAGATTTCTCCCTCAGGATTTACCGTGTATGCCGCCAAAACCGGTCAAGGGATTCCTAGGCCTTCGTGAATGGACCTTGAGACCACCTCCATCACAGATTCCGAAATCCATCCAACAATTCCAGAGTTCCAAAAATGAACTAAACATCCCAACATACCATTGCATCCGGAAAAAGGCTAGGCTAGGCTGAAAACCACTGTCATAACCCGCCAAGACCATGCCACCGACATTAAGAGAAACATACACCAACATGAAAAGTCATGCATGTCCAAAATAGATAGGAAATCACACATAAAAAAGGTTACCTGCAGGTATTCCTGTTGAAGCTGCTTGATCCTGCTTTCCTTCCTTTTTCCTTGCTTGCTTTTCTTTTCCTTTGCTCCAAACTAGAGTGCTCCAAGAAAACTCTAGGTGACCAAGAGAGTGAGAAAGAGAGAGAGAATAATGAGAGAGCTCCAAAATTGAACTTGACAAAAGCCATGAATTGATCCTTAGAAGCCTTTTTATGCATGAGGCCTCTAATTTCTTCATTTTCCATTTTTTTCCTTCAATTTCCTCCTCACATATAACTTGTGACCTTTTACCTTCATTTTTTCATAATTTCCTTTATTTTCATAAATAAATGTGCCACAAATTCCTTTTTGCCTTTTAATGCCTTTTCCTTAGCCTTTGCCAAATTTCCTTAGCCAAAACACACATCCAGTGATGTCCACTAGGATTTATTTTCCCAACATTCAGCTTGGAATAAGTGTCCCTTAACTGTGGTCTTATTTGGCCTTTATTAACTTTTATTACATGAAAATTTCCACCGGGGTTGTTACATATACTCATGCACATTTGCTTCAACCAAAAAATAATTATAATGTCTATGGAGATTTATAAACACAACTTGATATAGTATTTACAATAATATACACATATATACATATGCACATTTGCTTCAACCAACAAATAAAAGGATATGATGTTTGCATTAGTAACAAGGGAATCCAGAGGCTCACACCTCAACCCTTCAAAGTAGCACCGAGATTCACCTCCTTCCCAAGAAGTCCATAATTGACTGCCAAAATCAAAGTCCACATCCAATGTCCAGTGCTACAATCCTTGCGCTACCTATCCTCTCAACGAACAATTATCGGTTCATTGTTTCAGGGCAAACTCCTAATGTGTTTATGATTCCATATGACAATGCTAATGATCAAAACAAATTCATTCCATAGCCTTCCCTTCTTTGCTACACAGTCCCTCGGGAAATTCGGTCACCCCCTTCCATGCTATCACACACCTTCCAAGTTCTGCTAGCATCCCCATCTCCAGAAATCCATCCCTTGGCAAGGTTTCCTCACTTTGAAAGTTCCACAAGCCAAGGCATATCCCTGCCTCAAAACCATAATATCGATCATATCATGCTCATGGAAATAAATAGACACTACTAGGTACAGTGTCCCACAATGGCCTTTCTCTGGAAGTGCTTTACCAACATATTATTGCTTGTTCCAATTCCTTTTGTTATTGTTGCTAATTCTTACAGTCCGTTTCGATCACCCAAACTGAGAATTTCCCACTTTCTTATACCGAGAACATAATTTTCATTAGACCCAAAAGGAACTAAAATAAATTCAAATCATACCTCATTGGTGGCCCATCAATAAGGTACACTTGAATTTTTGTTTCCCTTCCTATCACAACAAGTAAAATTATCTCTTCAATCAAACCATCAAGTATAAACATATCACATCTAGTTAGAAAAAAACTCAATCATCATATATCAAAATCATAGATCACATGTAACCATCATAGATCAGAGTCGTAGATTACATGCATAATTAAAACTAAAATAAAATAGTTATACTTATCTTTCAAATGGTTCTTTTCTCAAGCCTTTTTTATTTTGTTCCTTCCATACACACACTGGATCGGTTGCCAAACCCGGCAAGCACCCAATCCCTTCTCTTCTCATCAATCACGTACACACACATACAGTTTAGATCACATGCATACACCCACAATACATACAACTACCCCTGGTGTACAACACAACACATACACCTACACCTGATGTACAATACAACAAATATACGTACATAGAGTACAACACTATGGACACCCATGTTACAATACAACGACTACACAATACACACAATAAAATACCACATTTGCACAACACAATGTGTATGATGTGTACACAATACCAGATGTACACAACACCACCTACATAATGTGTACACAACACCACATGTACACAACGCCACCTGTACAATGTGTACACAACACAACATGTACACAAAACCACATGCACAATGTGTATACAACACTAGATGCACATAGTACCACATGTATACAACACCACATGCACACAACACCATATGTACACATCACCACATATACAACATGTACACAACACCATATGTACACAACACTGCATATCCAACATGCACACATCACCATATGTACACATCACCACATATACAACATGTACACAACACCACATATATAACATGTACACAACACCAATACTGCACATCTAGAGACCACACCATCTATACCAAGAAACCTTGATTCTAGTGTGTCTCTGCTATCCATGTTTTTCCTGGCATGTCGTAGATCACAATACTTTCATTCTGCTGATGTATCTCTCAACATTACTTGCCATAGCATAAACATGGCCATAGTATAAATGCATAATATCAATCACATCCACATGATACTAAGCTCATAGATCTATCAGGGCTACTCTTCCCACTTGATTCCTCATAAGATATGGAACCTCTTCATGCCATTCACCTACATAAACAATCATTCCTCCACAAGCATGATCCCTAACGACCTCGTCAGGAAAAAAAATACATACATACATGTATACATATATAGGCATCAATATAATCACAATCACAACATAACTACCATATATCATAAGGTATAGGTTGGAGAAATCCATTTATGTGTGCATAACATGCAAAATAATGAGAATAACAGTTCCTAGCTTAGCCAAGTAATTTTTTTATCTTAAGCCAATTTACTTTACCTTTCCTGCTACATTTCTCATGATTGTCCTGCCATTTTCCATTTACCCCAATGGACCCAACCAACCCAACTGGTTGTCATGTTCTTGCCTCCAATTGCCCTTATTCACACATTGGCTTCATCTGAGTCTTATATTACATGTTGGGTACCAAAATTCTCTCCTGATGCTCCATTAAATTTATTTTTTCCCAACCAATTCCCAAGATCCTCAAAACATAAAAGGCAAGAACAAAAGGAAAATAAGAAGAAAACCATGGAAAACCAACAACAATACAACACCACAAACAAAGTGGCATGGCCATGCACCATACAGAATAAAAAACGCAAATCAAGCACAAAAAAATCACAAAACATCAAAAGCACAAGACTTCCAACAAACACAATGACTCAATCCCCATGGTTTTTGGGTGCTTCGAAGGATTCATGAGTGAAATATTAGCCCAAGCCTTCTTCAAGATATATGGCATTCTCTTTTTACATTTGATTCCCTGCATCATGCAACATTATCTCATGATTTTATTCATGCCTTTACAAGATTAGAACTCAACCTCTTATCTCAAATATCAACCTTAAGATAACAACCTATCAAATACATATTCATGAATATAACACATATCCACATAATGTCAGCCAAAATTAAGGTTAAGAAAACTTTTTGTATTCATGCAAAGCACTCATTCATTTGGAATTATGGTTTCCAAACATAACCAAAGGAATTCTCACCCATTTAATTTATTTTACCTTTTTTACCTTGCTGCACTTGAGTCTTATTATGTGCTATCACATTCACCCAGATGTTAGTTATATAAACAAATCAAATATAGCCTTGTCATGCCAATACCAATCATGTTTGGCCTACAACTATTCACACATGTTAGTCACATTTTCCAAAGATCAAGACATCATGTCTATTAATTTGAAATCAGCATTTACCAAGGATAACATCCATGTCATAGTCTGAAATAAACTCATAATGATTAGTTATAGTGCTACAACTAGCACACACGTGCACTTAAGTGCATATTAGTTGTCTCAACACATATTATGTTAGTACAACTGTCCTAAAACAATATCATTCCTTCATACAAGCTTATAAGCACATACTAATATCATGCACTTAATCAAGGATCCGAACAAATTGTAAACATACCCACTTACTATCTATGGTCTACACTAAGGTAGAAGGAGGCAACTACTATAATGGATCCATCTCAAATGTACAATTATGAAAATGGGATCTCCAAAGATCTACTAAATTTAACCATACTTGCCACAACTTGATTTTCATTTCTCATACATTTTGTATGAGATAAAATCAGAAACATTACACTTATTCCACTTGTAACATACTAACTGAAAACATGCCACATAATCATGCCACTTTTCCATTTCCTTACATGCAACTTTTCAAATTCCTTGCATGCAACCTTTCAAATTCATTGCATGCAAATCTTCAAATTATTGGATGCAAATAGGCATAGATAAAATACAACCATATTATCATATGACAATATTATCCCATCCAAAAAATTAATATTTTCTTCAAATAATTACCATAGTATTACATTTTTTTCAAACAACTACTATACTATTATATTTGCATGTAAGCATTTCTTCAAACACTTTACATGCAAACTAATATAGAAAACTCTTTGCATACAAGTAAGCATATATCATCTACAACAATACTATTACACATCAATACTATCCCCAACCACAAACAACATACTCATTAAGACAATTTATCAAACACTTTGTATGCAATGGATCATTGAACCATCTAAGTATTTCATCAAACAATTTGCATGCAAATTAATATGGTGAATGATTCAATGCGTATATCCTAAATTGCATAGTACAAGTTATGGAAACTGGACCATATTATTAGTGGGAGTCACCCTCACTATGGTTCAAGTTTCAACTTATGAAATTTCATAGATGAAAAGTTATAACAAAAATACCAACACAATCCTATTTGGTGCACAATTCTAGGAGCAATAAGGAAACTTTACTTCCACTGGTCCTATATCCTAAAATATAGTGACCTAATGTTTGGAATTTTTATCACAATATCATTGGGATTTCCCCTCACTATGGAAAAATTTTCAACTCATGATACAACCTAGAATAAAAGTTATAATAGAAATATCAACGTGACATGTTTGAGCCCTGATTTTAGGAGCATTGAGAAGACTCGAATTCCTTTGCTCATATCTCCGAAATTATCAGGACCCAATATCTGAAATTTATACCACATGATCAATGATATTTCCCCTCAATGTGGATAGTTTTCCTGCTTATATAACCTAACAAAAGATAAGTTATGATAGAAATTCCAACATGACCTGTTTAAAGAAGCATTCAAGAGGGTCATCTTCCTCAGATCATATTTCATAAAATAGAACCAATATCTGAAATTTTAACCACATTATCACTGGTATTTACCCTCAATGTGGACATATTTTTAGCTTTTGAAACTCCACAAAATAAAATTTATAATGGAAATGAAATCGATTGTACTCATTGATCCCTTTGTTCTTCATTTCATCTATGATAAAGCCCATTCAATGCAAGTATTTGCATCTAGAAACACTAATACCACTTTGTAACACCCCACCCCACATTTACCTAATTTAACATACTTACCAAGATAAACATGAGCTGAGAGTTACTATGCATAACCCAACTTCCAAGATGCAGTTACAGAAATGGGGTTTAACTTGCCAACACATGCTATTCATTTTTACAAACACTTTGATTACATAGTACCTGTAAGTCATGGATGCATAATTTTGTCATTGTTTACAATAGTTTCATTAGATGTTCATCAACAAGGCTTTTTGTCCTCACATGCTTGTTGAAAAAACACATATTAGCTCATGCATCCATATAAAATAACCAAGGGCCATTCAAAACGTCTATTAGATCTAGATCAAGAGCACATCGTATAACAATAAATACACAATGCATGTAGCATCTAGTTAACCAACAATAAAACCATGGAAAACCAGTCATGTAAACAATATTAAATCAACAATTATGCTCATTGATCATCAATAAAGAATAACACATTAAAATGTGAAAAGTACCAACCAAGTCAAGGACTTCCATGTTCCACCCAACCATAGATTGGGATGAACGAAATATTTATTTCGGCCAATCATACCCATGCCATATTCAAAGCATGAATGTGGGATATCATGGAATAAACCAAAACAAATCCATCCAAGATTTCTAGAGGCAAAACCACCTCAACCCTCAACCACAATGATTTCACCTCTATGGTTTAGACATCACTAACACCAACCAGATTGGTCTCTACCCAACTTGTCCAGGGCTTCAGGAACTAGTAATTCAACCCTCAACCTTACAAGGCTCCAAAGCGTTTGTCCAACCCGAATCCAGGGAATAGTAACTCAACCCATCAAGGGCTCTAGAGCATTTGTCTCAACCCAGGCTTCGGGACTAGTAACTCCACCCAAGTTGTTCCAAGGCTTCAAGGGCATTTGTTCCAACCCAGAACCATAACGAACATGAGAACCAATCAAAAAAAAGAAAAAAGAAAAAAGAAAAAATAAAAACCACAAGACCATGGCTATCCAAGAAATGGCAAGGAAAATTTGAAACTGTCAATCCAGACAAATCTCCATGCTGATGAAAACAAATCACCAAACAACCACATGCATGCATCATGCATCCATAAACCAACAAGGAGATCATACAAGCAACCTGTTACCTGAAAAGCAATCCAATTGTAGTTGTTGATCCAAATGTATCCTTGTGTTTCCTTACTTTCCTTGATTTTCCTTTTCTTGATTTCTCCAAATCCATGTGAATAATAGAGTGTTACAAGAATGTTCTAAGTGTACAAGAGTATGAGAGAATAGAAGAGATCTCCAAAACTAAAATGAAAAAAGCCTTGAACTGATCCTCAGAAGTCTTTTTATCATTGAGAGCTCTATTTTCTTCTTTTTCCTTCATTTCTCTTCAATTTCCCTCTCATGAAAATTTGTGTCTCTTCACCTTCCTTTTCTCCTATTTTCCTTTATTTCATAAAAAAAATCTCAATTAATGCCTCTTTTCCTTTTCCAATGCATTTTCAAATTTCCTTAGCACTTAATAAACCAAAAGTGACACCCACTAGAATTTTTTTCCCACCATTCAACTTGGAATACATGTCCCATGATCTTGGCCTTCTATTTTTTTACATGGAAACTTAACCCAGGGTTGTTACAAGTAATTGAAGGGAACTAAAGACTTTGGACTCAAGTATACACAAGTGGGTGACTGCAGCTTGATTGGATACTCTGATTCAAATTTCGATGGAGATAAAGAAACTGGAGTATCTACTTCAAGTTATGTTATGATTCTTGCATCAGGAATTGTCTCTTGGAGGTCACGCAAACAATTAGTTCCTGTAGACTCCATAACTGAGGTAGAATACATGGCAATAATTAAAGCTGATCCATGCGGATATTAGTGTCCACCCACCTATTCCACTTGGACCACCACCATTGTTTCTTTAATTTTCCTTAATTATAGCACAATTTATTATTTTTGGCAGTTTTTCATGTCTTGAACTTCTGAAGTTGTTTTGAGGCCCTAAACGACATTTTTTTGGAAAACAAGAAAATCAATAGCATGTGGTAGGAGTTTTCAATCAAAATTTTTATTCCTAAGATAGATATTTCTAACAAGGTATCACATGCATCAAACGAATATCGTTTGCTAAAGTTACGACCCCGGGAAGTTGATGTACCAACTTACCCCAATGGGACCCACAACTTTTGGCGCTTCATCTCCTAGGGTTAGTTTTTGGATGTTTAGGGTTTTCCATTATTTCTCAATAGGCCTTCAAGGCTAATTATAACATAGTTCCGAAGGCATGTATCCACCACATCTCTTCTCAAAGATAAGCTACCATTGCTTGAGCTAGTTTATTTCCATTCTGCATATAAATAGTTTCCAGTAGACTTTTATCAATAAATTGATGCTCAATTTTCACTGTAGCTCTAAGTTTCTTTTTAAATATGTATTCCATTTTGTTCTTGCATAAATCTAGATCAATGATATGAAAGCGGTCTTCTCTTTCTCTATTTTTTTGTGCATGTCCCCAACAAGGTCAAGGTATAAGGAGTTAGGGCTCGAACTGGTTGAACCTTTGGAAGACTGACCTCTCCGACCCAGATAGTCTCCCATGGTGGAAGAAAATAAAGATGAGGGAGTAGGATATCCTTTAAAAATATTGCTCGAAGAATCCCTCGAGCAACAAAGGAACACGATGATGGACACTTTTTCCTAGATCCTTCAACAAATGCCCACATGCGATGCATATTCATCCAACAACCACTATGGAGGTGCCACTCCCTTTAAGGTACAAGTCAACTTTGACATTACCATATTTGAAGGCCAAATAGATGCAAATGTCATCGATAATTGGTTAAATCTGTTGAATTTCTGATGTTTTATGTTGTTTCAATCACTTAAATCCAAAACATCTTTATGTTGCAAAATAAGTAAAGTAATTGTAGATAGAAAATAAACATGGTAAACCATATGCACAATGGAATACATCCAAGAACTTAATGATACATAGAGAATTTAGGGCAATGACCAGGGAAAAACCCACAAGGGGAAAACCCAACCAAATTCTTCTTCTATTAGAACTTAATTGTTCAGCAAAGATACAAAGTACAATGAGAGAATGAATATGTTCACCCAAATCTGAACAAGATCTATGATAAAAGTAGTTGATGAAAACAATGAATCAATTTGGCTCTCCAAGATCTTCTCTTGCTCTTTAATATTTTGTTTCTCTCTCTCTCAATCTTCCTCTAAACTCTCAAAATCTCTCTCTCTCTCTCTCTCTCTCTGTCTCTCAATCTTCCTCTAGACTCTCCAACGCTCTCTTTCTCAAGCTCGATTCTCCTTTCAAAAGCACAAGTAAGTGTGTCAAGTGAGGATAAGAGGAACAAATATATAGGAAGAGAAAGGATGTTGAATTGATGAGGGAGTAACTCCTATGCCTTGAGGAGGAGTTACACATGCCAAAATAGGAGTGTAACTTATGCCATAAAGGAAAGGAGTGTAACTTATGCATTTAGGAGATAAGTGTAACTTATGCATTAAAGAGGTGTAAGAGGAATATTTTTATGATGAGTCATTAAAGTGTGTAAGAGAGTGTAAGAGGTGCATAAGATCATTAAGAGAGAGAGAGAGAGTAACATATGCATTAATTGAGGGGAGTTACATATGACATGACTGAGTCTCATGATTGAGAGACTTGAATTTATTTTTAAAAATAATATAACAATATAATAATATCATAAAGAAAATAATATAATAATAATAATATAGACGATTAAGTTAAAAAATTAAACAATTGAGATTTATTAAGCACAATTCAAGTGATTTTCCATCATGTATATATGATTACGAATTGATGGAAGGTGATTTAATATTTTTGGAAAGTCATGGTTGCAAAGATAGACATGAATTTATATTTTTAGAAAGCCACTTTAGAAATGTTAGAAATGAAATTATATTCAAGGAAATTTATCCCGTAGCTGTCAATTTTCAACACTCCTTCTCAGCTAGGGAGGAATTTATTTATGATACAGGGATGTTTGATATCTTTGCTTTGGAACAATGATGTTACAATATAATGAAGAAGAATCATCCTAGGGGAGATACATCTATCACCCTATACACACTTTGGGGGATGCACTTGTTAACACATGACAAGGATCTCACATATCCAAGGCTCATCACTCCTTGGGGGGATCCAATTGTCAACACATGATAATTATCTCACTCATCCAAGGCTCATCATAACTAGGGGGGCTCCACTTGTCAACACATGACAAGGATCTCACATATCCAAGGAGCATCACTACTTGGGGGGATCCACTTGTCAACACATGATAATGATATCACTCATCTAAGGGTCATCACTTCTTGGGGGGATTCACTTGCCAACGCATGATAAGGATGTCACTCATCCAAGGCTTATCGTCCATGACCACCCTCTCCAGGAAGGGTCACATCTGTTAGTCTAAGCTGCTCTCTGAAAACTAAAAACTTTCCTTTTGGCAAAGGTTTGGTAAGAATGTTAGTGATTTGGTCTTTAGTTGCTATATGATGAAGTCTCACTACTCCTGTTTGCACTATATCCCAAATATAGTGATATTTGATCTCGATGTGTTTGGACTTGCCATGGAACATGGGATTTTCAGCAAGTCGAATCCCACTCTTATTGTCACAATAAACTAGTGTAGTATCCAATACTTGCTCAAACAACTCTCCGAAGAGCTTCCTTAGCCATACCGCCTCACAGCTAGCCATGATAGCAGCAATATATTCTACATCAGCCATGCTAAGGGAAACACTTTTTTTCTTTATGTTCATCTAAGATATCATGGAAGATCCTAAGCTAAAGTAGCACCCTGATGCGCACTTTCTGTCAGTAGAGTGACCAACCCAATCAACATTAGAGTATCCATGTAGCCTTACATCTTCAGTAGTATATCTCAATCCAATATTGATGTTCCGATGCAGGTACCTCAACACATGCTTTGCGGAAACCCAATGTGAATGAGAAATATTAATCATGTATTGACTGCAAATCATATAATTGATCTAGTGTTCACTAAGAAAATCAATGCCCCAATCAGTTAATGGTACTCAGAAGGATTAACCACAGGATTAGCCAGCTCAACTCCTACAATTTTACCACAAATATTCTTTAAATTCATTTCCATTGGAGTATTCATGGACTTACACTCATTCATGTCAAACCTTTCTAGTAGTTTGAAAACATATTTTCCTTGAGAAAGGAAAATATCACCAGATTTTTTCCATACCTCTAGGCCGAGAAAGTAGTGCATCAAACCAAGATATTTCATTTCAAATTAAGAATATAACTCCCTCTTAGATTGGATAATAAGAGGTTCACTATCGGTCATAAATAAATCATCAACATACAATACCAAAATCAAAGGCATATCTTGGACCACCTTAAAGTAAATATTTGCATGTGCATTGCTTCTGGTAAAAGCAAGCTTCATCAAGAAGCTATCTATGCGAGCATACCAAGCTCTTGGAGTTTGCTTCAAACCATAGAGGGATTTTGTTAGCCTACACACATGACATTTTGGATCATGTACTTCAAAGCCTTATGGGTGCTCCACAAATACTTCTTTAAGGAAGCCATGTAGAAAAGCAGTCTTCACATCCATTTTGTGAAGAGACCATCCTTGGCTAGCAAGTAGAGCTACAATAGATTGAATGGTGGTGTAACAGGAAACAGGTACAAAAATTTCATCATAGTATATTCCCTCTTTATGAGAGAAACCTCTATCCACAAATCTAAATTTATATTTTTTAATATTGCCATCAACACCATGTTTAATCTTATACAACCATTTAGAAGATACAACAGATTTACCTTGGGGACCTCGAACCACTTTCCATAAATCACTATGAATGATGGGTTCATATTCTGTAGCCATTGCATCTTTCCACACTTGGGACTTTATAACTTCTTCAAAAGTGCATGGTTCAACTTGAATAATGTTGCTCCTGGCTACAAGATATCCTTGTAACTGGAAAGGTTTCTTGCCTTCTTTGAAAGTTCCTCTGGGAGTAGCATGTTTATCAACATCTTGAAGAGTTTATGAAATAAATCTTTTGTGATCCATATTACATTAAGAAGTGTATTTTTGGTAGAAATCTTGAATAGTATCATGAAGACATAAAGGTCTCATATTAGATGGAGTATCACATGGAGGAGGATCTAAAGGATCCATGGGCTTAATGGGTTCATCAACAAGATCAATTTTAGCTTCACGATCTTCTTGTATTTCAAATACATCATCTTGACTATCAACATTAGCAGGAGGAAGAGGAGTGTCTCTTGCTTTTCCAAGAGTTGCATATTCATCAAATGTTAGATCTCTGCTAAATTCTATATTTCTTTTACCAAGTACGTATATTATGTAAGATTTAGAATTCTCACAATAACCAACAAACATACATTTCTTACATGAAGCTTCTAACTTGTTCCTTTTCTCTTTTGGGTCATGGAAGTAAACAAGACAATCAAAGATCCTCAGGTGCCCAACTTTAGGCTTCTTTTCAGTGAATACTTCTTTAGGAGTCTTGTTGTTTAGGGCACAGTGAGGAGATCTATTTTGAACATAGATAGTTGTGTTCGCAGCTTCACCCCATAGAAACTTTGACAATTTCTAATCATGGAACATAACTTTGACTGTTTCCATGATATTTCTATTCTTTCTCTTAACCACACCATTTTTTTATGGGTTATATAATACATTGGTCTCTTTTATGATTCCAACTTATTTGCAGAAGTCAATGAAATCACTAGAAGTGAACTCTCCTCCATTGTCAGATTTGAAAATTTTGATCTACTTTCTAGTTTGTTTTTCTACTAGAGCTTTGTAATCTTTGAACATGTTAAAAGTTATAATTTTATTTTTCAAAAAATAAATCCATGGTTTGCAAGAAAAATCATCCACAAATATAATATAATACAAGTAACCATCAAGAGAAGTTATAGACATTGTTCCACATAAATTAGAATGTACAAGATGCAATACCTGAGTAGTTATACTTTTGCTTGAAGGGATTGGTCCCTTCACTTTCTTTCCACTTGTGCATCCTTGGAAAACGCCACCAGGATCAAATATGGTTTCCAAAATTCCAGAAACCATCTTTCTCACATGAGGTAATTCTTTGTAGTGAAAGTGAGTGAACCTTCAGTGCCAAAATTCATTTTGATGATTGATGTCATGGAATAGTGCATGAATAGGTCTTCCATTGATTTTGTATAGACCTTTACATCTAGATCCCAGAGTGAGGGCATCTCTCATGTTGGATTTCGACAGCCAAGTGAGAGATTTACCATTTATAAAAGAAACTTTCATTCCTTTATCTTATAAAGCTAATATGGACACAAGATTATTCTTTAAACTAGGTACATATAAAACTTCTTAGACAGTCAAAGTTTTACCTTGATCCAGACGGAAAGAAATGAAACTATATCCCTTTATGGGATATGTAGAATTATCTCCAAGAGTGATCTTAAAACATGTCTCCCTCTCAACTAGATTAGAGAGTACTTATTTGTAACCAGTAAAGGGCCTTGAAGCACCACTATCAACCAACTGACTATCACAAGGATCCACAAAAGATGAACTAGAAAGAGTAGAAACAAGAAAATACTCTGATTGAGTCTTAGTTGCATTATTATCATACCTTTCGTTCCTTGAGGAACAATAGTTTCCTCTGAGAGTAGAAGGAGCTTCTCTTCTTCTTCTATAATTATATTTGTTGGAGTGATTGTTGAAGTTGGATTTTAATGCTCTTTTCTTTTCTGAACGATCACGGGCATAGTGGCCATGATTGCAACAATTGTAGCATTGGACTTTTGATAAGTCTCTGATCCATTGAGAGGAGTTGTTGGGAGAAAAAATTCTTGAATAATGCATTCCTCTTCTTCCTTTCTTATTTTTTCCTTGTACAACAAATGCAATAGGTTCTCCCTCCTCATGCTTGGGAATTCTCCATCTGGAAATCGTTTTGGCTTCTTCTTAACTGCACTTTCCTAAGAGCTCATCAAATGTAGGAAACTTGTAATTATTATTGATGGTAGTAATAAAAGTTTCCCAAGAAGAAGGAATGCCTCCAAGCATAATCAATACCAGTTCTTTATTGGAAACAAATTCACGATTCCTCCTTCCTTGTATCTATTGGAAACTAGATAACTACTGGGGGGGGGGGGGGGGGGTGAATCAATAGCGTGAGCACTTATAAAATTTTTCTACAATTATTTAATCTTTTGATCCATGCACAAACTAAAAGAAAAAACCATAGATCAGAGAATCAAAATAAACATGCAACTATAAAATCAAGCAACACAATGGACACAAGTATTTCTGGTGGAAAACCCATCCGGGGCAAAAAACCACCCTGTTGCTGCTACACTGCTCAATATTTTATTATCTTCAGAACAAATTATACGTGGATCGGATCACTCCTAGGAGCTAGAAGACTCGAATTCTTTTACAGTATTCTGGCACTTTCTGACTGGAAGCTATTTCTCTCACGAATCTATGGTCTACCATTCGTTAAAGGCCACCACGATCAACAATCCTCGCTCAGTTACTACTGAAATAAAAACAAATCTACATACTCTAATTTGCTGGGACTATCATGAGCAATGAGCCTCGCCCAGTTTCTGTCGAACTATTCAACCACCATTGGATGGAGAAATCTCTTCCATTTACTGAATCTTCCAATCAATGTATACTCAAAGCCTTCATGCCTTCACTTCCTCCATGAGATCCTCATTTCATATATTTTCATACTGGAATCCTAAAACTTTCTCAACATGAGCACTGTAATAACCTAGCATTAAATCTCATCAAATGATAAATTTGCAGCACAAGCTGCAATCAAAGACTCCTCACAAAATATCCACACCAGTTGGAAAACAATCTCCTCAAATTTTACTCCAATCCTCATATCAACAACTCACTCACTGCATAATATCATGGATGAAACATACTTTATCTCATTCCCGCTACAATTGCAAACCGCTTCAGAATTTTTTCACTAGAGAACACATGCAACTTGCAGGCTCTTCTCCACACACACACACTCTCATCCAACCGAACTCATAATGAGCTTTCTCCAATATGCAGGTGAACTCAAGTGCTCAACTCAATAATTACTCATAACTATTGGGCTTCACAACTCTCTTCATATGCTAGATTTGATTTGGATTCAACTCATTTAATCAATCAACCACTAACTCCATTATCCTTTTTGATCTTTTCAACTTTAATAAACTTCCGGAAGTCCCACGAAATTTTCCGATCATAGACCAAAAAATTTCGATCAAGGAGGTCGCCATAAATTAAAAATTAGCTCAAAAACGTGAGGAATGTGGAGAAATTTTGGACATAACCCTTAGTCGTATCCTTGACATAATCTGAATTGACTGGGGCTATAACCGCTCCCATAATATATCCTCCATACGACTGGAGCCTTCCATTCTCTCTCATAGGCCTCTATGCATGCGACTATGTATGAATATTAGTAAAAACATCATCCTCTCAGCTCTGAACCTCTTCCACCTGTTCCATCATCTTATCCAACATCTAAACAGTCCTCTAAGCCTCTGTAATAGGTCTGCAACTGACGAAATAGGCCAAAAAACAAGTTAGGGACATGATAGACCTATTCTACCAAATTTAACACCAAGACCAACACCTCCAACTCCTCAAGAATAAACCACAACACCTCTAACACCTCCAATACCTGCAGCAGCATCTCCATCATCTGCAGTAGCAACATCAAGGCATATAACTGCCTCCGTCATTGGTAGAAGCATCTCCAACATAAGAAACCATATCTCAAAGATGTAGCAGCATATGCAATGTCTCCAAGACATGTAGAGACATATGAAACATCTAGAGCAAGACTCCAACTACCTGCAGTAACAACATATCCAAGCTACAACACAACATCAACACCCATAGCAACAATCCAATCCTCCTACAACAACAACATATCTAACCAACTCAACATGTATAGAATCCATCTCCTCAGCAAAGACAACATCATATCCACTAGGTCTAGACATAGGTATGATGACATCAATGCCAACTAACAATACCATTACCAAACATCCAACACCAAGCACTCATCACACATGCATATGACCAACAACACCTCCATACTATTGTAATCAATGCCAACAAACTCCCCCTTTGGCATTGATATCAACTTCTTTATGCTGAAAAATAAGTTAAGTAATTGTAGGTAGAACATAAACCATATAAACCATATGCACAATGGAATACAACCAAGAACTCAATGAGACATATAGAAGTTAGGTCAATGACCAGGGAAAAACCCACAAGGGGAAAACCCAACCAGATTGTTCTTTTATTAGAAATCAATTGTTCAGTAGAGATACAAATTACAATGAGAGAATGGAGAAGTTTACCCAAATATGAAGAAGATATTTGATAGAAGTAGTTGATGCAAACATTGAATCACTTTGGCTCTCCAAGATCTGCTCTTGCTCTTCAAGACTCTCTTTCTCTTTCTCTCATTCTCAAGTTTGAATTCTCCTTTCACAAGCACAAGTAAGTGTGTCAAGTGAGGATGAGAGGCACAAATACATAGGAAGAGCAAGGAGGTAAAATTGATGAGGGAGTAGCTCCTATGCCTTGAGGAGGAGTTACATATGCCAAAATAGGAGTGTAACTTATGCCATAAAGGTGAGTAGTGTAACTTATGCATTTATGAGAGAAGTGTAACTTATGCATGAAAGAGGTGTAAGAAGAATATTTTTATGACAAGTCATTAAAGTGTGTAAGAGAGTGTAATAGGTGCATAAGAGAATTAAAGAGAGAGGAATGAAACCATTAAGAGAGAGAGAGTAACATATGCATTAATTTTGGGGAGTTACATATGACATGATTAAGAGACTTGAATTTATTTTTAATAATAATATAATAATATCATAAAGAGAATAATAGTAATAATATTAATGATTAAGTTAAAAAATTAAACAATTGAGATTGATTAAGGACAAGTCGAGTGATTTTCCATCATGTATATGTGATTACAAATTGATAGAAGGTGATTTATTATTTTTGGTAAGTAATGGTTGCAAAGATAGACATGAATTTCTATTTTTAGAAAGACACTTTAGAAAGGTCAGAAATGAAATTCTATTCAAGGAAATTCATCCCATAGCTATCAATTTTCAACAAAATATGTTGGAGGGATATTTTTCAGTTCATGATTTTTCTAATAAGAAAAATATTACTTTTTGACTTCTCAAAGTTGGCCCCCACATCAAGGACTCAGAGGGACAAGAGGGAACCTTCACTATTTTTAGCCGCACCCACTTGGAATTATTTCCGAGATGCCATCAAGGAACAATATTACCCAGTCAGGAGCTATGAAGATAAGTACATAAAGTGGACCACACTACGACAGGGAAGGGGCCAATATGTGTAAGAGTTCATGAATTTTTATCATACCCTTCACATGAAGTTAGATATCAAGGATTATAAGCAACATATGGTAATCAAGTACAAAAAATGTCACAAATGCATCCAAGATGAGATGGAATTCATAGACATCTCCTCGCTTGGAGCCGTCTATCGATACATTGTCAATATTGAGCATAAATTCAAATAGAAGAAGCGAAAATTCGGATTTGCAAATTGGAAGTAAGGGAAAGGCACCCTTAAACAACAAAATGAAGGAAAAATACAATGCGGAGTGACCTAAAACAACTCATTGAAGATGCAAGCAAAGAAAAACACCTCAAAGACAAAGAAGGACACAGGAACATGGTGCGAGTTCCATAAGGGTCCAACGTGAGTCCAACTCACAACACAAGTAAGTGTCGAGCCAAGCAATCAATGGTGGTCGAGTTGAAGGCTTGAAAGTCAAATGCATGTTCTAACTCTGAGTCAAAGCCTGACAAGGGGAATGCAAAAGGAAAGAAGAGTATTGATGTGAATCTTAGCACCACCATTTCCACCACAAAAGTCTAGAAGATTGAGCCTGAAGATACAGAGGATGGGGAGTGTCTCTTCCACTCACAAATGTGGGTGAAGGGTTCTCTACTGCAGTTCATTGTCGATATCAGGAGCCAAAATAACCTCATTTCAGTAGATTTTTTGAAGTGGTTTTGCCTACCAACCACACCACACTCGTAGTCATACACCATTGGGTGGCTTCACCAAGGACGCTATCTCTGCGTCAACCAACAATGTCACCTTCACTACAACATCAAGCCCTTCATAGATGAGGTACTATGTGATGTTGCTCCTCTTGAAGTTTGTGATGTATTATTAGGCCAGCCATACTTGTGGAAGCGTCATGTTGTGTATGAGTCTAGGACTCTCACTATTATTATTACTTTGGGCAATAAGTTATACATGATATTGGAGCTAGATTTTCCTATCGTCATCAATTTGATCTCTACTAAGAAATGTAGTAAGATCATCCCCCAGACTGAGAATTTTATTTTCTTTCTGATTTGCTCTCAAAGTAAGGGGAATATTGTGGCCACATCCATGGCCCCAGGGAATGGTTCCTCCAAGCAGAATAAGCATGTGGATAAGGTCATGTAAGAATAAAGGGACATCTTCTCCTCATCCAAAAGGGTACCCTTACACTGTCAAGTCAAGAATTTGATCGATCTGACTCCCATAGCACCTCTACCCAATGAGATGATATACCGTTGCTCCATTCTGGAAAATGAAGAGGTCAAATGACAAATCTAGGAGTTTCTACAAAAAGGGCACATCCGACTACGTTCCTCACCCTATGGGAGCCCGATTGTACTTTTGGAAAAGAGGGATGGGACCTAGAGGCTCTACATTGATTATTAGGCACTAAACAAAATCATTGTCACGAACAAGTATCCAATCCCAGGGATTGATGACCTTGTGGACCAACTTAAGGGGGCCAAGTATTTCATCAAGATTGATATGAAGTCCGACTATCACTAGGTTCCAATAGAGCCCATAGAGGTATGGAAGGCTGCCTTCAAATCCAAGGCCTTTTTGAATGGTTGGTCATGCCCTTCGGGCTAACAAATGCCCTGCTACTTTTATGAGGTTTATGGATGGCATATTGTGACCCTTCACCAACTCGTTCATGGTTTTTTATCTGGATGACATCCTCATCTTCAACAAGAGTTGGGAGGAGAACTTGCAACACAATTTCTAGGTCCTTCAAACCCTGTAGCAACACAAACTGTCTGCCAACTTGGAGAAATTCACCTTTGACATGAGCCAGGTCTAGTATCTGGGTTACATCATAGATGAGAAAGGTGTGCATGTGGATCTGGATAAGATCCAAGTCATTAAGAATTATCCATCCACGACCACTCTGATATAGCTTTGCAACTTTTGGGCCTTGCAATTTTTTATCAGAGGTTCATGTTGGGATTCTCCCATATTACTTGGCCTTTGAGTCAGATTACCAAGGGCAGAGCGAAAGCAAAGTTTTCTTGGTATGTATCCCAAAAGAAGGTGTTTCTTGAACTAAAGCATTACATCTGCTTTGCACCTATACTCACATTGCCAGAACTGCCACATTCAACTATGTTATTGGTGTAGTCCCCACCCAGCACGGGCATCCAATAGCCTATCATAGTGAGACACTTTCTGATACAATTTAGAAGCACCCCACTTATGATAAATATATGTACTCTATCGTGTAGGATTTATGACAATGGAAACATTACATTCTAGGAAAAGAGACGGTCTTCCACACTGATCAGTGACCTTTTCAGTTTATACAGAGACAAGGGAAGTTGCAGAACTATTGCCATCAGAAGTGGTCTAGATATATGCAATAATTCCACTTAAACATTAAATACAAAAAGGGTAGCACCAATCATGTTGTAGATTGCCTTAGTCATCCCCTAATTGCAACACTAACTACTGTTCTCAAATATTGTGTCCATGAGACCTCTGGATGGTTGCAACTATACAAAAATGATCCAGAGTTCGCCACCACATACCAGATGCTAGTGGATGGAAAGTATGTTCCCAATTTCTACCTCCATGATGCATTATTGTGCTACCTAGGACACCTTTGTGTTACTTCATGCAAGTTTTCCAAGCTTATTTTGGAGGCACACTACAGTTGGGTCGCAAGACACTTTGGTGTGGAGAAAAATGTTGTTGTAATCTATAAGTAATTTTATTGGCCAAAACTCCAACAATGTGTTGGAAAATATATCATATCCTGCATTACATGTGTCATCGCAAATCCAATCATCAAGAAGCAAGGCTTGAAAACTCCTATGCCTACTCCTAACCAACCCTAGGAATCCATATCCATGGACTATCTGTCTAGCCTCCCTTTTACCAATCATGGTAATGACTGTGTATTGTGGTCATGGACAAATTTTCTAAAATGGCTATATTGGCATCTTGCAAGAAGGGTATCACAACAAAGGACACTATCAAACTCTTCTTTGAATGAGGGTGGGTACATTTTGGGATCCCATAAACCATTATATCAGATTGGGATATTAGATTCCTGAAAGCATTCTAGCCAAGCCTCTGGACATTATTGGACACCAAGCTAACCAAGTCGATTGCATTCCATCCCCAAGCTGATGGTTAGACAAAAGTCATAAACAAGATGATAGTGCACATATTATGCATGTACAAATGCAAGCATCCATGAACCTGGGATGAGAGCCTTCTGTATGTGCATTACAGAGCTCTCCATAGCTTGACTGGTCACAATCCCTTTCAAGTGGGTCTGGGATTTCAACCATTGTGTCTAATTGATGTTGTCATGCCTTATGCAACTATGCAGACAAAATACACACATGTACAATCTGAGGTTCATAAAGAAACCAGGTTTATTGAATGCATCCAACACATCTGCCAACAGGTTCATGAAATAATGGAGAAATCCAATACCAAGTATAAGTAGCGACATGATCAAGATCAGGCGACACACAAGTTTCAAGAGGGCGACAAAGTTTCGTTGCATTTGCATAAATAATTCCTTACCAGAGCCCATAGAAATCTCAAACCACTTTGATATGGTGTTGGAAATAATACTGAGAGGGGGGGTGAATCAGTATTATCAGAATTTTTTTTTCATTTTATGCTCAGAAACATATACGCTACTTCAGTTAAGTGAAACAGCGTGTACATGCAACTGTGTCTAGAGAAACCAGCATATAACAAGAAAACTTATGATTCAGTAGCTTATCTTCAGTAAATGCATCAGGACATTATTAACCATGATAGTAAAACAGGTGCAGTATAACAGAACAGATCATCGCACAGAAAACACACACATGAACACCATGATATAAGGTGGAAACCCAATGTGGGTGAAAACCACCTGCTGCAAGTCGTCTCTATCTTTCTTTAATATGAAACTTCAGTTTACAATCTTTTGTACTGGTGCAGCCTTGTACCAGTACGCAGGCTACAACCTGCTGAAGGATTCAACCTTCTCTCGTTCTCCAAACTTCCTTGGAAGGGAGCTCCAACCCCCTTTTCTCTTGTACTAGCTAAGATACTAGTACGTAGGTGCTGGCCTACAATCTTCTTTTCTTCAGGTACCACTTTTCATACATTTTCAGACTGGATATTCCTGAAGCACAACATTACAATCTGAAGACCACAATTTATTCAACTTTCATAACAGATCATTGAAGTACAAAACAACCAATACTAGCATCATCAATCTTTGAATCACTGAACCACTGAAACCCTGTCAACACCAGTCACCAGAACACAGAGCAGACTACAGAACTCTGCAATTTGCAGTCAGACCCAACTGCAACCCCAAAAAAAAATCAAACTTCAAAAGATATATGCTACTTCAATGAGAGAAACCCGCGTATACACGCGCTTTTACCAAAGACAACCTGCGTACATATCTAAAAATAAATTCTCTTAACTTGCAGCTGTACCAGACATCAGTTAGATCCAGAACATAACATTGCGTCAGTATGCAGATCTAGAAATACGCATAATCAACCATATCATAATAGTGCATTTCAAACCATTAGATCCTGATCTGTCCTTAGATCTAGTCTTCCATCAACCGGTGTGATCTCTCCTTAGCTTAGATCAAGCAACCCAGAACCTGCATACCAGATCTCTTTCTTTTTCAGATATTCAAGACTTTTCAATTGTACTTGCCTAATGATCTTCTTCTCCTTATATAGCCTTAGGCCTTGCTCAATACCAAGGGCCAAAACCATAGAAATCTAATACCATCAACTTCAAAACTAGGGATCAACACGTCTATCGAGATACTTTTGTCCAAAGACATAGGCTCAAGTACCGAGGACTAACTACCACGGACCAAAGGGAATCTTCTCGACATGTACGCCCTTTTCTGTTCATGAAGCTGCATGCATACGTGACTTCGTATATAGCGAACCTGCGTATCCGCGACTTAGTATATAGCGTACCTACGTGTATACGCAACTTGGGCTTAATGAACCTGCGTATATGAAATTTCTCTTCATACTTGTAGTCTGGACTGAGATCTGTTATTAAAGAGAGTTGCCATCAAGGACAACACCTGTATCGTAGCGCCACACCTGTGCCAAAATGCCAACAATCTCCCCCTTTGGACTTGATGGCAACCCCAAGATCCTTAGAACCATTCCCCCCCTTTGTCATCAAGGGCAAAGGGCTGTGCTCCCCCTGAGTACATGCTGATATCTCTGCTTGGCTGTGCTGAAACATGCTCCCCCTGACTGTAGGCAATATCTGTAAAAGATGTTCTTCAAAAGAACCAAGACTTATACACCATAAGGGACCTTCCTATCACCAAAAGACTCAATACATACATCCATACTCCCAACCAAGAGGAGATACATCAGAAACAACAAATTATATTACATCATTCATCCCAGGCATAGTGGGGAAACCAACATAGGCCGTTACATGACCTTGACACCATAAAAGAGATATCACAAAAAAATACATGACATAGAGACAACAAGTCTAGACCAAGACTTATGAAAGTCACAAGCAGCATCTGATAAACATCTTTTATATCAGCAACCAAGATTTACTTCTGAGCTCCTTCTCCTGAAACCAACAACAGTTGTGTACTAGAACCAAAGGCATCTAAATGCCAACAATGCTTTATGAGACTTTAAGCTGTTCCCCCTGAACCTGTGCCTGCTGCACCTCCTGAAATTGTGCCTGAAGAATTCTGGCATACCCATCTCAGACCTTCTCCAACCAGAGTCTGCCCTTGCTGTTCAGAACTCCATATACGCGACTTCTCCTGCATAAAACAACGTATGTACGCGGATATGCTTTCTACAACACGCGCACATCATACACGCGACTTTCCCACAATAAATCAGCGTATATACGCGGATATCCCTTACGTAACTTGCGTATACCAACTTTTCTGTAGAGCAGACAAGCTTCAACAGCAGGATGAAGCATCAACTACTCCCAGCTTTTGTCTGAGATATTCAAAAGTTTCCCTGGGCAGTGGTTTTGTGAGAATATCAGCAACTTGTTCCTTAGAAGGAACATACTCCAACTTGACCTTCTGCTCAAGCACTTGTTCCCGAAGAAAATGGTACTTGATTGGTATGTGCTTGGTCTTTGAGTGCATGACTGGATTCTTTGAAATGCTGATTGCACTTGTATTATCACATAAGATAGAGACTGGTGAAGTGCAAGTGATTTGAAAATCCTGCAAGGTCTGCATCATCCAAAGAAGTTGTGTGCAACAAGATGCCACAGCCACATATTCTGCTTCAGCTGTAGATAAGGCAATCGAACTCTGTTTCTTGCTGAACCAAGATACTAATCTGGAGCCCATAAAGAATGCACCACCACTTGTGCTCTTCCTGTCATCCACGCTTCCAGCCCAATCTGCATCTGTATAAGCATGAAGTGTGAGATCTGTATCTCTAGGATACCATAATCCATAATTTTGTGTCCCTTGAAGATATTTGAAAATTCTCTTCACTGCCTGAAGATGAGTCTCCTTTAGATTTGCCTGAAATCTTCCAACTATTTCGACTGCATGCATGATGTCTGGTCGTGTACCTGTCAAATAAAGCAGACTCCCAATCATGGATCTATAAGTTGGTTGATGAACTGCTGCTGATTCATCATTTGCACTGAGGCTGCATCCTGTAACCATGGGTGTACATACTGGCTTTGAATCTTCCATGCCATACTTCTTCAAGATCTGCTTGAGGTACTTGGTTTGAGACAAGAAGATGCCTCCTTCACTTTGTTGGATTTGCAATCCAAGAAAGTATGTCAATTCTCCAAGTAGTGACATTTCGAATTCTTTCTGCATAACCAAGGCAAAGTTTTGACTCATAGTCTCTTCATTGCTGCCAAAGATAATATCATCTACATAAACAACAAGTATTAGCAATTTGTTATTTTCAACTTTTATATAGAGATTGCTATCTGCTGATCCTTTTGAGAAGCCTTGTTGGTGAAGATATTTGTCCAATCGATAGTACCAAGCCCTTGGAGCTTGTTTGAGACCATAGAGAGCCTTTTTCAATCTGCATACAAGGTTTGGATCATTCCCAAGAATGAAACCATCTGGCTGCTCAATATATACTTCTTCTTCTAAGTCTCCATTCAGAAAGGCTGATTTCACGTCCATTTGAAATACCTTGAAGTTTTGAAAGCTTGAGAGAGCAAGGAACATTCGGATGGCCTCAAGTCTTGCAACAGGAGCAAAAGTCTCTTCAAAATCTATTCCTTCTTGCTGCGCATACCATTTACAAACAAGTCTGGCCTTGTTTCTAATTACTTCTCCATTTTCATTCAATTTATTTTTGAAGACCCATTTTGTCCCTATGACATTTTTATCTTTTGGTCTAGGAACCAATTCCCAAGTGTTGTTCTTTTCGATCTGCTCAAGTTCTTCATCCATTGCTTTGACCCATGATTCATCTTTGCATGCCTCTTTCACACTTTGTGGTTCAGTGGAAGAGAGTAATGCCAAATAGCTTGAAGCTTCTGCAATTCTTCTTCTTAAGGAATTTAGACTTCTGTGATCCATAACATTGTTAAGATAGTCTTCGGCAAAATCACATAACCAATCTTTTGTCGACGCGTTTCGAACCAACCAGTGTGGTTCATCGTCAGGACAAGTTGAAGAACTAATCCGGCTTAGCTCGATTAAATAGAGTGTGCAGAGACTCCAACAGCTATAATGCTAACGGCTAATTTGACCTAATGAACCTGGTCAAACTACTCAAATATTTAATTAATATTTCTAGAAATAGTTAAAATAGGTAAATAAAGGAGTTTATTTGTTAATTTAAGGATAATATTAATATTTTAATTATAATGGTCATAATATATATTCAATGATTTAATACTATTCAATTATTATAAAATAATAATAAATTAATTTAAAATTAGATATATTAATAATATTATTTCGAATATTAAGAGAATCTATTAATATTTTAATTATAATGGTCATTATATAGTATGTATTTTAAATGATTTATTATTATTTAATTATATTACTAAATAATTATTATTAATAATATATTTATTTAATAATAAAAAGCTATATAATTGAATTCATTTGTTAGTTAAAAATAGATATATTATTAATATTATTTCAATTATTAAGAGAACCTATAGTATCATATTAATAATGGTCATTATATAATATATATTAAATGATTTATTATTATTCAATTGCTACCTAATTATTATGTAATAAATCACTACTATTTTTTATAATTTAGTTACATTAGGTAATTATGTAATAATTTCTTAATGGTCCATTGGTAAGTTAGTTCTTTATTATTTAAATATAATGGTCATTAAAATAATAATATATGTTTATTGAATAATCTATAACTACTAACTAATTAAACAAATTGTTAAAACATTATTCTTCCTAGAGTTTTGTTATCCTAGGTAAATGCCATAATTAAGGGTAAGGTCCAAGTTAATTCATAATAGTAAAACCAATAATATTGGTAAATCAAAATCTTTCCTTTAATGGTCAAATAATTAAAAAATATTAGAGGTAACTAAGTCCTTAGGTGAATAAATTATTACTTATAGGGTTGAATGATTATTCCTAAGAATATAACTAAAATCATTGGTCAATCATAATTTATCCTTAAAACCTAAGGTTAAGATTCTATTCGTTTTAGACATTAGTTAAAGGGAAACTCAATTAATCATAGAAATAATTATCAAGGTATAATTAATAAATTTATGAAAAAATAGTAATAAATGCCTAATAGGTAAAGGTTAATACACTGATAAGCCCGAGACTGATTCCTAACTTATTAAAACTCCAAAATAATCGGACAAAACTGCTAAAAGAAAATAAAAGGGAGGGGAAGATAGAAACCCTAAGACCAAAAGACAGGGGAATGAGGAGGCTAGGAAGATAAGGCTGGGACCCAGCAACTGCTAATCTTCCAGCCATCATCCCTATTAAGATTGATTGGCCTTTTCTCGATCTCCAGGGCCTCTCTGAATTTACGATGGTGAAACTGCGCAACTTTGGCAATGACTTGAGCCTCCTCTATACATACATGATGCATAGTCTTCCCAGCATGCTCAGCCAGGGCCGAGGACTTGGTCCTACCATGTCTTAAATCCGCCGAATGCTCGCTGATCCGTTGATTGATAGAGCGACCAGTCTCACCAATATAAGGGGTCCCACAGGAACAAGGAATGACATAGACGCCCTTCATGTCCTTAGGGTCAATCGGGTCTTTCACAGACCTGAGGGAGCCACGGATAGTATTGAGAGGTCTGAAAGTTGCGGAAACATTATACTTCTTCAGAATCCTCGCAATCCTGTCCGTGGTTCCTTGGATGTAAGGAAGATTCACACCCAAGATATGATCACTAGGAACCCTTCGGATTGAAGGCTCCTTCTTGGCCCTGAGGAAGGCTTTTTGACCGAGGTGCCTTTTGTAACCATTCTTCTCAAAGACTTCTAGGAGGTGAGCCTTCTCCGACTCCAGGCTCTCCTCATCCGAAATTCTAACAGCACGGGTGGCAAGCGTGCTAAGAACCCCTAACTTCTGAGCGGGGAAATGATGCGAAGAAGCATGCAAGTATTGCTCAGTATGCGTCTTATTTCTATACACCTGATGAGAAAAGGAACCACCCACCTTCTTAGAGATGAGAACATCCAAGAACGGGAGACAACCATTATCTTCTTTTTCCATCGTGAATTTAATGGCGGCGGATAGGCTATTGAGGTGACTGAAGAAACGATCCAGCTCTTCATGCCCATGAGACCAGACAACACCAGTGTCATCAACGAATCTCCTCCAAAGCTTTGGTAAGAGGCGAGAGGAGGCCAAAGCCTTAGACTCAAAATCTTCCATGAAGAGATTAGCCACGACAGGGGACAAAGGGGAGCCCATGGCAACTCCGCAAGTCTGCTCATAGAATTCTCCCTCGAAGCTGAAAAAGGTAGAGGTAAGGCAAAGTTCAACTAACTTAGCCGTATCAGGGTCAGTTAGCTTATTAATTACCTTTATGGCCTCATTGATAGGAATGCAAGTATAAAGAGAGACCACGTCGAAACTTACCAAAATGTCCTCGGGCTCAAGATTAATTTTCTTAAGATCCTCAATAAACGAAGCTGAGTCTTTGACAAAGGACTCAGTCTTCCCAACCAAGGGTCTCAACTTTGCAGCGAGGAACTTGGCGAGGAGGTAAGTCGGACCACCGATGGTATTGACAATTGGTCTCAGGGGGACCCCATCCTTATGGATTTTAGGAAGACCATAAATTCTAGGAGTGATGGGGTTACCCTCAATAAGTTTCTGAGCTAGAGGAATCGTGGAATTGCACGACTTGATCGCAAGAGCGACCGCTCTGGAAACCTTTTTGAGGGGATTCTTCGAAAGCTTCTTATAACTACCACTGTTACATAGATGGTCAAGCATCTTATCTCTGTAATCTTTTCTATCCATGATAACGGCAGCCCCACCTTTATCAGCTTTTAAGACCACGACCTCGCGATTCTCGTTCAAGCTCTTCAGAGCCTCAAATTCAGCCTTGCTGATATTGCTACAGGGAGGCTTAGCCCTCCTCAGGGTAACGGCACAATCCTGCCTAATCGTGTCTTTAATCTTATCAGGAAGGTTCTTAATGCCATATTCCACATCGCAAATGATGTCCTCAATCGGGATTTTTCTGGGAGCTAAGGCAAAATTAAGACCTTTCCCTAAGAGATTAAAAACCGCAGGTGGAAAGGAAAAACTTGACAGATTCACCACCTTATTGTCCATAGGCCGGGACCTCGATTTATCCACCGACATACCCTTAATATCAGCCTTACAATAAAGGCTATCAATCCCATCCAATACTTTACTATCATGAGGCCTCTTATTATTATATACTTTAATACAATTAGGCGCAACGACTTCATCCTTATTACTTTCAAATAATACCGCTTTATTACTCTCCTCACTAATGTTAATAATAATATTATGCTTAATCATTTCGACATCATCCTTATTACTTTCAAATAATACCGCTTTATTACTCTCCTCACTATTGTTAATAATCATATTATGCGTAATCATTTCGCTATTCGAATTTACATACACATTCATATCTTTATTACCATGATGCCTATTATTATTAAATCCATTATTAAAATCACAATCAGGCGTATCATCCTTATTACTTTTGAATATTACCGCTAAATTCCATTCTTGTTTGTACTCCTGCTTCTTTCTGCCCCACAATCTGAGATTCTGGATGATTCTTTTGAACATATCTGGATGGAGTCTTTTCTTCTATTCTTGTCTGCTCCTCTGGTTCTTCTTGAGGTTCTTCTTCTTCTTGAGGTTCTTCTTCTTCATCATTTTGCCTTTGAGGGTAGCCTTCATCTTCCTCAATGTCTTCATGATGAACTTGCCTAGGAATATATCCCTTCTCATCAACCACTACATCAATGCTGTCAACGATTCTGCCAAGTCTTTTATTGTAGCACTTGTATGCTTTGCTATGTGGAGAATAACCAAGAAGAATGCCTTCATCTGCTCTTGGTTCAAGTATGCCAAGTTTCTCATCAGTATTCTTAATATAACATTTGCTCCCAAAGATTTTGAAGTGCTTCACCGAAGGAGTCTCACCACTCCAGAGCTCATGAGGTGTTTGAGTGTTGTTTACTCGGACATTTGTTTTGTTAAGAATAATAACCGCAGCATGTGCAGCTTCACCCCAGAAAGTTGCGGGAGTACCTGATTCATCAAGCATAGCACGAGCCATTTGTTGGATTGTTCTGTTCATTCTTTCCACAACCCAATTTTGCTGAGGAGTTCTAGCTATAGAGAATTCTCTTCTTATCCCATGTTCTTCACAGAAATCGAAAAATTCGTTTGAGGTAAACTCCCCACCTCTGTCAGATCTGAGGCACTTAATTTTGTGTCCTGATTCATTTTCAACCAAGGCTTTGAAGGATTTGAATTTTTCGAATGCTTCATCTTTGTGCTTCATAAGTCCTAACCAGACAAACCTGGAGAAATTGTCAATGAATAATATCAAATATTCTTCTCCTCGAGGTGTCCTTTTCCTAAATGGACCACATACATTTGTATGGACTAGCTCAAGAGGTATGCTGGCTGATCCTTCCTTCTCTGGAAAGTTAGTTCTGGTTTGCTTTCCAAACTGACAAGATTTGCATATAGTGTTGTCTGGAATTTTGATATCTGGAAGACCACGAACTGCCTGATATTTGCATGCTTTCCTTATTTGTGAAAAGCTTAGATGCCCCAACCTCCGATGCCATAGCCAGTGTTCATCATCCTTGCTCAAATAGCATTGTTGTGGTCTTTCTTCAAATATGTATAGATTATTTGGAGTCCTTCTTCCTTTGATCACTGTTTTACCTGTATCAAGATCACGAACACAACATCCATTTGATCTAAATATTACCTCTATTCCTTGATCGCACATCTTACTGACACTCAGAAGATTATGCTTCAATCCATCAACATACAAAACATTTCCAGCTTTGACCTTCTCTTTCAATGGAGCAACACCTTTTCCTTTTATGGCTGCAGAGATATCGTTTCCAAAAGAAAATTTCTTCCCCTTTTCTAATGCGGTATATGACTCAAGCTTTTCTTTGTCCCCTGTCATATGCTTCGAACATCCGCTGTCAATGTACCATAGACTTTCTTTACCTTCTGCATAAAAGGCTATCCCACATCTTTTTGGTTGCGGTTCCTTTATTCTCCATGTTCTGACATTTGAGGTTTGTTCCTTCTGAGTTGTCTTCCGGAACCTGCTCCTGCATTCAGAGTCTTCATGACCAAAGTTATTACAAATAGAGCATTCAATTTCATTTTCAAGAACCTAAAAGTTGTTATAAGTCCTTTTCATGGTTCCAGTCATTCTCCCTTGCTTTTGAGCTTCTCTAGTCATGATTGTCTTGTAGGCAACACATTGAGCTGCTTTGTGACCGAAGTTATGGCAAGAAAAGCATTGGCCATTAAAGAAACTTCTGCGATAATCAGATCTATCATCCAAGCGAATGTAGCTTCTATTCACATTCATTCTTGGAGCAAATTGGGAAGATTTTACCTGTGGCTGATTGTAGCTTATGTTTGTCCTTAAGGCAGTTTGTCCCCGAATTTCTTGATGGTCTTTATTTGTTCTTGAGGTAAACTATCCTTGATTCACCTGATGACTTTTATTTGGCCTTTGCTCGCTTCTCCTTGCTGCATCAAGATAACTTTTAGAGGTAGAGGCTTGAGATGTTTCTCCATTATATCCCAGACCTGTCTTGATCAGAGGAGATCGCTGCACATTGATAATCTCATCCAAGGTTTCAGATCCTTTAACAAATTTGAGTTTAATCGCTTTTGTTTTCTCAATCTCCTTTCTAAGACAAACAATCTCACATTCCAATTCTTCAAGATGTTTTTCCTTTTCAGTCAGTTGACATTTTAGAGAATCAATAATAGCCCTTTTCTCTTCTAAGCAAACTTTGAGATTATTCATTTCTTCATAAAAGCCATCTACATCTATAGCATCCATGTAGTCATCATCTTCAAAAGCCATTAAAAGTTTATATCTATTACCTTGTTCATCTTCGTCACTATTTGAAAGACCATCACTATCTTCATGAGTGTAATAGCTTTTCTTCTTTTCATTCTGTTTCTTGTTCCATTTAACAGGTTCCTTTCCCTTGTCATTCTTATCTTTGTGAGGACATTTGGCAGCATAATGACCTACTCTTCCACAAGCAAAACATTTAAAAGGTAACTTACCTCTAAACCTTCCAGAACCCCTTTGAAGATTTCTGACAAAATTTGATTCTTCTTCTTCATCTTCTGGCACGTGACTTGCTTCATAATAATATTCTTTGCCTGAAGCCTTGAAGGTAGCTTCTCTTCTGTCTGATGGACCTCCCTTTCTCATTTCATAAGCGGTTAGAATTCCGTGAAGCTGAGACATAGTAAGAATTTGCAGATTTTCCTTTTCTTCTATAGCAGACACTTTAGATTCAAATTTGGGGGACAAAGATCTTAAAACCTTTTCAACCACAATAGCCTCTTTTATTTCTTCACCCAAGTTTTTCATGCAATTAACAATCTCATCTACCCTAAGGAAATAGTTAACAACACTTTCATCATTATACATTCTGAGAGTCTCATACTTAATCCTGAGAGTTTGAAGTTTAGCACGCTTTACCTGTTCGTCTCCTTCATAGCTCGTGACAATTTTGTCCCATATTTCTTTTGCAGACTTATAGTGCATTACCTTCATGAATTCCGATTGAGATATACATCCCAATAGAGTATTGACTACTTTCACATTTGTTTCATATTTATTTTTCTCGTCTGCATCTGTAGGAGTAGCTGAAGGAAAAGTGTAGCCTGTATCTACGATGTCCCAAACTTCTGTACCAAGAGATTGAAGATAGGCAGTAACTCTTACTTTCCAATAATTGAAGTTTGTCCCATCAAAAACCGGTGGCCTGATTGATGCTTCTCTCTCGTAGTTGCTCATGATGAACGATCTACCTTCAAGCGATCAAGCTTCTCTGAAGGACCTGCTCTGATACCAATTGTTGGAAATAATACTGAGAGGGGGGCTGAATCAGTATTATCAGAAAAACATTTTCATTTTATGCTCAGAAACATATACACTACTTCAGTTAAGTGAAACAGCGTGTACACGCTACTGTGTCTAGAGAAACCAGCGTATAACAAGAAAACTTATGATTCAGTAGCTTATCTTCAGTAAATGCATCAGGACATTATTAACCATGATAGTAAAACAGGTGCAGTATAACAGAACAGATCATCACACAGAAAACACACACATGAACACCATGATATAAGGTGGAAACCCAATGTGGGTGAAAACCACCTGCTGCAAGTCGTCTCTATCTTTCTTTAATATGAAACTTCAGTTCACAATCTTTTGTACTGGTGCAGCTTTGTACCAGTACGCAGGCTACAACCTGCTGAAGGCTTCAACCTTCTCTCGTTCTCCAAACTTCCTTGGAAGGGAGCTCCAACCCCCTTTTCTCTTGTACTAGCTAAGATACTAGTACGTAGGTGCTGGCCTACAATCTTCTTTTCTTCAGGTACCACTTTTCATACATTTTCAGACTGGATATTCCTGAAGCACAACATTACAATCTGAAGACCACAATTTATTCAACTTTCATAACAGATCATTGAAGCACAAAACAACCAATACTAGCATCATCAATCTTTGAATCACTGAACCACTGAGACCCTGTCAACACCAGTCACCAGAACATAGAGCAGACTACAGAACTCTGCAATTTGCAGTCAGACCCAACTGCAACCCCAAAAAAAAATCAAACTTCAAAAGATATACGCTACTTCAATGAGAGAAACCCACGTATACACGCGCTTTTACCAAAGACAACCTGCGTACAGATCTAAAAATAAATTCTCTTAACTTGCAGCTGTACCGGACATCAGTTAGACCCAGAACATAACATTGCGTCAGTATGCAGATCTAGAAATACGCATAATCAACCATATCATAATAGTGCATTTCAAACCATTAGATCCCGATCTGTCCTTAGATCTAGTCTTCCATCAACCGGTGTGATCTCTCCTTAGCTTAGATCAAGCAACCCAAAACCTGCATACCAGATCTCTTTCTTTTTCAGATATTCAAGACATTTCAATTGTACTTGCCTAATGATCTTCTTCTCCTTATATAGCCTTAGGCCTTGCTCAATACCAAGGGCCAAAACCATAGAAATCCAATACCATCAACTTCAAAACTAGGGATCAACACGTCTGTCGAGATACTTTTGTCCAAAGACATAGGCTCAAGTACCGAGGACTAACTACCACGGACCAAAGGGAAGCTTCTCGACATGTACGCCCTTTTCTGTTCATGAAGCTGCGTGCAGACGCGACTTCGTATATAGCGAACCTGCGTATCCGCGACTTAGTATATAGCGTACCTGCGTGTATACGCAACTTGGGCTTAATGAACCTGCGTATATGAAATTTCTCTTCATACTTGTAGTCTGGACTGAGATCTGTTATTAAAGAGAGTTGCCATCAAGGACAACACCTGTATCGTAGCGCCACACCTGTGCCAAAATGCCAACATATGGGACCATTGAAGGTTATGTAGCATGTGTGGAAGGTCAGATAGGTGTTGTCATGTCGGTTCCATATCCTTAACTATACTTGGCGAGTTGAATCATATCATAGTAACTTTTTGTCACATCTTTACTCAAGTGGATCAGTTAGCTTGGGTAAATGTGGGAGGAGGGCGTTATAGAGTGGTATCAGAGCATGGTTCAACAATTGTACTAGATGGGAAAAATATATTTGTCGTGCATGCATGTAGGTTGTATACGTGCTTGATGTATATGCTTGGTGACGGTCATTACTGCAATTGTGTTGTCATGTAGAAGTTGATGATGATATTCTTGGGATGTGTTTGTCATGAATGCATGTCAGTTGTGTATGATTTTTTTATGCATGTCAGTGTCTATATGTTGTTAAGCATGCATTATCATGGTTATAGTTATGCATGTATAGTAGGTCAAACATGCATTGTGAGGTCATTGTATGCAATTAGGTCATGGCGATGCTATTAGTATGTTATGATGCTAATGTGTTGGCTAAGATAGAGCAGGAGATGTAGATCATCAAAGCTAGGTTGCAACATTGGACCTCGAGTAAGAGTAGACTGTCATACAAGTTTGTATGGTGGGTATGCAGGTATGTTGGTTAATGGTTGTTATAAGCATTAGGGTTATGTGCATGATTTCCATTCTATTTTTTTTGTGGTCACATGCATGATATTTGCTACTTCATCAACGTGGTCATATGCACATGTATCAGCTAGTCATGCATGGTAGTTGATTTGTTGTTATATGCATTGCGGTCATACACATGATGATTATGGTCATAGAAGCTAAGATCTTGATGTTATATGTATCGTGCTAATATTGATTGATCTATGTAGATGGTTACGGTTGTGATATTCATGGATGAGTCGATATTTTTGTGATATTGTGTCATACTAATATGGACTGACTTATGTAGATGTGATAGCTTTCCCTGAGATATATTGAGGTATGAGTGGATTATGTCATCTATTTGGTTTATTTAACATGGCATGTTTACAAGTTGTTTGAATGTTTGATTGATTGCATGATATGAGTATGTGTTTGTTAGATTGCACGAACGAATGATCTTGTTTTAAGGCGGTTTTACTAACACATGTGCTGAGATAACTAATATGTACTTGAGTGTAAGTGGGTGCTAGTTGTATTATTATGATTAATGAATGTGATTTGACTGTTGATTATGAAATGGCCGATTAGTCTTGTTAAAGGTTGATTTCAAATTAATAGACATGACGTCTCGTTCGTTGGAACATGTGGCTGACATGTGTGAGTAGTTGCAGGGCAACATGATTGGTAATAGCATGACAAGGTAACAATGGATTTATTTATATAACTAATAGTTTGGTGATGTGATAGCATGCAATGAGACTCAATTGTAGCAAGGTAAAAAGGTAAAATAAAGGAATTGGGTGAGAATTCCTTTGGCTACGTTTGGAAACCACAATTTCAAACAAATGAGTGCTTTGCTGATCCAAGAGGATCTCGAGACACCAAGGGGATGGATAAAGGCTCGAAATTCAAAATGGCAGAAAGGAGAAGTTGATGGCATCAGTTGAGAGGGATTGTCTTCCTGATTGCGATGGCATGAACGGTTTGTCAATCCGAGCTCGTATGCAAAAGATAGAGCTCTTCAAAGTTTGGTATGGCAGGGGAAAAATGGAGCCCACAGTGCGCCACATGGCATCCTAGTGAGCACGTGGGACCCACATGGAAGCCCATTAAACGCTGACACATGGCATCCCGGCATTAGCCTCCTAAACCTGGACAAGAAAACATTTTGGTTATAATTGAAAAATCAAATCAAAAGGAAAAATAACCAAAATCTAAAAAAATATATATAAAGATCAAAACCATATCATAATATGGTAAAAGTCAAAACCATATACTATACATATTAAACCACCATATCAAAAAGGGTTATAATATGAAGCATACTATAACCAAAGTATAAAGTGGCAACCCATATATTCACATAATATATTATATGGTAACTGGATTAGCAACTACAACTGGATTACTTTGTAGGTAACAGCTTGCATGTATGAATTCCTTGCTAATTTTTGGATGCATGGTATATGCATGTGATTTTCTGGTTATGTGTTGTCATTGGCATTGATATTTTCCTAGATTTACAATGGTTTTATAATTGCCTGTCCATTTCTTGGATAACCATGGCGTTGTGGGATTTTTTTTTTTTGTTATTTATTTATTTTTTATTTTATTTTTCTGATTGGTGCTCATGTTCCTTATGGTTTTGGGTTAGAAAAAATGTTCTAGAAGCCTTGTAATCACTTGGGTTGAATTACTAGTCCTAGATCCTAGGTTGGGACAAACGCTTTGGAGCCCTTGGTGGGTTGAGTTACTAGTTTCTGGAGCCCTAGACAACTTGGGTAGAGACCAATTTGGTTGGTGTTAGTTCTGTCCGTTTGTGGAGGTGGAATCACTATGAATGAGGGTTGAGGTGGTTTGGCGTCTAGAAGCCTTGATTTGGATTTTTCTTGGTTTAATCCATGATATCCCACATTCATGCTTGGAATATGACATGGGGGTGATTGGATGAAAGAGAGATTTGGTTCAACCTAATATATGGTCATTTGGTACATGGAAGTCCCTTGACCTGGTTGGTATTTTCATATATTAATAAGAGTTATTTTCCTACTATTATTCATGAATACTTATAGTGATTATGTTGGTGATGTTATGGATAAGTTGCCATGATTTATATGATGGTTATTTGTTGGTTACGTGATGTATGTTATCTATGGCTCTTGTCTTGATTTGTTTAGTTATTGAATGGTTGATAAGTATATGGACTAACAAGTGTTGCAGCAATGTGGAGAGGGCATAGAGACTTCTTGGTGATTCTCAAACAAATATTATACTCTTATGATCAGTTATGCATTCATGACCTATAACTTCTATGTTTTCCATGTGTTTGACGAAATTTCTATTATGGATTAGGAATCGTTGGGTCAAGTTCTTACTTGAGTTTTGATTTACTAGCATTGTTAGTATCTTTGGTTGCATTCTAGAAAGTCTCAAGCAATTCTAGGCAGTGGTATGGAAGCTAGCCTGAAAAGGTCGCACAAATCTGCATGCTTAGAACTGAGGATTTTAGGCCATAACTACAAAGAGGAAAGCCTAAGAGTACAATTATAACCTCATAACTGCATGGAAGCAGTGTCATGGGTGCGGTTGTGATTCTAGGTCAGTGAAACAAGGTTCCAACTTAGGAATTGACCACATGGGATGTTTCTTCAGCTCATGGGTGATCAATAGTCCCTCTAGGATGTCAACTTATGGTTAGTTTGTAGGCCCCACTTGCTTAACTGGAACTAGGAGGTCAAGTTAGGTCATTGTGACACTTGCCTCATGTTTACCTGGTGAGCTTGTGAATTTGGGTAAATGTGGGAGGGGGCGGTTACAAGGTGGTATAAGAGCTTCCAAGTTCAAACACTTGGATTGGATGGGCTAGGTGTGATTGTTTTGCATGCATGTTAGTTTTCGATGCGTTTGTTATGCATTCATTTTGATGGTCACTGTTGTGGTCATGTGTCGTCATGATGTTGATGTTGAGATGTTTGATATGTTGATTTAATTATATATACATATGTTGTGTTAATATGAATTGATTATGCAAACAAGATAGCTCCCCATGAACTTCACTAAGGTATGTTGGATTATGTTTATATTTGGCTGTCTGACAAGGTATGTTTGTAGGAATAATATCAAAGATGACAAGAAAAATGGTGGATTACAGTTCACATGACTTTCACAGATCAGATTATCAGAAAGAGATGAGTACTCTCCTAACATAGTAGATACCTTGAGGATTTTAAAGGCAGACATCAGAATTTGTAAGGTGTAATGATAGGGTCATTCAGTCATAAGAAAGACTTGCTAGAGCTAAGAAAAAATAAGCAGGGGTCAATTCAATGATGCTTCAAATTTTAAATGATTTGTAGAGACAAGAATAACCATAGATCAATTATGGACAAGAGGAAAGGACAAATGGGGCATACGGTAGTAGGTTTCATGGAGCAGGTGGACACAGGTCAAACAAGGATGACATAGTCAGAGGTAGTAGGTGGATGGATATACCTAACAAGAGAGGTAGCGTTTATGGGTTCTATTCCAGTTCTGGTTCAGAGAGAGAACATGTTCATCATCGCTATCATCCTTACAAGGGAAGTGAGAAGCAGTACTTTCGGATGAGTTCAAGAAATCCAAACCTCCTACCTTTGATGGAGAGCTGAAGAAATCAGAAGATGCAGAAGCATGGTTTCTTGTGATGAAGAAATTATTCAAGCTTCATGATTATACAAAGAATATGAAAGCTAGGATAGCTATTTTTAGTCTCAAAGGAAAAGCGTACATTTGGTGGGAAGATGTGAATTAAGTCAGAGGCATTAGGATAGAGGAGTTGATTTAGCATGAGTTTCAGAGACTCTTCAGAAAGAAGTATTTATTAGAGAGATACTATTACGAAAAGTCTAAGGAGTTCTACGAGTTGAAGATGGGATCTATGACAGAAAAGGAGTACATGACCAAGTTTATGGAGTTGTTGATGTATGTTCCATATCTTAAGGATGAGAAGACAAAGGTTCAAAGATTTGTTAGTGGATTGGCATAAGCATTTAAGGATTGGATTGAGTATGATAAAAATCAGAAATTGGAGGAAGTAATTAGGAAGTTGAGGCATTGTTATGAGCAAGCTAAGCATAAGTCAGATTCTAAGTAGGTTTGGAAGGGTAATGAAAAGACTAAAGGAAAGTGGGATAAAAAGCGAGGAAGATCTCAAGATGCTGGTAACAAGGAGAATGCAAAATTGTACATGAATTTCAATATAGTTGACAGAGGACAGAGATTTCAGTCTAAGGAGCAGAATAAGGGTGATGGCAGGAAGCCTTTGCAGTGTTGGACCTATGGAAAGGATCATTGCAGGAGATATTTTCCACATCATCAAGGTGGCAGACCTCAGATCTATAATGCCAATAGGCACAGACAATTGGGTATGTTGGAAAGAGTATTCCTCGGATTTATGCAACATTGGATAATAGGAAGGTTGATAATCAAGAATCTATTATTGAGATTGAAGATAAGCTTCATGATCAAGTTGTTTCTATTTTGATTGGTCCTAGATCTAAATATAGTTATATCAGTCTTGATCTGGTGGATAAGTGTTGCTTGAATAAATAAGTGCATGTAGAGTCTTGGTTGGTGTAGTTGGCTACATGTACCAAAAAAAGAGTTAATCATTGGGTGATATCTTGTGCATTTGAGATGAACGGTATGCCTACATCGACACATTTGAACATGCTTCCATTGGGAGCATATAGTTTGAAGCCTACATTAGTGAGAATGGTTACATCTATGTAGGAAAAGTGCAGTAGTAGGAAAGGGTGTGTATTGTTTGTAGTTCATATTTCTAGTGACCAAGGGATGGATGTTGAGGATGTTGAAGTCATGAAGAGGCATATTGTTTTGCAATAGTTTCAAGATGTATTTCCACCAAATATTTTAGAGTTACTACCTCATAGGGAAGTGAAATTTTCTATTGAGATGATGCTGGGAGCAACACCAACATCTAATGCATCGTACGATATGAGCACTCTAGAGTTGGTGGAATTGGAGTTGCATCTTAAGGCAATGCTTGATAAGGGATGCATTAGGCCAAATGTGTCGCCTTGGGGTGCACCAATATTTTTTGTGAAGAAGAAGGATGGAACTCTTAGGTTGTGCATTGATTAGAGGCAATTAAACAAGGTGACTATCAAGAAAAGGTATCCATTGTCGTTGATTGATGATTTGTTTGATCAAATGAAGGGAGAAGCAGTGTTCTTGAAGATTGACTTGAGATCAGGATATCATCAGGTACACATCAAAGAAGAGAACATCTACAAAACTGTGTTTTGTACCAAGTATGGGAATTATGAGTTTGTAATAGTTCCTTTTGGTCTTACTAATTCTCCAGCTACTTTCATGTGTTTAATGAATAGTGTGTTGCATCCTTATCTGGACAAGTTTGTGATAATATTCATTGATGACATATTGATATATTCTAAGAATGAGGAAGAGCATGTAGAGAACCTAGAAACAATGTTAAGATTGATGAGAGTGTATCACTTTTAGGCAAAGATTAGTAAGTGCAATTTCTTTCAGACAAAAGTTCATTACTTGGGACATGTTATTTCCAAGGAAGGTATAACAGTGGACCCAGAAATGATCAAAGCTATCATGGAGTGGGAAACTCCTAGGAATGTGGATGAGGTCAGATCATTCATGGGATTAGCAGGTTAATAATGGAGGTTCATCAAGAATTTGTCACATATTTCCTATCCTATTACATCTTTGCAGAGGAAAGGAAAGAAGTTTGAATGGACTGAGGAGTGTGCAACTAGTTTTGAGTAGTTGAAGCATTTGCTTACAAATGCTATGGCCTTGAAGATTGTAGATCTGAATAAAGAGTTTGTGGTTTGTATAAATGATTTCAAGAGAGGACTTGGTAGATTTTTGATGCGGGAAGGACAGGTGATATGCTTTGAGTCAAGGAAGTTGAATGAGCACAAGAAGAACTATGTGACTCAGAATATTGAGTTGGTAGCTATCATTCATGCCTTGAAGATGTGGAGACATTATCTTCTTGGAAAGAGATTTGTATTAATGAGTAATCACAGTGGGATGAGGTACTTGTTTTCTTAACCTAATATGAATGTTAGGTAAGCTAGATGGTTGGCTAATCTCAGTGAGTATGATTTCAAGATAATGTACATTAAGAGAAATGAGAATAGGGTTGTAGATGCTCTTAGTAGAAGAGTGTAGGTGAATCATATTGCAACAGTGAGTTCCTATGGGATAGACTTACAAGAGAAGATTGTGTAGCCAAGATAGCATGATGACAGTTATCAACAGTTGAGGCACATGTTACAGAAGCAGGGTGATTTAGGTGATGTGGATGAGGAGTATCATCTCAAAGAAGATGGATTGGTCAAATTCAGGAATAAGATTTATGTTCTAGAAGACAGTGAGCTCAAGAAGCCTATCTCGAGGGAATTTCATGTCAATTCATATTCAAGGCACCCAGGATATCAGAAGACAATGACATTAGTTAAAAAAATTTCTACCATTGATTTAACTTGAAGTAAGAGGTGGTTGAGTTTGTTGTGAGATGTTTGGATTGTCAGCGGGTAAAAGCAGAGTGTAAGCATCCAGGTGGTTTATTGCAGCCAATTCTAATTCCAGAGTGGAAATGGGAGGTCATTTCCATGGAATTCATTACATGTTTTCCAAGGACATTGAGATAGCACAATTCCATCACGATTGTGGTAGACAAGTTAAGTAAGTTAGCTCACTCTAGTACAGTGAAGTCTATGAATTTATCTAGTGAGGTAGCTCATATTTCGATTAGAGAGATAGGGAGATTACATAGTTCTCCCATGAATATTGTATCATATAGAGATGCCAAGTTCACTTCTAGGTTCTAGAAAGAGTTGTTTGTAGGTTTTGAGATAGAGTTGGCCTTATGTACATCTTATCATCCATAGACAGATCAACAAATAGAGATGGTTAACAATATTCTTGAGAACATGTTGAGGATGTACGTCATGCATCAACAAAGGAAGTGGGAAGAGTATATTCCATTGGTTGAGTTTGATTTTAATAATGGGTATCTAGAATCCTTGAAGATGAGTCAATTTGAGGCACTTTGTGGGTAGAGTTGCAATACTCCCATTAGCTAGAGTGATCCATTGAATAAGGTATTGATTGGACCAGATATGTTGGCAGAGATGGAACAGGAAATGCAGGTTATTAAAAGGAATTTGAAGATATCACAGGACATGTAGAAGAGTTATGTATATCAACACAAGATATTTAAGGAGTTTCAGGTTGGGGAGCATGTGTACATGCGCATCAATCGCAAGAAGAGATCCTTGAGAATTCGGTCATGTGCCAAGTTGGCAACTCGGTATTGCAGGCCTATTGAGATCCTTGAGAGGATTGGACCAGCGGCCTATAAACCTTCACTGCCTCTGATAATGAATGTCCATGATATTTTTTAATGTTTCATTGCTTAAGAAGTATGTCCAAGATGTTGATCATGTGATTGACTAGTATGTATTGTAGGTGGAAATGGAGGGGGAATTCCAGCCATAACCATAATGCATATTGTAGCGGAAACAAATCCTGCTCTATAATAGAGCAATTGAGCATGTTAAAGTGCAGTGGAAGAACTTTAGGCCCGATGAAGCTACATGGGAGATGGATGATCAGATGTGGCCTTTATATACTTCATTATTTGATGGTTCAAGCAAACACGTTTTTTATATGTATATGTATATATGGAAGTTGTTGTAGATGTCGCAATGAGTTATGTTATAAAGCTCCAATAAGCAGTATGATTGTCATGCTAGGCATGGTTTGTAGTAGTTTTTAATTGTAAATATTGCATTGATCTATGTTATAAAGCTCCATGGGTATCATAGAACACCGATTATGGTGTTCCCCGGGGGGTGGGGGGGGGTGGGGTTTGAAACAACCCTTGGTTGATTTTCCATTTAAATAAAATAAGACCAAGGTCATGGGATATGTATTCCAAGATGAATGTTGGAAAAAACATAATGATGGGTATCACTTGTGACTAATTTATGTCTCTGGAAATTGGAAAAGGATTGGTAAAGGAAAAGTGGCAATAATTGGAATTTTTTATGAAAATAAAGGAAAATAAGAGAAAAGGAAGGTGAAGAGACACAAATTTGCATGAGAGAGAAATTAGAAGAAAATTGAAGGAAAATGAAGAAAATAGAGGCCTCAATGATAAAAAGGGTTCTAAGGATCAGTTCACAACCTTTTGGTCAGTTCATTTTTGGAGCTCTCTTTCATTCTCTCATACTCTTGCACACTTAGAGAATTCTTATAGCATGCTTGGAGCACTCTAGTATTCACTTGGACTGGAGAAGGAAGGAAAAGGAAAGCAGGAAAGCGCAAGGGAACATTTGGATCCGAAGCTACAATTGGATCGCTTTGCAGGTAACATGTTGCATGTGTGATTTCCTTGTTGAATGTTGGATGCATGGTATATGCATGTGATTTTCTATTTATATGTTTTCATTGGCATAGATATTTTCTTGGATTGACAATGATTTAGCCTTGCCTTGCCATTTCCTGGAGAGCCATGGTGTTGTGGGTTTTCCCAATTGATTACTTTTCTGATTGGTGCTCATGTTCCTTATGGATGTCGGTTGGAACAAACACTCTAGAATCCTTAGAACAACTTGGGTTGAGTTACTAGTCTTGGAGCCTAGGTTGGGACAAATGCTCTAGAGCCCTTGGTTGATTGAGTTACTAGTCCCAGAAGTCAGGTTGGACAAATGCTCTAGAGCCCTTGAAGGTTATGGGTTGAGTTACTAGTTCTTGGAGCCCTGACAACTTGGGTAGAACTGATATAGTTGGCGTTAGTGATGTATGACCATGGAGGTGGAGTCACTATGGATGAGGTTGACACAGGTTGGCCTCTAGAGGTCATCGTTTGATTTTTTCTTGGTTTAATCCATGAGATCCCACATTCATGCTTGGAATATGGCACGAGGGTGATTGGCTGAAAGAGAGATTTAGTTCAACCCAATTATTGGGAGAGGGATCCCCCAAGGGCAGTTTCGGGGCTAAAAGCCCATGTTAAGTCAATTTTTGTAATATAATTGTAAATACTCCGCATTTTGTGGTCGCAAAGTGTGAAGGTGTTATGTTTCAAAAAGGGTAGTCTGCCCTTAGTTTTGTAAAGTAAAGTCGGCTGTAAGAGACCTACCCATGGTCCGGGGATCATGGGAGTGTATAAAAAGAGCTAAGCTCTAAGTAGTTTAGGCATTAATTAATCGATCAATAGAAAGGAAGATCATGCAATAGACTGATAACTCTGAAGAAGAAGTCTAAGTCATGGGTTGTAGTGTAGATAGAGGCTCTGTAGCTGAGTGTGCAGAGGCCTAGGATAGAATTCCGCAGTTGAGTGTGCGGACCCCTGCAGTTGTGTTTGTAGGGTGGACAGAGTCTGTAACACTTGGGAGGAATTAATAAAAGGAGTTATTCTACAATTTCTGTCTTTTTTCTATTGATGGGTTTGGATATATTATTTATGAATTTCCTTTATTATGCTTATATGATACGCGAATGAATGCAATTACATTGAATAATTGAATGCAATTACGAATATCTTCTTACGTGGTGATAACTTTAAGTATTTGACAAGATAAGCAAATAACTTAGGATAATTGAGGAATATGCACGGCACGCTGCCATAGCAGCGCTAAAATACCTGAGCCATAGGTTAGGGCTGTGCGAAGGTCGATCATATACTTTCGCAAAGGTATTGAGGACCAGGATAGAGTATTTGTCTTGCAAGCCCTAGAGCAAACCCACCTGTGCGAAGGCAGGGATGGAAGAAATTAAATGACATCACAACCATCTCAGGGTGAGGAAACTTGGTTCCAACATCCCCCCATACTGCTTCGGGTGAGACTTCAGTCTGCACTCAGTGGGCTGATGCCGAAAGGGCCAGTAGTGTAGGGATTTGTTTGGCTAATTAACACTGAACCTGGGTTAGACCCCCTCAAGCCAACAAATGGTTCTGCTGCTGAGACCAGAATCTGCATAAGAGATGTGTGATGTCATATCATTGGAATCCAACTAAGAAGGTGATTGGAGACTGGTTGGATAGAATGATCCACAAATTCATGGCACAAGAGAACATAAACCCATGACTGACAAAGGAACATTGGTTGGATAGATACATGTATACATAGATCCATGAGATATTTTTCTGCTCCTTCCCTATTGAGCTATACGAGTGGATCGTGAAGCTAGCAGATAGCCAAGGAAGGTGGAAACTTGATGGTCCTATTGTGTGGACCCCAAAGCTAGTGCAAAGGTTGGAAGCATCGAAGGATAGGATTTCCCACACTTTCGATCATTGGCTCGATCACGTCATAGGAGGATTTGTGACTAAATTTGCAGTCAACACCTCAGTCAGATATGCCGAGGCGGAGCAACGCTTTTTCAAATGATTGCGAGGTAAGTATGCAAAATCTTTGAATACCTGGATTAAAATGCTATTGTGCGAAAAATAGGTTAGGCAACTACCTTGATGTTCAGGACTACACGAAGCGGAAAAACTTATAGGAACGAAGGAAAAAAAGGGTCCGGAGTATAGTCCCTTGATTTCACCTCTGGGAGGTGACGAAGAAGGGATAGCGAAGGTTTCTCCACGAAGTGCTATTCAGTAAATAAGACAAGGATTCCCGCGAATGCCAACTCTACCCACACCACCTCCGACTTCACCACCCTCACCTCCAACTTCACCCATACCACCTCCACCTCCACCACGGTTCAGTATGGAAAATACAACGAAGTTGCCTTTGTTCAAAGGCTTGGGAAATGAGGACCCGAACCAATTATAGTTCGTTGTGAGGGTTGTATGGGAAGCTCAAGGTGTTACATATGATCATATAAAGAAGGTGACACTAGTTAGTGCTCTGTAATATCATGAGCTAACCTGGTATATTAACTACTTTAACGATAACCCGAATGTTGAGTAGTAGACATCAAGGCAGCACTGAATAGGTAATTTAGTAGGCCTAAATCTGAGGCACAGTCGATTGTGGGATTCAAAGAGATCATGATGCAACCAGGTGAAACGCCTTGGGAACTAGATCAGAGGCTAAAATGTACAATCCACGAAGCCAACATAAATTTGACAGATGGAAAACATCATGAGTGGTTTGTGGCTTCACCACTACCACACTTAAGGAATGCGCTGTCGCAATAGAAGGTAACAACTTAGGCATATGCCTTGGAGATTTCCATGAGACTACATGAAACTCTGATGCAAGATCCTAATCTAGGAGTTCAGCAGATCCATGCACAGCTGAAGAATCTGTGCCTTGAGATACAAAGTTTGAAGCAGGATAGGACGGTTTGACCAGAGGTACGCAAGGAGGTATGGTGCTTGAAATGAAAAATTCAGGGTCATGACAAAGACGATTGCCTGGTCTTTGCAAAATATATTGTAGGAGGAGGACCGATGCCTTTAAGTCCAGAAGCTCAAGTAGGACCTAGCCCGGGGCTTGCATTATGGTGTGCTATCTATCAGGTAGTTGGAAAAGATGCCACAGATAATTGTCACTTAGTACAGAAGTTTATACAGACACCACAATAGTTGTTCTGCAACTTTTGTAGGTTGGTAGGGCACGATGAGCGTACTTGCAGGAGATATGAGCTGATGATAGATAGAACTCCCACTTATAGGGTTCACGCCGAAATGTGGCCCCTTAACCAGAGCGCAAGAATGGCGTGGACAGGATTTCAAGGGCGTAGAAGAGGCTGAGGCGGAGGAGGACCTGGTAGAGGTCGAGGACAGTTGATTTGCTACAATTGCGGAGGACCAGGACACTATGCCCACGATTGCACTAATCTGACGCATCCGTCGTGTAAGTATTGCACACTGTTCAATCATGAAATGGAAAACTGGGCTACACTGATAGCTAGGATACATGACAAAGGGGCGCTACCACCTCCATCAACTCAGAACCTATAGATGATGAGGTCTGAGCCACGCAAGGAAGATCCAAACATAAATATAGTGCTCATAAGTGGAATTGTGATAGGAGATGACAAGGGGAAACAGCCAGATGACAGTACATGGGTTTGCAAAGCCCTGGGAAAGGAGGTTGAGTTCGATTTTGAGCGTGCACGTGAAACCTTCATGGAAGCTAAGAAGAGCTTCGCTACAGTCTCCACCTTAGGAAGCAAGGATAAGCCTGAGTAGGAGATGGACCCCTCTATGCTCACAACTTTCCTGGAAACTTGTATGAAGTTATTGCATGACAGTAAGGCTATGAAAGGGTTACAAGAACTCATCAATAGATGCATTGGAACCACGTCAGGTGAGCTGTTCATATTACGAAAGATTGGCAAGCATAAAACAAGGATGGGATGGGAGATGGGACTGACTGCATAGATAGGAGAGTATGAAATGGATCGGGTCATTTTGGACCTGGGGTTAGATGCGAATGTCCTACCAAAATAAACTTGGGACTGAATGGGGAGACCTGCACTACAATGGTCTCCGATTTAGCTAAGGATGGCGAATCAACAGAAGATCATCCCCATGGGGCGGCTGCAGGGGGTGACCGTGGATATTGAGGGAGTGAGCGCGCTGGCTGATTTTGAAGTAATAGAGATAATGGATGACATCAATCCCTATCTTGTGCTCCTAGGAATTGATTGGGCTACTGATATGAACAGGGTAATCAATCTAAAGAAGTGAAAGATGATCTTTGAGAAGAAATCGCTGTGCGTAATAGTACCCCTCGATCCTGCTGAAGGATCGCGCTATACTGAACTTGTCCGTGATTATGAGAGTGATGAAAACTTTGACTGTACCTATAAGATAATAGTGCGAGACCAAGATTGGGTGAATCACACCGCGGATGGACGAATTACATGGGATCACGAGAGTTCTTGCACTTCAGACTCCGATGAAGAAATAGAACGCTGGTAGAATCGGTTACATGAAGTAACTACGCTAAATTTCACCATGATGACCCCGTCGTGTGCTATGTGTCATCAGAGGTAAGAAATTTACCTACTTATGATGGTATGAATGATGTAGATATATTTTTGGATGCATTTTAAAGGGAGGTACCAGAAAAGCAGTGCTTCCACGCCTTAGCCTAGGCACTGCGTGCCACGCCCGCAAGATGGTGGGATATGTACAGGGGAAGCTTTCATGATTGGCATGAATGTAGGAGGATGATGAGAACACGATTTGGGAAGCCTAAGATGCGACTGATAGACAAGTATGATGGGCAGAATGATCCACGCGCGCATCTGGCCAAATGGACCTAGGCTTATGGGGAAAAGCCCCAAACTGAGTGGGTGCACCTGTTTTGTCATACCCTGGATGTTATCCCAATGAATTGGTATATATAAATAGAGCTCCACCATGGGACAGGTGAATGGGATATCCTGTGTGAAGGATTCATGATGACATTTAGTGGTTTGACAGTATTGATGAAGCGCTACAAGAAGTGAAAGCAACAATCTTTAGGATACCGCAAGATCCTTTAGACCTGATTCGGCCTGAATGGGCTACTCAGCTAAGTCATGCGCTGGAATGTTATAATGTATCTGCTAAAGAAGAGGACGAGAATCCACGGAGAACTAAGATTCCGGAAACAGAAGGTCACCGCGAGGTTCAAGGACCGTAGATTGAGAACCCTGATATAACCGCGTCATTGAAAACGAAACAAGTAAACATTGGTACGGAGGCAGAACCCAAATTCGCGAAGATTGGAGACTACTGGGACGACGCGACGATGGGTAAGGTCACTAAACTGCTTCGTGAATACCAGGACTTGTTCCCTACCAAGTTTACGGATCTAAAATGAATAATCGGGGACCTAGGAATGATGAAGATCATGTTAAATCCAGACGTGAAGCTAGTTAAGCAAAGGCGTTACCGTCTCAATCTGAAATATAAGGAGAAGGTCCACTCAGAGCTAGACAAGATTCTCGTGACAGGAACCATTGAGTCGTGGAAGAATCTGATTGGGTAAGCCCAATGGTGGTGCAAGAGAAGAAGTAGAAGGATGAGATAAGGATATGCGTGCATCTCAGAAAACTGAATGACGCTTGTGTGAATGACCCCTTCCAGACTCCATTCACTGATGAAGTGTTGGACAATTTAGGTGGCTAGGAAGCATATTCCTTCACTGATGGGTTCTCTGGGTACCACCAAATCAAAATCGCGTCGGAGGATAGGAGCAAGACAACCTTCACAACTGAGTGGGGTTGTTTTCAATACACTGTAATGCCATTTGGATTGAAGGATGCGCCTGCAATCTTCTCATGCGTGGTCGTTGCAACATTCAAGGAATTTATTCATAAATTCCTGGAGGTATATTTTGATGACTGGATTGTATTTGAGCTGGTTAAGCGCAATGTAGCAAGCTTGCACCTGATACTAGATACCTTTCGAAGATACCAGATTGCACTCAATCTCAAGAAGTGTCTATTTTGTGTTACATTTGGGAACCTATTAGGGCATGTGGTTTGCAGACAAGGAATGATGGTAGACCCCAATATCACGGTGATACTGAACTTGGAAGCGCCGAGGAGTGTAAAACAGCTACGTGCTACTCTAGGACATACGGGATATTACAAAAAATTTATCAAGGGCTACGCCAAAATCACTATGCCTACGGAGAAATTGTTGAAGAAGGATGTCATGTTTTGCTAGAATGATGACTATAGGAAGAGCTTGGATACATTGAAAGAAAATATGGTTACCACGTCGATTCTAGTATTCCTGGACTGGAAAAAAGAGTTTCACGTACATGTCGACGCATCATGTATCGCGTTGGGAGCAGTACCGACACAGGCTGGTGGAGAAGGATTGGACCATCCTATCATGTTCGCAAGCCACACATTATCCAAAGTAGATAAGAACTATTCCACCACTGAACGTGAGGGGCTAGCTATGGTGTATGCGCTCCAGAAGTATAGGCATTACTTGCTAGGAGGCCATTTTAATATGTATACGGATCACTCCGCGCTAAATTACCTGGTCAATAACCCTGTGTTGGGGGGGGGAATCTGTAGATGGATATTATTGTTCCAGGAGTACGATTTTGAAGTTGTTTTGAAGCTTGGACGATTGAACGTAGGACTAGACCATTTGTCACGCATCGAAACAGGGGAGGAACCTACTAACTTGGAAGAAGGATTGCCTGACACACAGCTATTTGCAGTGCGTGTCACAGATGGTCATTTTGAGGATATAATACACTTCCTAACAATAGGAACTGCATCGGAAGGATACATTGTCCAGCAAAAGAAGGAATTAGTGGTGCGCGCAGTCGATTTCTTTGTCATTGCTGGGCATCTATACAAGATGGGGACTAATGAGATATTGTGACGGTATGTATTTGAGTTCAAACAAAGAAGCATCCTCGCGGATGCTTATGGGGGTGCTGCGGGAGGACATTATGCAGGGAGAGCAACTGTGCAGAAGATTCTATGCAGAGGGTTGTGGTGGCCAACCCTTCATCAGGATTCAAAAGCATATTGCAAGGCGTGTGATGTATGTCAAAGAATGGGTAGGCCATCGCGGAGGGATGAAATTCCTTTGAATCCAAAAATGACGTTGCAACCCTTCGAGAAGTGGGCGATAGATTTTGTAGGACCCATTCAGCCACAAGGAAAGACAAGAGCAAGGTACATTATCACTGCGATTGAGTATTTGTCTCGTTGGGTAGAAGCGCAGTCGATGAAGGATTGCATGGGCGTGACTGCCGTGAAGTTCCTATTTGAGCATGTCCTGACATGATTTGGATGGCCGAAGATCTTGATGAGTGATAATGGTATGCACTTCCTGAATGAGACGATCAGCACACTCATGGAGGAATTTAAGGTATATCACTAGAAGAGCACACCTTATCACCCACATGCTAACGGGACAATGGAGGTGTTCAACAAAGTGCTTGAAAACGTGTTGACCAAGGTTTGCAATGCTCAGCGAAGTGATTGGGACCTACGCATACCTGCAGTACCATGAGCTTATCGAATGACATGCAAGAAGTTGATTGGACAAACCCCTTGTAGGATTGTCTATGTTGTGGAAGCAGTCATGCCTATGGAATACATTGTGCCTAGTCTGCACATAGCAGCACTCACAGGTATGATGGATCGAAGAGCCCTCGAGGAGAGGCTCACGTAGCTAGATGAGCTCAAAGAAGAAACATTTTTCGCTAGATTTCACCAGCAGGTCCAAAAGTAGCGCGAAAAGGCATGGCATGATCGACACATCAAGCTGCACATATTTAAGGTAAATGAAATAGTTTTGTTATACGATAGTAAGTTTGATAAATTTCCTGGGAAATTCAGGATGCACTAGTTAGGGCCTTATGTTATTAAGGAGATTACTGATGGATGAGCAGTGCAGCTGGTCAAATTAAATGGAGAACCCTTCCTAGGAAAGGTGAATGGCAGTTTTTTGAAGCCATACACCGGCGGTCCAACCATGTGACTAAATGAAAGTAGCACAGTCTTAGTGCTCCAGGCAGCTAAAAGGAAGTGTGGGACTATAAACTACATTGCCCGGGTTGGGGATCTACGCGATTGGAAGATGGTGCAAAGCAAGAACATGTCACTGGGTCCGTGGCAACGCTGAGGCATCGGTACTACCCAGGGAGAAATCGTGCAGGTCGGCCAGAAAGTGATCGTTAAAGTCACTGCTCATGAAAAGATGGCAGAAGTGAGGTCAAATGGAGCGGGCGACCGACATTTAAGATGAAATTTATGGCTTAGATCCTTGAAAATTTTCTGCCAATCCGACATTAATGAACCGATTTTGGGGGGAACAATCGGATTTGAATTCAAAATTCCCTATAAATTACAAGTGGATGTCTAGCAAAAAACACTTGGCATTTTGAGTATTCAGCGGTTGAGCTCTCAAACGCCTATGAATCGTGAGAAATACGAGCTTCTGATAGTTTCTGGGGTATTTTCGACTTTGCCGGCGGACACACAGGAATTCTTGCGGAAGATCATGTCAACGCCCCCAGAATTTATCAATACACAGCAAGTAGTAGAGGAGCCATCATAGGAAATGGAGAGAGAGGCTGAAGTAGCTGCCCTGGAAGTGGCCAAAGTATTGGAAAAGGTCCCTAAATCCCCGATGTTAGTTAGTCTTTCCAGCCTTCCTCCAGTGATAAAACATGCTCTTACAAAGTGATTTTAAGGTGTCAAGGTCAAATTTTATCATTTCAGTGAGTCTTCAAGTAAAATTTGGTCACTAGGCATTAGGTCTAGGGTTTGCTTTCAATCCTTTCAAAGTTGTCCAAATGTCGGTCTATGTCACTATTCAGCTGAGTCTACAATCATTCAGAAGGTTTTCATCATCATGTCAAGTTCCACTGGGTCATTTTACACCTTGTTCATGCTTTAGTTGTGCCTAGGTAAAGTTCATTTCCCTCTCCCAGGGTTTTGAAGGCAATTTCTCTTGGACGGTCAAATCATCAGCAAAAATTGTATCCTAATGTTCATCCACCTTCCCCTATCCTTAATGTACCTTATTAAACACTTACCATCACTGAGATTCCCAAAATTCCTCATTTTCGCACGAACCCTAGTTTCTTGCTACAACCTCGCAATTTTCTAGGTTGGACCTGTGTTTTTCCTTTTTGGACAACTTCCCCTCACTCAATCTTTGAAATTCCACTTTCCCCTACTTCCTAACATCCCTCCCTACTTCCAAAAATTTTCTTAAGAATTTAGAACCTCCCTATCCCCTTCATTTCACTTCATTTCGACAAATCCCCTGTTCCACACATCGGGGTAGGTTTTACTCAAATAATTTTTTTGAGCAATAAAAGATGAATTTTGGAAAACTAAGAGAGATTTTTGTCCAAAACAGGACAAGGAAGAAAAACCTCCTTCACTTTTTACATAGGTGTCATGGTTTTAGAGAAATGTCAAAAATAAAATTGCCTCAGGAGAATTGATGCACCTCTGAAGTGACCTTGGGAAAATCAAGTTTTCTCATAGCTTGGTTGGCCAAATGACTTTGTTGATGAGTAAAATGATAATGATACACAAATATATTTCAAATGAGCCATCATGAGCTCACTTTGGAGTTGAGGAAGGCATTCAAAAGTTGACTGCAACAGCACTCTGCCTTGAGGCAACCTCATTTGGCACATTTTGTCCAGTCTTGGGAGATTTGATTTTTGATAGGGAAAATAAACTCCAAATTGAAAAATTCCAGTTGGGTTGGAAAGTAGAATCAAAGGCATTTCCAAAGAGCTATCTTGTGCTCAATTTGGACACCAGGAAGGCCTCCAAAAGTCTCCTGAAAAAAGTGCTACGCACAGGCTCTATGCGCCACGCCTCAAGGCCAATGCGTCGCGCCTTCCCTGTGCGCCGCGCCACCTGGCGCGCGCTTTTTCTAGGGAGATCCAAACTGAAAAAAGTTTATATTTTTGGATTTGGCATGAAAAATCATGACTACTGGTGCATGGCCAAGAAGTTTGGGCAAGTTTTGAGTCCTCAGAAGGTCAAAAACACTCAAAAAATGACCTCTCTGCCCCTATTTTGACACACAGGAAGCAGTCTTGGGAGATTGAATTTTTGAAGGGGAAAATGGGCACCAAATTCCGAAATTCCACTTGGGTTGGAAAGTAGACAGGTAGGGATTTCCAACAAGAACACTTGGGCTCAATTTGGACTTCGGGAAGTGCCTCAAATTCAGCCTCAAAGTGGCGCGACCCACAGAGAAATTGGCGTGGCGCACAGAGGAGTTTTGCTCAATTTTTCACCTTCCAGCTTAGAAATTCGGCCAGTTTGACTAGTTTTGTTTTGGGATGTAATTTTTGATCTAAATTGATGTAATTGGGTAAAAATGATGTAATTTTGGCACTTATTTACTTGTTCTATAGGATTCATTCACCAAAAAGTGAAAATTTAATGAATGAATCAGTTTCCTACCTTATAGAGGCAAGTTGTTTTGATTGCCTAGATTTTAGTGCTTTGTTTAGAATTGGTTGAAACAGCTCCCAGAATGATGAGCTCGACCCCTAGAGGCAAGGGAATGGGTTGGGCTAGTCTATATCATGTAATTTCTAAGTCATTTTCAGGGTTGGACACTTGGGATTGCTTTGGCATATCATTGTACATTCTATCTCTGCATTTTTGGCTAAGGAAAGACGAGGGTTTTGCAGCACTGTTTGGGATCCATGTGGCTTTATGTTTTGATGGTGTGATTCTCTGAGTAATTGTAAGTTCATTAGTGTTATGTGTATCATTTTCCTCTCTTTTCTTCTGAATTTGAACAAATGAGTGATTAAGGTGGAATCCATTAACTGTTATGCTCTACCTTTGAATTTGTTTAAATTTCCATGTTTTCATCTGTTTAAGGAGAATTCTTGAGACTCTCTTGCTCTCCTTAGCTCCTCACCATTCTGATCTATTCATTCACTCACTTTAAAGCATCAAAACAATTGCCTTCCTTGCCCCAATCAGAACTCTGCAGAAACTGTGCCTCATCCCCGAGCCCAATCTGCCTTTCCCTGTTTCCAACACAAAACCCCTAAAAACTCAAATCAAACCCTTGTAATTAATACCTAGCCTAAAATTATCCTTTACTACAGTCATCTCGAGCCCCATCGCTTGTCTTGTGCCGAGATCGACCCAGAGAGAGCCCTCTCCTGTCCTCGTAGGGCTAGCTACGAGGCTGAGCGTGGTTTGATGTGGACCTAGAACCTTGTCTTTTCAACCTAAGGCAAATATAGGCTCTAACATAGTGGCGACCATACTGGGGAAGAAAATGGTTTGCTTGTTGATTTCATTTGTTTTATAAGTTATAGACGGAGCCTGAAGTTATGCCAGGTAGCCTTCGAGACGCTTTTGCTTTGCATTAGCGGAAGTAGATAAACGCTGCTTCAGTCAATCTCCGGTCTAGCTTGTAAACATGACATCTAACTTGTTAATTGCCCCAGTACATGTATCAAGTTCAGATCTGATGGTTGATGGTGAAAAATGATCAGACATCAAAAGGTTGAAATCATTCACCTGGCGACTTCATTCACTGAAAAATCCAGAGATCAATGCTTCATGGTGACTCCATTGCAGGAAGATTAGTAGCTTTAAGGTTTTCAAGATGGATTGGGTTGCAAGAAGATACGCTCCCATGAGCCGAGATCACATTCCAGGCTTTCCAAATAAAATTCCGAAGGTAGATTGTTCAAGGAATTTGCCTATCTTTAAAGATGATATAGGAAGGATGCTGCTTTACATCTGGTTAGATTTCACATGCATATTCGCAAGTTGAAGGTTGATTTTCCTGAAGATTGCTTGATGAAGATATTCCTGGCCACTCTAGAAGGTGAAGCCCAATCTTGGTATGGAAGTTTGCCGCCTGCTTGTATTTACTGTTTAAAGGATTTTCATGCCATGTTCTTTGAAAGGTATAAAGAATCATATCCATCCTTGGATTTAGTTCAGGACTGTTGTAGCCATGTTCATAGTTTTATTGAAAATCTTGAGAAATATTATGAGGATGATAATTTCATGGATGATGAGATCATGGAGGCCCTGTATGAAAATTCGTTTCAGCAGCATAAAGACAATCATGAAAATTTGCAGCAAGATCAAGATCTTAGTACAGTGGAAGATGAAGGAATTTTGCATTTTGACAGTCAACAGGAATTACATGAAATGGATCAGCAGTATGAGGAAAATTTGTATACCTTCATTTGAAATCAATGAATACAATCACTGTTTGAGCAAGAGAAAACAAAAAGTATTATCTCTTCTGTCTGAAGACGAGATAGATCAACTCTTGAATGGTCATGTTACAACTTTAGTTAACGTAGATCTGCAGTGTGCACATGTTCAAGAAAGTGATGGTGGAACTTCTTCCTCTTCTGTAAAGGATGATAGTCTTGTAAGTAGCTTTATATATCAGCAGGTTGAAGATTTCCATATGGCTGAAAGTGATGATAGAGAAAGTGTCGTTTCAGATCTGTCCATAAAAGAAGACATCATGCAAGGAAGTCCAGTTCTAATTTCAGAATGTGAAAATGTCAAGACAACTAATTCAGATCCAGATTCAGATTGTGATGACCAAGACTACCTTGTACTGAATCCCATGAAGGAGAACCCTGCTGCTGAAAACATCTGGAATAAAGAAGACAGAGTTATGGATCCAAATGTTCTCATTTCATCAGAACAAAGCCTTCATAGAGAGGTAATCCAGTTAGTTCAACAAGATGAGATCTTTGTTCAAGTAAGTGAAAAAGTTTCTTTGGATGAATTTATGGTAGATGATAGAAATGATAGTGTTGGGTTTCACGAAACATCTGAAGTTTCTTTTCTCATGATTGATGAATGTAATGAGAATCTGGCTGTCATATCATATGAAGATGACCTACAATATAGTCAGACTACCGAAGAGCAGACCATTCAGGATTCCCTTTTAGATTCTTCCTCATATGTCTCATGTTTTGAAATGTTCTTTGAAAAGGAAATTTGCTCATCTGCTTGTTCATAATTTTTTGAGGACCAGGAACATAATTTTACTAAAGTATATTATGAAAGAAGATCATAATCAAAAGAAAAAGACACCTTGTTCCTTCAACAGGAGGTAAATCTTCATGTTTTTCAGGATCCAATGGCAGATCTGTTGCAGTCAGCAGTGAAGGTGATTATTGCAGTATTAGGTGATGAAGGAGATTGTGGTCAATTAGATTTTTGGATGCCCAGTTACAAGTATCTACTGTTGACGAGGAGATCTGATCAGGAGAATCAATCAAGAAGGCATCTTCTTGATTGGTTACATTGGCATTTTGATATAGTTTGGTCATATATTGTCTTGTAAGAAACACAGGTGGTAATGTACTACCACCAAGATTTAAAGTTTTAAATTCAAGTCTTAGTATTTTGAGTTAGTTTGTTAGATTCAAGTGTTTTTTCAGTCATTCCATTTTGCATCAAGTTAGTTTGAAGTCAAATTTTCAGTCAGTAAAGTAGTTAACAGTCTGGTGTTGATTTGGACTCCATTTCCCAATGGATGAAGGCACTGTCTGCTCTCCCAAAGATCTGCTGTTCTTGGCACTTGCACGGAGCTACCATCCCCATTGGAGCCAATGTTAGTGTTAGTCTTTCCAGCCTTCCTCTAGTGATCAAACATGCTCTTACAAAGTGATTTTAAGGTGTCAAGGTCAAATTTTATCATTTCAATGAGTCTTCAAGTAAAATTTGGTCACTAGGCATTAGGTCTAGGGTTTGCTTTCACTCCTTTCAAAGTTGTCCAAATGTCGGTCTATGTCACTATTCAGCTGAGTATACAATCATTCAGAAGGTTTTTATCATCATGTCAGGTTCCACTGGGTCATTTTACACCTTGTTCATGCTTCAGTTGTGCCTAGGTAAAGTTCATTTCCCTCTCCTAGGGTTTTGAAGGCAATTTCTCTTAGACGGTCAAATCATCAGCAAAACTTGTATCCTGATGTTCATCCACCTTCCCCTATCCTTAATGTACCTTATTAAACACTTCCCATCACTGAGATTCCCCAAATTCCTCATTTTCGCACGAACCCTAGTTTCTTGCTACAACCTGGCAATTTTCTAGGTTGGACCTGTGTTTTGCCTTTTTGGACCCCTTCCCCTCACTCAATCTTTGAAATTCCACTTTCCCCTACTTCCTAACATCCCTCCCTACTTCCAAAAATTTTCTTAAGAATTTAGAAGCTCCCTATCCCCTTCATTTCGCTTCATTTCGACAAATCCCCTGTTCCACACATCGGGGTAGGTTTTACTCAAATGATTTTTCTGAGCAATAAAAGATTAATTTTGGAAATTTGAGAGATGTTTTTGTCCAAAATAGGCCAAGGAAGAAAAACCTCCTTCACTTTTTACACAGGTGTCATGGTTTTAGAGAAATGTCAAAAATACAATTGCCACGGGAGAATTGATGCACCTCTGAAATGACCTTGGGAAAATCTAGTTTTCTCATAGCTTGGTTGGCCAAATGACTTGATTGATGAGTAACATGATAACTAGACACAAATAGATTTCAAATGAGCTATCATGAGCTCAATTTGGAGTTGATTAAGGCATTCAAAAGTTGACTGCAACAGCACTCTGCCTTGAGGCAACCTCATTTGGCACATTTTGACTAGTCTTGGGAGATTTGATTTTTGACAAGGCAAATGAACTCCAAATTGAAAAATTCCAGTTGGGTTGGAAAGTAGACTCAAATAAATTTCCAACAAGCTATCCTGTTCTCAATTTGGACACCAGGAAGGCCTCCAAAAGTCTCCTGCAAAAAGCGCTACGCATAGGCTCTATGCGCCACGCCTCAAGCCCAATGCGCCGCGCCTTCCCTATGCGCTGCGCCACCTGGCACGCACTTTTGCTAGGGAGCTCCAAACTGCAAAACATTTATATTTTTGGATTTGGCATGAAAAATCATGACTGCTGGTGCATGGCCAATAAGTTTGGGCAAGTTTTGAGTCCTCAGGAGGTCAAAAACACTCAAAAAATGACCTCTCTGCCCCTATTTTGACACACAGGAAGCAGTTTTGGGAGATTAAATATTTGAAGGGGAAAATGGGCACCAAATTCAGAAATTTCACTTGGGTTGGAAAGTAGACAGGTAGATCTTTCCAAAAAGCACACTTGGGCTCAATTTGGACTTCAGGAAGTGCCTCAAACTCAGCCTCAAATTGGCGCGACGCACAGAGAAATTGGCGCGGCGCACAAAGGATTTTTGCTCAGTTTTTCACCTTCCAGCTCAGAAATTTGGCCAGTTTGACTAGTTTTGTTTTGTGATGTAATTTTTTATCTAACTTGATGTAATTGGATAAACATGATGTAATTTTGGCACTTATTTACTTTTTCTAGAGGATTCATTCACCAAAAAGTGAAAATTTAATGAATGAATTAGTGTCCTACCTTATAGAGGCAAGTTGTTTTGATTGCCTAGATTTTAGTGCTTTGTTTAGAATTGGTTGAAATAACTCCTAGAATGATGAGCTTGACCCCTAGAGGCAAGGGAATGGGTTGGGATATTCAATATCATGTAATTTCTAAGTCATTTTCAGGGTTGGACACTTGGGATTGCTTTGGCATATCATTGTACATTCTATCTCTGCATTTTTGGCTAAGGAAAGACCAGGGTTTTGCAACACTGTTTAGGATCCATGTGGCTTTATGTTCTGATGGTGTGCTTCTCTGAGTAATTGTAAGTTCATTAGTGTTATGTGTATCATTTTCCTCTCTTTTCTTCTGAATTTGAACAAATGAGTGATTAAGGTGGAATCCATTAACTGTTATGCTCTGCCTTTGAATTTGTTTAAATTTCCATGTTTTCATCTGTTTAAGGAGAATTCTTGAGACTCTCTTGCTCTCCTTAGCTCCTCACCGGTCTTATCTATTCATTCACTCACTTTAAAGCATCAAAATGATTGCCTTCCTTGCCCCAATCAGAACTCTGCAGAAACTGTGCCTCATCCCCGAGCCCAATTTGCCTTTCCCTGTTTCCAACACAAAACCCCTAAAAGCTCAAATCAAACCCTTGTAATTAATACCTAGCCTAAAATTAGCCTTTATTACAGTCATCTGGAGCCCCATCGCTTGTCTTGTGCCAAGATTGACCCAGAGAGAGCCCTCTCCTGTCCTCGTAGGGCTAGCTACGAGGCTGAGCATGGTTTGATGTGGACCTAGAACCTTGTCTTTTCAGCCTGAGGAAAATCTAGGCTCTAACACCCGAGAATGCCGTGACCAAAGCCAACCCCAACCAAGGAGACGATGAAAGATAAGAAGGGAAAGCAACCTACCATACTAGTGCGCGCGTCGCCAAGACGAAACCCACCAAAGCCCACTACACAGGAAAAGACAAGGATATAAATCTAGAAGCAGAGGAGGAGGATATCGAAGACATCCCCATGGATGATGAGGATGTGGGAGTGGAAATAGAGGAGGTTGAAGCCCAGGGTGCAGACCCTATTACACGTTTTTCGGAGTATGTCCCTTCGCGCAAGCCTAAGTCCAAGGTCCCAAAGGACATTGATGAAAGTAAGACTCCCCTACAAACCCCTTTGCTACCAAATGACATCGCTTTTGATGGTCCACATTTGGCACGGGTGCCAATATTGAAGCTCGAAGATTGGGACTTGGTGGACCACGAGAATTTCCTGCACCTGGCAACCAAACAACTGATGTGCTACATCATAGACACAAATACGGGGATGACTGCATTGGAGCCATGGAAGTGGCTTAGAGGAGTAGAGAAGGTAGGATTACTCAACCTGCTCTGGGTGCCGCACTATAACCGCACCCCTGTGACAGTTTTGGTCATCAAGCAGCTATTGTGCTTGGTGCATGATGGGTGTCTGTGGCTGGAGGAGCCAATACCCATCACTGATATGTTGATTCACAGAATAATGTGCTTGCCGTATACAGGCGAAAATCCATCTATGATCTTTGGCGACAAGGGTGGTGAGTAGGCACTCGTAGAATCAATGAAAGAGAAGTTCAAATTTGTGAATAAGTCGCACGGGTACGCTATCTACAGCATCTGTGACCCCATGAAACATAGATCCTTGCAAGGAAGGTGATGCGGAAGTGCTGCACTGATGAGGTGCCAGTGCCTGTTGTTGCGCTCGCACAATAGTGCGCGGAAGGAGTCCATTTTAACTGGTCAGAATACCTTCACGGAGAGTTCCTGGCAAATTGCGCAAAGCCCAAGAATAAAGAAAGACCTTCCACTATGGGTGGCTCTTGCTATCAATTGTGTTGGTAGCATGGGAGCTACCAAAAGAGAGCCAATTCCCCTTGGTCGCGCCAGACCTTCCTGAAGCAGCGAAGTATGTTTCGCTGTGGGCGACCAAGGACGTGGAGCGAGTTCGGGACAACAAGATCTTATGGATCTTGATAAAAATGAATATCAGGATGGCTATCAATTGCAAGCCATGATTTTCACCCACAGTATATGCTAACCTACAGAGCTATGCTGAGTTTAAAGTTGATTTCCTTCGAATATTAATTAGGGTGCGGAAGGACCTTGTGCAGAGGTGGTACGATTTGCGTACCTAGCCACAAATGATGCCATCGATGCGGTGCTTGATAGATGGTTGGCAGAGTGGTGCAATACCACGGACTTGGTGGTGGGTGGAAGAAAGTCCGCTACACAGAAGAAGAAGGAAGAGGCCAAGCTGAAGATGGCGTAGCTGGTTGAAAAGAGGAAAAAGGAGGCCGTTGAGAAGGCCTAGGTGGAACATGTAGGAAAGGAGGTAGGAAAACAAACAGGAGGGACAGATCGGGGCTCTAGCAAAGGTGCATGGTTGCCTTCACCTGAGACTGTAGAGGAGGACACAGAGCAACACGACGCAAACCCTCAAGAGACGTCCGCCTGCATTAAGCGCCTGAGAGAGCTGGAGAAGGGAGGCTCCAGAAAGAAATCCAAGGCAACCAAGACCTCGTTGGACACTATCACATTGACAAAGGGCGACTTATATGACATCGGTGACACAGTCAAAGATTTCACTGTGGAGGCCCTACAACAATTTGAAAAGCAGCAGCAGATCATTCTAGGGACCACTGAGAATGGGTTGCAGGAGTTGTAGACCTGTGCGTTGCAAGCTGGTATGCTGTCCACCAGCTTGGCTATCGGCACGTCAGAGGCTGCCGATATGCTGTGCACGAAGGCTTCCAGTGCAATAGTGCTACCAGATGGATCACTGAACACAGAAAATGAGGCTGACAAGCCCACTATTAGCACCTTGAAAGGAGTTGGACTGAACCTAGTAGTGCTTCTGCGTGAAGCACTCCACCTCTTGCAGGATGGAGTAATTGTAGAGCTGAGGGCCCGTGAGCACCGCACCCTCTAGGTGATCAATGAGCATAAGATAAATAACAAGAGGATGGCCCTACAGAGGAATAATACCATCACCACTGAGGCCAAGGTGACTAGCCAGAGTAAGAAGATCATACAGGTCATGGAGGAGGCATGCAGAATGGTCCCAGAGTTGGCCATTTCGGAGGAGGAGCTAGTCGAGGTCTACATCTGCAAATTGGCCATAGGGGTGCGTGACACTCGGAAAGAGATGGCGCAGGTTCAGTTGGAGCTGAACCTGCAGATTACAGAGTTCCAGTTGAGGGCCTAGCCTTCAACATTGCTAGAGGTAAAGGAACAATAGGCGACCAATGTCACGAAAGCAGTCGCGGCGGTGGAGAGTGTAGTAGCAGACTGCACACATTTGTTCGAACAATCATTTGAGGTCCTAACCAACTTGCAGGAGGACCCAAACATCCAAAGTCTAGAGATGAAAGCGCGTGAATTCCAACAACTCTATGACGAAGTTAAGAGCACAACGCGAATTGTTGCGCTGACACAGAGGTTAGCTAAGCTGCAATAAGCCAAGCAGCTAAAGGAATAGGTGGACGCAGCGCTGCACAAGGAAGAAATGTTAAAGGCGCGACTAAATCCCTGGCTAGAGGAAGCTTAAACAATCACATGAAACATTAAAGGCAAGCTTGCGACTCTGCAAGCAATGCAACAATAGCTTCAGGTTGACAGTGCAGGGGCAGTAACCGAGAAAACAGTTGAAGATGCGAAGCAGGCAGCAACTCAGTGCACGACCGAAGTTGCGGTCATCAGGGTTGAGCTAGACGGGCTTCATGCAAAGATCTCCGAGCTTATTGAGTGACTCGAGGGTGAGTCACGATGTTTGTGTTGGGGTCTTGTTGGGAACGGGATCCCCCAAGGGCATTTTTGGGGCCAAAAGCCTATGTTAAGTCAATTTTTATAATATAATATTAAAGACTCCGCATTTTTTGGTCACAGAGCACAAAGGTGTTATGTGTCAAAAAGGGTAGTGCACCCTTAGTTTTGTAAAGTAAAGTCGGCTGTAAGAGACCTACCCATGGTTCGCGGACCATGGGAGTGTATAAAAAGATCTAAGCTCTAAGTAGTTTAGGCATCAATCAATCAATTAATAGAATGACATATCATGTAATAGAGTGATAGCACTAAAGAAGAATTCTAAGTCATGGGTCATAATTTAGATAGAGGCTCTGCAACTAAGTGTGCAGATGCCTAAGATAGAAGTCTGCAACTGAGTGCGCAGACCCCTGCAGCTGTGTGCGCAGGGTGGACAAAGTTTGTAACACTTGGGAGATATTAATAAAAGGAGTTATTTTGCAATTTTTGAGTCTTTGTTCTGTTGATGGGTTTGGATATATTATGTATGAATTTCCTTTATTATGCTTATATAATACGCGAATGAATGCAATTACATTGAATAATTTAACGCAATTACGAATATTTGCTTACGCAGTGATAACTTTAAGTATTTGACAAGATAAGCAAATCACTTAGGATAATTGAGGAATCTACACGGCACAATGCCATAGCAGCGTGGAAATACTTGAGCCATAGGTTAGGGTTGTGCTAAGGTCGATCATATACTTTCGCGAAGGTATTGAGGAATGGAATATAGGATTTGTCTTGCAAGCCCTAGAGCAAACCCACCTGCGCGAAGGCAGGGATAGAAGAAATCAAGCGACATCATAACCATCTCAGGGTGCAAAAACTTAGTTCCAGAATCCCCCCATATTGCTTCGGGTGAGACTTCGGTCTGCGCTCAGTGGGCTGATGCCGAAAGGGCCAGTAGTGTAGGGATTTGTTTGGCTAATTAATGCTGAACCTGGGTCAGGTGCCCTCAAGCCAACACCACTCTATGGTAAGGTGGTATGTGGAAGTCCCTGACTTGGTTGGTATTTTCATATATTAATAAGAGCTACTTTCCTACTATGATTCATGAATACTTATAGTGATTATGTTTTATGTAACCAGCTCACCAAATAGAAGAAAAGATAGATCAATGCCTTCAAAATCAGCCTTTTCGACTGGGAAACCTCCTTTACATTACATAAAGGAACAATTCTTGGATGATACAAATGACAAAACCTCCTTTCTATATATAGGATTCTAAAGGGTCACAATTGTTGGGCCGCTAATTTGTTATTATTATTATCACTTTTTAACGCCTATTTCACCCATTTCTACCATTCTTTATCACGCCATTTATCATAATTTATCATATAATTCCATTTTATAATTATTTATGCTCTTATGGATAAATACTATTTTTCTCCTTTATTTTTAATAAGTTGATGATTATTATGCATGATTTTACCAATGATGGTTTACTAATGGATTTTTTGTAACATCACTCATGATCTTAGCTTCCAAGATCTTTTCCAGATTGCAAATTTGATCTCCAACTCACAATTAAATATTCCAACTCAGAAATTCGCTGGAATAAGAAGTGATGGTTTTGCATTGGACGTTTCGGACAAATGAAGGACACTCTAGAAAATCTGAAACATGGGTTTTGTCCAGAACGAACCGAATTAGTTATGGACTAAGAAGTTTTCCAAAATTCACTCTGTATTAAGAGAAATGAAAGGTTCTTCAAATATAATTTTCTCAGATTTGTTGTTGCGGCCGTTTTCCAAATTCTTCCAGTTGCAATACCAAATTCAATTTGTTCCTGCTGAATGTTGATGGAAAGATCTTTCAGATATGATCTTGCTGATAAATTTGTTTTGTATAATCCAAATTTGTAATGGAAATCATTTTGTAATCAACTTTTTTGTCACTTCCCTTTGCTCTTTGTGTATTTAAATGAAAACATAGATCAAAGAGAGGGGGGATAATATGGGGAGAGAACTTTTTCACCTTTTACTCCAGTTGTAATTTTAATATACAGAGCATTATTATGAAAGAAATTATGCTGTAATGACATTTGGATTTGATGAATATATATAATTTGAGTTGCTGTTCATTGGCGATATTCTGAAGTAGTTAAGCAGTATTCGCTGGTGGCTTGGGCCCGGTCACTGGTGGATTTCACTGCTATTTCCTGTTTTATACTTTTACTTTTCCTTTACTGCAAGTTTAATTATTCTTCTTTACAGTTTTATAGTTGATTTACTTTCATCGTTGTGGATTTCGTGTATTCATTTCATTACTTCTTAATTCTGTCAATTGATTTCATTTATTTATGTTGTGGAGTGAATTAATCATTAGATGAGAATTATTTCTTGTTAATTAAAGGACAGAGTGTTATTGATTAGATCAGGTGCTTTATTTCTATGCAGTATTTTAGATTTAGCTGAAAGAGCTCTATTATTGCTACGGTGCACTCAGTTGATGTAATTGCAATTAGAATCTCTTGATTAAGATTGAGTCTTGGTTTTGATTAAGATTGAGTTTTGATGCTTAAATAGATTAATTTCCTTGAAGTTCCAAGCTTGAGATTTATGGTATGATCCGTTTACTCTTGTATTGAATTTAATAAATTATCTTAAGGTATTACTCTCTATAGATATAACGATTTCCATCACTTGCACATATTGTGTACACTCTTGAAACAAAAAGACTTACCTAGATTGATAATTAATGTGAGGCTATTAGGAGTTCTAAAATACACCTTATATGCACCCAAAAACAATATAATCAAATCCGACATAACAATAATAATATAAGGGCACAACAATAACAATAGTGGGCTTCTATGGGGCACAATAATAAAAATATGGGGACAATAAGAGCACAAAAATAACAATAAGGGCTACAATGACAATAGTAATGGGGGAATCACTACTATTATAGGGACCTAACATGCCCCTTTCCTTCAAAAAAGTGTTGTCCTCAATGCTAGAGTAGTTTTTGATGCTTATGTATAAAATTCTCACCCTCCCATGTGGAATATTAAGCTGGTAAGTTCTTCCACTTGATGAGAAACTCCGAAATTGATCGATTTCGTAGCTGTCGAGTTCTTGTTTCTGTGATTGCTTTAGGTTCCAATATTATTTTTCCTTCCTCATCAATTCCTGGAAATATTGTTTTAACTGAGAGTTTGTCACCTATAACCTTCTTAAAGCATGAAATATGGAAAACTGGGTGCACTTGGGAAGCTGTACGAAGCTCAAATTTGTATGCCATTGTTGGGACAGGGTCCCCTAGGGTCGATTTTGGGGTTAAAAGGCCAAGTTTTGGGGCAGAAAGCCCAAGTTTTTGTATGTAAAGTGTAAAGTCTCCGTAATTTTTGGTCGTGGAGTGCATAGATGTAAAGTGTCATAAAGGGTTTTTCACCCTTCTTTTATGTAAGTTGTGTCAGCTTTAGAAGATCCACCCATGGTCTGCAGACCATGGGATTGAATAAAAAGGAGAGCCTTAGAAGAGTCGAAGGAAGTTAAATCATTTAGGGGTTAGTAAGAGCTAAGAGCGAAGAGTCTTAGAATAGAAGGAAGGCTCTACAGCTGTGTGCGCAGATGCCTAGGGTAGAAGTCCGCAGCTGAGTGCACAGACCCCTGCAGCCGAGTGCGTAGGGTAGTTAGCGTCTATAAGAAGATCTGAAGTACTAATAAAAGAAGATTACTCTAGAATTATCTGTGTTTTGATCTATTTACTTTTGTTATGAATAAATGCGGTTATGTTATGCTGAATAATGGTTTTATGATTTAACGTTGTATTGATGCATGAATCTATATGTTTTACATTGTTATCTATACACAAGTGATAATATTTGTTTACACGAAGGACACATTAACGCATATTGCAGTTATCAGACACTTGAGATAATCTGGGTAAATACGGAAGTAGGAATAATTATAGAAGCGCATAAGTGGTTGATTCGCCTTGTTAGGATACATGAACGACAGTCGTAGACCTTTGTGAAGGTCTAAAGGCTGAGTAAGGAAAGTATATCGATAATCCCTAAAAGGCTTATCTATCTACACAAAGGCAAAGTTAGGGCACAAAATGACATCACTACCATCTTTGGGTGCGGAGACCTGGTTCTAGCATCCCCCCATACTGCTTTGGGTGAGACTTCAGTCTGCGCTCCGTGGATTGATGCTGAAAGGGCCAGTAGTTTAGGGATTTGTTTGGCTAAATTAACGCTGAACCTGGGTCAGGGCCCACTAAGCCAACAAATGGTTCCATTACCAAGACCAGAATCTGCATAAAGAGATGTGTGATGTCACATCACTGGAATCCAACTAAGAAGGAAATTGAAGACTGGTTGGATAGGAAGATCCATGAATTCGTGACACAAGAAAATATAAATCTGTGATGGACGAAAGAACAGTGGTTGGAAAGATATCTGTACATAGAGATACACAAAATCTTCTTCTGTTCCTTCCTGGTTGAATTATATGAGTGGATCACTAAATTGGCAGACGACTAAGGAAGGTGGAGGCTTAATGATCCGATAGTGTGGACCCTGGAGTTAGTGCGGATATTTGAAGCCTCGGAAGATAAGATCGCACATGTTATCGATCATTGGCTCGATCGTGTCATAGGAGGATTTGTGACAGAGTTTGCGGTTGATACTTCGGTTAGTTACTACGAAGTAGAGCACCGCTTCTTCAAGGGACCACGAGGTAAGTATTTAAGGTCTTTAAATACTTGGATTAAGATTCTCTTGTGTGAAAATTGAGTTATGCAGTTACCTTGATGTTTGGAGCTATGCAAAGTGGAAATATCTTCAGGGATAGAGGAAGAACCGGCCCTAAATATAGCCTACTGATTGAACCTTCTCTGAGTGACGACAAGGAAACAACACATGCTTCACCATAGAGCGCTTTTCAGATAATAAAACGAGGGTTCCTACGAATAGCCCATCCACCTATCCCACCTTCGTATTCACCTCCACAACATACACCTTCTCCCACACCGCCACCACCTTTGCCACCGTTCAATATGGCGAATGCAGTAAAGTTGCCTGTTTTCAAGGGTTCGGGAACTGAGGACCCAGACCAATTTTGGTTCGTCGCAAAGTTCGTGTGGGAAGCTCAGGGTATAATGGATGATCAGATGAAGAAAACAACGTTGGTTATCTCTTTACAGGAATGCACAATGACATGGTACATTAAGTACTGCGCTGATAACCTGATGGCTTCATTAACAGATATTCAGACTGCGTTGACTAATGAGTTCAGTAAGCCTAAGTCTGAAGATCAATCAATTGTGGGATTCCAGGAGATCATGATGAAGCTTGGCGAGACACCCTGGGATCTGGATTAGAGATTGAAGTGCATGATCCATGAAGCCAACATGAATCTTATGGATGGGCAGCACCGCGAATGGTTTGTGGCTTCACTCTTGCCTCATCTGAGGGTTTCTTTATCGCAACAAAAGATTGGGACCCAGGTGGAAGCCCTGGAGATTGCAATGAGATTGTATGAGACGCCGATGTAAGCTAATTTGGGGGTTCATCAGATTCACATGCAGTTGCAGAATGTTTGCCTAGAGTTTCAAAGTCTAAAGAAGGAAAAAGTAGTTCGGCCAGAGGTGCGCAAAGAAGTTTGGTGCCTGAAATGCAAAATCCAGGGGCATGACAAAGATCACTACCCCATCTTCAATAATTATGTTGCAGCAGGAGGGCCGATGCCTATGAGGCTAGAATCTCTAGCAGGGCCAAGTACAGGGCCCGCGCCGTGGTGTGCTATCTGTCAGGTGGTTGGAAAACATGTGACAAACAATTTTCACCTACTACAAAAATTTGTACAGACACCGCAACAACTCTTCTGCAACTTCTGTCAATCGATGGGTCATGATGAGTGTAACTATCATAGCTATGAGCTAATTATGGATAGAACACCTGCATATAAAGTGATGGCAGAAACGCGACCTCAGGATCAAGGCACTGGGGGAGCACGAGGAGGACTTTAGGGGCGTGGGCGAGGCTGAGGTGGAGGAGGACCTGGTAGAGGTCAAGGACAGGTGATTTGCTACAACTGTGGGGGACTAGGACACTACGTGCGAGAATGCATGAACCTGATGTGCCTTTCGTGCATATATTGCACTTAGTTTGACCACATGACAGAAGACCGCACTGTATTACTAGCTAAGATACGCGAAAACGGGGCACAAGCTCAACAGCCTATCGCGAATATGAAGATGATGAGGGTTGAACCCCACGAAGAGGATCCTAATGTGAACATCGTGCCGCGAAATGGAATGACGACTGGCGAAGACAAGGGAAAGAAGCCTCAAGAAGGTGAATGGGTTTGCAAAACTCTAGAAAAGAAGGTTGGATTTGATTTGGAATGCGCGAAGGAAACCTTCATTGAAGCAAAGAAAAGCTTCACTGAGGCTTCTACCTGAGGAAGTCAGGATAAGCAGTCTGAAGAAATGGACCCATCCATGCTTACTACATTTTTGGAGACCTGTATGAAGCTACTTCGAGATAGCAAGGCCATAAAGGGATTACAGGAGTTGATCAATAAATGTGCTGGTAATACTCCTGATGGCCCGCGCGTGGTCAGGAAGATTGGTAAGCATAAAGCAAGAACAAGGCCGGAGATGAGATTCACCGCGCAGATAGGAGAATATGAAATGGACCAAGTTATGGGTCCGACGCAAATGTTTTTCCTAAACAGAAATGGGAGAGAATGGGGAGACCTGCGCTGCAGTGGTCTCCTATTCAATTGAGGATGGAAAATCAACAAAATATTATCCCCATGGGAAGATTACAGGGAGTGAGAGTTGATATCAAAGGCACGAGTGTGTTGGCCGATTTTGAAGTGATAGAGATTGTGGATGAGAACAATCCCTACCCTGCGCTCCTTGGGATCGAATGGGCTATCGACATGAACAGGGTGATTAATTTGAAGAAGTGGATGATGTCATTTGAAAGAAAATCGCTCTGCGTAGTAGTACCGTTGGACCTTGCAGAAGGACTGTGCTACACTGAACCAGTCCGCGATTATGAAGATGATGACAATTTGGACCAAATTTATAAGATAACAACACGAGACAAATATTGGGTGAATCTGACATCTGATGGATGTCTTGAGTGGGACCACGAAAGCTCCTACACATTAGACTCAGACAAGGAATTGGAACACTGGCAGAATAGATTGCACGAAGTATCTACAATATGATGTAACATGATGACTAAATCATTGCATTGTGTATCATCAGAGGTAAGACGTCTACCTTACTATGATGGTTTAACTGACATTTATAAATTTTTGGATGCATTTGAAAGGGAAGGGCCAGAGGAGCATCACTTCCAAGCCTTGGACTTGGCATTGCGTGCTACGCTTGCAAGATGGTGGGGTACTCATAAAGACAACTTCGATGGATGGCACGAATACAGAAGAATGATGAGGGTGCGGTTTGGTCACCCAAAGGTACAGTTGAAAGATAAATATGGTGGAAGGATTGATCCATGCGATCACATAGCCAAATGGAATGATGCTTATGGAGCAGAACCACAACCGAAGTGGGTGCATCTATTCTGTTAGACCTTGGATGTAATACCTATGAATTGGTACTTGGAGACAGAGCTCCACCATGGCATGAACGAATGGGATATTTTGAGACAAGGATTCTTGATGAAATTCAACTTTGAATATGGATTTGAGTGCATTGATGAAGCGCTGCAAGAGGTCAAAGCAACGATCTTCAAAATACCGCAGGATCCCTTGGATATGATTCAATTTGATTGGACCACCTAGCTGCGCCACACACTGGAGTGTTACAATGTGAATTATGAAGAGAAAGATGAGGATTTGAGGAACATTAATATCCCAGAAATAGAAGGACACCACGAAGTTGAGGGGTCGCAGATAGAAAACCTAGATATCACCGCGCCGCTGAAAACAAGACAAGTGAACATCGAGAGAGAGGCGGAACCAAAGTTTGCGAAGATAGGGGACTACTGGGATGATGCTATGGAGGACAAGGTTGTTGAGTTGCTCCGTGAATACCACGACTTGTTCCCTATGAAGTTCTCAGACTTAAAGGGGATAATAGGAGACCTGGGAGTTATGAAAATTACGTTGAAACAAGACGTGAAGCCGATAAAGCAAAGGCCTTACTGCCTTAAACCAAAGTATAAAGAAAAGGTCCACTTACTGTTGGATAAAATGCTTGTGGAAGGTATTATTGAACCAATGGAAGAATTTGATTAGGTGAGCCCAAAGGTAGTTCAGGGAAAGAATCATCAAGATGAAATAAGCATATACGTAGATCTCAAGAAGCTGAATGACGCTTGAGTGCATGATCCTTTTCTGACTCCATTCACCGATGAAGTGTTGGATAATGTAGGAGGACATGAAGTATATTCATTCACTGATGGGTTCTCCGGGTACCATCAAATCAATATCACGCCGGAGGATAGAAGTAAGCCGACCATCGCAACTGAGCAGGGATGCTTTCAGTATACTGTAATGCCTTTTGGACTGAAGAACATGGCGGCGATATTTTCGCGCATAGTCATCACGACATTCAAGGACTTCGTTCACAAGTTTTTGGAGGTATACTTTGATGATTGGATGGTGTTTGGGGTGGTGAAACGCCATCTAGCTAGCCTATGCTTGATGCTGGATACATGTTGAAGTTATCAGATTGTACTCAATTTGAAGAAATGTTTGTTTTGTGTTCCTTTCGGAATCTTTCTGGGCCATGTGGTTTGTAGACAAGGATTAAAGGTGGAACTAGCTAAGATAGAAATTATAATTAATTTGGAGGTGCCAAGAAGTGTGAAACAACTGCATGCAACGTTCGGGCATACATGATACTATAGAAAGTTCATCAAGAGTTGTGCCCAGATTACCGCGTCGATGGAGAAGATGCTAAAGAAGGATGCTACATTCTGTTTGAATGAAGAATGTTAGCAAAGCTTAGATGTGTTAAAGGAAAATATGGTCACCGCGTTGATCCTAATCTTCCCAGATTGGAAGAAGGAATTTCATGTGCATGTGGACGTGTCATGTATTGTGCTCGGGGCAGTATTGACACATACCGGTGAGGGAGAGTTGGATCACCCTATAGTGTTTGCAAGTAGGAAGCTATCTAAAGTTGAGAATAACTATTCAACGAGAGAGCACGAAGGTTTGGCTATGGTGTACGCGCTCCAAAATTTCAGACACTACTTGCTAGGCGGACACTTTAAGATGTATACATACCATTCTGCATTGAAGTACTTGGTTAACAAGCCTATGTTGGGGGGGAAGATATGCAGATGGCTGCTGCTATTTCAGGAATATGATTTCGAAGTCATTGTGAAGCCATGACGATTGAATGTAGGACTAGATCATCTATCGCACATTGAAACAGGAGAGGAGCCTACTAATTTGGAGGACGAACTTCTTGACACACAACCTTTTTGATCCAAAATGGATTTTGGATAGACTCCTAAGTCTAAGTGTTCATAACAGAGGAAAATGAAAGTCCAAGGAAGCTCATGGACATAGCCCTATTGCAGAGATGTTTTCATTCTGAATCTACTGCAACTTGAATGGGCAAAAATGGACTTAGGATGCAGAAGTTATCGCAGAAAGAAGATGCCCTTTGTTCTTTAGAAAAAGAGGCAAAGTCCCCTAAAATGGGAAAAAAGCCCTTTGTTGGAGAGGTAAATCCCCTCTACGGATAGAGGCGATTCCTACTAGCCCAGCAAGGGTCTAGCAACAATCAATCAATGCTACTATGCATGTTCCTAATTGCAATTAAACAAGAGGTAAAGAGCACCTACTTGGATTCCAGCGCTGTTGTTTGATGAAGAGATGCCACCTTCACCCCTTCGCTCTGGCTGGTCACGATCCTCCGCGATCTCCGCGAATAGACACCTGCACACACGAAGAGGGAACAAACACAAGCGTGAAATCTAATAAAAGCAACCATACATTAGTCAGAAAAGATGTAATTCACATTAACCATTGCATAGACAAATGAGAATGGAACAATAATAGCAGTCATCTATTATTAATCAAGCAGAGAAGAGTACAACCAAATGTTCTGACGTCGGTAACCTTCTCAGGAGGGGCCAGTCAGCAAGTGTCTCAAGCATTCACCTTTGGAAATGATTCTCCCAAGACAAGAAACTCTCTCTCTCACACAAGCAACACAACACAACCTTCCTTAAGCTATCATGCACTTCCACACTTAGCACACCAAATACCTATAATAGCAGCAATCTGAGCACTATAAGCTCTACACAATCCAAGCTATTCCCCAAAAACTAGCTGCTCATGGTAATGGTGGAAGTTTATATAGGAGAAGGAGCCTCCTAAAAGGGTGGAAGGATGAGCTTATCCTCAAGGGAAGTGGTTGCAAAGGGTCGAACAGACATGCCATAGAAGGGAGTCGATACTCACAAGGCCAACAACCAAGCCTGGAGTTATCTGGAAGGCTGGCTGTTGGAACAAATTCGCCAAAACTGGATCAGCGCGGGTGCATAACTGGTCTGGCGCGCTGACGTCGCAAGGACATAATGGAAAAGGCCATGTCAGCGTGGGTAGATACAAACATAGGCTGCGCTGGTCATGAAATTTCGATCAGCGCGGGAAAGGCGTGTGCTTCCGCGCTGGCAGCGCACACGGTCTGTTATAAAGCGCCAGTCATCGCGGCTATTTTAGAAACAGACGCGCTGATGAGGAAAACTTTGGAAAAGTGGGTTTTGGGCCAGTTCAGAAGGCATGAACTTGATTATTTTGAATTCCTGACACAGTAGGGTGACTGACAGGGAGATAGTGACAAATTACTGTGTAACAGATGCCCCCTAAAGCATGAAGACCGAGAGAGTGGGAGGGGTGAAATGCTTTACAACACGCGCCGAACTGGAACACCACCAGGAAGGACCAAATATCTCTGATAATCAAGTACATGCAGTCTAGGCATGGGCGCAGCCATTCGAAAGACATGCGAAAAGGTCTGCGGAATGGACGCAGCCATCCAACTAAAGAGACCAGAATGCTGATAAGGTATGGTCGCAGCCATCCATGAAGACTCAGGTATGGGCGCAGCCATCCATCAATGAGTCATGTAATGATCATCCACAAAATCGCAACCTGGACCATAACAGACAGAGATCCAGGGTCTTGCGCTCCGTCCCGATCCGAACAAAGTACAAGTCCAAGCATGCGAATACATGAGCTGAAGTCGAACATGCATGAACATCGTCTGATTACCAGTCAATGATGAAAACTGTTAACAGACGTGAGAGGTGCCACCAATAATGACAATGGCCCTCAAGGTACTATAGGTACAATCTGCGGCGTGTGAATCAATGAGCTGGTGATGAACACCCGCAGAATCATCCGATCGGAGGCCAATGATGAAAACCTCACGTCGAACACAAAGAACCTGCCATTGAGGCATGCAGGCTCTAAGGCACCTGAAGGGAGTCTCTAAGTCACCTTCCCGGATAATGAGCTGAAGTCGACAGGAAGTGACCTTGATCGAAGGTGGGCCATAATGTTTCCCACATCATCGACACGAGACAGAGGTCAAATGATTTGTGTGAGATAGCAGATGAGGTTGTATTATTGCAGAGGTCAACTTCTCTTGAACATATCGGCGACACTACAGTGGATTTGGCAGTATCTGACATCAAATGGGCTGAGGATATGGTGATGATGGCGATAAGCAAATGAGAGGCCAAATAGGATAACCCTTACCCACGGAGGTCAGTTGTGAAACAAAATGAGAAATTCCCACCCGACACGAATGCAGACCAGTGCCATGTTCAAGAGCGACATACTGCCGACGCAACAATTGCAGTTCCATTTTCCCCACCATTTCTGGTAGGTACCCCGGTTATTTTTGGATGACAAGCTTGACGGGGATATCATATGCTTGAAGAGTGTCATTTCGACAATGCTCGATGTCATCAAGTGTTTAACGAGCCTGACAAAGGAAAAACTCGGCGTCTTTTCTTGTTTAGAGAGCCTGAAAAGACAGCGGAAAAGGAGACTCCAGGGGGGTCCTTTTTCGTACAGTTGTGTCTCTCGAGCCCGAAAAAGTATAAAACAATGCTCGAAAGAACCGCCCGACCATTACGACCGAGGAGTACTTTTCGTAAATAGTGCTTTCGACCCAAAAAAGTAAAAAAACGATCAGAAGTACGTCGTTTTGGAGCCAATAACGAGTGCGAAATGACAAACACCCGACAATCTTTTTAGTTTAAACGGTCAAAAAAAGAGCTTTAAAGGCGACCGCCTCTCGTTCCTTTTAACGAGCCGAGAGGGGGACTCGGCAATCTTTTCGTCTTTAAACGGTCAGAAAAGAGCTGAAAGCAGACCTCCATTTTTATTCTCTTTAACGAGTCAAAAAGGGAAAAATACTCGGCAATCTTTTCATATTTTACGAGTCAGAAAAGAGCTTAAAGGCGACTTGTCCTAGAGGAACGAGTGGTATAAAAGGTAGCAATTGGTTCCGGCAATGGTGGAACTACTCAAAACATGTAATGGTCAAGAGGCAGGCTAATAAAACCACTCATCGCTGCGGTTCCTCAGGAAAGGATAAACAACCAAGTGAGAGCATATGATCGGCCAAAGAGATGGTAGAAATGGAATGAAACAACCAAGGCTAATCTAGCAGAATTTAGCAGATAAAGATAGCAATCACAAGATGTAAAATGGGTATGGGTTCATTTTTACACAAGCTTGAACCATGGAGAACTTTGCTTGGACTCGGTTTCATGTTTACACAAGCTTGAAACGAAAAACTATGCTTGTTATAAGTTCGCATGCCCCCAGCATAATGACGCAAATCGAGGTACATGCCCCCCAAGCTTCATTGCATGCAACAAAGTGGATGGAATGAAGGTTCACTTTCGAGATCTTGGAAAGACTCGACTGGGATTTTACGAGATCTTAATCAAAGACTCGATCTGAAAAGGGAGTTGTTTCATTTTTTAATGAGGTTGACACAGTAAAAGAACTATCCTCATAACCCTTGTTTCATGTTTTAACGAGCTTGACACAAGATCAGGAACTATGCTCGAACACCTAGTTGCATTTTTTAAGGAGCTTGACACAGGAAAGCGAACTATGCTCCAACCAGACCTAGTTTCATTTTTTAAGGAGCTTGACACCGAAAAAGAACTATGCTCCGACCAGACCCAGTTTCATTTTTTAAGGAGCTTGACACCGAAAAAGAACTATGCTCCATCCAGACTTCATCATAATGAACGGGAAGTGGAGGCCCCCAAGAAAGTGGCTCCGGAGGGAAGGCCGACATCTTGGAAATCAAGACCTAATGCCCCCAGGACACTATGCACGATGGTGTCATCGCTGGATACGGGCACGGGGTAGGTGGCCACGTAGTTGATTTGCGGTGAGGCAGATGCAACTTGTGGATGAAAGCCAGGAGGGAAGGATGAGTGCGCCGGAGGGGCTTGTGGACGAACGAACGATAATTGATCGAACGTCACTATTCTTCCGTCGTGTGGAAAGCAGACCACACGGAAAAGTGAAGAAACAAGGGCTCCCATGGCATACACATAATCATGACCAAGGAGAAGACTGAAGTCTAAAGAACCTTGGGTAACTGAGACGTCTATATAGACAGTCTTGCCCCCCAAAGTAATAGGAAACTTTGGAAGGATCCCTAATGGCTGACTCGTTCCTCCGTCAAATGCGGTGAGATGCGGTGCGACAGGTACAAGCGATGGGGAACCCAAAGCTCGCCAAGTAGTAACGGGCATAAGACTAACCGATGCTCCTTCATCTAACACAGTGCCAGGCAGCGCCTTATTGCAAGCATAGGCGGTGACCCAGAAAGGCACATGGGACGGAAGGGGAGGGGCAGTCAAACGACTCCAATCAAAGGAGATGACCGAACTATTTGGTGGGGGAACCATATGGTTGCCCCCCTGTTCGGAAAGAACCGAATCTAAATTCTCCGGAGAGGTTTCAGGAGAACCTTTATCAAGCTCAGGAGAATCTGAGGAGACGAGAAGAACATGCGAATTTTTCTCTTTCGAAACAGAGTGTTCGAGAGAAGGTGAACTCGAATCAACACCCTTTCCGACCAACGACGGGTCTGGAACAGGCTGGGAACAGCCAGGTTCGGGAAGAGGGGCCTGGACAAAAGGGGAATCTGAAGCGATCTCTTTGTCAATAGGGGCGCGATCTACAGCTGTAGAAAGACGTTGATAACCAGCGGGAAATGGATTCGGAGGAGCAGCAAGACTTTCCAACACAGCAGAGGCTTTATCCATGAGTGGACAAAGGTGAAGGGGATGATTTCCTTCACAAAGTCTACAAGGGACTCGAAGTTTCCCTTTGTCTTTACCATTCCCAATTGATGAGGTAGCATCGCCAAGATCGTTAGTGGACGATGAAGGGCGGGCCAGATCGTGAGACCAGACTTCTAATACCCTGGGAATGCCAGGGCAATCACGAAGCAGATGGTCCTCCCTGCATAATCGACAAGGAAACTTAACCTTCCGCGGAGGAGCAGAAGGTGACCCGACTTCAGGTGTATTGGAGTGGATAGCTGGACTTGAGGGGGGGACTGTGTGTGTAAGCTCTCCCTTAGGAGACTTCTTTTTCTTGGTCTTCCTCTTCTTCTTCTTAGCCACCTGGTTATGCGAATCGAGACTTTCACCAGGCGAAGTATAAGAGGAAGACATAGAATAAGGCGTCGAAGGGGAGAGATCCACCTTAGGATCAACATGATGTTGTTCAGGTGGAGGGACTGACGGACTAACAGCCGATACGGTAGGGACCAAAGAGGTTGAAAACAACCATACAGGCAACCCGACAGTTAACCCTGGTAGGGACAACGTCGCCATATACGGAGCACCAGCATTCCCGAGAGGAGGGAAATGACCAGGATTCCCGTCAGGAGGGGAACTTGGGTTGGTGAACCCTGGAAAAGTTGCCATGGAAAACAAAAAGAAACCTACTCAAGCTAACGCACACAAGATCTAACCAGGTGATGTTATCGTAGCCAAATGAATTTTAAGACGCACAGACACAACTTGACCTTTTCATGTTTTAAGAGTCAAGAAAAGGACAAAAGATGACTCTAGTCTCCTTCGAATATTTAATGAGCACGAAGTGACAAGACGCTCACTGGCACCTTTTCATTTAGGGAGTACGAAAAGGATCAAAAGTGACTGCTCTGGAGACTCTAGGTATAGGGTTTACCAGGCGACCTGTAAAACTGCTTATACACCTTGGCAATCATATGAGAACCAAGGACTTTACGTACTGCAGTCAATCTTCCCGAATGCTGTGTTTGGTGCGTTACGGTTCGCAAGGCGGCAGACTCAGCTTCCTATGGATCAAGGATAAAAGCCTAGTGGGGTCTCCCTATATACGCGACGGTACGTGGGAGCGCAGTCCGTGTTAGACCAATATCGAGTCACAGAAGGAGGAATCACCCAACCGTAATGTGAAACAATAGTGACTATGTTTAAATACGCCGGAACACGTCTCTAACCTAGACCTCTAGATGTTTGCGTTTAGTTCCAATGCATTTTTAGATTAATTCGGTTCATTTTATAGTTGATCTTGAAATTAAGTTTCGATTTCAGGTCTTATCGTATGTTCTCTCACAATTACCTAGATGCAAACTACATGCCAAAGAATTCCATTTTGTTCGATGAATTCTAGCTATGAGAAGGTAAAGAATTTTTTATCAAACAAAACGAATACAAGCAATCAAACAACCTAATGCAGCTAAAAGCAAGGAAAGGAAACTTTTTCTTTTGAAAATGCAAATCAATGAAATGTTCTTTTCCTTTTCAATTCTCAAAAGCAAAGTTACTAGTTTGATTTTCTTTCAATGGCACAAAGCACCTAAATGAATTTGGAGGAACCGGAACACCAAGAAAATCACTTAATGAAAACACACAAAGTTCCCAAAACATCCAACAAAGATCTCCAAGTCAAAAGGAAAACCAAGTTCCGCACGAGCTATGTGATCTAAGCTCAGCAAAACAAGCAAGGATTCAAGCAAGGAAGAAGCAAAAACCGCTTGGGAACACAACCAAAAGCACTTCAACAATCGCTGAACAAGTGTAAAAACAAACAACTCTGAAGTTGGCTGGTCAAACAAAAAAACAAGATCCTTACGGAAGGCTTGACACACACACGGCCACTAGATGCCCTAGGGCTAGAGTGCGAAATCAATAGAGAAAAGCAAACACCCGGAGGATAAGAGTCCCAACCAGTCAATTAGAGATTCAACGCAATCCAGCAACTGTAAAAATGATGGCGGAAATACAAACCAAGCAGCGAAAGCAAAGAGGAAGGTATTCGCAAAACCGAAAAATGAGCAAAAACGAAACCCTGTGGAACAAGACTTCGCAAACAAGTGGCTCAGAGTTCAGGTAATGAAAAACAAGTCACAAACCAAGTGGAGAGAAGAGGGGAAAGTCAAAGCAACAGGTTCAGGAGGCTGATTTGGTCAAAAATGAATTCTACAGGATTAGCGCGGGTAGCCTTCAGCAACTCGGCGCTGACAAGAGAAGGCCCGTAGCAACTTTGCGACGTCAGCGCGGAAGGACACGGATAAAGCGCGCTGTCTCAAAAACGAGGTCAGCGCGACTGTTACTCGTACAGGAGCGATGACAGGGAGAAAAAAGAAGCAGGTGTGCGACGTCAGTGCGTCTGTGTTGAATTAAACCGCGCTGAGGGTAAAAACGGGTAGAATCAAAGCAAAAAACTCCCAAACCAAAGGTATAAACTTTTTCAACAATCAAGACACTTCCCAGATGGGCTCAGGAAGGCTACAAGCAGAGAAACAATCCCCAAAACTTGAAAAGAGAGAAAAATCAAATTCAAGCACAAAGAATGGACACAAGAGACAAAAGGCTGATCCCCAGCGGAGTCGCCAAATTGTTGGAGAGGTAAATCCCCTCTACGGATAGAGGCGATCCCTACTAGCCCAGCAAGGGTCTAGCAACAATCAATCAATGCTACTATGCATGTTCCTAATTGCAATTAAACAAGAGGTAAAGAGCACCTACTTGGATTCCAGCGCTGTTGTTTGATGAAGAGATGCCACCTTCACCCCTTCGCTCTGGCTGGTCACGATCCTCCGCGATCTCCGCGAATAGACACCTGCACACACGAAGAGGGAACAAACACAAGCGTGAAATCTAATAAAAGCAACCATACATCAGTCAGAAAAGATGTAATTCACATTAACCATTGCATAGACAAATGAGAATGGAACAATAATAGCAGTCATCTATTATTAATCAAGCAGAGAAGAGTACAACCAAATGTTCTGACGTCGGTAACCTTCTCAGGAGGGGCCAGTCAGCAAGTGTCTCAAGCATTCACCTTTGGAAATGATTCTCCCAAGACAAGAAACTCTCTCTCTCACACAAGCAACACAACACAACCTTCCCTAAGCTATCATGCACTTCCACACTTAGCACACCAAATACCTATAATAGCAGCAATCTGAGCACTATAAGCTCTACACAATCCAAGCTGTTCCCCAAAAACTAGCTGCTCATGGTAATGGTGGAAGTTTATATAGGAGAAGGAGCCTCCTAAAAGGGTGGAAGGATGAGCTTATCCTCAAGGGAAGTGGTTGCAAAGGGTCGAACATACATGCCATAGAAGGGAGTCGATACTCACAAGGCCAACAACCAAGCCTGGAGTTATCTGGAAGGCTGGCTGTTGGAACAAATTCGCCAAAACTGGATCAGCGCGGGTGCATAACTAGTCTGGCGCGCTGACGTCGCAAGGACATAATGGAAAAGGCCATGTCAGCGCAGGTAGATACAAACATAGGCTGCGCTGGTCATGAAATTTCGATCAGCGCGGGAAAGGCGTGTGCTTCCGCGCTGGCAGCGCACGCAGTCTGTTATAAAGCGCCAGTCATCGCGGCTATTTTAGAAACAGACGCACTGATGAGGAAAACTTTGGAAAAGTGGGTTTTGGGCCAGTTCAGAAGGCATGAACTTGATTATTGTGAATTCCTGACACAGTAGGGTGACTGACAGGGAGACAGTGACAAATTACTGTGTAACACCCTTATAAAGGGAAATTGCATCGGAGAGGGTCCAAAAGCAGACTTAATCACAAAGCAGAAGAAACCACGATCAGCCGATTCGATGTATCAGGTCAGAGGCAGGTATGTATGCGATATCAGGACCCCGGACTCGGCGATTGTGATTATGCGATATGCCGATTGCCGATGATTGGATCGGCAAATCGGTATTGGCGATGGCATGAGACAAGGGACGGAACCCCGGGCCAATGCGACTTGCGATTGCGATATATCACATCGCAACGTCACATCATAGCGATATAAAGGGGCGATTACAAGTTGGACCCAATGGGTTTTATAAACCTAGGCTGATAACATTTGAGTTCCGCCATAAAGGGGAATTTTGTGTATTAATGCTTTTCGGTGTAAAAATCGAAATACAAAGGAAAGTGATAAAAACAGACCCAAAAGGAATTTTAGAAGCGACCTTATATTATTTGAGTTCCATAAAGGCGGATTTTGGGCAGGCCTCGGGCGGAAAGCAGTATTGGGCTGGCTCTGCCCGCTTCCACACACTGGTCGACACGTGGCTAGTGGAGGAGAGAGGAAAACTGCCTTTTTGGGTGGGTAACCCCCGTACTCCTAAGCCGCCTGAAATTGGATATCGACCGTTGATCTGAGACCCCGTAGATCGATGGTGGGGGATTGCGATAGCAGCCAAAGGCAGACCCGATGCAATATTAGGGTGAATGCGATAATATTTGAAATCCGATAAAAAGGATTTTGATGGGTTTTTCAATGACTTCCTGTGTAATTGGGATTTTACCCAATATGCCTACGCGATGTGATATAATGCCTAATGGCGGACCTGATAGGGATTTTAGGGGTGATTAAATGGAATTTCACGTCTGAAAGATATGCCCGATAGTGTATTTTTCCAGAAAACTATGGGTAATGGATTTTTCTCATTTTTCGGATTTTTGCCTATGAAATGGCACCAATTCCTTCTGTAACTGCTCCTAATCATCATGCTATGCTATAGCAGGTGTTTTTACAGGCAGAGCCAGATGGCCAGTCTAACTAACAGGGAGCAGGGAAGCCGTAGAGCCACAGAGGGATAATGAAACGTGGAGAAACGGCTGGGGTAGCCGAAAAGCTGGAAAAGTACCTCAAAGGAGGCAGAGAACTCAATTGAGAGCAAGCAGTTGCAAGGCAGAGAGAAGAGACAACAAAAGTTGAAGTGCAAAGCAACTGAGGGAGTCTTTGGAGTCACTTGGAGGTCAAGTGAAAATCCAGAGAGTTGAAGGTTGCAAAAAGACAAATAAGCCAGAGCCAAAGAGCCCAAGCCAAAGCCAGAGCCAAAGAGATAGAGCCAGAGCTAAGAGCCAGAGCGAGAGCGAGAGCGAGAGCCGAGAGCTAGAGCCAGAGCCGAGGGCCGGAGAGCCGAGAGCTTCAGAGCTAGGGATAAGATGGTGTCTAAAGCCATAGGTTTTGTGTAAACCAATGGAGTTGAGCCAAGAGCTTGTAAAAGGACTTATACCATAATCCTAGAGAGCTTAGTTGAGTTGACTAGAGCTCACGGAGACGTAGCCCAAGAGTTTTGGGTGAACTCCTAATTAAATTGTTGTCCTATGTGTTTGCTTTACTATTGCATTATTTACTGTTATATGTATTTATATATCAGCTTAAGCACATCAAATTAAAGCACATAAACAGTTTAAAACAGACCAGCATACACCTATATTTTCAAGCACATATTTAATTCCGCATTGGTTAATCATAAAGACTTGGGAATATTTAAGCTTTGGATGTGGGAGAGGTTCTTGTAAGTTAGATAAGAAGTCTAAGTGCCCCATTTCCAGATCAGGTGGTATCAGAGCTGAGATTGATTAACCCCACCTTGAAATAAGGTTGTATCAGAATGCTTGATTGACAGAGCAAAGATTGCTTGTATGAAAAGTGTTTAAACAGTCAGAGATTGATTGTATGCTTGTTTGCAGACTGACTCTTATTTGAGTTTGCAGAGGTGAAAGGAAAACTATTGATAGCTCAGTCCAGGAAGGACAAGAAAGAAGAAGGGCTAAAGGCATTCTTGTTATAGACATATTTGGCCACTGCAACCCCAATCACATATGTCCATAAACCAAGGGCTTATAAACCCCTAAAAGTGTTGTTTCATACCCTAAAGGAACAAGGTTAGCTGATTACATCATCTCTTGGAAGTTCTCCATGAAAAACTACTCAGAACTGGTCAAAACAGGACCATACACATTGCCCCATGCATAGGGTGTGATGCATCTCACTTATTACACATGGGGGGTGTGATGCATACTGGAAAGCCCTTCTGTAGGGTGCGATGAGCGAGAGCAGACAAAAGGCAGAAGCAGTTTGCTAGGTGGAAACCCAGAGAATCTTCTAGAAACTACTCATATGACACTTGCCTCTTTGAATTCACCCAAGGATGAGTAAGAGATCTAAAATCTCCAAGTGGAACCAAGAACTATCAGTGAAATGACACTAATCAAAATCCCAGAAGCTGACTCATTCTCCTGTAAACATCTATATATGGATCCCTCATCCTAGAGATCTAAAGGCTGGAATTTTGTAATTTGCAAGGAAGTGCTGTTGGTTTCTCTTTGAAGATGTTATTGGGTGATCTTGCTTTGTATGAGGTGAAGAGGGCTTTCATGCTGGGAGGATGATGCTGGATCAAACAACCTGGTTGTAATCCTCTCTTCTACTACTTCTATCAATAAAACTATTTGATTTTTCCTCTATATGCTTGTATATCTCTGAATCTTGTATTTGTATATGCATTTATATGGTTAATGTACATCTGATCCTACATTGTTTATGGTTATAGATCTCTATGCTTTGATGGTATTTTGCTGCTTTGACTCTACAGGTGTTTTTTTGAAGCGGGACAAGTGAGAAAGGAGTGGCGAAAGCTCTATCAAGGGAGAGAGGAAACAAGCAAGGAGACTAGCGAAAGACTGAGGTTGGTACTCTCTACTTCTCTCTCATCTATCTCTCATAAAGGAAAACACAAGTGACTTTGGTTTGTTTGTTTCTAAGATAGCTAACCATCTTAGTGGGACTAGCAGCTCTGAATGGACACTAGTTTTCCCGATAAAAAAATGGTGACTCCACTGGGGAGTGAATAGTTTGTTTGTTTTGTTACTGTTGTTTGCTTTATAAACCATAGACGGAGCCTGAAGTTAAGCTAGCTAGCCTTCAAACTGCTTTTGCTATGCAACTGCAAAGTAGATCAACGCTGCTTTAGTCAATATCTGGGATGGTTTATGAACTGAACATCTAGCTTGTAAACATCCTAAAGTGCCTTGGTGGTAAAGTAACCTCATTAGATCAGCCCCTATACTTTGTGTTTACTGACAATCATTAGCTCAGCCTAAATCCCTGAACTTAGCTGCAAACTGTGAGTGAAAACCAAGCACAGTATTTTCCTTGGACCATCGCACTGTCTCTTCTTGGAAACTTGGATGCATCACACCTCCCATGTGTTGCAGGTGAGATGCATCCCTGTTTCCCTGTGTTATAGGTGCGATGATTGACTAAGACTGTTTCTACCTCCAGATTTTGGTTTTTTTTCATTGTCTTTAGCTTTATTCAGTAGTTTTGCTGTCTATGATCAGTATATCTATGTTGAAACCATCTTCCTTTGCATTATTCAGCCTCCATCAGAAGAAATTGTGAATGTTTTTTTTTTATGTATTTTTCATAATTTACAGTTCTCCTTTGCAAATAGTAGCTTAATCGAACTGTCATATTTTGATTTGAAAGTGTCGCAAGTGTCGTTTTCAGTCAAGAAAAAGAGTGACGCAAAGAATTCCTCTTTTAGATAGTCGATTACACTTTTTCCATTGTATTTGATTTGAATCATTAGTATTTAAAGTGACGAAAGCAGTTTTAAATTCAAAATCGCAAAGTGTCAACTTGGCCTTACTTTTGCTTTTTTGAAAATAAAATTGTTAGTACTGTCGCTTTGAAAGAAGATAGTTCAAATCTATACTTAGTTTTCTTTTTGTCATTCTCACATTAAGGAAACTGAAAAACAATATATGCATGTGTATTTGCATTAAGACTGCATGCTAAAGTTGATTTAGGAAAAGTGCATCTAGTGTGTGCTCTCTGCTCTATGTTGAAAGAATTTCATTTCTCTTTCCTTAGTAGCTAGGATTTTCATCGCAAAAAGAAAGTAAACGACTGTTTATCATCTTAGATTGCATATATAGGAATTGCATATCTACATCACGCGGGGAACCTTAAAGGCAAACTTCTTAAGAAAGATCAATTGTAAAATAAACTTCAATGAAAATAAAAATGCTTTGAAACCTAACACACAACATTTAGAAGTCTAGGCTAGAGACGTATTCCGGAGTCATAAAGCCTGGTAACTATCGCTTTCATCTTGGGTTGGGTGATTCCTCCTCTTTGAGATAACAAGTGCCAGTACAGACTTGTGCTCCCATGTACCGTCGAGTATATATTGGGAGACCACAATAGGCTACATCCTTTATCCTTAGGAAGCCGTGTCTGCCGCCCTATCGATTGCAATGCACTGAACATAGCATTCGGGAAGATTGACTGCCGTACCGTAAAAAGTATTTTGCAGTTTTGCGATTGGTTTGGTAATCCCTATATCTAGATTTCCAGAGTAGTCACTTTCATTCCTTTTTAGACTCCTTAAAAGAAAAGGTCCATCTGAGAACTTGTCACTTCAGACTCATTAAAAATCGAGGGCGACTAGAGTCATATTTAGCTTTTTCTAAACTCTTAAAAATTGAAAAAGCAAGTTGTGTCAAAGCATCATAAAATTCATTTAATTTGGAATAACATTTTCCCCTTTTTATTTTGAGTTGATCAAGTAATCCGAAATCATGGAAGAAATTCAATCAAAACCCCGTCATTCGCAGAGACTAACGAGTCAACCATCTTTGACTCTGGAAACGAAACCATTCCGGGCCAAGCGATCTCGTTTAACTAGGTCAAAGTCTCCTAGTTTGTTTGAAACTTGTGTTTCAACATCCTCAGAAACTCCAGTTACTCCAACTATTTCTGGTATCCCTGCCTCTATAGAAGAAGTTCCATAGTTACAAGAGGACACTAGAACTGATCCTACTATAATGGTAAACACATCTATTCATGAACCAGCTCCATCTAGGAGTGATTCGGAAGGTTTTAACCCTCCAACATCTGCCGCTGTAGAGTGTGTACCTTCTTTGGCACCAGAAATATTTTACGGACCTGATGGTCTGCCACTTCCACCTGGACTGATTGCAATAGAAGAGATTGTGGAGGATATTCCATCCAGTACCCCACTGCATTTTGGAACTGGGATCCATCTATATCCTTCTAATTCAGAAGATAGTCAACCTTCATCGCAAGTTCCTGTAGAATCGTTAGGAAGTCTTTTGGATAGACTCAATATGTCTGAACAACCATCGACATCTAGGACTGTGTCATCCGATATAGCAGTAGCAGAACCTCCTGCCACTACTCCGACAATGTTTGCTGGTATACCATCTGTCCCAACTAGCTCTCAACTGCTAGATGGAGTCCACCTAGGGACTGTTTCGAAAGTATGGTCTGTTCCCATTTGTTCGTCCGGAATAATATCTGGAATTGCTTATGTTGAGTCTCAGTAAATTGATCCTCCACAACAGTATCAATTTGGGCAGCCCAATCTACAAGGACCACTTTTTCCTTTGAACACTAGATTGCCGCCATATGGGGGGCAATATGCCTTTTCATTGTTCCCTCCAAGTGAACAACCATATGAGAGTTCACAACAGAATTCAGGTCAAGCTGGAATTGCATCCAGTAGTTGGGTGCCAATACTGCCTCAACAACCAAGAGTTGTATATTCAATACAACCAAATCTACCTGTGTCGAATATTCCCACTACAACGGCTATTGTAATGGTGTCACAAGTACAAGTGTTGCCTGTTGTATGTCAACCTCAAGTCTCTTAGGTCGTAATACAATAGCCTCTTGTCTTAATGACTCAACCACAATCACCGATTAGTGGCTCCTTAACTGAAGCGACTCAGGCTCAAACGGGTACTATCACCCCTCATCTTGGTTAAACATCCAGTATTGGACAACAACAAAAGGCTTCACAACCATGGTTGGTACAATATCAACAACCGCAATTCCAGCAAGCTTACCGAGGACCTGAGCAACAAAGCTTTGCGGGTAATGGGCGGCCATATATTCAAAACGGTCATCATCAATCATATCATAATGGTTATGCCCATCAACCTTATCAAAGTTATCAACATCAAATACATTATGCTGGTATGCAAAGACCCATTACTCAGGCGATCCCATCTTATCCTAGGTATGCTTTGCCAAACCTGAATCAATAGTTGCCTTTCGTCACAACGTTGGAATTACCAGATCTGAATCTGCTAACAAATGATCCAATTTCTTACGCCCCTTGGTGGCTAGCGATTCCTCATAAACATCCATAAGATATTTCTAAATTCAATGGAAATCCGGGTGAAGATATGTCGAATCATGTGATGACCTTTCATCTGTGGTGTTCGTCCAAAACTCTCAATGATGATTCGATTAGGCTTCGCCTCTTTCAACGAACGGTAACTGGTCCGGAAACAAAATGGTACATCGAATTGCCTAGAGTTTCATTCGATAACTTCAGCACCCTTGCCACAACCTTTTAAACCCATTTTCAGTTACCCATAAGGTACAAAAAAGGAACGGAGATTCTTACCAATTTTAAATGGATGACAACCACTCACATATCTGATCATATTCATGAGTGGCGACGTCGTCGTCGAATGGTAAAAACATATGTTCCTGATCAGCTGCTAGCTGAATGATTTATTAATTCATTATTACCTTCCATTACAGAAGATGTGGCTAAGGGGGGAGTTGTCACTGAAGAGAAAGTCATTGCTCCTGCGCAATATCTAGACTTGATTTATACTCAGTCTGGCACGCTCTACGACAAAATCCCTGATGCTCCTAGAAAAGAGTTTTATGTTCCTCCTCCTCCTAAATCAAACAAAGACTCTCATGCTGGTGATGGCGTGATAGGTACAACCAGCACGAAAACCGCAAAGGCTACATCTAAGAAAGCCCGTACAGTTTCTAGTCAAAATGAAAATGAAGAACTTCTTGCCTTGGAGGTTAATGTCATGTCGACTGACAAAGGCAAAGAACCGAAGCTGCCAGGGGGAAGAAGAAAGGGAAAGGCAAAAATAAGAAATAAGATGATTCGTCTCCTGGAAAATCCTCTGCAAACCCTTATGGGAAAAAGAAACCTAATCAGCCATGTCTCATATGTGATGAGGACCATTGGACGAGAGATTGTCCATATAAAGCTGAGGTTAAGAAGTTTTTTAAAAATTCAAAAACCTTAGTGGTATTGATTGATCCCTTTCCAAATCCAGAAACCAATCCGGTTGCTAGCGAAAATGCTTCCCCATCCCAAGTGCTTATGTTGTCCATTTCGAAACAGCAAAATGATGCTTTGATACCGACAAGGAATAAAGATTACGGGAATCCACAACTGTCGAACAACAAGGCTGCAGATCAACCTAGTAGTTCGACAACAAATTCAACCGAAGTTGTGCCACCCATCATTCCTGAGCTAACAATAAAGCCACCAAAGGGAGTAGTACACAAATCGACATTTAATCCTCATGCCCCAGCAGCATAGAATTATAATATAGTAGAGGATCTGGCCCAATCACCGTCCGCTATGTCAACACTTGAAGTACTGCAAAATTGCCCCTCCTAAAAGCATGCTCTATTATTAGCAATAGGTGGGATTAACCCAAGGGATTCCAATCTTGTGGCCTTTAATCATAAAGGATTTGAACCTTAGTTACCAGCTCAACTCGCTTTCCTCATCCAAGTGAAAGCCCTCAACAAAATTGTTCATCGAACAATTATTGATGAGGGGGCATCTTCCTGCATTATGTCAATGAGTTGCTAGAAAAATTTAGGATCACCACCCTTGTCAAGATCATCAACAACATAAAAAGCATTTGATGGATGAACATACATCCCGTATGGGATTTTAAGTAACTTACAAGTTGAACTGGGGGGCAAGACAATAGAAATTGATGTCGAAGTTATCGACAGAAACCTTGATTACAATAGCTTGCTAGGAAGGCCTTGGATTTATGCCATGGCTGCTGTTGTATCAACTTAGTTTAGAAAGATTGCATTTCCTTTCCAAGGAGGAATTACAATCATTGATCAACAAACCTTTATCCCCAACAGTTCGCAAGTTATAGGAAGCATTCCAATGATCCATGGAAGCTCACATTCGCTTCAAAATGTCGGAGTAGGCCTACTAAAAGACCCTACCTTAATGGGTACTTTTTTCCTACCACCTCCAAGTAATATGGCGAAAGTCGCAACAGTAGGAACCTGCAATATGATATCTTCCATTTAGAAGATTTCCGAACATTTTGTTAGTGTGGATCATCAACAGGTTTTGCCTCCAAGCCCAATAGATATTTTGTAGCAGTAAATTTTCTCAGCCTGGGCGGCAAACCCAAATCAACACTTATCAAGTGTTTAGGTAGATAGGTAAAAGGAATATGGCACCTCTTCAGATCCTTGGTCACATGTACATTCTATAGACAAAGGAATTATTCAGTCGATGATGATAGGAGAGGCACCATGGGAGGATTACCACCATCGTTCCCATCTTCCGGATTACAACGAAGATTATTCCAACAACCTTGATCATCCTTCAGTTTTTTATTTTCTATCAAATACTGTAAATATGGTGGATTCTGAGTGAAATCTATCCAATATTGAAGAAACTATCGCCATAAATATCTCGATCAAACCTAATGTTGTAGAGAATATTCATGTCAGCAATTTTTTTTCTTCTTCAGAACTGGAAATATATTGTGCTCTTTTTCGCGAATTCAGAGATGTCTTTGCATGGTCATATGAAGAAGTTCCAGGCATTGACACGAGCATAGCTGAACACGAAATCAAGATGTATCTATATGTCAAACCGGTATGACAATGGCTTCGGCAGGTGCACCAGAGGAAAGCCATTGCCATCAAGGCAGAAGTTGAAAAACTTTTACATGCTGGTTTCATTTACCCGGTTCATCTAACTGATTGGGTATCAAATATTTTTCCTGTGATGAAAAAGCAAGGAACGATTAGAGTGTGTGTTGATTACAAGGATGTAAATCGAGCTTGTCTAAAGGACAACTACCTTACACCCTTCATTGACCAGATAATTGATGAATGCGCTGGATTCGAAATATTTTCATTTATGGATGGATTTTCTTGGTATAATCAAATAAATATCCGCCCATAGGACCAGTCAAAGAATGCATTTATATGTTCGTGGGGCACATTCGGGTACTGCAAATTACCTTTCGATTTAAAGAATGCAGGGGAAAACTTTCAGAGGGCTATGAATTATGCCTTCCATGAAATCAAGAACATTGTTCAACCATATCTCGACGATCTTCCAACCCATTCGCAAAAGCGGAGTGATCATCCGCAGCATTTGAGAGCTATATTTCTACGTTGCCGTCACTACAAGATACGACTCAATCCACACACTGTGTGTTTTGTGTCGGTTCTGGTCGTTTACTTGGCTTCGTGGTTTCTAAGGACAAAATTCGACTCGAAACATGTAAGGTTCAAACAATCATCGATATGCATCCACCTTCAAATTTGCTTCAGATTCAGAAACTCCAAGGGAAAACAAACTTTCTGAGGAGGTTCATTCCAAATTATGCTGAAATTGCTAAAGGTTATACGCGTATCTTGAGAAAAGAAGTACCCTTCAATTGGGATCAAGTCACGCAAGCTTCCTTTGATGCTCTAAAGGAATCCCTGATAAAAGCATCACTAAAGTACGCTCCTGATTATCAAAAGGACTTTAACCTGTATCTAGCTGCAGTAGATACAACCATCGCAATGGTTTTAGTTCAAGAAGAAAATGGAATCGAACATCCTGTCTATTATTTAAGTCAAAACTTAAATGATATAGAAAGCAAGTACTCCTATGTTGAAAAGCTGGCTCTTGCAGCTGTTCAAGCAGTACAAAGATTTCGACACTATATCCTCTTTCGCAAAACTACCATTTTGTCAGATTGCAACCCTATGACTTACATTCTGTCGCGTCAGTTACTTGGGGGAAAATATTTGAAATGGATAGCTATTTTGCAAGAGTTTGATCTGGAATTCGTAAAATCCAAATCAAAGAAATCTCTAGTTTTCGCGGAGTTACTATGCGACTTCCCATCGTCGTCCAATGATTCAACATCCAAAGCAAAAATCGTGGATGAATATTTGTTTCTGATATCGTCAAGCAATCCATGGTACGGAGATATAATCATCTATCTCTAAACCCAAACATACAGGCCTAATACCTCTTGCTCAGAACAACGACGTACTCGATACCAAGCAAAAGACTACATGATCGTCGGTGATACACTTTACCATCGTGGTGTCGATACAGTTTTGTGAAGGTGCCTCACCCATGAGGAGGCCGAAAAAGTCCTGAATGATTGCCATTCAGGTGCGTGTGGGGGGCATCAATCTGGTTACGCTACAGCACAAAATATTTTACGAGCAAGTTACTTCTGGCCAACAATGTTCAAATATTACATAACCACAGTCAGAAGTTGCCATGCTTGTCAAATCTTCGACTGCAAAACCAGAATACCACCCACACCTTTGCAACCAGTAGTTACTGTTGGGAAATTAACCAAATGGGGCATAGATTTCATGACATGTAACCCCACCTCGGCCGAGGGGCATGGGTATATCATAGTCACAATTGACTATTTTACGAAATGGGCCAAGGCGATGCCTACATTAAACAACAACGGCGAAACAACTGCTCTTTTCTTTTTCAATCATGTAGTCTCTAGGTTCGGTGTTCCACAGGCTATAGTCACAGATCATGGATCGCATTTTCGCAATCACATGATGGTCGAATTGGCTGCCAAACTAGGATTGTCCCATGACAGTTCTACTCCGTATTATCCGCAAGCTAACAGACAAGTTGAGGCCATCAACAAAGTCCTAAAGCGCATGATGCAAAGGATGATTGGAGTCCACAAACGGAGTTGGCACCTAATCTTGTACTCAGCCTTGTGGGCATACAGAACCTCGGTAAGAAATGCGACCAGGTTTACACCCTTTCAGCTGGTGTATGGCCTGGAAGCCGTCTTACCAATTCAATGTGAGATTTCATCTCTCAAGCTCGCAATCGAACTTCTCCCCGGAACTTCAGAGGAAGAGGCTCGTTTCTTGGAACTAATCCAATTGGATGAAACTTGTCGTGTTGCTACCTTGGCCAATGAAGCCCATAAGAAATGAGTTAAGCCGCAGTTTGAAAAAAATGTCAAACCCCGCGTCTTCTCAGAAGGTGAATTGGTCTTTCTTTACGATCAAGACTCCGATAAATTGGGAGTAGGTAAGTTCCAATCTTTGTGGATGGGTCCCTACGTTTTTAAATGAGTATTAGTAAAAGGAGCCTACGAGCTAGTAGATTACGATGGAATTCCACTGGCACAACCCCGAAACGGGCTATACCTTAAGCGTTACTATACTTGACTAAGTGTAGTAACCTCTTCATATGCTTTTGTTACATTTTTGTTTCGTCAAGAGTGATCGTTTTGGTTAGGTAATCCACTTTTACATTTGTTGCAGATGTCGAACCTATTGGAATCATTTGTTGTATATGCCGACGGAGCTAGTCGTAGTACGCAGAACCTATCTTCTGTGGCCTGGGCCATTTTTGATCCAAGCGGCGAGTTAGTGAGTTTCAGAGGAGTATGTATTGGTTGATCAACAAACAACATCGCTGAGTATAGCGCGTTGATAGAACTTCTCTCTGATTACATCACACGTGGCATACGCCGACTTTTTGTCAGGATAGACTCACAACTTGTCATCCTACAGCTTACTGGCATATATTCTGTTTGGAATCCAGCTATCTATTGTATGTTCCTAAGGGTCAAGATTTTGGAAAGGCAGTTTGATTCTATTCAATATCAACACATTTCCAAAAACTTAAACACATTAACTGATTCATTAGAAAATTATGTGTTAGATAGACATTTGCAGCATTTATAAAAGAAAACATTTCAATCAACATTTGCATCAGGATCATATAACTTAACCAAAATAAAGCTCCGAGAATAAATATATAACTGTTTATAGTTTATCAAATATGTTCTGTGTCCAAGACAAAATCGGTCACATGACCCAAAAACTCAAAAATTTAGAAAAGCACCCTAGACTAATGGTGCTGGTGATAACATGTCACCGCCTGTGCGATCATACGTAAGAACCTAGTCCATCGACTCGGCACGCCAGTGGTATGGCACTATAATCTCAGAGGTAACTCGTCGGTCCTCACATCTTGGATACCAAGGGTGAGACCCTCGATCTGATCCTGTAATACTGCAAGGGTCTCGGCTACATCCAGATTGCGAAGGATAGCCGTCCCTACAGCCTCTCCTGCTGGAATGGTAGCTACTACCCTCGGGCGCACTGCTGGTCGCACTGGTCCAATATCTACACGAACATATGAGTTTGATTAGTCTTGATAACATTTAAAAGACATAAGAACATCATAAAAACAATAAGTAGGGATATGGTTAGATCTTTTACCTATAACAACCCACTTCTCGCCAGTCGGCAGCACCAAATCTGGGTCACCCCGGAAATCCATCCCAACATTTGGATACTTAGAAAAGACCATCTCCTGGCGGTCGAACCACTCAAAGAAGGCATCAGAGAATGGAATCTGTGACTGACCAACATGTCTGGCCATAAGATCGACCCATCTCTGCATCCGTGGTTCCGTCAGTACTGGCGGTCCGAGTGAAATGTACTGTGGCTGCATCAATGGGATCTTCTCCAAGGCAAAAGTGGTCAGAATAAAACCATAACCAAAGTTCTTAGATCTTCCATTCTTCACCTTGGTAAGCTATTCTTTTGTAACCGGAAGTACTGCGTCGCACCAGTTGAATAACTTTGGGTCAAGGCATTCCAGAGCATACTGCATATAAGACCTATTGGCCAAATGAAGAGCCGCACTACCAGCCAATCTATCAAAGGTGAATAAGATAGTCCTCAAGGACTGGTCAGTGACATCTCGAATACTGATCTTGCCGTTCCTGCTCGGCTGAGATCCATCTATACAGAATCGGCAAATATAATCCCTAACAGATTCACCTCCATGGGCGGATCCTGATAGTGAGAGATGGGCACCACGCCTCGATAAACCGGTCAAGAAGTAGATATCCTCAATTGTTAAAGGGATGGATTTACCTCGAATCTGGAACACTTGGTTGGTAGGATCCCATGCATCAAGAAAATATTGCAACAAATTGATTTGTTGCCTCATGCTGGATATGCAGAAGAATTTGAGCAAACCACAGTTCCACAAAGCAGTCATCGTACCCAGATCATGTAAAGCAACCATTTCCTCTTCTTCATGCTCGCGTTCACGCCATGTAACTACCATCTTGATCCAATGAATCTCTAAGAAACAAACAAGAAATAATTAGGATCCTGATTCAGGCAAAAACAAGCAAAATTTCCATGAAAAAATAGTGCATAAACTTTCCTTTTTGCGCCCATCGCACCCCAGCTGTGTACTGGGTGAGATGCATCCTGACTGGCTAATGGCTAGCTCAGTATGTATCACACCTTTCGATGTACATTAGGTGCAATGGGGAGAGAACGAATTGTTCAAACCCCAGAGGCCCAGAAGAACAGGAAAACATGCTCAAAATCAGAAAAGGAAAGAATGCAATTGAAGAGCTTAGAGTTAGCTTTTACCTGGTCCAGACGGCGCCGAAAATAGTCCACAGAATCTCTTGGAATCAGCTGGTGAAATTCAAAGGGGAAAACACCTCCAAAGCTCCAAAAATCCCAAATTTGAATGAAATGGTAAAAATGAGAGGTAAAAACTATTTTTATGTTACTATTGACTTAGTTCAAGTAAAATATTGTTATTTAACTCATTTTTTAAGCGTGTGTTTACATTTCTAATCAATTTGATGGAGTAATTGAACAGGCAGTACGACCGTCAAAAGAACATAGTGTTAATGGTGAAATCAACATCTCTGACTATTGTCATGAGCAGTTTTATGCGAAGTTCAAGCTCGTTAAAAAATAAACCTAGCCACGAGCAGTTTTACGCGAAGTTCAATCTCGTTAAAATAAACCTAGCCACGAGCAGTTTTACGCAAAGTTCAAGCTCGTTAAAAAATAAACCTAGCCATGAGCAGTTTTACGCGAAGTTCAAGCTCATTAAAAAAATAAACCTAGCAATGAGCAAATGTTCCCCCAGAGTTTAAGCTCATTAAAAAACGAACCCCACCTTTGGTAAATAACCATTGCGATCGCATAATTATCAGCTTTTGAACCTTGGTCGTGTTCTCACCATCACCTCCACTCTTTTTTAGCCGATCATACGCCTCCATTTGATTGTTTACCATTTTGAGGAACAATTGCGATGAGTGATTCTATTAGCCACCTTCTTTACACTGCCGTGATTGAAAAGTTCCAAACCTTACCTGGAACCAGTTGCTATCCAAAAACATCATTCGTTCCTCAAAAAATGAGTCTCCTTTAAGCTCTTTTCATGTGACTCACAAAATATGAAAAGATTGCCGAGAAATTGGCCTCCCCAGCTCGTTAAAGCAATCGGAAGTGCCATCCCTCCTCTAGATTTTAATCTTTTTGGACCTGAGGGATTATTACACAAAACGATCGAGTGTTGGTCTTGTTCGGCTCGTTAAAACTATCAAAAAGTCATCCCTTTCATATTATTTTATACTTTTTCGGACTTAAGGGATTACATTACGAAAAAGGACCATTGGAGTTGCTTTTTCGTCCCTTTTTAGACTCTCTAAAATTGAAAAGGACCGAGTTATATTTGTCATTAAACTCGTTAAAACAATAGCGACAAACTTGTCCATGCAGACAAGAGCAATTTTCACTGTCACTAGGCTCGTTAAAACATAGCGACAGGTTTGCTCGAAGGGAAAATTATAGAACAAGCATATGTTATCCTCCTCAAGCTTGACAAAAATAAAGAGATACTGGTTAGCAATGACTGGGGAAAAAGGGAAGAAAACTTGAATAGCCTCATTGGTAGCAGGTCGCTCTTAAACATGACACTTTCACTCTGTCACCATGATTGAGTCGGGTTGGGTTATTCCATTCACTGGTCATATCACCATTGGTCCACCGTACCATCCACCTTGGGGTTAATGCTACCAATCCATTTCAATGTCACTGGTATGTTCAAGAGAAGTCACTGAGAGAATTCACCAACCTAGCTAACGCCTCATCCACTGCGATACCTTCACTCTCCATTTTTCATGACTGCCACCCTGAACCTTGTATCATCAGATCGTTTTCACCTCCACAAAATCATTTGCTCCATTCCGTGTCATAGATGTGGGATTCATTAAGGCCCTCCTACGATGGGTCACTTCTTTTCGACATCAGCTCATTATCCAAGAAGTTGACTTAGGAACAACCCTTTCAGTACTTTGAAGCTTGCATGCCTCAATGGCAAGTTTCTCACTTCTGGCGACAGGTTTACATCAATGGCCTTCGACCAAAATATTTTACGTGGTGTTCGACATCAACTCATGTATTCACACCACGTGAATTGTACTGTAGTACCTTGAGGGTCATCATCATTATCGGTGATTCCTCTCGCGCCTGTTAACAACTTACATCATTGGCTGGTAATCAGGCGATGTCTTTCCATGTTTGACATCAGAACATCTTTTCACATGGATCAACTTGTACTTCGGGCGAAGATTGAACGAGTTTGAAGACCCCGGATCTAGTTTCATCCATCCGGGCTACGATATATTCAGGAAAATAAAGACATCAAATGTACATCACAGCTGCACAGATAATCATCCAAACTAAAGGATGATGGCTCTACCAGAATCATCAGTCTGCCACACAAACGATTATCTGTCTTATGTACATGAATATGAATTTATAAAGCTGAGCATGGGAATGCCTGCCTCAGCTAGATCATGAAAATATTGTGAAGATAACGTATTGTATTGTATCTTATTACAGGTCACCTTCCAGTTCAAAAAACCTCGGATCCTCATTATAAAGCATTTCACCCGACATCAAAAGATTTACGACCTCATGCTTTAGGGGGCAACTGTTATAGACATATTTGGGAAATGCAACCCCAATCACATATGTCCATAAACCAAGGGCTTCTAAACCCTTAAAAGTGTTGTTGTTAGCTGATTACATCATCTCCCAGAAGTTCTCCATGAAAAACTACTCAGAACTGGTCAAAACAGGACCATACAGACTGCCCCATGCATAGGGTGCGATGCATCTCACCTATTACACATGGGGAGTGTGATGCATACTAGAAAGCCCTTCTGTAGGGTGCGATGAGCGAGAGCAGACAAATGGCAGAAGAAGTTTGCTAGGTGGAAACCCAAAGAATCTTCTAGAAACTGCTCATATGACACTTGCCTCCCTGAATTCGCCCAGGGATGAGTAAGAGATCTGAAATCTCCAATTGGAACCAAGAACTATCAGTGAAATGACACTAATAAAAATCCTAGAAGCTAACTCACTCTCCTGTAAAAATCTATATATGGATCCCTCATCCTAGAGATCCAAAGGCTGGAATTTTGTAATTTGCAAGTGCTGTTGGTTTCTCTTTGAAGACGTTGTTGGGTGATCTTGCTTTGTATGAGGTGAAGAGGGCTTTCATGCTGGGAGGATGATGCTGTATCAGACAACCTGGTTGTAATCCTCTCTTCTATTACTTCTATCAATAAAGCTATTTGAGTTTTCCTCCATATGCTTGTATATCCCTCAATCTTGTATTTGTATATGCATTTATATGGTTAATGTACATTTGATCCTACATTGTTTATGGTTATAGATCTCTATGCTTTGATGGTATTTCGCTGCTTTGACTCTACAAGTGTTCTTTGAAGCGGGACAAGTGCGAAAGGAGTGGCGAAAGCTCTATCAAGGGAGAGAGGAAACGAGCAAGGACACTAGTGAAAGACTGAGGTTGGTACTCTCTGCTTCTCTCTCATCTATCTCTCATAAAGGAAAACAAAAGTGACTTTGGTTTGTTTGTTTCTAAGATAGCTACCCGTCTTAGTGGGACTAGCAGCTCTGAATTGACACTAGTTTTCCTGATAACAATTCTTCTTATCCCAAAGGACCTCAAGGCAATCCTTGAAGCACAAGAGGTTTGTAGCAAAAGGTTGTTGAATAAGCTGTAGAAATTTTGAATAATATGACACTTATTCATAGAGATTATCCTGATTATACACTATTACGGAATGCATGCATAATACATAACCTCCTCTACGTTGATCATCAATTTTGCGGAATTAAAAACAATGAAACATCAATCGCATGTGCACATTAACACAATATATAACCCGGGGAAAGCATACAGCTGAAAACCCCACACTATCTATATATTATAATGATTGAGAACATGTAACAATACATAGTACAATACTCCTCGCAAGTACTCAGTACTATGTCCACCTGTTACACACAAACTAGCTCAGATCTGAATCAATCACAGGTTCAAATCTCCTTCACTGCTTGCCTGCCTCCACTGCGCAATCCTGCATGAGAATAGATGAGAATGGCTGATCCAAACTTGTATTTCCCTTGGCTGAACCACACAATTCTCATTGGCAATACTCAATCCATTGATTGTGCAAATCTCATGCACAACTATAGTCACAACTGACAGCAATCTCAACCTCTAACACCTGTCTCCACTGAACTATCCATGCACTGAGTTAACTGATGTATTCTTTAGTTGCTTTATGAGTTAATAACTAGTGAATTAATTAATAATTAATTCACATCACTCATCACTAGTGTATTTGCAGTTAAACTAAATACAACTAGTTCAACCAAGTCAAACTGAACACAACTCCATCAACTCCTCAATCAACTCCTACCAAACTCAACCACTTGAGTTCTAACTGAAGTCCATCATGAAATAGATCAACTGACCCATAAGAAAAGCGTATTTCCTTCTAACAGCTGCATGTGCCACATCCGTAGCTTGAACTGAAGTGCTCCAAGAGGATAAGATAATGTTTATAGTCCAAATATTATTAAGAGCTATTAATATTCGACTGTTCTATTTTTAGCCTGGCAGTCTAAAAATAGACTCCGCCCATATGTCTAAAAATAGAAGTCCATATATTTTTACCAACATGACCAATCATCCACAAATAGCATCCTGCAACTCATAGACCATGATCCATATGTCTAAAAATAGACATAGTCTAAAAATAGACTTTGTGCCAAAAATAGCCTGCGGGCCCACTTAGTGAAGGCGACTCCTTTCCACTAAACTCCACCATCTTGTTGCATTTTCAACACTCCCTCTCAACAAGATATGGATTATTTGCAACCCCTAATCCTGCAACTCAGGAATGTTCTGCATGCAACACATTTGCCCGGTACACTTTGCTCCAACAACACTTGGAACAAAAACACTCCCAACTGACCACTCCGTTGGGATAGGAACATACTCTGATGCTGAAGATCTACCTGCTGCTGACAAGTGATCCCTCTTTGACATCTGCGCTACTGCAACATCTCCATGCATCTCACACCATTGCACACTTCTCTGTGCCACCTAGCACTGTGCAAAACACTTGTGCCTCTCGCATTGCTGCAGCCTGCTAGCTATGCGCTGTCCTGGGATTCCTTACACTGTCGCTCTCTCTGCCGTTCCATCCTCATCTGTCTCTACCCAATCAGTCAGTTCCTACTACTCCACATCGAGGCTCCTGTAGCAAGGTCTCATCCAAGAGATTGGGTACCTCAAGGATCCTACCCCTCCTCCTTGGGAAGATCACTCTATATCGCCCCACCTCCTTCCTGGAGGTATGGCTGCATGTGATCCCTCAGCCCACCTGGCTCGAAGTTTCCCCCTACTGGAGGTCTCTACATGAGTAGATATCTCTACTTGATCTCCTCTCAGCTTCCCTTGTTGTGGCTGCTCCAGAACCTCCTGAAGCTGCTGCACCAATCGTGGATCCTCCACAATCGTCTGAGACTTCTTCTGGCTCTGCATGTTGAGAGGTAATATATGCTCCCTCTCAACCACCAAGTCTCCATCAGTTGACTTGCTGCTCAAGGCTTTGCATGCATCTTGAACCTCAAGAGCATACATGTTCTTGACCCGTGAACCAATCTGCTTCACCTGTCTAGTGATGATGTGTCTAAGGAAAACCTTTCCCTTACTGAAGACTACATCACAGCCTCTGTCTTCCAGCATCGCGATCGACACCAAGTTTCTCTTCAGTCCTGGTACATACTTGACATTGGTCAAGGTAAGGCGAGCTCCATGCTCCCTTTGAAAAATAACCGTGCCTACACCTGAGACACTATACTTCTCATCATTACCCATCGCTATGAGTATCTGGAGATCTTTCTCCTCCAAAGTACTCAACAAACTCTTGTCACCGGTCATGTGGAAAGAAGCTCCACTGTCAAGAAACCAACCACTTCCCACCATGGATGAAACCATGCATGCGAAGAGTGTGAAATCCAACTCGAACTGTGAAGCAAGTGCCTCACCTTCAGATCCTTCCCCGAATCCCTTCTTGGATTTCTTCTTTGAGCAATTAGTAGCATAATGGCCCAACTCATGACAACGAAAGCATCACACTTTCGATTTTTCAACCTTCTTCCCATCATTGGAAGAACTGGATTTGGAAACAGAACCCTTCTCCTTACCCTTCTTTGCTTTGGTAGCCAAAGCACAATTTTCTTCATCAGATGCCTTTGATGAAGATCCGTCCCTAGTATTCCGCCTGATATCCTCTTGCACAAGATCTGACCAAAGTCTCTCTCATCCTGGCAATTTATCCCGACCATTGACAGAGTCTTGATAGGAATGCCAACTCTTCGAAAGACTAAGGAGAGCCAAGCTCACCAAGTCCTCATCATCGACAGTCACCCCCACACTTCCCAGCTCATCCCGACATTGGGTGAACTTCGTGAGATACCTGGGCATACTGTCTCCATTCTCACACTTAATGTTTCTGAGTTTATCCTTGAGCGCCAACTTCCTCTAGTCGCTCTTGCTTTGGAATAGATCTGTCAACGCTTTCCACGTCAAGTATGGAGAAGGCTTTCCATGTAGGCTGGACACAATGTGATCCTTCATGCCCTCCAACAGAATCCTTTAACACTTTGCTGTCTTCTTTTGCCAAGCCTCAATGTGAACAGCATTAGTAGGCTTTGGGACCTCAGCCTCTATGAACTCCTTCAGCCCATTATCATCTAACACCGCCTCCATCCTGTCTTTCCATGCAATATAATTCGAGCTGCCCTCAAGAGCATACTCCAATCACAATCCGTTGAAAGACATTTCAACTTTGACACCAAGAAAACACTGCTGCAAATTCGAATTCCACCAGCTCAAAACTCAACCGCTTCTGATCTAAAATTTGTGGGAACAAAGTATTTCTCGTATAGAGATTGACTGTATGGGCATTCACCGGATATCTCACCTTCCAAAATAAGGATGAATCCAGAGGCTACCTAGCCCGATTACAGACACTGCCTGAAGAAATAAAATATAAACACTTTCTGAATAATAGATCTGATGATCAACTCTGCTCTGATACCATGTAGAAATTTTGAATAATGTGACACTTATTCACAGAGATTATCCTGATTATACACTATTTCGGAATGCATGCATAATACATAACCTCCTCTACGTTGATCATCAATTTTGCGGAATTAAAAACAATGAAACATCAATCGCATGCGCACATTAACACAGTATATAACCCGGGGAAAGCATACAGCTAAAAACCCCACACTATCTGTATATTATAATGATTGAGAACATTTAACAATACATAGTACAATACTCCTCACAAGTACTCAATACTATCTCCACCTGTTACACACAAACTAGCTCAGATCTGAATCAATCACAGGTTCAAATCTCCTTCACTGCTTGCCCGCCTCCCCTGCGCAATCCTGCATGAGAATAGATGAGAATGGCTGATCCAAACTCATATTTCCCTTGGCTGAACTATGCAATCCTCATTGGCAATACTCAATCCATTGATTGCAAATCTCATGCACAACTATAGTCACAACTGACAGCAATCTCAACCTCTAACACTTGTCTCCATTGAACGGTCCATGCACTGAGTTAACTGATGTATTCTTTAGTTGATTTATGAGTTAATAATTAGTGAATTAATTAACAATTAATTCACGTCACTCATCACTAGTGTATTTGTACTTAAACTAAATACAACTAGTTCAACCAAGTCAAACTGAACACAACTCCATCAACTCCTCAATCAACTCCTACCAAACTCAACCACTTGAGTTCTAACTGAAGTCCATCATACAATAGCTCAACTGACCCATAAGAAAAGTGTATTTCATTCTGACAGCTGCATGTGCCACATCCGTAGCTCGAACTGAAGTGCTCCAAGAGGATAAGATAATGTTTATAGTCCAAATATTATTAAGAGCTATTAATATTCGATTGTTCTGTTTTTAGCCTGGCAGTCTAAAAATAGACTCCGCCCATATGTCTAAAAATAGAAGTCCATCTATTTTTATCAGCATGACCAATCATCCACAAATAGCATCCTGCAACTCATAGACCATGATCCATGTGTCTAAAAATAGACATAGTCTAAAAATAGACTGCGCAAAAAATACCCTGCGGGCCCACTTAGTGAAGGCGACTCCTTTCCACTAAGCTCCATCATCTTGTTGCATTTTCAACATAAGCTCTTTATTAATCTTGTTAGAAGTTCTTTTGTTCATTGGTATAATGACCACTCCTACAAGTGAGTCCTCAAATTCTTCTTTCTTCACAAAAGTATTTGATGAAGACATGAAGCAAGATTTGGCCACCATCATGGTTATGGTGAGAGAAATGTATGATGGAAGGAAGAGCAGCATACTTAGAGAGAAGTTAAATTCCATGGAGGAAGAGAAGCAGTTGCTTTCTGACAAATTGCAGGAAATGGAGAGGTAACTTCATATTGCAAATATGAACTTGGAAAGGATGCATGAGTTGGAGGCACAACTCTTTGTTGCACAAGAAACCTTGGTCAAGTATCAGCTTGAAGAAGAGGTAAATAATTCCAGTTTGTCTTCAATTTCCTCTAAGAATGCTTATATTGGTTCTTTTGAAAAACATGATGATGATGATGATGATGATAGTGGTTAACATCCACTGAGACCAAATTGGTCTATCGGACCTATAATTTTCTTAGTTTTTAATTGTCTGGCTCCTCGTCTTTCTTGGCGAGATTGGTGCTATAGCTTTATTTTTTTTTTCTCTACGGTCTTCCAACTTCCTTTATCTTGCATCTCCTTCATCTCTTCTGGTTCTTGGGACATTGGTGTCTTAGCTACGCGATCTATTGTGTTCGTCCTTTTGAAGATAGTCGGAGAAGAAGTTTTGTCTAGGAGATCTGCTTTGCTGTTAAATGAAGATTTATTTTGTGTGGTATTCGAATCCTCATAATTGTTGATGCTTGAGGGGTTGTCGAGTCCAATTTTTTATTGTTGGGCGGGGCTTTCTCCCTACTTATCTTGAGAGTTGTTTCTTCCTTGCCCGATTTCTTATGATTCAAAGTTTTCTCTAGAGTATTCTTCTTTGACAACAATGTAGTGTTGTTTTTGTGCTCCTTCCCACCATGTAGATCTGTGGTGGTTTTTTCTAGCAGAATTTTTCTGGGAGGCTTTTGGGAAATTTTTGGCTAGATGGCCTGTATCAAAGCAGGATCGACATCGAAAGAGGAAACTTTCATAATTGAGTTTCTGGTTCCACACATAGTCTTTACTTGTTAGATTTATTTCAGCTGGGAATCCGAAGCTGAAAGTCCATTTCCACATGTTGAAAAGTGTGCAACAAGAAATGCTTGTTGAGATTGCAACAAGATGATGGAGCTTAGTGAAAAGAGTCGCCTTCACTAAGTGGGCCCGCAGGCAAATTATGGCGCAAGTTCTATTTTTGATCCCAACAGGGATGATCACAGTGTGCATGATCACAGTGTGGGTGACCACAGTGTGAGTGATCACAGTGTGAGTGATCATAGTGTGGGTGACCACAGTGTGAGTGATCACAGTGTGGGTGATCAAAGTCTATTTTTAGACTAGCTGTCAAAAATAGAAAAGTCAAATATTATTGTCTCATAATAATATTTGGACTATAAACTTGATCTTATTCTCTTGGAGCACTTCAGGATGAGCTACGGATGTGGTACATGCAGATCCCAGAGGGAAATATGTGGTTACCTATGGGATGACTAATATTTTCATGCAGGACTTCAGTTAGAACTCAAGTGAGTTGAGTTTAGTGGACTGGAGGTGCAGTTGATGGAGTTGTGTCCAGTTTAGCTTTCTTAAACTAGTTGTATTTAGTCTAACTGATCAATAGACTAGAGATGAGTTGGGTGAATTAGTTATTAATTAATTCACAAGTTATTAACTCATAATGCAACTATAGAATACATCAGTTAACTCAGTTGCATGTCAGTGCATGTTCAGTTCAGCAGGGACAAGTGTTAGAGGATCATATTGCTATCAGTTGTGACTATAGTTGTGCATGATGATTTGCATAATCAGAGGGATTGAGTATGCCAATGAATTGGCCAATATCAAGAATTGTAGCCTGTGCTCACGTCCAACACAGTGTGAGTGATTATTTGTAGGTCAAATACAAGTTTGGTAAGCCATTCTCATCAATTCTCAGCAGGTATTGTGTAGTGGAGGCAGGCAAGCAGCGGGGGAGATTTGGAGATCAAATCTGAGCTGTATTGTGTGTAGCATGTGGAGATAGTACTGAGTACTTGTGAGGAGTATTGTACTTTGTTACATGATTCAATCAATATAATATACAGATAGTTGGGGTTTTTAGCGAGATGCTTTCCCCGGGAAAATACTATGTTGATATGTGTGATTGATGCTTCTATGTGCGCCTGTGAATGTTTCTGCTTTCGTAAATTGATGATCAACGTAGAGGATGTTATGTATTATGCATGTTCCACTTATAAGTGTATAATCAGGATAATCTCTGTGAATATGTGTCATATCATTCAAAATTTCTACACAGATGCGTGCATAGGTGGTTCTGGCATATTCCTCTATTTTTGGGCACTTGTAGTAAAATTTCCCAATTGCATTTCCAATGCCTTTTAGTGAGGAGATATTCCAGAGATGCAAGGGTAGGATTGGCAATCTCACCTCAAACTGGTGCTAAGGTTATGACTGCTGTTGAGGGATCGAATGATGGGTTCCATGGCTTCATGAATAAGCTTGAGTTTTCCCAAAACCAAGGGCCGAAATCTAGAATACATTGTCTGCTTTCAGGATTTTCAAAACCTACTATAAAGAAACCCCTAGCACAAGGGTAGATATTAATTTAATCAGAAATGACAGGCTTCCATACCTCCGAGATCCAATTGTGGATAGCTATCAGCCGTGGCCAAAAACCATTGAACCGGAAGATTAGGGCACTTTCAAAAAACTTCAAAGCCTCATCGAGTGAGGCCTGGACCACTTGGACAGTGGGAGCTGGGGCATAGGTTCCAAGTTAATGTCCAAGATGGGCTATGAAGGAAAAGGCTTGGGTAAACATTCACAAGGTATTGTTGAGCCAATAATAATTGAGGAAAGGCCTATGTATTTGGGTCTTGGCTATGGACAAGCTTATGGAGAAAGTTCAAAGCTGCCATGAAGGCCATTAAAACATCTACAAGAAGGAGTTGCATTGCAGAGTGTGAAGATTGTATTAAGGAGGAATGCAATATCTTGAAACATCATTTGCAGGATGCAGGTGTTCAGAGGCACACACTTGAACCAGAGAGTTGTGGAAGCTTTGACAGCCTTGAAGAGATTGATGGTGTTCCAAAGGGAGCCACTTCTTCATTTGCTTCACCTCCTCAAGAAGGCAATAAAGGTGGAAGAGAAAGGTATAAATATAGTTCTAAACATTTTCCTTTTGATTGTGCAAAGCATGATAAATTTCGACATAGAGATGGGAAAAGAATTTCTTGTTCCTTTTGTGGTTTGGATAACCATAATGTTTCTATATGTTGGAAGAGAATGGCCACATACAGGAAACTTTTGAAGGAAAGGAAGCAAGAAGCCAAAGGTCCATTGGACAAGGCAAATCATGTTGTCAAGAGGATGCACATGCAGTGCACTTACTGCCATAAGCAAGGGCATCTTGCTAAAAAGTGTTGGACTTTGAATCCAGCAATGCTTCCACCAAAGCTGAAGAAAGTGGAAAGAGAAGATGGAAGAAATGGAAAGGAAGATTCCATGATTGATGTGTTTCAAGATGATTCACATGTGGATGCTGATGTGCAAACAAAGGTAGTATCTTTGAAAGGGATTGGTAAGAAATGGTTAGAGTTCTTATCCAATTAAGTTTGCATGTCTATTGATGCATCTATTTGCATTTCTTTGTTAATGGAATGCAAGTTGCAAGATTTTACCAAGTAGGTGAATGGAGAAGTTGAGCAAGAGACTCACTTTGTTGCTACAACATTATATTTCATTTCAGCTTCGAAAGTGTAGTGTGCTTAAGCGAAATTGAAGGATGAAATACATGCATAAGCTTGATATGCATGAACACAGGGATGTTGATGATCTCCTTGTTTTTGAACATGTATGTGTAATTAACTTGCAGGGTTGATTGCTTTGACATACATGTGATGATGAAGTGTTTCATCTTTTGAGAAAGAGTCCTAATAGTCTTTTTCTACATGCTTGACTTGAAGGGTCATTTGTTTTAAAGGCATGTTTTGTGGGCTTGTTATATAGTCCATCATTTATATGCAGATGTAAGACAGGGAGGTGTTCACAAGATGTGAAATATGTTTTTTGTTGAAGTAGGAGTTTAGGCCATCCAGTTGTTGTCTGTGTTTCTGTTGTTGTTAACAGTTTTTGTTGATAGCTTGTCAAAGAGATACAAATGAATGTTTTGTGGAGCAGATATACTTCACATTTGTTTGAGCCACCTTGGATCAATGATTAAGGTAGAGCAGTTCAAATTACCTTCTATGACCATTTCAATGGAAGTTCTGTAGGAAGGCAAGGAGGAAGACAGTTCTTCCTACGAAGACTAGCCCATCCAGGAAGGGAAGTGGTTAAAGACTTTGGTTCAGAGGCACTATGCAAGTCAAGTGTGTGGATTCTGAAAGAAGAGGGTGTTGCTACTCTTAGGTACTGTTCAAATTAGTATATCAGTCTTTTGGAGACCAAAATTTCTTTTAGTGGGAAGGCGTGATCCAAAATGGATTTTGGATAGACTCCTAAGTCTAAGTATTCCTCACAGAGGAAAATGAAAGTCCAAGGAAGTTCCTGGACATAGCCCCATTGCAGATATCTTTTCATTCTAAATCTATTGCAACTTGAATGGGAAAAAATGGACTTAGGATGAAGAAGTTATCGCAGAAATAAGATGCCCTTTGTTCTTTAGAAAAATAGGCAAATTCCCCTAAAAAGGGAAAAAAACCCTTATAAAGGGAAATCTCATCGGAGAGGGTCCAAGAGCAGACTTACGTAGAAAGCGAAAGAAACCTCGATCAGCCGATCCAATGTAGTGGGTCGAAGGCAGGTATGTATGCGATATCGGGACCCCGAACTCGGCGATTGCGATTATGCGATATGCCAATTGCCGATGATCAGATCAGAAAATTGGTATCAGCGACGGCATGAGACAAGGGACGGACCCCCGGCCAATGCAACTTGCAATTGTGATATATCGCATCGCAATTTCGTGTCGCAGTGATATAAAGAAGCGATTACAAGCCGGACCCAATGGGTTTTATAAACCTGGGCTGATAACATTTGAGTTTTGCCATAAAGCGGCATTTCTGTGTATTTACGCTTTTCGGTGTAAAAACTGAAATACAAAGGAAAGTGATAAAATGGACCTGAAAGGAATTTTAGAAGTGGCCCTATATTATTTGAGTTCCGTAAAGGCGGATTTCGGGCAGGCCTCAAGCGGAAAGCACTATTTGGCTGGCTCCGCCCACTTCCACACACTGGTCGACACGTGGCTAGCGGAGGAGAGAGGAAAACTCCCTTTTCGGGCGGGTAACCCTCGTACTCCTAAGCCACCCAAAATTGGATATCGACTGTTGATTGGAGACCCCGTAGATCGACGGTGGGGGATTGTGATAGCAACCAAAGTGGACTCGATGTGATATTAGGGTGGATGCGATAATATTTGAAATCCGATAAAAAGGATTTTGACAGGTTTTTGAATGATTTCCTGTGTAATTGGGATTTTACCCAATATGCCTACGCGATGCGATATAATGGCTAATGGCGGACCCGATAGGGATTTTAGGGGTGATTGAATGGAATTTCATGTCCAAAATACACGCCCAATAATGTATTTTTCCAGAAAACTCTATGTAATATAATTTTCTTAGTTTTCGGGTTTTTTCCTATGAAACGACCCCGATTCCTTTTGTAACCACTCCTGATCATCATGCCATGTTGCAATAGGCATTTTTACAGGCAATGATGCATTTTGAAGCCACGGAGCCGTAGAGACAGATGGCCAGTCTAACTGGTAGGGAGCAGAGAAGTCGTAGAGCCACAGAGGGATAATGAAACGCGGAGAAATGGCTGGGGTGGCCGAAAAGCTAGAAAAGTACCTCAAAGGAGGTAGAGAGCTCAATTGAGAGCAAGCAGTTGCAAGGCAGAGAGCAGAGACAATAAAAGTTGAAGCACAGAGCAGCTGAGGGAGTCTTTGGAGTCACTTGGAGGTCAAGTGAAAAGCCAGAGAGCTGAAGATTGCAGAAAGCCAAAGAAGCCAGAGCCGAAGAGCCCGAGCCAAAGCCAAAGTCGAAGAGCCAGAGCCAGAGCCAAGAGACAGAGCCAGAGCCAGAAACAGATCCGAGAGCCAGAGTGAGAGCTGAGAGCTTCAGAGCCAGGGATAAGATGGTGTCTCAACCCATAAGTTCTGTGTAAACCAATGGAGTTGAGCCAAGAGCTTGTAAAAGGACTTATACCATAATCCCAGAGAGCTTAGTCGAGTTGGCTAAAGCTCACAGAGACGTAGCCCAAGAGTTTTGGGTGAACTCCTAATTAAATTACTGTCTTATGTGTTTGCTTTACTGCTGCATTACTTACTGTTATATGTATTTATATATCAACTTAAGCACATCAACTTAAAGCACATAAATAGTTTAAAACAAACCAGCATACACCTATATTTTCAAGCACATATTTAATTCTGCATTGGTTAATCATAAAGACTTGGGAATATTTAAGCTTTGGAAGTGGGAGAGGTTCTTGTAAGTTAGATAAGAAGTCTAAGTGCCCCATTTTCAGATCACCTTTATGGTGCACGTAGCTGGAAATGACTTTGCAGATATCATACACTTCTTGACGACGAGGATGACTCCAAAAGGGTATACTAGTCAACAAAAGAAGGAGCTAGTGGTGCACGTGACAAACTTTTCTATCATTGCAGGACATTTATATAAAATGGGCTCAGATGAAATTCTGCGACGTTATGTACCTGAGTTTGAATGGAACAACATCCTCACTGAAGCTCATGGAGGAGCTGCGGGAGGACATTATGCAAGAAAAGCAACAACGTAGAAGACTTTACGGGCTGGGTTGTGGTGGCTGACACTACATAAGGATTCCAAGGCTTACTGTAAGGCATGCGATGCATGTTATAGGAAAGATAGGCCATCGTGGAGGGATGAGCTGCCTCTAAATCTGTAACTGTCATTACAACCATTCGAGAAATGGGCCATTGATTTTGTAGGCCCGATTCAGCCTCCAGGAAAGAAGATGGGTGCGCGGTATATCATCACCGCGATGGAGTATTTGACCAAATGGGTGGAGGCACAACTTGTGAAGGACTATACAGGGGCAACAATAGTGAAGTTCCTCTTTGAATATGTGCTGACTAGGTTTGGTTGCCCGAAGATTTTGATGAGCGATCATGGTACACATTTCCTTAATGAAACGATCAGCGCACTAACGGAGGAATTCCATGTTTATCATCAAAAGAGCACGCCATATCACCTGTAGGCTAATGGGATGGTTGAAGAATTTAATAAGATATTGGAGAACACGCTGACGAAGGTTTGCAATGCACAAAGGAATTATTGGGACGTGCACGTACCTACGGTGCTATGGGCTTACAAAACTACTTGTAAGAAACTGATTGGACAGACACCCTTCAGGTTGGTTTATGGTGTAGAAGTTGTGATGCCAATGGAGTATATTGTACCTAGTCTATGCATAATGGCATTCATAGGAATGGCGGATCACGGAGCCTTGGAAGAGAGGCTTGCACAACTGACAGAGCTTGAAGAAGATAGGTTTTTGGCTGGATTCCATCAGCAAGTTCAAAAGGAGTGCGAAAAGGCATGGCACGATCGACACATCAAACTGCACACCTTCAAGGTAAACAATTTGGTTTTATTATATGACAGCAAGTTTGATAAATTTCCAGGAAAATTTTAGATGCATTGGCTGGGGCCATATGTCATCAAAGAGATCACCAATGGTGGAGCAGTTCAATTGGTGAAATTGAATGGAGATCCATTTCCTGGAAAGGTAAATGGCAGCCAATTGAAGCCATACATCAGGGATCCGGCCAGATGAATATATGATGGAAGCACAATCTTAGTGCTCCAGGAAGCTGAAAGGAGGAGCAGGACTATAAACTACACTGCCTAGGTTATAGGTTGCGCGAATGGGGGACTGCGCGGGATGGAAGAATGTCACAACATCAGCAGACACGTGAAGGGATCTGCGCTATAGGAGGAGAGACCGCGCATGACAGCCAGAAAGTGATCGTTACAGTCACTGTTCATGATTTGACAGTGAGAAAATGTCTGGGGGGGGGCATTTAAGGCGGAATTTAAATGTGAGATCTTTGAAAAGATGCCACCAATCTAGAATTTATGAACGGATTTTTGGGGGAACAGTCAAATTTGAATTCGAATTTTCCTATAAATTGTAGATGGCCACCTGGCGAAAAACAATTTGCATGTTGAGAGCTACTGTGTCGTGCTATCAAGTGTGCATGATTCCTGCAATTTTTGAGGATTTGGTGGCTAGTTTAGTGTTTGAAAAGTTGCCTAAGGAAACTCAGGAGCTCCTGAATAGCCTTATGTTTGCACCCGTAGAAACTACAAGTGTAGGTGGATCTATGGCCTATGAGGGATCTTCGGCTGAGGTCGTAAGTGTGGAGATGCCTGCCACAGCGCCAAAATCACCGAGGTCGCCTAGGCTGGCAAGAGAGGCTTCCAAGATGAAGAAGGACAAACAGAAAGTGACACAATCGATGAACGAGTTGCCAAGGAAGCACCAGAAGAAAGAGAAGTCGACCGCGCAGGAGAAAGGCAAGGTGGTAAACATAGAATATGAGGGCGCTGAAGAAACTAGTATGGGTGCAGAGGACATTGACATTGACGGTGTAGATCCTATCTCAAAGATACTAGAATAGATCCCTCTACACCGGGATATGGTGAAGATCCCAAAGGACCCAGACGAGGGAAATTTTATGGTTAATACACCCCTACTTCCAGAAAAGATCATGTTTGAAGGACTGCGCTTGGCACACGTCCCCCACCTAAAACTTGAAGATTGGGACTTGGTGGACATGGAGCGGTTCCCACACCTCGCTACTGATAATTTCATGCATAGGATATTCTATAAGGGTTCGAGTGTCACTGTGCTAGAGTTGGTGAAGTGGATTCATGGGGTGGAGAATGCAGGATTGCTGAACCTGCTATGGGTGCTGCATTACCATCGCGCACCCATAAAATTGATAGTTATCAAATAGCTGCTATGTCTAGTGCACGACGGGTGCCTTTGGTTGGAGGACCCAATCCCTATAACTGATATGCTGATCAATAGGATCACTCGGCTACCCCATTTAGGACTAAATCCGGCCAAGGCTTTTGGGAGAAAGGTGGGTGAGTGCGACCTCACCGAGAGAATGAAGAACAAGTTTAAGCTTATCAAGAAGCCACGTGGGTATTCAATTTCAAGCATAACCGACCTTGTGGTGAAGGTAGCCACCCAGATATTATCTGGGAAAGTAATGAGGAAGTGTCGCGCAGATGAGGTGTCGACACTAGTCTTTCATTGGTGGCCCAGTGCGCTAAGGCTATACAATTCAATTGATGGCGCTACATTTGCAGTGAGTTCCTCACGAACTGCAGGGAGGCACAGGACCACAACAAAACATTTCATTACTCATGGTTTTTGTTGTCGATTATGTTGGTTGCGTGGTGGTTTCTGGAGGATAGTTAGTTTCCTCTAATCGCGATAGATTTTCTAGAAGCAACGAAGTTTGCTTCGCTATGGGCCACGAAGGACGTTGAGCGGGTTCGCGAGAGAAAGGTCTTCTGGGTTTTTATGGAGATGAGAATCAATATGGACATCAACCACAAGCCAAGACTGTCACCAACTGTCTTTGAGCAGTTGTCGGGATATGCAGAGTTCAAAGCGGACTTCCATTATATCTCCATCCGGGCGCGGAAGGACCCAGAACAGAAATGGTATGATCTCCCATACCTTGCAACGGATGATGCCATAACAACGGTCCTTGATCGTTGGCCAACTGAGTGGTGCATAGCCTCAGATTTGTCAACCAGGTCTAGTATGTTCGTAGGAAAGCAGAAGAAGGAAGAGACCTGGTCGAAAATGTAGCAGTTGGCTAAAAAATAGAAAAAGGAGACAGAGGAAAAATAAAGAGTAGAAGTGGAGCACGTTGTGAAGGAACAGAAGGAAGAGCATGACTCTGATAGAAGTCATAAGTCTCCTTCGCTGCAGACGGAGGAAGAGGAGCAATCTAAACATGGTGGTGGAGACCAGGAGAGCAGCCCCTTCCGGGTGAAGTGGAATTGGTAGTAGGAGAAAGAAGGGCCACGGAAGAAGACCAAGGCTTCTAAGTCGCCGCTCGATCCGATCACCTTGACAGAAGGTGACTTAGATGACATTGGGGATAAGGTTAGGGATGCGACCATGGAATTGCTATAGCAGTTCGAGAAACAACAAAAGCAAGCCTTGTTGGCCATTCAGATGGGTCTGCGCGAGCTGCAAATCCAAACTACTCAACTGCAAGCCGGTGTAGGGCAGAGTAGCGTGACATTGACTAGTTTAGCACCGGGACCACTGGAGTAGCGGAGATGGTTCGCTCCTTGGATCCTCGGGCTGTCGCACTTCCTAATGGAGCCCTAAGCATGGAGATAGAGGATGACATGGTTTCTTTAAGGAACATTGGTCTCAACTTGGCTGCGCTCCCAAGCGAATTCCTTCACACGCTGCAAGTAAGTGTGATTGCGGAGCTGAGGGCCCGAGAGCAATGTGCGCTAAGTGTGATCAGTGAGAAGAAGGTTAACAACGAACAATTGTTCGTTGAGAAAACAGCAACGATAGAAACTTTGAAGAAGGTCTAGGAGAAGAATGAGCGCACAACAGTGGTGGTAGCAGAGGTGCGCATAACTGTTCTGTAACTGCACATCCCTGAAGAGGCGCCTGTGGATGCCAAGATTTAGAAGTTGGTTGCAGGTGTGCGCGATGCTCAGACCAAGATGGCCAAGGTTCAACTTGAGATGAATCTCAAAATTACAGAGCTCGACTTGAGAGCACAAACTTCAACTCCACTAGAGGTCAGAGAACAACGCGAGGTAGTTGTCAAGAATGAAATTAGATTTAAGACTTTTGTGATCCATGATGTAGAGAATAGTCTTTCGGATTAATCACATTATAAGGATTGAGTTGACGTTTCAAACCAACTAATGTGGTTCATCCTCAGGATAAGGTGAGAAACCAATCGATCTGAGAGAATAAATAGCAGGGATGCATCATTGTTTGGGGTAAGCCGTTCAAAATTAGCCGTTGGTGAAATAAAATTATTTAGGAATATGTGGTAAGAAGTTTATTAAATTAACTAAAATTTATTTAGAAAATAGTTGTTATGTAATAATTAATTATTTAATATCGAATATGTAAATAATTTATCATTTTAGAAAATAAAATAATTTAATTTATATAATATTATTAGTGTTGACCTATAGGATGGGCGTTGGGTAGAAGATTAACAGTTGTCATGATATAATAATCTTAAAATTAATTAATATATTTATCGATGCTAATAATATCTATGCATAATTAAAAATAAATAATAATATTTGGTTAAAAATTAGTTGTTATGTAATGAATTGGTTAGTGATAATATTAAAAATAATTTATTTACCAATTTATATAATATTATTAGTTAGGGTTGACTTATTCAATGGGATTAGGTAGAAAACTAGCCGTTATTATGATGCAATAAATAGGTTAATATTATTTAAAAATAATTAATTCATATAATAATATTTGATAAATTAATCATTATGTAATAATTAAATTTCAATTTATATAATATTGTGACCTAAGCCCCAAGAGTTAGCTCAATCGGTCAAATCAGTGCCTCGCCAATTGGGAGGTCACATGGTCAATTCCCGGAAGCTCTTGGGGTCAGGTCAGTAAATACGCCGAGGGGTGTGACCCCCTTCGGGTGGGGTCCACTTAGTGTTGAACCGTGGACGTAGGAGCTACCTAGTGACCATGGGTATATGTGAACCACACATAAAAAATAAATAAATAAATAATAATATTGTGACCTAAAATAATTATTTAAGATTCTATTAGTTAAAGAGTATAAGGTTAAAAGTTCATTGTAAGGAAAGTTTCAAGATAAATATTATTTCCCTCTATTTAAGAATCTATTATTAAAATTACTAAAACTGAAAAGGTCTATTAGATAGAAATAAACATTAAAGGAGACCACCATAGGGTAGAGGATAGATTATCCTCCTTCAAAAGGAGTAAAGAAAAAATTGGGATGAAGGTAAAACCATCAGTAAGATGAAAGCAGATAAAATTTCATAATAGAAATCAGCAGAAGAATGAAAAAAGGATGAGGGAGAGGAAGGGGTTGAGGAGCTATGAAGTAAGAGCTGGAATCCAACTTTTACTTAATTTCCAGCCATCATCCCTATTGAGGTTTTTGGCATGCCTCTCAATCTCAATCGCTTCCCTAAGTTTCCTGTGGTGGAAATGATCAATTTTAGCAATGACTCTGGATTCTTCAATGTAGGCATCGTGTTTTGATTTCTCAACATGTTCTGTAAGGGCCGAGGTGCGGGAGAAATTGTGTCTGATGTCAGCAACATGTTCACCAATTCTCTGCTTAATAGATATTCCTCTTTCTCCAATGTAGGGGATACCAAAGGAATAGGGAACGAGGTAGATCCCTTTTGAGTCCTTCAGGTCAATAGGGTCCTTGACCGATCTAAGAGAATTTTTAATGGTATTGAGAGGTTTGAAGGAAGAAGAAACATTAGTCTTCTTGAGAATATGGGAAATCCTATCCGTGGTTCCTTGGATATACGAGAGATAAACTTTAAGAATAGGATAGGCAACAGCAGGTTTAACCTTTGGCCCTTTGCTAGCTCTGCGAAAGGCCTTGAGTCTAAGGGGTCTGCTATACCCATTGTTTTCAAAAACCTCAAGAAGATGAGACTTCTCCTGATCAATGTGGTCACCATCAAAAATTCTTAGAGCCCGGGTAGTGAGAGTGCTAAGAACCCCGAATTTATGAGCTAGGAAATGATGAGAACTATCATGGAGATATTGTTCTGTGTGAGTCTTCTTTCAAAAAACTTGGTGACAGATGGAACCATCATCCCTCCTAGAAAGGAGAATGTCGAGAAAGGGAAGGTGACCATTCTCCTCAACCTCCATAGTGAACTTGATGGAATCTGATTGAGAATTTAGGTGGTTGAGGAACAAATCACGCTTCTCCCTTCCATGAGGCCAAATGACACAAGTGTCATCGACAAACCTCTTCAATTTTTTAGGAAAGAGATTAGCGGAGGAAAGGGCCCTTGTCTCAAAATATGCCATGAACAAGTTTGTGACAATGGGGGAGAGGGGGGAGCCTATCGCAACACCACATGTTTGCTCATAGAACTCACCTTGGAAACTAAAGAAAGTAGAGGTGAGGCAAAGACCAACTAACTTGGCAGTGTCTTTATTGGTGATGCGATTAATAATATCAATGGCTTCTTGGATGGGGATTTTGGTGAATAAGGAAACAACATCAAAACTCACCAGTAAATCTTTGGGATCTAATCTGATGTCTTTCCACTCTTGAACAAAGGAGGCAAAGTCTTTCACAAAAGAATCAGTGCGACCTACAAGAGGATTGAGCTTTTGGGCTAGGAATTTAGCTAGAGGATAGGACGGACCATTAGTGGTATTAACGATAGGTCTCAAGGGGGCACCATATTTATGAATCTTTGGAATACCATAGATTCTAGGGGTAAGGGGGGTGCTCACAATGATCTTTCGAGAAAGGGGATTAAGAGATGGATCTACTTTAATCACAGAAGCGACCTCCTTAGAAATGGATTTGAGAGGATTTTTCTTGAGCTTGATGTAACTCCCACTATTAGATAGATGTTCTACCATTTTTTGGACATAATCAGACTTGTTAAGAATGACAACAATTCCACCCTTGTCCACCCTAAGGATGACAATGTCGGGGTCATTCCTTAGGGATTAAGGGCAAGAAACTCGACCCTGCTGAGATTTTTCTTAGGAGGTTTAGCTTTCCTAAGAACAACGACGCAGTACTGTCTGATGGTCTCCTTGATATTGTCAGGAAGGTCCTTGATCCCGTATTCGATGCTACAGATGATGTCATCAGTAGGAATCTTATTCGGGGCCAGGGAAAAATTGAGACCTTTATTAAGGAGACAAAAAACAGAGGAATCAAAATTTTTGCTTGAGAGATTAATAACATTCTTAAAACTTAACTTATTATTATTATTATTATTATTATTATTATTATTATTATTATTATTATTATTATTATTATTATTATAATTAGAATTAGAATTATTATTATTATTATTTCTAAACGTGATAGAGGAGATGTTATCGAAAATGAAGTCGTTGATAGTATTCTTATTATTATTATATCTAATTGAAATATTAGAATATTTATTAAATTTCTCCATATTATATTTAATATTGTCATAATATTTGTTATAAAATGGAAGTGAGGGAGGTAAATTAGAATTAGAGATAAAAGAATTATCAAAACCATGCACATGGGAAGAGCCGACAATGAAATCAAAGGGAGGGGGGCCGAAGTAATCTAAGGAAGAGGGAACCAAGGAAACACAATCATCCATGCGAGGAGGGGGAGGGATGATGACAGGAGGGGAAGAGGGGAGTAGAACGCGAGGGGGCAGGGACTTGACGAGTAGGGTAGAGGCCAGGATAGTGGAGGATGAATGATCAAAAAACACTAGAGCTGCATGCAAGGATATCGCAGGGCGAGATGGAGGCATAGCGACAGAGCGGGGGAAGTTAGAATCAGGGGGTCTAAAGGATGAAACATAAACGAAAGGCAACATACTTACCTAGTCTACATGATGAGAGCCTTGGAAGGAAGAGAGCGCGGCTGGATATGAGGGCGAAACCGAGACTGCCAGTGATGAGGATAGAGAAAGAGCAGAGACAGAGGACATCGCTAAGAAAGGAACCGGTGCAGAAGGAGACTACGAAAGAGAGGGCGATGGAGAGGTTGAAGCTGATCTAGATGCCAATGAATTCGAATTTGAATTTTGCGAGCAAATCCAAGTCTTTAAAGCAGTGATCTGCTCTTTATCAACTGTAGAATGCAGTTGCTGTAGTAGATACCGCGTTGGAAAATTGCACTGCGCTCTTCGAGCAATCACTGGAGGCACTTACCAGTCTGCAGGAAGAACCCAACCTACAGAGGTTAGCAACCGAGGCGAGGGAATTCTAGCAGTGGTATGACGAGGTAAGAGCGGCGGTGCGTACCGTCGCTATCACGCAGAAATTGGCAAAGCTGCAGGAGGTGAAGGAATTGAAAGAACAAGCGGATGAAGCACAACGAAGAGAGGTAGTACTCAAGGCCAGATTGGGGCCTTGGCTGGATAAGGCTTATGTTCTCACCACCACCGTTGAGGAAAATTTGACTAGCTTGTAGAAAACACAACAGAAGATGCAGGTAGATGACGCAGGACCAACAACGAAGCAGCTGGTAAATAAGGTTAAGCAGGCAACGACACAGTGTAACACTGAAGTTGCAGTGGTGCACGTGGAGTTGGGAGGTTTTCACATCAAGATCTTCATGCCAACATAGTGACTCGGGGGCAAGTCACCATATTTGTGTTGGAGGCCTGCAGGGACAAGGTCCCCTAGGGTCGATTTTGGGGTTAAAAGCCCAAGTTTTGGGGTAGAATGCCCAAGTTTTTGTATGTAAAGTGTAAAGTATCTGCAATTTGTGGTCGTAAAGTGCGTAGATGTAAAGTGTCATAAAGGGTTTCCGCCCTTATCTTATGTAAGTTTTGTCAGCTTTAGAAGACCCACTAATGGTCCGCGGACCATGGGATTGTATAAAAAGGAGGGCCTTAGAAGAGTCTAAGGAAGTTAAGTCATTGAGGGGTCAGTAAGAGCTAAGAGTGAAGAGTCTTAGAATAGAAGGAAGGCTTTGTAGCTATGTGCGCAGAGGCCTAGGGTAGAAGTCCGCAGCTGAGTGTGCAGACCCCTGCAACTGAGTGTGCAGGGTAGTTAGTGTTTGTAAGAAGATATGAAGTACTAATAAAAGACGATTACTCTGGAATTATCTGTGTTTTGATCTATTTACTTATGTTATGAATAAATGTGGTTATGTTATGTTGAATAATAATTTCATGATTTAACACTATATTGATGCGCGAATCTATATTTTTTACATTATTATCTGTACGCAAGTGATAATATCTATTTACGTGAAGGACACATTAATGCATATTGAAGTTATCAGATACTTGAGCTAATCTGGGTAAATACGGAAGTAGGAATAATTACAGAAGAACTAAGTGGTTGATTCGCCTGGTTAGGATCTGCGAACAACAGTCGTAGACCTTCGCAAAGGTTTAGAGGCCGATTAAGAAAATTATATCGATAAGCCCTAAAAGGCTTATCGATCTGCGTGAAGGTAGAGTTAGGGCACAAAACGACATCACTACCATCACTGGGTGAGGAAACTTGGTTCTAGCATCCCTCCATACTACTTCGGGTGAGACTTTAGTTCGCGTTCCGCGGATTGATGCTGAAAGGGCCAGTAGTGTAGGGATTTGTTTGGCTAAATTAATGTTGAACCTGGGTCAAGGCCCACTAAGCCAACAACCATAGTACCAATCTATTGCAACACCTTGTACAGACCATAATACTTTTGTGATAATTTATTATCCTTATTAGCTTGCTTGAGGGACATTTGTTTATATGGTTGTAGCCGTAGGAATACCCAGTCACCTACATCAAAACTTCTTTCACCGTGATGCTGATCTTCTTATTGTTTCATTCTATTCTGCGCCAAAGTGAGGTTATCCTTTAAGAGTTGGAGAACCTATTGTTGATGCTCGATGTGATCTTCCACTGCTTGAACCTTAGAATTTTCTCTTAAATATGATGTGATGGACGGTGGATGATATCCATAAAGTGCCATAAATGGGGTCATTTTTGCTGTAGTATGGAAGGAAGTGTTATACCACCGTTCAACCAGAGGCAACCATTTGACCCATTGTGTTTGTTTATGAGATACAAAGCAACAAAGATATCCTTCCAAACATTTGTTTACTATCTCAGTTTGGCCATAATATTGAGGATGATAAGATGAGCTATGAGCTAACTAAGTACCAAGACAAGAAAATAATTTTGTCCAAAAATTTCCAGTGAAAATGGGATCTCTATCACTTACAATAATCTTTTGATTTCCATGTAGCTTTTGAATTGTTTCCATAAATGCAGTAGAAACTGTACTTGCTTTAAATGAATGTGATAATGCACAAAAGTGTGCATACTTGGTAAGTCTATCAACTACCACCATGATGACACTCTTTCCTTTAGAATTTGGTAAACCTGTGATAAAATCCGTTGAAACCTCCTCCCAATGTTGGATTGGAATGGATAAAGGTTGTAATAGACCCGGGGTCTTAATTTTTTCAACTTTATTTTGTTGGAAAACCAAAAATTCCACCACAAAATTTTGAATATACGATTTAATGCCATCCCAAAAAAATTCCTTCTTAACCCTGTGGTAAGTTTTTAAAAATCCAGAGTGCCCTACTAAGGGAGAGGTGTGCAATTCTATAATAATCTTTTGTTTGAGTTGGGAATTCTTACATAGGTATAAATGATCTTTGTACCATAACGAATCATTTTTCCACCTAAATGTATCATATGTATTGGGATCTTGTTGTATATTTTGAATAAGTGCCCACACTTCTTCGTCATTATTCCATTCATCCCTTGCTTCATTTATCCAATATGGTTGGATAATAGACATGGTGAAAAGCAATGCTTCCATATCCTCATCCTTTCTTGAGAGTGCATCTGCCAGAACATTTTTCTTCCCTTTTTTGTGGATGATTTCAAAGTCATAATCCAACGTCTTTGTGACCCATTTTTGCTTCTCTTCTGAAGATAATCTTTGTTCTAAAAATTATTTAAGACTATCATGATCTGTTTTTACCTTGAAGTGTCTTCCCATTAGGCAGGGTCGCCATTTCTTAAGTGCATGTAGTATTGCCAACATTTCCTTCTTATAAATAGCTTTGTGTAAATACTTTCCTTTGATTGGATGAATTTTGAAAGCAATGGGTCTTTCTTATTGCATTAAAACAACACCAATTCCATTTCCTAAGGCATCACATTCCACAATAAAGGTTTTTGCGAAGTCCGACGTATCTAAGACCAGTGCTTGGCACATTGCTTCTTTAAGATGTTCAAAGGCTTTCATTACTTTTGGAGTCCATGAAAATGCATATTTCTTCAATAATTTTGTTAGAGGTGTTGCTATTCTCCCATAATTCTTAACAAACTTGCAATAATACCCTGTCAACTTGAGAAATTCTCGTAGATTCTTTATGGATGTGGGGATTTTCCATTCCTTAATGGATTTAATTTTGCTAGGGTCTACCTTCATACCTTCATGAGATATAATATGACCCAGATATTCCACCTCTTGTACTCCAAAGAAACATTTGAAGCTTTTTTCATATAATTGTTTCTCCTCCAATAGTTTGAGCACCCTGCCAACATGTTGAACATGATCCTTCCAATACTTGCTGTAGATTAGTATATCATAAAAAAATACTAACACAAATTTTCGAAGGAAGGGTTTGAAAATGGAATTCATTAGACCTTGAAATGTAGAAGGTGCATTGGTAAGGCCAAAAGGCATGACCAAAAATTCATAAAGAACCTCATGAGTTCTAAATGTTGTTTTCAGAATGTCTTCAGTCATCATTCTGATTTGACGATATCCTAAATGAAGATCCAACTTGGTGAAGTAAATTGATCCATGCAATTCATCCAATAATTCATCAATGATAGGAATGGGAAATTTATCCTTAATAGTGAGCTTGTTGAGCTCCCTATAATCCGGACACATGCGCCATGGCCCATCCTTCTTGTGCACCAATACTACTGGAGTAGAGAAAGAACTTTGACTAGGTTGAATTATACCAGCCTCTAGCATTTCTGCAACCATACGTTCAATTTCACTCTTTTTGGCATAGGGATATCTATAAGGCTTGATGTTTGGAGGAATACTTCTTGGAATCAAATTAATAGTATGATCATGATCATGAATAGGTGGGAGGCCTTTGGGAGTCTCAAATAACTTGGAATGATTGTCCGAGACTTTTTAGAGATCTGGAGAAATAGATGATTTCGATGTGGGAACCTCTAGCGAACATAATTTTGCAATTACACCTCGTTGCTATTTATTTAGAAGATTTGTCATTCCGTTAGAGATGATTATCTTTCCTGGTTTCCCTGCGATACCCCTTAATTCAACTTCCTTTCATCCGAAGAAAATTTCATGAAAATTAAAATTTATTGTACACAAGGATTGTAGCCATTGGACTCATAGTACAACATCAACACCATCCATTCGAATGGAAAACATTTGGCTATTCAATGCATATTCTCCCATGGATATATTAATATTATGGCACTTTCTAGAGAAATATATGGTTCCTCCACTTGCAACCATCACTTGACACTCTGGTGCCGGATATAGGAAGCAATTCAATTCCTTGGATATCTTACAATGAATAAAATTATGGGTACTGCCTGAATCAATCAACACTATTACCGTTTTCTTCTTGATATGTCCTTCTATCTTGATAGTTTGAGGAGTGGTAATTCCGGCCAATGCATTACAAGATATGGTCAGATTCATTTCTTCTCTCTCTAGGGTTTGTTCCTAGTGTATATCCTCTTCTTTTGACATTTCATGTTCCTTTTCTTCCTCCTCTTCAAATTCTATGTGAAATAATTTCTTCTTAGCACACTTATGATCTTTAGTGTATTTTCTATCACAACTGTAACAAAGCCCTTTTTATATTTGTTCTTCCAATTGTTGTGGTGTCAACCTTGTAGGTTGTGGAAGGCTAGGAGAAACAAAACTTCCATATTTATAGCTGTGAGTGGTAGGCTTCCTTGTTGCCATAATTTTGATTTCCATTTTTCTTGCCAACCTGAATGCCTTCTCCAATGAATCAGGTTCCCAAAGGTGAACCTCATATTGGATGTTATCATTTAAATTTCCTATGAACACATCAATCATATGCTCCTCTAGAATATCTTTTACTCTTATATTCAATTTTTGGAAGTCCTAAATGTGCTCCATCATTGAACCCTTTTGTTTGAGATTTATCAATTGGATAAAAAAGTTGTTGCTTTTTGTATCCTCATAATGTGCTATCATTTCTTTCGTAAAAATTGCCCAAATGACAATTTGTTTATGAGAGCAAAGCCATCGATACTATACAAACTGATTTGGTAGCAAATATAAAGTTGCAATACATACCTTTTGTGTGTTTTTCACATTATGGATATCGAAATATTGTTTCATTTGTAGTATCCATTTTACGGGATCCTTGTCATCAAAGTTCCTCATATTGATCTTTGGAACGTGGTGGGTCTTTGTTCCAATGTTAGAGTCTATGAAATCATGATTAACATTTATTTTGTTTTCATCATGAGTTTCCTTTACTACCTTTTCACCATTAGGAATCCTTTCTTGTAGCAACTTTGTCAAACATTCCTTCAAAACTTCCATGTCTTTCTTCAAATCTTCAATGTTGTCATTCTTCGAAACATGATTAACATTTCCTTTGTTCTCCTTATGAGTTTTTTCTACTATCTTTTTGCCATCAGGAAGCCTTTCTTGTAGCAACTTTGTCAAACCTTCCTTCCAACCTTCCATGTCTTTTTTCCAATATTCAATGTTGTCTTTCATACCATCTATCTTATCTTCCATGCATTTCTTTAAACCATCCATCTTAGCTACTGTTACTTTTTGTGAGAGTGAAATTTGTTACACTTGGTCTCGTAATTTTGATATATCATGTTGCATTTCTTCCTCTTCTTCATAAGTCATAGAGATTTCAGGTTGCTTACTAGGTGTTTCCATTTTCTTTCTTAGTGGAATCAATTAATGATAATAATGCTTCACTATTCCCTTTGAATGCCTTCAAACTATTTTTCAAACCAAACTTATGCAAAATTTTAAAAAAACTACACACCTTTTTTCTCTTTGTAGGAGCTCGATATTAAATCTATTTTATCTATGTAATTTCAGATCTCCAAGGTTTGAAATTGCGTCCTATGGTAGCCCTATGAGTCCTCTTTCTAACCCCGCAAGTCTGATCAATATTGGATTCTCCAAGGTAGAGTTATGCCAAATCTCTCATGATAACCTGATAATTATAGACTGGTTCAGTACAGTGAACTTGTACGAAGTTCCACATGTCATTGTTTCGACCTTAGAACCTTAAAACAATACAAAGAAAATGACAGATCGTCCTCTTTCTATAACATCTTATGAAAATTCAATCTGATGGTCAGAAAGAAGGTTATGACGATTTTCCGCAGGTCACTTGTTTGAGATATAATTTGGGATCCTGCAAAAACCCTAACTTCCTTGGATCATATCTCTGAAAATATAGCAAGAGAAGATTTGAAATTTGGTCCTGAGGTTCAGAGAGATTTCAGCTCAAAGAATTTTTTTTTAGCTTCTAAAACATCACAGAAAAAAAATTATAGCGAAAATTCCACGATGACCTGTTTGGACCAGTGAAACCCTAGAATCCAAACCTCTGATACCAAATGTTATGCAACCAGCTCACCAAATAGGAGAAAAGATAGATCAACGGCTTCAAAATTAGTCTCTTCGAGGGGGAAACCTCTTTTACATTACACAAATGAACAATTATTGGATGATACAAATGGCAAAGCCTCCTTTCTATATATAAGAGTCTAAGGGGTCACAATATAATCAAAGCCCACATAACAATAATAATATAAGGGCATAACAATAACGATATTGGGCTTCTATGGGGCACAATAATAACAATATGGGGAAAATAGGGGCACAACAATAAAAATAAGGGCTACAATGACAATAGTTATGGGGGAATCACTAGTATTATAGGGACCTAACATTATGTTGGTTATGTTATGGTTGAGCTGCCATGATTTCTATGTTGGTTATTTGTTGGTTACACGATCTATGTTACCTATGGCTCTTGTCATGATTTGTTTAGTTATCGAATGGTTGATGAATATATGGGCTAAAAAGTGTTTTTGTAGCTATGTGGAGAGGGAATAGAGCCTTATTGGTGATTCTTAGATGAATATCAAACTCTTATGATCATATATGCATTCATGACTTGCAGCTTTTTTCCACGTGTTTGACATAATTTTTGTTATGGATGAGTCATATTTGGGTCAAGTTCTTACTTGAGTTTTGATTTAATAGCATTGTTAGTATCTTTCATTGCATTATATAAAGTATTAGGAAATTCTGAGTGGTGGTCTAGAAGCTAGCTTGAAAAGGTGGCACAAAAACCCTGACCTCATGCTCAGAACTAAGAATTTTAGGGCATAATAGCATGGACACAAGCCCGTGAGTGTGGTTATAGCCTCATAATTGCATGGAAGCAGTGTCAAGGGTGCATATGTGAGTCTAGGTCAGTGAAACAAGGTTCGAGCTCAGGGATTGACCACCCGTGGTGTTTATTCATCTCCTGGGTGCTTTGTAGTCTCTTTAGGATGTCAATTTGTGGTTAGTTTGTAGGCCCCACTTACTTAATTGGAACTAGGAGGTCGGGTCAGGTCATAGTGACACTCATCTCATGTTTACCTGGTGAACTTGTGAATTTGGGTAAATGTGGGATAAGGTGGTTACATGTTCTCAACGCATCATTTTCCCATATTGCTGACACAGAACATTATGATCAAACAGGGCCTCCTGATTATCACAGGGCTTCTCTTCGAATCCACCTGGTGCAATTGGATCATAGCACATCAGTAAATAATATAGGCTCTTCTTTGTTGTATGCTTTTCATCGCTACCTTTCCTTTAACAATTTTTTTTATTAATTGCATGATTTTATCTATTCTTAGTGTGAATTTTGCTACTTTTCTTGTTGCAATTAAAGACTGCTCTTTTTTGTTGATCTAATATCGATTATTTTGGTGGGTTTGTCCCATTAGCTGGTATTTTATAGCTATGGATGATTCACATCAATTTCCATTTTTTATAGATGCTCATTACATTGGATTTATCATTATTCCTTGCAAATCCAAATTGATACACTTATGTGTGGAAAGTACACGAATTATTTTTCAATTTAGTTTGAAAAAGATAGCATACACATGCTGCCACTAAAATTGATACCAATTCCTTCTACCCAATGAGTCGAAATAGCCATCCATGTGCTCTTTTTTTGGTTGTTAGCATGTGTTTCAGGAATAACATTGGATGCTTTCTTTTAATTCAATTATCATTACTATAGAAATTATGGTAATTCCTTCGTATTCAGACACGGTTTCCATCAAATTACTTAGTGCCGCTTTGGTTGTTACCTAAGATTTCAACTAAAGAAAACTGATTTACGTCATCAATATTGCATCGAAGTCATTGCGACAATTATGAATATAGATAACAATCTATCTAGATAACGATCTAACTAGGGATGTGCTGTAAATCTTTGATTGTGTTCCCTTGCCTATTAACATATCAGCTCGTCATTGTACAATCTCAAGACTTGGATGATCCTTTTTCCTTATGCTATATTGTGCAAATGAAAAATAAATGGATTAGAAATATGTGTTCCTTATACACTTTTGTTATCCCTCTCACACTCTGTCTTTGGCACAGTCTTCATTGTGCATAACAAAAACGTTTTTCTCAGTTTTGTATTAGCTTAGAGCACAACCTTTGATCAAATAACTAGTTTTGTGCAACTTTTCTTCCACATAGCTATATCTGCAAAATGTATAAATGGGAAAGAGTTTAAAATTTAACCAAAGAAATTATCTCCCTAGTGCGTAAAGGACCTGCACCTCCATACTATTATTAACAAATTCTTGTGCATATAGCTTTAACTTTGCAGAGAGAAAAAACTTTGGTCGTTCGAACGTTGGTTGTTTTTCAGATTCAAGATTTATTGCAAAATATATCCTCAATATTTAGAGATGCCATTTAGACCCAATCTAAATATGAAGGTGTGTTCATTTATGTATTAACATCATGTGCAGATCCTCCATTTCATGCAGATTTAGAGCTCTATGCAATTTCTCTTTCAAATATATAAAATTATAAAAGTTTTAAATGGAAAACAACTTAAAATGAAATAACGAAAAAATAACACACTGGAAACACATGTCATAGTGATTTGTGTGCTATAGTGGAGTCATTGAAATTTGAGGTGTCGTAAGGCTTCGCTATCGCTAAATAGAGCAAGCATGGCTCAACAAGGAAAAAACCTTAGGGATTCGAAGGGAGGAAGAATCATTTAGGTTGAATCGCGTGGGAGCTTGACAGAAAGGTAAAACCATAATCGATGAAGTGTTGGTTGTTTTTCATATCTATGTGTGTGTCAAAATACATATTCGATTTCCAACTGGGCTTGAACGACATCTCAAAACTCAAGAAACATCATACAACATTGCTTTATGCTCAAGATTTCCTAGTTTTCATGAGATATTTAGAGATTCCATTAAAGCATAGTTGAAAGTCGAAGATGTGATTTTATGGAACGTTGAATTTGGAGATAAAATCTCACATAAAGAAACAGAAGCTCAAACAATACTTGTATCTTTTAAATGCATTGTGCAAAAAGAAATTGTATAGCCATTTGTGCTTTGTACTTAAAATTACTTGTTTAATCAGTGACATTATCAATGTCGTTTAACTCTATATTTCTCATTTTCATATATAATTAACACGTATGACTATTTTTCTTGTGATACATGTTAGACCGGATATATCATGTACACATATCTACGCTGAATCACAAAAATGTAGGAAATTAAATAAATATGAAACTGCGTGATACATAGTACAAAGTGATTGATAGTAAGTGGCTTCGGTTGTTTAAAAAACAATATTGTGTGGAAGGAAAGTGTGTCAAAGAACTATGTGGGGGGAGAGTGAATGTGAAGGTGCGGAACTTTTCCACACAAAAAATGTGTTTTTTATTGCACGTACTTGTTATCCGTAACAAATCACAAATCTAAAGGTCTATGTTTTATGAAGCTTTTGTGGCATAATTTTAACAAGTAACATGTTGATTGTTGCATTGGCCAAGTGTTGACTATGCATTATTTTTTGGCATACATATTGGAATAGTTCATAGTTCTCGAGGGGCTCGTTACGAATGGTTTTTCTCATAGTCGTCGAATCGATAGTCTATTTTGAGAACTGTGCATTTTACTCATTAGTGTAAGAATCATAGATCAAAAGGTGTGAGTTTTATAAAGCTCCTGTGATGTAATTTTAACAAGAAACATGTCGGTATTTGCATTGGCCAGGTGTTGATCATGCATTTTTTTGGCATGCATATTGGTATAATTCATAGTTCTAAGCGAGGGCTTGCTATGAATGGTTTCTCTCATAGTTGTCAGAATCGATAATTTATTTTAAGAACTATGTGTTTTTCTCGTTATCTTAATAATTATGCACAATTTTTGTTTTCGAAAACAAATACAAATTTTACAATATGTGTGTCAAGTATGGTGTGGTTCATTTATTTTGTGATTCCATATCCCGTTCATAGACAAGAGTTTTACTTGAATCGGTTGTATATATATCGTTTTGCACATTTTCTTGTACATTGTTTATGTTGTGTTTATAGTTGAGCAAGAGATCATAGTGAATTTAAATTTTTTATGAAGTGTGATTGATAAAGCATCAGTGAACAAGTGTGTTTGAAGTGTGATTGCTAAAACATCAATGGAGAAGCATTTCTTTACTATAGAAAGAAATGGTACAAATGCAATACTAAAGAAACATAATCTATTTCATTTAAACAATTTTGTGTATGTTGTGGGATATTGTTTGTTCGACACTATGAGAATTATATTGCATTTTAGATACATGTCAATAGAGTTGCGTGAAGGAACAATAAAACATTTCAAGAATTGTTTACATGAATGGAAGGTTGAAGCCATATTATCTTATTGTTGACGGTGCTGGAAGCCGCAAATAGGGAAGGGGGTCTCCCCAATGTGAAGTCTCAATTAGACATCACACTATTTGGAGTAGAAGCCCCAACTGGAATATAGTTGATTGCCAAAAGTGATGGTTTCAAAGATATGTCTTGGTTGCAATAAACACATATGATGATATATTCATAGCTTTGGTGACAAAAAGTATATGAATTTTGTGAAGTATCAAATGTAATGCATGAAAGGTTCCATCACATCAAAGGAAAATAAGTGAGACCCTTAGAAGAAAGTAATAGTACTAACTTAGAAGAGACACACGAGCGATACACAAGAATAATTAGTTAACCTGTAAGGTAGTTCACAAGATAACAACGATCATAATAGCATAAACAACACACATCCAACAAGATACATACTAAAGCAAATGAATTAGTTCATTTGCATTAGCGTAAATGAAACAAAATACATCGTAAATATATAAAGAATAGTCTTACTACATCCATGATATATGTATGAAGGTGTGTTGGCTCTGAGAGCCTCTTGTCATAAAGTGAAAGTTCCAAACATACAATTACATTGATAATGCACTAGCCCCAATAGTGGAACATGAAGCCAACACTTTTTTCTCCAAAGAATGATCTTCCTCCTATTCTAGACTAGAGAAGCCAAGGATCCAAATAGTTGGTTCCAAGCCCTTTTCTTGAGTTATGAGGGTTTATTTATAACAAATGAGGTGACCCTTCATCTCCCTTTGCGATATTTGAGTTTCCCTCACAACTCTTAGACTTCTTTTGTATTTTCCTACTTGATGACTTTTCACATTCCACAATTAACTCTTGGACTTCCACGTACATATTTTATTATAAATACAATAATACAAAAACCATATAAGACAAAAATGGGTAGATCCTAACAACACAAGCCTAATAAGACAAAATAGACACATTAAGCTTGATTTTGAGGAAACTCTATCTCAACAACTTCAACTTGTAATTATGTGGTTACATAATGATGCCAATATTTGTACTGTGTGATTGTATCCTCAAAATTTGTAGGAAGATTAGGCTGAAAATGGACTCTAGCAATAATAACAACTTCATATTGATCTTAGCAAGACCACCAACATACTTTTGCATGTTTTTCCTATTAACCTCCAAGTCTTTTGTGGTAGTGATCTGCTTCAGTTAGTTTAAGTATTTCTCGATATTTTTCCTGAAAATGTTCCTTCCCTTTGTCTCTGTAAATGGACTTACCAAGGGGATATTGTGTGCTTGAAACAAGGAATCCAAACTATTTTATAAGCATACATAACTAGCCAAAATGTTGGCCAAAAAGGTGTCGAGTTGTTTGTTTCCTTGTATAAGCATTCTAACCTCGGCCTTTTCCAACTCTACTTCCTTCCTTTTCTTCTTGACCAATTTTTTTAGTGTTCTCCTATACTTAGTTCCCCACTCATGCATCACAATAATGGTTGCATGATGACTTTCAGAGCTTTCATATTCTCTTGCGAATTCTTTTGCGTATCATGTAAGGGAACTACTAATTTATGCAAAGTGACCAACTCTTCATTAATATGACTCATAGTGTCTCCTAATGCCTAAATTTCACCATATATAGCTACTTGAAGCTCCTGCAAGTAAGCATGTGTGGAAGGAAACTTCTTCTTCTCTGTTTTGTGTTTCTCTATTTCTTTCTTAGCCACTTCTAAATCCTTTTCCATTTGCTTTTTTTATGCCATTAGGAAATTTGTATTTGATTTTGAAGCTCTCATAAAGGCTAGGTTGGTTGCAAAAATGGTCTGATGATTCCTTCAGATGTTAGTGATGATCACCCTTTCTGTGTAAATAAAAGCAGGATGTTCCAGATCATTAGGAAAATGTTTCTTTCTTTCCTACACAATTTTGTTCTAGAGCCCGTTAAAGGTAAGGCTACAGATATCCATGATCGAGTCTTCATCTACAGGAGCGATTTCATATTCACTATCTAGGGATTTCCCATCTATCAAGGGTAGTGGAGGCTGAGTGATGATATGTTTTGTGTTGGGCATGAGTTCAACATGTTGGTTCTACTCCCCTTGTTCTATTTCCATGTCATAGGCTACTATTTTCTCCTCCATCTCTTGAACTATCTCTTGAGCCTTCTTTTGCTTACTTTCTTCTTCTTCAAATGTTTCTGCCTTTCTTCTTCAACCTGCTTCACTCTAACTTCTTCTTCCTTCTTCCTTCTTAGTTCTTATTGTGCTTTCATTTGCTCCTATCCCTTCCTTTGTTGGTCTTCCTTTTGCTTTTTTTCTTCCTCTTGTTTCCTCTCTACTTCCCACTGCTTCCTTTTCCTTTCTACTACCAAAGACACTTTTAGAATGGTTAAATCTTCCTTGAATTTGTAGCTTTTCTTCTCTAATGGGTTGCGTGAAATATTTCTCTTATAATTAATATTCACTAGGGTGTGTTCTTCCAGCTACTTTACTTCCTAAGTAACACTTTACTCTGGAACTGCGTTGGAAGGGCCTCCTTAGTTTCCTAGTGCATGTGACCGAGAGACATTATAGTGATTCTTCATCTTTTCTTCCTCCAGCATAGCATAGGCGTCGTATGGCCAGATAAAGTGTAACTTGGCACAATGTTTCTTGCAGACTCCTCTATGATCGTACTGATGAAACTATATTGTATCAAGCTTGATGCTTTCCAATTCTGTGACTTTAGCTTCTGTGGCCTTTGAGTTATTAATCTCATAAGATCCCACCTACAAGGGAAGAGTAGGTCATGATGCCTTCTTCCTTTGTAGTACTACATTTATACCTATGACAAGATGATATGCTACCTCTTTCATGACTACCTTTTCCGTGGCATACCTCGAAAAAAGGTGAGATGCTTTATGGAAGCCAAAACTCTGATGTAAGTGCCATCTAATGATGCAAACCAATCTACAACTTCTGATACTGAACTCGTTTCCTCACAAGACATGCAAGGGACTTCGTCTAGAAAGATAATTTGGTACAAGACTCTGAAGAAGTGATCAACCAGTCTTTCAAAGACTCCTCCATAGTTCCATTATACTAACAACTTGCAATAAATATGGATAGGAGGATCACTAAGTGTCCATTTCTACTCCATGCTAGGGAAAGCATTGTGAGCGCATATATCATCCACTAGGTAGGAAGACATGTAGAATTATTGTTGCTTGCCTTTTGGTGGGTTCTTTGCATTATCCAAGTTAATTGTTAGCTACTAAGACACAAGATCAGACCAGTTGAATATCTTCCCTTGTGAGAAAATCAGGTACAACATGTACACCCATATTTGAGGGAAGGATTCAATATTATTGTGTCCATAAACTCGGCAGCATAATACTATCAAGTACTAAAATATCTTTCTAAGTGATTTGGTCTTGTAAGTATTATTTGGTGTCTAGTGAAACTTCGATGGTTCCTTTACCCACATCTTGACCACTTCCTTAGTATTGAGATAACCTATTCCTCCATATAAGTGAGAGTCCATATATTGCTCAGGCTTAGGAAAGTGGTAGGCCATGTGAATTTCATGTGCTTGGTAAGAGGTAATTTGTTTCCCACTAGCATTGTTTAAATACATGTGCTTGGTATTTAAACCTTGTAGGATCCAATTGATGACATTTTCACATGGTAAGACTGGGAATCTGCAAGCGACCCTCTGAAGCCCTATCCATTGGATGTTCATGTATACATGTCTATCCTCCATATATTATTTGAATTTTGTGGCAGTGAATGCATCCTTGACAATATGCCATGTAATATTAGAGTCCTTCTCAATGTATACTTGTGTATCAGAAAGAATGGGAACTAACATTGAAGGTCTTTCAATAACTTCCTTTGTACTGCTCTTTGTAGCCTCCTTTGATGTTGATCTCTTAGGAGGCATGATGTTATATGCTGATGAAAGAGAAGTATTCTCAAGCCTTGTATTACTTGTGGCAAGATATGCACTCATAGAAATAATAAGTTAGCTCTAAAGAAATCAGTTCAATAATCAATCTAAAAGCAACAAATAAGTGATTGAGGAGAGAGATTGTGCAATGTTGGGATGAAAAAGGGTAGGCTAAGCACTGGGATTGCATAATCCACATTGAGAGAGGAGGATTGCATAGCCTGGTATAGAAGAGGGATGGCTTGAGGCTTGGGACTATGCAATGCATAGTCTCAGCTGCTAGAAGAGGAATAACATTGCACAATGTGCAGTCTTAGTATCCAAGTTCGACCACTGATGATTGAGATTGCGCAATGCGCAACTGAAGGAGGCTAGTGACTATGCATTGCATAGTTTTAGCTGGCAAGGAGGAGGATTTCTTCTTGGGATTGTGCATGCACATTGGGAGAAGCCAACAAATCTTAAGGATATAGGCTAGTTTTAGATCTAGGTCTAAGGAAAAGACAAGTATAAATCATATTTTGAATTAGTTAGATCAATCAATGTTATTGCACAGAAAATATAATACGAAGGAAAGAACATGCATGCATAAAAAGACCCAGCATCAGTAACTATTGGTATGAAAAATGACTTGGGAGGGATGCGACACTAGTAAAAATAGAACGACAAATTGAAACAAAACTTTTGCAAGGTAGTAATAGCAGAATTCCAATAACTACAAGAAGTAATAGGCAAAGCCGCACTTGCAAACACAAAAGTGACAAAAATTACAGAAAAAGAAGTAAAAAGTGACACTTTAGAAACTTACCCGGAAAAGTGCTACAAACCAAATCTGAATCTCCTTGAACTTGTGGGGATGGCTAGAGATCCAATTTCAAGTGTGAAAATGAACTCTACACGCCTCCATTATATATATTTACCCCCACGAGATTAGGGTTAGGGTTTATGATGTGCATGCCTAAAATTAAGGAGAAAGTGACACTTATCCAAGGATAAAAAAAAACTTGTGTCACTTGGTCAAAGAAGAAAATGCAATCCCTATTTTCTAGGGATGTGAAATTGACTTGTTTCAGGAGGCTACACAGTCCACTGGCAGAAAGGATTACACAATCCCTAGCGATAAGGGATTACATAATTCACTAGCTTAGTGTATTGCACATTTATGAATCTCAGGGGAGGATTGTGTAGTTTACTTGCCCAATGACTTCCTGTCTTCCAATATTGCACAATTCAGTTCCTCAAGGAGTTGTGTAGTTTCTAGTGACAAAGGATTTTGCATCTTCCAGAGGCAAGACCACCAATTAGTGCAAGATTAGGACAACAATTTATTTGTGTTTAGAGGGAACTAATGATCCAGGTGGATATTGGTGGCCACCCGCCTATTCCACTTGCACCCCCAACACTATCTCTTTCAGTTTTTCGGTTTCCTTAATTGTAGCACAATTTACTATTTTTGGCAATTTTTCAGGTCCTGAACTTCTGAAGCCGTTTTGAGGCCCTAAACGATGTTGTTATGGAAAATGGAGAGTCTACAATCATTACAAACTAGCTTGCCAAATTTTTTCGATCTCCTCTTTGAGATCTTCAAAAAGAGGTATTATGATAGCCAAACGGAGATTGTATGCCAAAGTTACGACCCCGAGAAGTTGGTGTATCAATTTACCCAAACGAGGCCCACAGTTTTGGTGCTTCATCTCCTAGGGTTAGGTTTTTGGATGTTTAGGGTTTTCCATTGTTTCTCAATAATAAATAGGCCTTTGAGCCTCCTTGTAACATAGTTCAGAGGCATGTAGCCACGACATCTCTTCTCAGAGATAAGCTACCATCGCCCAAGCTATCTTATTTCCATTATGTTTGTAAGCATAGTTCAGTATTTTTCTATTAATGAAATGAAGTGTTTCTCTACTGCATCTCTGTATTTATGGTTATATCTATAAGTTGTTTCATTCCTGTTTATGTTCGAATCAACTAACTTTTCATCAAAAGTTGTGCAAATGTTGGCAACAAGATTTAGTCAAAACCTCACACAAGTGTTGCATGAAAGAATAAGTTATTATGACACTAAAAAATTAATAGGAACACTTGATGACTGTGGAAGGTAAGTTCTTTTAGACAGAAGGTAGGATAAAAAATCGAAGTGTAGGAAAATTTTTGGAGGGGGGTTGTAGCATCTACAACACTTACGAATGTGAATTGAATATAGATGCATTAATACAAATGCATGGTATAAATATCCAAAATGTTTAATTGGAAAGTATGACAAAATCAACTTCAAATACTATCATTGGGGAAGAACGCGGACTTTGGGGGTACATATTTTATATACATTGGTTATCAAACTACCTAAAAATTTCCATTAGACTCTGGTCAAATACAATAATGAAAAACTATACGCATTTTAATTCAAATTTGTGCTAATAAGTTATGACATATTGTTCCATAACAAAAATTTGATTGTCAGACATTTTTAACCACTTTTGTGCAAGAAAGCGTTCAATAGGAACTTATCATGAACATATAATAAATATAACAACATACAAACAAATTAGAACATGGGTGGATGCAGATAGAAAACATAAAGGGTAGACATATGTTTAAGAGATTTTTCGAGTTGAAGAGTATTTGTGGTGAAAGTTATTTTGAAACAATATGCCAATTGATGGAGAATGAATGTGATATTCCCTTTGTACGACGCATAATTGCACATACTTTTTGCAATGCAATAATGCATAATGATTCATTTGCATTAAACTACATAGAAAAATACATGAACGGACATGAAATTAAGAACTTTCCTACAATAGTAGATTGGGAAGGATACATTATACAATTAGCAATGCTATATGAAAAAGGGAAAATAGATGGTGGACTTTTTATTTATCACTGCATACAATATATCTTGAACATAACTATATGCATATGGTCCAATGAGACTCTAGCTACTGTGTTTGAATTTCGTGGGTTTGAGAAAGACACAACACTTTTCCATGTTATGAAATTTGGTACAAGTATAGGTCGCTTGCATTATGAACCTCTCAAAGAGATAGTACAATAAAAAAAATTTCACATCCTATTGAAGCAATTAACAAAGATCAATGTATAAAAGAATCAAATAAAAAAAAATAGTGGCATTAATAAGAATAACTTCGAAAAAATGAACATGAATGAAAATGGCATAGAAATTGACATAGAGTTTATCAATAAACAAGAGATCGTGACTATCAATGCATCGGGTCAAAAAACATATAAGAAACAAGGATGTTTTCGAAGAAAGTGTTCTTAGAAAACTATGCAAGCCATTAAATTCTAGCTCTAAGAACATGGACATTGATGGATACTATGGAACTTAATACAAAGCCTATCAATGTAAGCAAGAGACCATGTTCTTCATTGCATGAACTCAAAAAGTACATAAGATTAAACAAACATGTTATCAAAACAAGTAAGATAACAAAATTATAGAAGTGGAAAAAGTCAATAAAAAATAGTATATTTGCTAATGAACATAAAGAATCATTACAAATGTTTGATTATACATTTGAAATAGTGGTTGAACGACATTGTTTTATGAAAATGCAAGATGTTCTAATTTTTTACTATGCAATATGCAACCAAACTTGGTTTAAAAGAGATGATATAGAAAAACAAATTAGCAATGTGTCCAAAATTAAGAGCATATGAAAAAAATGCAAAAAGGCATTAGACAATGAAAAAGTTATCAAATTTGCAGTTCTAGAGAAAATTAGTCGTAATAGACAAATTTCCATAGTGAAAGAACTTTATGAATTGGAGCAAAGACTGATATCATTATGATTACCATTTTTGCAAATAGGGGAACTTGCACAACATTTTAGAAAACCACAGTTGGAATTGACTGGTGGACTAATCAATGTACATGCTAACATATATCGAATTCAAATTGCACTTCCTTGAGACATAAATGAATCTAGTACTATGGCCATGGTGATTGAAAGACATTTAATGTTTACATAGCCAAACTATTTTTCACATTTACATGAGAACTTATATGCACCAAAACACTTTTCATCGACAGTTAGGTCCAACCACTTTCTTTGTTTTATTTAGCAGTTTTGAACATATTTGGGAGCATTTAGTAAAGGCTTTGCAGCAAATACAATGAGAAAAAAAAACCGTCAACTAGAAACAAAGTAAAGGAAGGTGATATTGATATCTTGATAAGAAATGACCTTGTTACCAGTGTACGATATTACAGAAGCATAATGAATTCCCTGCGCCAATTAATTTTACATGAGCCCAAGTACTTTGGTGATGTTGTTGACTATTTATTTATAACATAATTCCAAAATCGAGGAGTCCAACATGAACATAGATTGATATGGATAAAAAATACTCCCATCTATGTAACAAGCATGCAGATTGAAATAAAAAACTTTCGACTTAGTTACCAGAGAATCCACAGTAAGAACCATTTTAGGCAGAAAATGGTTCTTACTGTGGATTCTCCGGTAACTAAATAAAAAAACTTTGTTGACAAGTACTTGCCCTGTGATTCAACTAAGCTACCTGTAAATATAAAAACTATTCAACATCATCGTCACACAAACACTTGTAGGTAAGGAAAACATATGCATTGCAGGTTCAATTTTCTAATACCACTAATTCCAAGGACACAAATACTTGGCCTATGGAATTCGACAATGAAAAAACAAAGGTGAAGGCAAGAAAAACATTTGATGCACTAGAGAATAGGGAGCATGATGAGCCATATACATTTGATATTTTTTTTGGAAAAACTTAGGTATAAACGAATCTGATTATATCCATGCAATTCAATGTACTCTGAAACGAAGAAATTTTTTGTTGAAAATAGAACCAACATAGATATGAACTAATAACTTTGCTCGACATATTATGTTAATTTGGGGTGGAAATATTGATGCTCAATTTGTACTTGATTCATATGCTATAGGTATTTATTGTAGTTCAATATGACAAAGCTAGATAAAACAATGACATCGATGTTTAAACATGTGCAAATTGAATGTCAAATAAAAATGGTGATATCATAGAAACAATTGCAAGACTTGGAAAAGATTTATTGAACTTATACAAAATGCCTGTACAAAAAGTTGTATATATTGTGTTGTCAATGCCACTGAATACTAGTTCAAGAAAATGTATATTTGTTAATACTTCAGCAATAGATGATCAAACATTTTTACTAAAGAAACCAAAAGACCTAGAATATGAACTAGATGATTAGAAAACATGGCATGTTTATCAATTATTGATCGCTATGTGCAACGACCATAAAACATAAAAAATGTATGTTTAGTGGAATTTGAATCGTGTTATACACTACAAGGGAAAAAAAGAGGAAGTGTTGAGAGACCGTATGTTATAAGGTACATAAAGTATATTAAACATATTGATGCTGATAACTATTACAAAAAACGATTAATGTTGTATGTCCCGTATTGTATTGACGAGAACATATTTAAAAAACAATATTCAAGTTGGAAGAATACCTATTTATTATTTGAGAAAATCATAAAATGTAACGAGCAAAACAATGACAACGTGGACTGATATTGATAGCATAATTGTTGAGCTTGAAAACAAAGAGAGTGAATTGTTTGAAAGAAATATAACTCCATATGAAAAATAGAGAGTGAAAAATGTTATCGAGAATACAATATCAAGTCATATTTTCAATATTTGTAAAAGGCTAGAAATGCTAAATCTATTGTTGAAAAATCTTATCAACTTGCAAAACAACAACAAGTACTAGAAGAAATAGAATTCTATGAAATCATGAGAATGCTTAACCCAGAACAAGAAAAGATAGTGAAAGAAATAGTGGATGAGGAAAAAAAATCCAAATGATGCATTGTATGTACTTGTAAAAGGTGGCATGGGCATTGGAAAAGCATTTATTGTTTCCAATCCCTAATTCGTTTGTACAACAACATGTTCATATATGACCCAACTCAATTAAAAGGAATCATAACAACGTATTCAGGGGAGGCAGTGTTCAATGCAAGTGCTATAACATTGCATTCTACATTCCATTTACCATTTAACAAATTAGAATATATTTCACTTAAAGGTGAAAAATTAGACACATTGATAATGGAATTGCGAAAAACATCATGTCATGCTCATTGATTAAACGTCTTTTATAGGTTCAACATTATTATGCCAAGTTGAAAAACACTTATGTGAAATTAAGCATACTTTGTTGGCTTATTTTGGAAATGTTGATGTAATATTTTTAGGTGACTTATTCCAAGCACAACCAATCAAAGATTTTCTAATTTTTTAGCAACCAAATTTAGCAGGTGAAAAACTAATATACGATCGATGGAAAGACAAAGTCAAAATGTTATGAATTGCGTATGACAATGCGTCAAAAATATAACAAATTCATTGAAATCCTTAACAAAATGCGAGTGAATCAATAATATGATGAAGACATAAAATATATAAATGATAAGTGTTATAGAAATCCTCCACTGGATCCATTGTTTCCATACCTATTTTAGAGAAATAGAGAAGTACATAAGGCTATCGAAAAAATGTTGTCACATGTAAATGAAGAGATAATAGTTGTTAATGAAATTGAAGAATCTCACAATAAGGAAATAGGCTTTGTAGCATATGAGAATACAATGAGATTACCGTTAAGAATCCTTATCAAATGAAATGTTATTATTGAGCTATATACAAAAGTGTTGATGTGTTAGGGATAGATTTTGTAAATATGGATATCAATAAACTTCAAAAAAAAAGTATCATGAATTGTATGACGAAAACATTTCATCTCATTGGACTCCAATATTACGTGTTTCGAAACCATTATGATGTCATAGCAAGATATTTAAAACTATAGTGTGCAAACAATTTCCAATACAACTAACTTGTGTAAGAACAATTTATCGATCACAAGGTTTAACATTGAATGGACTTGCATTTGATCCAAGTGGCATATCGACGCATGGACTAGTGTACACAACATTGTCACATGTTAGAATAATGAAATCATTGTATCTTCTTCAAAAACTAACACATAAGAACTTTGTGTGAATAAGAAAGTATTTGAAGAAAGGAAACACTTAAGAATTGAAGCATCATGGAAATCAGGGTACATAGAAAAGTCAATGACAAGTGAAAATACTTTAACAATTGCAAGTTTCAATACACAAAGTCTACATGCTCATGTGAATGACATTGCACATGATGAAAACTTAATGAATACTATGGTTCTCTGTATCCCTGAAACACATTTAAAATTTCCGCCGTCAAATATTGAATTTTGCGAATTCAATTTCAACATATCAAGTTGTCTTCATGAGGTCCTTATTTTCTTATGAGAAAATATAGAAATCATATCAATGAAAAAGTTTTGCAATAACATAATCAAACTTGTTTTTCTGGAAGTATATTTTCAATGCAGGATATGCATAATAAATGTATATGTTGCACCACTTGTATATGTTTCGGCAATCATTGAAGAAATAGTAAGAGAAAGGGCACAATTCACACTTGGTGATTACATTTTTATACTTATTAGAGATTTCAATATTGACATCAATTCAAATAGCAAAAGAAGTAAACAAATATTAGAGTATATGCAGTGTGAACAGTTACAAGAAATAACGAGGAATTTTATTTCTAGGAATAAGATAATTATTGATCACATTTGGACAAATTCATCTCTTCAGCAATGTCATGTTCATATTTCATATTCATACTGGAGTGATCATGATGCAGTTCATGCTTCATTATACTTTGAGTGATTGTAACACTGTAAAAGCTATACATTTTTTGTTTTGAAGCAATAAAGTTCATAGGAAATTATAAATGCAATACAACACATTTTTCTAAATTTTAGCTATTTTCATATAAGTTGTAACAATAGATTTGTTTGTTCGTTCTCATGTGGAGTCCAAAATGAATAAGTAATTAATTTAACTATTGCAAGGAAATAACAATCGTAAATTGCAGAAATCATATCCAATATTTGAAAGTTCAGATTTGTTAATTGTATTATTATAACTTAAGCTAATTACTGATTACACAATTGTAGAAGATAGGAAAAGTAAAGAAATAGTGTGAGGAACTTGCAAATGTGGGGAAGTGTTATTTTCATTTTTTCATCTTCCTTTATGTGTATATACTAGCTACTTTTCATATTTTCTCTACATATTCCCATCCTGAGTGACACTTTTTCTATACGCTCATGGACTTTTTAAAAAATGTGATTAGTTTTTGAACTAGCCTTTACTTAGATTAGCAGATAAGAGAGTGGATAATCACAAAGTAGTGGGAACTAGCCACGTGACTTTGTCATTTTGTAATAGGAATAATTTAGCACATTTTTTTGCAGTGGGAATTATTATTGACAACCTATGAGCTAGTTGCCATTATTGCAAAGAATTTATAGTAACACAAAACCAAGATACATAATAATGGACAAGATGGTTTTGGAGCTTCAAGGTATATTTGCATTGGTTTCCGTAAATGTTAGCTTTGGTATATTCAATTTCTATTTATTGACAAATTTCCTATGTTAAAAATTTCACAGTGGTAATAGTTGAATCTGATTTCAAGTTTGCAATCGTAAGAGCTAGTGAATATATATAGAATCGAAAAAAAATGCGCAGCTCAACGGAATTGAGAACATTATTGATTCAGAAAGTGTTTTCAGCTACCAAACGAACATGGTTAGCAGAAAAAAGAAAAGAAGCTATTTGAATTGATACCATTAATTTACTTGATCATATCGATGAGAAATTCCATTAGTCGATTTGATATGAGTGTTATGTGAATGCGAACAAAAAAAATAATAGTAACAAGATTTGGACTAGTGGATTAGTGAACGTTGCATGTGTGCCAGAAGATTTTGATTTCAGGGAAATTATTCATTTGTGTGCAAATTTTTTTTATTAAAAACAAGAACAATTATGCTACCAGTGAAAAGGATTCCTTTGAATGAGATGACATTCAGATGGATACTTAAGTTACCGGAAGCTAATATGCGCTTGGAATTGTCCGAAGAAAATAGTTTTGCGATCTCAAAAGCAAGTGAGGCTAATGTTGTTTGGGGTTTATTTTCACCAAGCTACCAAGTTCCTTAATAATTTTTTGTCCTAGATATCTCTTTGTTTAAACAATCGTTTAGGGACTTTTGTTGGCTTTATACACACGTCATAGGCTAAGAAACTACAAAAGGTATTATGAAATTCATTCTCTATATGCTTTATCAAACATACAAAAAGGATTGTGTATTCGACTGGATGATATCATTTCTAATGAATTAGCTTCTCAGTTATCCAATTTATCCAAGGCCAATAGGTTCTTCACGATGGTGTATGTCATAATAGCTTTGATTTCTAGCGATGGATTTCATGGTTTTGCATGCAATCCTATCTTCACTATGAATCAAGAACCAATGAAATTCTGGTATCCTATACTATGGAAGCATAATGCTTCTTTAAACTTTTATCTAATTCAAGATGTTTTTGTAAGACAAGCTAATTACATGATAACTGGACAACAAACTCATCATATATCTACACATGCATAAGTTTTCCTATGGAGAAAAGTATGTATGAATAAAGAGAAAGTAATATGCTAATTCGAATTTACAGATTTCAAGGTAATTCATTGATATTTCCAAAATTTGTTATAGACAGGTATTTTGTTGTTGAATCTTGTAGGTAATACCTTGACTGGCTAAATATATTTCAAAGAAAAATGATAAAACAATTCATTTCTTTACCATTTATTGTTGGAGAAATCACAGTGAATATTGCGGCTTATGTTACATAGAGCATAGAGACTTTGCGTCCTTTTAACTTAAGTGAATTTGAAGCAATTAAACACTTTGATGAGGAGGGTCTATTTGGCACACACTTGGAAACAATTGGATACAAAAACTTGTTTCCATAAATTAGAGAGCGGAGTGAAGAATGTCAAAATGCATCGACAAAAAATCAGGGGCTAATCATAAATGTTAAATAAATCATTGAAGAATCAAGTATCAATACTTATGGAGAGCAATATATGCGTTGCATAAACGATACTCATGAAAATCAAGGGCTAATAATAGATGCTGAAGAAATCACCAAAGAATCAGGTATCAATAATTCTATAGATAAATATGTACGTTCCATAAATGATACTAATGTGAGTTCATCATCGACTAAAGAGAGGAAAAATTATACTGCAAATATAAAATTGATTCACAACAAGTTGTTAGCTAGTGGGAAGAACAAATATCTTGATCAAAGTTTTATTTCAAAAGAATTGTATACTGATGAATCAGGAAATTCCACAAGTCCTATGAAAACATGAAGTGTTGAAGAAGTTATAAACATAGAAGTTGACAACGTTATGTTACTTGATTGGATTAGTGTTTGTTTTTCAAAAAATCAGAAAACAATGGTATAAATTTCCATTGAACCTATTTTTTTTATGGCGGTTTTTGTCACATTGTAAAATGCAAAGTATGATAACAACAATAAAAAATGGGGATTGAGAAAGTAAAGCTTCATAGAAAAAAGTTTTAGACCAAACAGAAATGCATGTTGATCTATCTAGAGTTGCAACCACATCAGTCATGAACCTGCATAAAGTTATCAATGATGTGTTTGCAAAGTCTCTTAGTCAACAAGAAGCAGAAAATTTGAGACTAAAAAAAAGAATAAAGGACATAGAAGGTGCTCTAAATATGAGTCCTTTGTCAATGACTCCATTGGAAATATAGACAACATTGTTGGCCATCTCTACTCACAGCACACCATATAGATTTGCTCAATTTCCTTTATGTGTTGAAAAGATATATTATCAGAAATATATGTGAGCGATTGCAAATCATTGAACATGCATGTAAATCAGATTTCGATTTGAAGCGTTTGGCAAAAAGAACTGTCATTTGTTACGTGCATTCAACGTGATCTCGAAAGAGACAAGTATTTCATGAACAATGACTTATTTTCTTTCCGATGCAGCGAAAAAATGATAGGAACTACCAAATGTTAATCTAATGAAGCAACTCAAAGCTGCATGTTCTCATAGAATTAGAAGAATGGAGAACATTACTTATGAATATGAAAACATAGAGAATCGTAGAGAAAATGCATATGTCGAGGTCGTACACATTGTGCAAAATATGAAATGTCTACGTATCACATGTGACTCTAGATTAATTTCGAGAGAAATGTTAACAACTGAATTAGATAAGCTTAAACAATTAAATGAAATATAATTTGATGCTATCATTGATTTTAGTACATAGGAGAATAGGAAATGGACAATTGTCTTTGTTAATGTTAATAAACATAACTCTTCTTTAGTTGTGGAATTGTGAGGAGAAGTTAGGGAAATTGAGAAGGAGATATTCAGTCAACGTGTCAAACTAGAAATTACAACTACTCCTATGAAATATTGCATACAAGAAAAGTTAAAGAAGTTGCTTCAAGAGGCTAGAAACTCGAAAAACGGTTAACGATCAAACAATTAGGAAATATGCATTCACATGTTGTAAGTTTTCTTAAATCTTGGAATATTTATTTTCCTGTTTATTGGTGATTAAATGTTCAGGTTTTTATATATGTTATTATAAACTGAGTCAATCTCTGAATGTTGTTTTTTTTTTCATTGAAAATGATTTTTTCATACTATGGTTCTATTGTAGTGAAAACTCAAACCCCCCCTCCTATTTTTTACTTATTTATTTCAAATAATGGGGACCTTTTCCATAAATTTTTGGCTAAATCACCTTTTTAATATTTTTTTTTGGTTAAGTATCCTACAATTTTTCAATTTTTCGTTTTCGTCGGATTTCTATTTTGATTGCTTCATTGAGTTCGAATTTTTGCTAGCTTTCCATCAGTACTTGTTTCATCTCATTTGGTTACATAGTTTGCAAATGGTTCTCATCCAAAGTTTGATAATTTTCACTGCCTCGACTCAAAAATGTACAAAATGTATGTTGTTTTATTTTTTGTAAATAAATTAGTAATTGATTGTAAATATTAATTCCTAGTAGAACAATTAAAATTATGTGTTTTCTGGATCTCGGTAATTTATTCCAATTCCCAATTTTAAATAAAAATTACGAGCCCTGAAATCTCAAAATCACAAAGCGGTTGTACTTAATTTTGTCAGATTTTTAATTACCAAATCACTGTTGTTTATAATGGAAGAGTCACACTCTAAGTGAGCCCCACTTCACCTCACCTCCTCTCTTACTCTTAAATAAAAGTCCCGATAAAAAATATCGATAAAACACTTCCAATATAAAAATACCAATAAAATAAAATCTTGATATTTTAAAAAAATCTCTATATTTAAAAAAAAAAAAAAAAAAAAAAAAATCTGATATATCAGACATCGACATTTTTATTTGGTGTCAAAACGATCATTTTAAAAACTTACAATATCAGTAAATCTACGATATCCCACGCCTTAATACGTCACTCCTCCATTTTTTTTAAACGATTCATGCTCCTTTAACATATTGTTTGCAAAGTTATTGAAACAAATTGTGAAATAAGTAGTGTAATATTATTTTAATAATATAATCAAAATATAATATACTATTAATTTAATTTAATTAATATTTAATTGATTAATTTGTAAATAATTTAATTAATTGTATATATTTGGTTGACTAACCATTAATTATAATTAATGGATATAATCTAAAATTAAAATTTTTAACTAAAACTTTTATTTTTAGCTCAGAGAACAATTTTTCAAAATTCTAGCAATTTTGATATTGTAATTTTGGAAGCTCATAAGTTGAGTTTTACTTGGCCAAATGGAGCCCAAGACGGATTGATGAATAGATAAAATCATGGATAATATCTATGAAGTGGTTGAATGGCCAGATTCAGTCATTAAATGAGTCTAAAATTTATCAGAAAATCAAGCTCTAAATTTGTAAACAAAATTAGTTTTCCGAGTTTTAAGTTTTTTTGTATTTTCATTTTCTCATAGCCTTTGTTGAGTTCAGATCCATTCGACTATGTTCTCTTTGACCAATAAGATATCTAAAAGAAACATTTGAACGCTCAAATTTCCTTTTATTTATTTATTTAATTGAATTTTGATTGAAGATGTTTGTTTTCCATATTTGGTATTTTGCATTTTAATTTAATTTTGATTAGTTTTTGGCAAGAGAATAGTTGAGGAAATGAGGAAAAGAATACTAATAGTATTGCTACAGCAAGAGAAGAAAAAGAATTTTGACCAATGAAAATTGTTGGAGAATTTTTGTTCTTCAACAACTCTCCTTTTTCAAATTCATTTTTGTAATTATAAATAGTGGTTTGTAAAATGGAGAAAGGGCTCATCTCTTCTGCAATTTTGTATTTCTTAAAGAACTATTGTAAGGGATTTTCAAGTTGTAGAAGTAGGACGAGAAAATTCAGATCTGAGTGATTGGGATTGGTTTTTTTCAATTCTAGACTTCGTATTGGGAGCAGAGTTTGCACTATTGTAGCTATTTCTTTTAGCTGCAAAGTTTATGATTTTGAGAAAGATTGTTGGAGATCAATTCAAGGAACAAAGCAAGAGACCAAATTTTAATCAGTTTGTATTTCAAATACCATTATTTTTTAATGCAAATTTCATCTTTTTAATGGCATATTTGCGTAAAATTGTCTTTCATGTTGAGAACTATTGTTTAATGTGAATATGAAGGTCTTTTTGAATTAACTGTCTAGTTCATTAGCTTAATATATATGTTGTTAATTTCATATTTTTCTCTTATGCTTAAAGCATATTTTTGAATAACTATTTACTTGGAAATATGCTATCTAAATTAGATTTAATTATCATCAATATTAAGAGGACTATTTCCTAATATTATTGGTTAATCATTTATTGTTAATTGGTATCTGAACAAAGTGTGTTTTGGTAATTATAATATCAGCTAGTAGAATTATTTCATTATCTAGATATTCATCTAAAACTAGGCATGTTAAAATCTCAATCATGTAATTTATTTGCTCTCAGTTGGGTTAGATTTACATCTTCTTAATCAAGATAGGCTTAGGATTTCTTTCCTTTTTCTTGCATTCTAAGATTAGTTTGCATTTAGACTAATAATTACATTTCTAGAAGTGCTCTTATCAAAGAGGAAAACTTTAATTGGGGCTTGGTTGAGCCCTAGATCAACTTAAGGATCACTTTCTTGCTTGAGATCAGCAAGAGGGGTTATGTGATGGCTCTTCTCTATTGTTAAGACAAATGCATACTCTAAGCCAATAGAGATAGAGAAGGTAACTAGACCTAGTTTAACCAGTTGGAACCACCATTTCAAATGGAAAAGGATCTGCTCTAAGGTCCCAACTGGGTGGTTTTCCCCCAATGTTGAGGCATACAATTCGAGCCTACAACATTTTTTGCGCTAAAAGGAGGTCCATAGTAAAATTGTGTCTCTAATGATTTTGTGCTTTAAAATTTTATTTTTATTACTATGAGTCCATTTAAAAGACCTCCTTAGAGTTTCTTTAGTAGACCTAATCTAATGACTACTCTAATAAAGGCAGTCAAGATCTTGTCTAATGTAAACTATAATGGTAAGACCTCTGCATTTAATCATCTCGTTCAATTTATTTTAATTTTCAATAATTCAATTTTGATGAATATGTTACTCGTGGGATCTTCACATTTACTTTGACATGCAAAGTCAAAGACTAGTGCTTATCACTTCCAGTTTCCTCTATACATAGTTGGGATGAGTTTTCAAAGATTTTCCTTCACGTATTTCAGGAATATGATTACGAAATGATGTGTGATCAGTTATAATATTTGGTAGTATGGAACGTGAGAGTTTAGATATGTTTTATATTAGATTTAAATTAATTTTAATGCAATTTCAGTCCAAATATTTATCTCCTCAATTCCAATTAATAGGTTGGTTTGAACATTTGATATATCTACCTTGTATTCCTTATCAAGAATAAAAAAAAATCATTTGTTTCTATTGAAAAATCAATTGCTCAAACCATCAAAAATGATCCTCTTCTAGAAACTAGAATTGCCAATGAACAATTTCAGGAGAAAAATGATTTTTCCCAAATAAATATTGATATTGTGAATGTACAATTACAACTAGAAATAAGAAACAATCAATATTTTCCTTTTGCTATTCTTTTAAGCAATGGAAAAACCAATTATTTCAGTAATGAGGACATGGATCAGCGTCCGAAAGTTTACAATCATGTTAATCAAGAATATTTTGAAACACATATTTTGGGAAATGAGAAACATTTTTCTAATAGAGAAACTTATAGTTTTGTAAATTCAAATTCCCACTTTTCTCTATATCCCGATTTATTTGATAATTCATTAAATAATAATACAACTGCTCCTTTTGATATTAATAATAGTTCACAAGATAAATGAGTTATCATTTACGAATTATCAATGAGTTCTGATAGGGATAGAGAAAATTTAATTACTTACTAATTTTATATTTCATTATGATTTAGGAAAAAAATACTAATGAAATTGTTCATAATGATCAAAACATTGAATCTTGTTATTCTTATTCTTCAAAAATTGTTAACTCTTTAAGTAAATCTATTTTTGAAGATGAAAATAATGTTAATTTAAATGTTTCAATAAATTCTCAATCATTCAATCATCATGATGATTTCAGCAATCATGAATCTACCCCAATTTATGATTCTTATGATGATGATATAACTTGTTGGGATCATAATCTTGAAATTTTCTCTTCACTGCAAGTGAATGCAAATAATGATTTTAATTTCATAATTTCTTTTGACACTCGTGGAAAGGAAATATTTGCAAATGAATCTCAGCCATGTTGTACAATTACTTGTAACATTAATGTAAATTGTAATTTGCTTCATTTTCAATTCCTTCAATTTGAATTCATTTTTCTTTTGGATTTCATTTTAAACTTTTGAGCACATTGTACATGCAATTCGAGCATATAAATTCTATACACTCGTCAAGTACATTAATAAGCATATATGAAAATCAATTTCAAAATTTCAAGCATGAACATCAACTACTTTTTATTTTGAAATTTTATTTGATGATTATGTTTGACTAATTTATTTCCGATTTTCAAATGAAATCTTTACATATTCTAACACTTGAGAGTGCATCATTACATTTTGACCAGAGATGGAATATTTCTATAAATATTTTAAATAATCATTCATTCTTTATTGACCCATTTGAAAATATCTAGAAGTTCCACTGCTCGGGAATATTTTTGACTTTGCAAGTGTTCAACAAGTTTCAATATTTAAAAATGTATCATTCAAGTTTGGCATGATGTTTTCTCTTCCTTTGAACTTCTTCCAATCATTCAGTAAAATACATGTTATTTTTTATGACCTTGTAAATATTCGATTGGAATAATTTCAAGGTAAAAATTTTGTAAATAAGTTTATTTTGCTAAACTTGTTAGATGTACATAGTAGGCTATTTTTTTTAATAATTTAGTTGCAGTTTAACTCTTGTTAATTGACCTGTACATACATGCAGAAGTTAAAATGAGAGAATGGTTACATTGGAAGTATGACTATACTTAGTCATGTTTCCTTTCATTCAGTTAATATTAGCGATATATTAGTTTAGATTTAAATTCCTTTCTTGTTTTTATTTATTTTATAATTACATATTTTCAATAAGAAAATAATGAGCCCAAGATTTTCCCTTGGCATTCCCTTTCATTTTCTAACAAAGTGGCTTAGAACATATCAAAGTTCTTATATCGTTGGATCATACACACTTGTGATTTGCTTGATTGTCTTTGTTTTGCAAAACTTCATCACATTGTTGAAATTTTTTTTCTTATAAATTCATATATGGTGAAGTTCCAAAGAATTGCTATCGCCTGACAATTTTTTAAGATACCAAATGTTCAATTCACTAGTATTTTTATAGGTTCACTTTTTCCACTCTTGTCCCTCAATGTAAATATGAAGTGGATGCAAATTGAAAGCTCATTGCTTAGCATTTTAATTGAATAAATAGATGATTTTGAACATATGCAAATTTTGAGAAACACATGAGAAAACTTGGAGACGTATGAGGTAAATTTACAGTGAAAATTCTTCTAGGTATGCATTGACATGTTTATCTTCATCTGTTGTCAATTTCTCTTTTCTATTAGTTTATTATTTATTTATTTTTGTTTCTTTTGCAGGTCTTCAATAGCTTTATTTGGAGACTTGATGTTTATAAAACGAGCAATCAACCCTTTAAAATCCCCAAAATGTTCAGGGAAGTATATTTTTTCATCAGAAGATGGGTATTTTATATTGTTGCTTCTATTCATATTTCCTTGCTTCACAAATGCACAAGATAAGCTAATAATTAATGAAATTGAATTCTTAGTTATTCTTTGTTCAGATTTGTTGTGGGTCTACATCTTCTTGCATTTTAAATTAAAATAAAGCCCATAAGCAAAGAAAATTTGCTCCAAAATCTTTTTGCAAGTCATAAAATAATCTTATCCGTGATTTTATCTCTGCCCATTCCTAAATATCACTAAGTTGAACCATTACATTACACTCATTCATATAGTTTTCCCTTTATTCATCTTCCTTTCTTCTGAAGTGACTCGAACCTTCTAATTGGTGAATCTCAAAATCTCAATCCCCTGATTTTCATTTTTCTGAGAGCTTTCCTCAAAATTTTGGACGTTCTGGCTTATTGTATTCTTGAGTCCATATTCCATCAGAACTATTTTATAAAAATTATGAAATTATTTATCTCTAATACTTGGATGTCTGATGTACCTGTATTCATACATAATACATTAAAAATGAATTTGCTATTAAATATGTATTTATCGTACATTTTATTTATGAAAGTTTTGAAACTCTTTTGTTCCAAGGTCTTGCATCTCGATTCTTTCCTTTAATACTCAAAGAATTTTATATATCGAAACTTCCGATATTAGAAGTGAAAATCAATTAAACCTCCGAAAATAAATTTCGCCAAAAATATTTAAATAATAAAGTCTTTACTTATCATAATTTTATTTATCAGAGAATTATTCCCATTTTATAAGTCTTGTTTATCAAAGCTCTTATCTTTCACTTTGATTGTCTCAGAACCTCAGCACTTCATAATATCAGGTTAAGTATCCTTGTAGGTCTCTGATCAATTCATTCTAATCTAATCTATTTATTATCTTTGTATATATATGTTTACTTTCATGTTATCATGGTGGTAAAAAGCTTGGATGTATTTTAATTATAAATCCAAGTACTCATTCCTCAGGATGACTTTGGCGATATACATTCTTCATGGTGTGTGCACATGGGCCTCTTTTAATTATTCTCGGAAATATTCTTGGCTAATTAGAAATTTCATCACTTGTAGTTCATTTACTTTTTTGCCTTTGTCCCATTATTGCATGTCCATTTCATTATCTCAATCATATTTTAGTGTGCATCTTCATTTGTTTTCCAAGGCATTCTTGAGCAACCAGTATGGTAATGAAACAATTGGTAAGGAATTTGAAACAGGTAAAGTTAATAGATCATGGTTACATCATGTTTAATTTCTCTTATATTTGAGTTTTGATATATCACTCTATATTAAGCATACAAAAATTTCAATACCTCTCCATCTATACATGTGCATTACATTTTTTAGACCTAGCCTTGATTCTCGAAAATTTATGAGAATCATGAAGTGAATATAAAATTTGAAATATTAAAAGAACAAACCTCGTTGTAATTCATAAAGAAGCATCTCTTCTTTCTCATTTCTGTGGATTTGTTTTACTTTGGATTCCTTGAACGCAAGACATCATTTTTTTGTTTACTGTTTGATTTAGTTTAAATTTAATAAATGATGATTTTGGGTCAATGAAATTTCAAAAAATTCAACTTCTTCATGTTTTTACTTCTAATGAAAAGAAGAGGTTATCTTTTGTTGGAAAATATCAACATCCTTCAGGTAAAATTTTAAAGGAAATTCTCCAATAGTAAGTTTCATATGCCCACTATCATCCTTTTCCACTTCTTTACATTTTGTTTTCAGTGTTGTTTTTAGTTTTTGTTGATATTAATCTTTGTTTTACAAGACCACAATAATTATTTTTCACGCCCTTTCTATCTCAGATTTGGCACTCATTCTCCTTTGTTCGGTTTTATTTCAAGTTTTTAGGAGAATTAGTGATGATCCTCATAAAATCAGCTAAATTGGGGGATTTCATAACCTTTATTATGTTTCTTAAGCATTTATTTTATCAAAAAATGTTTAAGATGGTTTTTTGCAGGATTTCCTTTGAAACAAAAAGAATTTCAACAAACAAAGACTTCTCATTTACCTTATTATCTCACATGACTGTTATTCCCCCTTTAATTTTAGAAACCTAATCGCCTATAATTCCACAAGATAAAATTTACTAGATTCTCAACATAAGATGAACACACATATGGTTTTCTTCTTTTATTCATTTGTTGAGACATTTTATAGTTAATCTTGTTGGAGTTGGTTTTTTAAATTTGAGATTTTTCTTTTAGCTTTTTCTTTCTTCATTTTTACATTTTTTAGAGTTTGTTGATTTCTTTTTCACTTCAATTTGGAATTCTTTTCCTTTTGCTTTCGGTTTTGGCTTGATTTTGATGACTCCACCATGATTTATGTGTAAGGCCTTTTCCTCACCCAACAATGGTTGGCATACATGGGAGATATTTACTTTGTCTATTGAATTTCATTTATTATTAAAGGTATATATTTATGGAATTATGAAACCACCTTTATCTGAAACTTTTTCATGGAGAAACACACATCCTTTTTAAGTGATATGGTTCACCTTTTCAAGGATAGAACTGACCTCAGTTTAACTCAATGGATTCCTCCCATCCCTCCACTTTATAAAAAAGCCTCTGATTGATAATCACGGGGAAAGATATGAAGTGAACATTATGAAAGTGTTATATCCATTAAAATAAGTCCCTTTTACCATCTCGCCTCTTTCACTTAGGTACATAATAAACTAAATCTCACAAATGCACTTCTCAAAAGGGTGATTAAAAGAGGAAGCATGATAAATACAAGTAAACCAGTTGGGGTTATGGACGTTCACTGGCAGCATGGCCATGGTTATATGGCATAAAAGACAACTTCACTCGGGTAATGTTCAGGCTCGATGGTAGTGAAATGATGCCAAAGACCATTGATAGCAATGGATATAGGCTTTATCAAAAACTCCTATCTGTACCTTCTTCTATTTCTCATACGAGGTAATTTTAAAATATTTTTTTCTCAAAATTTAGATCCATGATTTTTACTCAAGTTTTCTTTGAGTAATTATCTTTTCGAACTCATATTGATTAATCTATTTGTGTCGGACCCTATTGTGCTATGCAACAAATCCCCCATTTATTTATATATAAATCTCTTAGGAAATTATTATATAAATAAATGGGGACCCTTTAAATTAAAAAATAAATAAAAATAAAATAGTCACAAGGTTTTAAAAGGATAAATTTGAACTTCTTGAATAAACAAATCCAAATTCCATTAGGCCCGAACAACTTGAATAAGCATGCCTTAAAGAAATCCTAACATATCAAATTTCACAAGTCTTACTGAACAATTCCCTGTTTTATCCTTTTGAAACTTGTGATGCGATAAAGAATAGCCCCAAGAACAAAACATGCTTAAAACTTAAAAGGCTTAGGTATTGTTAAAAAGCTACTCTATATCGGAACTTGCCTGCATCGCAAATTTATAATGAACACGATATATAAAAACCCCAAGGGCCATTCTGATTACGATATGCAATAAATCATCCATACCCGATATAACAATTAATGCAATCTATAAACATGTCACGTCTGGATAAATCACAAACCAGCAAAAGGTTCGCCACTCCCTTCACCTCCGATCTTCTGATTACAATAAAGCTACTTGTTAAAAGACATGATTTTAATAAAATCATAAGAATGAATAAAAGGAAAATTTGTGCTTGTTAATCATCAGTCAAGCCCGCTCTAATGCCATATCATTCCTAGCAGTTTCACAATCACAAAATTCCTTTGAACATATCCATTCCCCTCTACTCCAAAACCTCTGATTGCAATATTGTGATCATCACAACACACACTTCCCATACCCAAAGAACCGATATAATGATATCGCTATGGCATATCATCAGAGCACATGCAAACATGTTATAAATACCGTTTGAAAGGTTTTTTTTATACGATCTATTAATGAGATAATAAATTATCACACGAAGCCATGATTTCAATTATTAAATACTTCTAACGATATTTATGATTTAAAGCCCCAAGGTGATTTGATGGCCTGTATATAGATTTTTTTCACATTTAAACTATGCTTGTCATCATTTCAAGCCTTATATGTTCAAATACTTCTGCATTTCATACCTATTTCTCTTCATTCCTCTGTGTTTCCAATTTGCAAGTTAAACCCGAGAAGAAGTAGTGTAACAGGATGACCAAAACAAAGAAAGGGAAGAAAGCCATGGAGACTTCATAGTCTGCACCTTCTACTTCCGATGTAACATAAATGCCCCTGTTTTTCTCAGACACTACATGCACAATAGACGATGGAACCCTCGTGGGAATCCATGTATCAACTGCTTGAAAGTGAATGGCCTAAGGTAATTCAAAGAGTGGCAACAACGAATACTACTTCATCTTCTGAAGCCTCCAACTATGAAGCCACTAGCTCTTTTCTTCACAGGATCATTGCTCGACCCAAGATACTTCCTTATACCGATATGGTAAAATGGATAATTGAGAATATCAACGTGGTCGATAGGACATTCTTGACTTCAAAAAAAATATTGATTGAGTCCTTTACAGCTAAATATTTGAAGAAAATGTATCATATACCTTACCTGCAGAAGGTGTATGACAAATCTTTCCTCAAACATTTTGCAAGCAAGAATGAGGTAGCATAAGATCCAATTAAACTATGGAGATCCTACCCAAACAAACATAAGCATTAGAAATCGAGTATGTACTCTATATCTTCTCTCGCGCTCCCTATTCGTATATCACAGTTATGATGTGTAGACTATTCGGGCACCTTAATAGAACTAAGTTCTCAGTTGAATGGGTTCCTCTTATTGAGGCAACAGTTGATTCTTATATAATGGATTGGCAAAATATCCTTTCAAATACCATTACCTCCCAAATCCGAGAATTTAGCCAACATCGATATGTTACGACCAGAGTAGTTCCATCATTCTTTATGAGTGCATATATCATGGATGTGATCTATTTCACTTCAAATTTCCCATTCGTGGGATGGAAACAGACCATTAAAGGTCCCACTCCCATCCATATATATCATAAAATATTGTGGGAATCTAATTTCCACACCCATTTCTATAAAATTTGCCAAGGATTTATGCTACCAATTCACCAAGCCATTTTTGAGAAAAAGAGCCCCAAGATTGTCTGATGAGGCCAAAATTGAATTCATACCAATAGGCAAGTGGTTTGGGGAAGAGATTTTTACCTATGTTAGAGTCTATGGTAGTCTGGCACCTCCTCATGTTCTCCCATTATATATCCCTGATAAACTATTGGCTAGGGAGATTGTCTATCAAACTATAGGGGATGGATTGACAAAGACCCCAAAGGAATGCAGGAAATCTCTTTGGTCTTCATTCCCTATCCAATGTGGTGTATATGTTCTACATGATTTCAAGCATGCTACGCTTGAAATTGATGATATTACATGTTTGAATCTTGCTACCATTCCTAGCAAACAATTTGATCCTAATAAAGTTGTGCATAAATTTATTACCCAAGTGAAAATTAGACAATTCAATCATGAAGATGATGAATATGATGACCTATTTAAATCTGTTGAACTATTTTCACAAGTGCAGCATCTGGCTTCGTTAAAACCGAATCCAAAAAAAGTAACACAATTCCAAGAATACAGATAAAGAAGACTACAAAACTTCCCTTTGGATCTATTGAGGATTCCTCAACCGATTTCCCAAGAAGAGCACGATTCATAACAAGGTTAAGAAAAAGAGTCAAAAAAAGGTTCATAACAAGGTTCAAAGAAAAATTCAGAGCATAATTTAGAGAAGAAGTTCAAAAAATAATTTTGAACAGGATTTAGAACATGTTTCTAAGGATATTTAAGCAGAAGATAAATCCACAGAAGTACATACTAATGAAACACCCTTCAAGATTTAGTTGGATGAAGCCTGGAAATAGTTTGATCAACATATTAAAGGATAGCAAGAGGTAGAAAATATTGAAATGGAGAAAACATTCAACACACCCCCAGAACACTGGACAGAGCTCGTTTACTGACAGGGCTTCTAACAAACCTATCACTACAGAGGAAATTGAGATCATCCTGACATTCCCTTCATCTGAAATTGTCCTTAAAGTGGAATAAATCCCTCCTCTTGACGTCTTTAATAGTCCAAAGCATTGAGTTGTGGTGAAAAGACATAGAAAAAGGAGAACATAACCATCGTCAGCAGACATTGGTGGTGATATACCAATGGATATAGTATGGAAGGATACAACAATTGATCCTACAGAGAATTTGACAAAGTTGTCACAGTTTGCAGGTGCTTATGCATCTGCTACGATTGACAAAGAAGCAGAGGTTCGACGACTGATCAAGGAAAAAGAAGAGAGAATTCAACAATTAGAGCAACAGTTGGTAGAAGAAAGACAAAGTATTGATCATCAAGTAAACACATAATTGTCTCAACTCCAGCATAGCTTTGATCAATTAAATCTCCAATATGAGGCAGAGAGTAGTAATAAGGATGCCAAAATACAACAACTCTAGTTCTCACTTGATCAGTTGAAGAACAATCCTAAAGTGGAGGACTTTATAAAGGAAGCATTGGAGCTAAACACTCTATTATCAAGGCAACAAATAATGTTCTGTCAAAATTTATCTATCATTAATCCACTGTGTGTTAAAAGTGATTCACTGATGAATCAATCATCCAATCTAAGGGTGACTTTCAATGACATTGATGATAAAATCTTAGGATTTATAACATGGCAAGATACTCCAGAAGGAAGAGCAACAAATCTTCCCAGAATAGAGGAATATCACAAGGAAATCCTCTTTACTGATTGGGACATTCAATTGAAACAAGCAGAAAGAGTAGTCTCCAGGGCAACCAATACTGCAAATACATCATTGAAACTATCAATGATAACCTGCACAATGCTAACCTGATTCGAGAATGCCCACCTAGTAATCTTCCTAACATCAAAGTCTTGGAAAGACAAAGACAAGAAACTTAAAAATAAAAGGAAGAAGCAATTAGAAAGTTGACCAAACTCGACAGGGTAATCTATTGGAAATATCTTGTCAAACCACACCGTCAATGGCTAATGCTCCATTGCTTTGTTGATTCATCCACCCATATGCTTCCTAGGCTTTCAGATGTAGTGTACACAGGACATCTACGCATGACGATAGGTCATCTTCCTGAAGTTAATCTAATGATGGATGTTTACGAGCTCAAGTAGTGAATGAAATAATAGACACAATTGCATTCATGAGCTTGTCATTTCAATAACTTCTACTTCTATATTTTTGTCACTTATTTTAAGGAGAGTTGTTTTAACTGTTGGCATTATGGCTAAAGTGTTGTCCTTGATGGCAATCCATTCAGGTGGTAGTTCACTATTCTTCAAGTCAGCAGCAGAAGTTGATGATCAGCTCTCATTTTATTGAAAAATTATGAAGGACACAGGAAGCCAGTTCAGAGAGTGCATCCCCGCAGGTATACCATGCAGAACCCGCGTCCAAAGACGCAGGCCAGCCGTTCAGGGGGTGCGTCCACCCAGTGCACACATTTCAAGGCAGAGAAAAGCACGTGGGGGTTTCTTGTGTGGTATCTAGCCGACGGTTTTATATTTCTATGGTGTCGGCTCATGGTATTGTTCCATGTTTTGAGGAGGAGCTTGCCTATATAAAGCAAAGGAGATCATTTGGATTTGGCAAGTCTTGTGTTGAATATCTTATGAGGGCTAGACCTGGTCTAGATCTAAACAAGGCGAATCTACTGATGGACCGAGATCTCTTCGGCGCATGTTCAGATCTATGGATCCGATTGTCTGGGTTACTTCTGAAGTCTTGAAATCATCTATGCCCGGAGGGACGCAGGTGCAGTAAGGGTTCAGGTGCGTCCGGGACGCAGGAGCGAAGAGTTTCAGGTGCGCCGGACGCAGGCGCAGAAGGGTTCAGGTGCGCCGGGACGCAGGAAGTTCAGTAGACTCAGTGCGACGGACTCAGGATAGCAGTTGAGCAGAGTGCGTCCGGGACGCAGGCCAGCAGTTGAGCAGGGTGCGTCCAGGGACTCAGGCCAGCAGTTGAGCAGGGTGAGTCCGGGACTCAGGCTAGCAGTTGAGCAGGGTGAGTCCGGACTCAGGCTAGCAGTTGAGCAGGGTGCTTCCTTCTCTTAAAATCTTTGTTTATCATTGTTGTGTTCTGGGTTTGGTCCTATTATTGTTGATCTGGTTACTTCAGTTGATTGGGTGTTTCAGAAGGTTGTTTGAGCTTCAATGTTGTTGTTGGGTCCAGTATGAAAATTGGATGAAATGTGGCCTTTGAGATTATGGGTTGTGCTTCAGTGTATCCAGTATGAAAATAGATGAAACGTGGTACTTGGAGTAGAGAAGATTGTAGGCCAGTGCCTACGTACTAGTATCTAAGCTAGTACAAGAGCTAAAGGAAATCTTTGGAGCATTGTAGCAGGTAGTAGCCTGCGTACTAGTAAATGGATCGGCTAGTACAAGAGCAAAGGGGGTTGTAGCTCCCGTACTGGTATGAGGCTGCACCAGTACAAATATTGTAAAAGGATTTTCTTATTAAGAAGAAGATTGAGATGACTTGCAGCAGGTGGTTTTCTCCCGCATTGGGTTTCCACCTTACATCATTGTGTTCATGTGTGTACCTTATGTGTGATGATCTACTTTATGTTACTGCATCTGTTAACTGATAATATGGTTGATAATGTTCTAATGCACTCATTGAAGATCGATTAACTTAATCATAAGAAGTTGTGGAAGTAGCATATATGAATCTGATTATGGAAATGAAAAAGTTTTATTAATGTGATAATACTGATTCACCCCCCCCCTCTCAGTATTATTTCCAACAATTGGTATCAGAGCAGGTCCTTTGATAGAAGCTTGATCGCTTGAAGGAGATCCGTGGAACAATGGGAAAGAAGCTTAAGAAGAAAGCTAATAAGAAAAAGAAGTCATCTCAGAAGAACTATGACAGTGGAAGAATCGATTGGGGATTAGGCATAAGAAGCTCTTCAGATTCAGAATCAGATTCAGAATCATTATCAGGTATGAATGTGTTATCCTCTGATGTTCCAGCTATATTTCCTTGTGAAAGAGATGGAAGTGATAGCGAAACTACTGAATTTGCTCTTATGGGTGAACAAGAAAAATATCAAATAGAGGCAGAATTTAAAAAGCTGACAGACAAAATTAGAGATCAAAAAGATCTATTAAACAAAAAGGAATGTGATTTCAAAGAAGAAGCTACCAAACTAAGGGCACAACTAGAAGAAGGAAACAAGGTAAGAAAGCTACTCAAGGACAAGGAAGACCAATGTCAAAAATTGCAGCATGAAGTAACATCATTAAGAAAAGAAGTCAACGAAAGAAGCACAACCATCAAGAAACTCAAAGATAGATCCAGCTACTATGAAAATCTTGAAGCTACAATCCTCTCACTAAAAGGAGATCTTGAAGAATCAAAGAAGCAGAATACAGATCTACTCCAAGCTATTGCAAAACAAGAAAACGAAGTCACCAGCTTAAAATCTCAACTGGAATGTGCCTTCCGAGTTCGTCAAATGCAGCAGGATCTGTATGAAGAACATGAAAAAGAAATTCTCAAACTAAGGGAACAAATGGAAGAAGGAAGGAAAGCTGAAGAAGTTTTGAAAAAGAAATCTATTGAAAAGGAAGAACAACTTCAGGTTGAGGTAAATATCTTGAAAGGTAAACTAGAAGAAAAGGATAAGCTTTTACGATTTCAAGATAGCTCTAAAGTATTGGATGATATTCTTAGTAGTCAAAGGTCCCCTGCTATAAAGACTGGTCTTGGTTTCCATGAATCTGTTGAAGGTGAATCTAGTTCACAAGGTGAGGCAAGAAACTCTAAAAGGAAATCTAAAGTGATCAACGAAGAAGTGAAAGATCAATCTCATCATCAACCAAGGAAAGAGATTCCTCAAAGAAAATCCTTTACTCCTCCTATGAATAATGTTGAATGTTATGTATGTCATAATCTTGGACATGTAGCAGCTAGATGTAGAAGAAGAAGAGTTCAAGACCATTATGCAGAAAGGTCATCTCAATCAAGGTACTTTTATGGATATTGCTTTGCTTGCAATATGTTTGGTCACAAAGCTACTGATTGTTACAGGAGGAATATGAAACATGTAAGATGTTATGCATGTAACAAGCTTGGACATATAGCCAAGGAATGCAGGAACAAAGTTTGGGCACCATATCAAAAGGAGAAAATGTCATCATCACGCTTGAAGATATGGAGGAAAAAGGAAGTACAGTTAGAAAAGGATGGCACAGTACAATGTACAGACATACCAGAATCAGAGGAAGCTGAAAGTATAGGACGCAGTGCAGTAACAGGAGACCTGCGTGCGGACGCAGGCCAGACCAAGTCCAGGTGCGTCCAGGACGCAGTTCAGTAACTGAAGATCTGTGTGGGGACGCAGAGCGACTGAGGATCAGATGCGTCCCTGAAGCAAAAGGACGCGGCGCGATAATAATTTTGGGTGCGTCCCTGAGTAAAAGTACGCAGCGCGATAGTGTTTTTGGGTGCGTCCCTGCAGCAACAGGACGCAGCGCAGCAGAAGATGAAGTGCGTACCTGTCTCAAAGCATTTATTGGCTGATTCTTCTTGATATGCATGATCAGATTTAACAGATGGCACTGGTTCAGGGGGAGCATATGTCCCAAATTCATTGTTGGCATTATGGTCCTTGATGACAATGCTTATAATTCATCTTGCTATTATGAGTTGGTCACATGATCAGATGTATGGTTGATTCTCTAATGATGCTTGCATGAAGTCTTTATTATCCTTGGCACATATATGGATGAGGTTGGCTGATTTCGTGGATGATTATTCAAAGTCGCATTGTTGGAGACATGATGATGAGTTACTCATATGCATTTCATGATGATGTTGACATGAGCAAGATGCATGATTTCTTTCTTGGCACAAATGGATGAGGATTGTTGGCTGGATACAGGGATGATTATTCATACATATGTTGATTGATGCTGATGCTTTCATTTGATGGCTCTTGATTCATGTAGATCTGGATGGTTATGAGTTGATGTTGACAGATACTATGGAGCAGATTATACAGTGCTGTTGTTTGTCATGATCTTTAGATGTTTGGAAGGTCGTAGCAAGACTCATGTTGTAATAGTCTATCTATTATCATCATCTCTTCAGGTCATGTAACAGCCTATGTCCCCCCACTATGCATAGGATGAAGATGTAATGTATTTGGTTTTCATAATTCTGATGTATTCCCACTTGGTTGGATGGATGATCCTTATTGTGATGGGTGATGGATGTATGTATTTTATAGAGTCATGTTCTTCTTGTAGAACATCTTTTTGCAGACCTTGCTTACAGTCAGGGGGAGCTTGAGCATGAACAGCACTATATAGCAGAGCAGACATCTCAGCTTGTTCTCAGAAAGACCATTATCAGATTGGAGCACCATGTTATATTCAAAGGGGGAGCTCATTCAGAGACTTCAGCAGAAAGGGAGCATGTTCTTAGGGGGAGCATACCCCTTTGCCCTTGATGTCAAAGGGGGAGAGTGATCTGGTGTTGTTGCCATCAAGTCCAAAGGGGGAGATTGTTGGCATTATGATGCATGTGTTGTACTTGATGGCAACCCCCCTCATAGAAGACCATCTCACTTATATACATTCAGAAGGGATATCAGATGTAACATAATACATAGATGCAGGACAGCTCAAAGGAATCAAATGGCAAGTTCTTAGTAAGCTTTGCCATCAAGTCCAAAGGGGGAGATTGTTGGCATTATGGCTAAAGTGTTGTCCTTGATGGCAATCCATTCAGGTGGTAGTTCACTATTCTTCAAGTCAGCAGCAGAAGTTGATGATCAGCTCTCATTTTATTGAAAAATTATGAAGGACGCGGGAAGCCAGTTCAGAGAGTGCGTCCCCGCAAGTATACCATGCAGAACCCGCGTCCAAAGACGCAGGCCAGCCGTTCAGGGGGTGCGTCCACCCAGTGCACACATTTCAAGGCAGAGAAAAGCACGTGGGGGTTTCTTGTGTGGTATCTAGCCGACGGTTTTATATTTCTATGGTGTCGGCTCATGGTATTGTTCCATGTTTTGAGGAGGAGCTTGCCTATATAAAGCAAAGGAGATCATTTGGATTTGGCAAGTCTTGTGTTGAATATCTTATGAGGGCTAGACCTGGTCTAGATCTAAACAAGGCGAATCTACTGATGGACCGAGATCTCTTCGGCGCATGTTCAGATCTGTGGATCCGATTGTCTGGGTTACTTCTGAAGTCTTGAAATCATCTATGCCCGGAGGGACGCAGGTGCAGTAAGGGTTCAGGTGCGTCCGGGACGCAGGAGCGAAGAGTTTCAGGTGCGCCGGACGCAGGCGCAGAAGGGTTCAGGTGCGCCGGGACGCAGGAAGTTCAGTAGACTCAGTGCGACGGACTCAGGCTAGCAGTTGAGCAGAGTGCGTCCGGGACGCAGGCCAGCAGTTGAGCAGGGTGCGTCCAGGGACTCAGGCCAGCAGTTGAGCAGGGTGAGTCCGGGACTCAGGCTAGCAGTTGAGCAGGGTGAGTCCGGACTCAGGCTAGCAGTTGAGCAGGGTGCTTCCTTCTCTTAAAATCTTTGTTTATCATTGTTGTGTTCTGGGTTTGGTCCTATTATTGTTGATCTAGTTACTTCAGTTGATTGGGTGTTTCAGAAGGTTGTTTGAGCTTCAATGTTGTTGTTGGGTCCAGTATGAAAATTGGATGAAATGTGGCCTTTGAGATTATGGGTTGTGCTTCAGTGTATCCAGTATGAAAATAGATGAAACGTGGTACTTGGAGTAGAGAAGATTGTAGGCCAGTGCCTACGTACTAGTATCTAAGCTAGTACAAGAGCTAAAGGAAATCTTTGGAGCATTGTAGCAGGTAGTAGCCTGCGTACTAGTAAATGGATCGGCTAGTACAAGAGCAAAGGGGGTTGTAGCTCCCGTACTGGTATGAGGCTGCACCAGTACAAATATTGTAAAAGGATTTTCTTATTAAGAAGAAGATTGAGATGACTTGCAGCAGGTGGTTTTCTCCCGCATTGGGTTTCCACCTTACATCATTGTGTTCATGTGTGTACCTTATGTGTGATGATCTACTTTATGTTACTGCATCTGTTAACTGATAATATGGTTGATAATGTTCTAATGCACTCATTGAAGATCGATTAACTTAATCATAAGAAGTTGTGGAAGTAGCATATATGAATCTGATTATGGAAATGAAAAAGTTTTATTAATGTGATAATACTGATTCACCCCCCCCCCCTCTCAGTATTATTTCCAACAATTGGTATCAGAGCAGGTCCTTTGATAGAAGCTTGATCGCTTGAAGGAGATCCGTGGAACAATGGGAAAGAAGCTTAAGAAGAAAGCTAATAAGAAAAAGAAGTCATCTCAGAAGAACTATGACAGTGGAAGAATCGATTGGGGATTAGGCATAAGAAGCTCTTCAGATTCAGAATCAGATTCAGAATCATTATCAGGTATGAATGTGTTATCCTCTGATGTTCCAGCTATATTTCCTTGTGAAAGAGATGAAAGTGATAGCGAAACTACTGAATTTGCTCTTATGGGTGAACAAGAAAGATATCAAATAGAGGCAGAATTTAAAAAGCTGACAGACAAAATTAGAGATCAAAAAGATCTATTAAACAAAAAGGAATGTGATTTCAAAGAAGAAGCTACCAAACTAAGGGCACAACTAGAAGAAGGAAACAAGGTAAGAAAGCTACTCAAGGACAAGGAAGACCAATGTCAAAAATTGCAGCATGAAGTAACATCATTAAGAAAAGAAGTCAACGAAAGAAGCACAACCATCAAGAAACTCAAAGATAGATCCAGCTACTATGAAAATCTTGAAGCTACAATCCTCTCACTAAAAGGAGATCTTGAAGAATCAAAGAAGCAGAATACAGATCTACTCCAAGCTATTGCAAAACAAGAAAACGAAGTCACCAGCTTAAAATCTCAACTGGAATGTGCCTTCCGAGTTCGTCAAATGCAGCAGGATCTGTATGAAGAACATGAAAAAGAAATTCTCAAACTAAGGGAACAAATGGAAGAAGGAAGGAAAGCTGAAGAAGTTTTGAAAAAGAAATCTATTGAAAAGGAAGAACAACTTCAGGTTGAGTTAAATATCTTGAAAGGTAAACTAGAAGAAAAGGATAAGCTTTTACGATTTCAAGATAGCTCTAAAGTATTGGATGATATTCTTAGTAGTCAAAGGTCCCCTGCTATAAAGACTGGTCTTGGTTTCCATGAATCTGTTGAAGGTGAATCTAGTTCACAAGGTGAGGCAAGAAACTCTAAAAGGAAATCTAAAGTGATCAACGAAGAAGTGAAAGATCAATCTCATCATCAACCAAGGAAAGAGATTCCTCAAAGAAAATCCTTTACTCCTCCTATGAATAATGTTGAATGTTATGTATGTCATAATCTTGGACATGTAGCAGCTAGATGTAGAAGAAGAAGAGTTCAAGACCATTATGCAGAAAGGTCATCTCAATCAAGGTACTTTTATGGATATTGCTTTGCTTGCAATATGTTTGGTCACAAAGCTACTGATTGTTACAGGAGGAATATGAAACATGTAAGATGTTATGCATGTAACAAGCTTGGACATATAGCCAAGGAATGCAGGAACAAAGTTTGGGCACCATATCAAAAGGAGAAAATGTCATCATCACGCTTGAAGATATGGAGGAAAAAGGAAGTACAGTTAGAAAAGGATGGCACAGTACAATGTACAGACATACCAGAATCAGAGGAAGCTGAAAGTATAGGACGCAGTGCAGTAACAGGAGACCTGCGTGCGGACGCAGGCCAGACCAAGTCCAGGTGCGTCCAGGACGCAGTTCAGTAACTGAAGATCTGCGTGGGGACGCAGAGCGACTGAGGATCAGATGCGTCCTTGAAGCAAAAGGACGCGGCGCGATAATAATTTTGGGTGCGTCCCTGAGTAAAAGTACGCAGCGCGATAGTGTTTTTGGGTGCGTCCCTGCAGCAACAGGACGCAGCGCAGCAGAAGATGAAGTGCGTACCTGTCTCAAAGCATTTATTGGCTGATTCTTCTTGATATGCATGATCAGATTTAACAGATGGCACTGGTTCAGGGGGAGCATATGTCCCAAATTCATTGTTGGCATTATGGTCCTTGATGACAATGCTTATAATTCATCTTGCTATTATGAGTTGGTCACATGATCAGATGTATGGTTGATTCTCTAATGATGCTTGCATGAAGTCTTTATTATCCTTGGCACATATATGGATGAGTTTGGCTGATTTCGTGGATGATTATTCAAAGTCGCATTGTTGGAGACATGATGATGAGTTACTCATATGCATTTCATGATGATGTTGACATGAGCAAGATGCATGATTTCTTTCTTGGCACAAATGGATGAGGATTGTTGGCTGGATACAGGGATGATTATTCATACATATGTTGATTGATGCTGATGCTTTCATTTGATGGCTCTTGATTCATGTAGATCTTGATGGTTATGAGTTGATGTTGACAGATACTATGGAGCAGATTATACAGTGTTGTTGTTTGTCATGATGTTTAGATGTTTGGAAGGTCGTAGCAAGACTCATGTTGTAATAGTCTATCTATTATCATCATCTCTTCAGGTCATGTAACGGCCTATGTCCCCCCACTATGCATAGGATGAAGATGTAATGTATTTGGTTTTCATAATTCTGATGTATTCCCACTTGGTTGGATGGATGATCCTTATTGTGATGGGTGATGGATGTATGTATTTTATAGAGTCATGTTCTTCTTGTAGAACATCTTTTTGCAGACCTTGCTTACAGTCAGGGGGAGCTTGAGCATGAACAGCACTATATAGCAGAGCAGACATCTCAGCTTGTTCTCAGAAAGACCATTATCAGATTGGAGCACCATGTTATATTCAAAGGGGGAGCTCATTCAGAGACTTCAGCAGAAAGGGAGCATGTTCTTAGGGGGAGCATACCCCTTTGCCCTTGATGTCAAAGGGGGAGAGTGATCTGGTGTTGTTGCCATCAAGTCCAAAGGGGGAGATTGTTGGCATTATGATGCATGTGTTGTACTTGATGGCAACCCCCCTCATAGAAGACCATCTCACTTATATACATTCAGAAGGGATATCAGATGTAACATAATACATAGATGCAGGACAGCTCAAAGGAATCAAATGGCAAGTTCTTAGTAAGCTTTGCCATCAAGTCCAAAGGGGGAGATTGTTGGCATTATGGCTAAAGTGTTGTCCTTGATGGCAATCCATTCAGGTGGTAGTTCACTATTCTTCAAGTCAGCAGCAGAAGTTGATGATCAGCTCTCATTTTATTGAAAAATTATGAAGGACGCGGGAAGCCAGTTCAGAGAGTGCGTCCCCGCAGGTATACCATGCAGAACCCGCGTCCAAAGACGCAGGCCAGCCGTTCAGGGGGTGCGTCCACCCAGTGCACACATTTCAAGGCAGAGAAAAGCACGTGGGGGTTTCTTGTGTGGTATCTAGCCGACGGTTTTATATTTCTATGGTGTCGGCTCATGGTATTGTTCCATGTTTTGAGGAGGAGCTTGCCTATATAAAGCAAAGGAGATCATTTGGATTTGGCAAGTCTTGTGTTGAATATCTTATGAGGGCTAGCCCTGGTCTAGATCTAAACAAGGCGAATCTACTGATGGACCGAGATCTCTTCGGCGCATGTTCAGATCTGTGGATCCGATTGTCTGGGTTACTTCTGAAGTCTTGAAATCATCTATGCCCGGAGGGACGCAGGTGCAGTAAGGGTTCAGGTGCGTCCGGGACGCAGGAGCGAAGAGTTTCAGGTGCGCCGGACGCAGGCGCAGAAGGGTTCAGGTGCGCCGGGACGCAGGAAGTTCAGTAGACTCAGTGCGACGGACTCAGGCTAGCAGTTGAGCAGAGTGCGTCCGGGACGCAGGCCAGCAGTTGAGCAGGGTGCGTCCAGGGACTCAGGCCAGCAGTTGAGCAGGGTGAGTCCGGGACTCAGGCTAGCAGTTGAGCAGGGTGAGTCCGGACTCAGGCTAGCAGTTGAGCAGGGTGCTTCCTTCTCTTAAAATCTTTGTTTATCATTGTTGTGTTCTGGGTTTGGTCCTATTATTGTTGATCTGGTTACTTCAGTTGATTGGGTGTTTCAGAAGGTTGTTTGAGCTTCAATGTTGTTGTTGGGTCCAGTATGAAAATTGGATGAAATGTGGCCTTTCAGATTATGGGTTGTGCTTCAGTGTATCCAGTATGAAAATAGATGAAACGTGGTACTTGGAGTAGAGAAGATTGTAGGCCAGTGCCTACGTACTAGTATCTAAGCTAGTACAAGAGCTAAAGGAAATCTTTGGAGCATTGTAGCAGGTAGTAGCCTGCGTACTAGTAAATGGATCGGCTAGTACAAGAGCAAAGGGGGTTGTAGCTCCCGTACTGGTATGAGGCTGCACCAGTACAAATATTGTAAAAGGATTTTCTTATTAAGAAGAAGATTGAGATGACTTGCAGCAGGTGGTTTTCTCCCGCATTGGGTTTCCACCTTACATCATTGTGTTCATGTGTGTACCTTATGTGTGATGATCTACTTTATGTTACTGCATCTGTTAACTGATAATATGGTTGATAATGTTCTAATGCACTCATTGAAGATCGATTAACTTAATCATAAGAAGTTGTGGAAGTAGCATATATGAATCTGATTATGGAAATGAAAAAGTTTTATTAATGTGATAATACTGATTCACCCCCCCCCCCCCCTCTCAGTATTATTTCCAACAATTGGTATCAGAGCAGGTCCTTTGATAGAAGCTTGATCGCTTGAAGGAGATCCGTGGAACAATGGGAAAGAAGCTTAAGAAGAAAGCTAATAAGAAAAAGAAGTCATCTCAGAAGAACTATGACAGTGGAAGAATCGATTGGGGATTAGGCATAAGAAGCTCTTCAGATTCAGAATCATTATCAGGTATGAATGTGTTATCCTCTGATGTTCCAGCTATATTTCCTTGTGAAAGAGATGTAAGTGATAGCGAAACTACTGAATTTGCTCTTATGGGTGAACAAGAAAGATATCAAATAGAGGCAGAATTTAAAAAGATGACAGACAAAATTAGAGATCAAAAAGATCTATTAAACAAAAAGGAATGTGATTTCAAAGAAGAAGCTACCAAACTAAGGGCACAACTAGAAGAAGGAAACAAGGTAAGAAAGCTACTCAAGGACAAGGAAGACCAATGTCAAAAATTGCAGCATGAAGTAACATCATTAAGAAAAGAAGTCAACGAAAGAAGCACAACCATCAAGAAACTCAAAGATAGATCCAGCTACTATGAAAATCTTGAAGCTACAATCCTCTCACTAAAAGGAGATCTTGAAGAATCAAAGAAGCAGAATACAGATCTACTCCAAGCTATTGCAAAACAAGAAAACGAAGTCACCAGCTTAAAATCTCAACTGGAATGTGCCTTCCGAGTTCGTCAAATGCAGCAGGATCTGTATGAAGAACATGAAAAAGAAATTCTCAAACTAAGGGAACAAATGGAAGAAGGAAGGAAAGCTGAAGAAGTTTTGAAAAAGAAATCTATTGAAAAGGAAGAACAACTTCAGGTTGAGGTAAATATCTTGAAAGGTAAACTAGAAGAAAAGGATAAGCTTTTACGATTTCAAGATAGCTCTAAAGTATTGGATGATATTCTTAGTAGTCAAAGGTCCCCTGCTATAAAGACTGGTCTTGGTTTCCATGAATCTGTTGAAGGTGAGTCTAGTTCACAAGGTGAGGCAAGAAACTCTAAAAGGAAATCTAAAGTGATCAACGAAGAAGTGAAAGATCAATCTCATCATCAACCAAGGAAAGAGATTCCTCAAAGAAAATCCTTTACTCCTCCTATGAATAATGTTGAATGTTATGTATGTCATAATCTTGGACATGTAGCAGCTAGATGTAGAAGAAGAAGAGTTCAAGACCATTATGCAGAAAGGTCATCTCAATCAAGGTACTTTTATGGATATTGCTTTGCTTGCAATATGTTTGGTCACAAAGCTACTGATTGTTACAGGAGGAATATGAAACATGTAAGATGTTATGCATGTAACAAGCTTGGACATATAGCCAAGGAATGCAGGAACAAAGTTTGGGCACCATATCAAAAGGAGAAAATGTCATCATCACGCTTGAAGATATGGAGGAAAAAGGAAGTACAGTTAGAAAAGGATGGCACAGTACAATGTACAGACATACCAGAATCAGAGGAAGCTGAAAGTATAGGACGCAGTGCAGTAACAGGAGACCTGCGTGCGGACGCAGGCCAGACCAAGTCCAGGTGCGTCCAGGACGCAGTTCAGTAACTGAAGATCTGCGTGGGGACGCAGAGCGACTGAGGATCAGATGCGTCCCTGAAGCAAAAGGACGCGGCGCGATAATAATTTTGGGTGCGTCCCTGAGTAAAAGTACGAAGCGCGATAGTGTTTTTGGGTGCGTCCCTGCAGCAACAGGACGCAGCGCAGCAGAAGATGAAGTGCGTACCTGTCTCAAAGCATTTATTGGCTGATTCTTCTTGATATGCATGATCAGATTTAACAGATGGCACTGGTTCAGGGGGAGCATATGTCCCAAATTCATTGTTGGCATTATGGTCCTTGATGACAATGCTTATAATTCATCTTGCTATTATGAGTTGGTCACATGATCAGATGTATGGTTGATTCTCTAATGATGCTTGCATGAAGTCTTTATTATCCTTGGCACATATATGGATGAGTTTGGCTGATTTCGTGGATGATTATTCAAAGTCGCATTGTTGGAGACATGATGATGAGTTACTCATATGCATTTCATGATGATGTTGACATGAGCAAGATGCATGATTTCTTTCTTGGCACAAATGGATGAGGATTGTTGGCTGGATACAGGGATGATTATTCATACATATGTTGATTGATGCTGATGCTTTCATTTGATGGCTCTTGATTCATGTAGATCTGGATGGTTATGAGTTGATGTTGACAGATACTATGGAGCAGATTATACAGTGCTGTTGTTTGTCATGATCTTTAGATGTTTGGAAGGTCGTAGCAAGACTCATGTTGTAATAGTCTATCTATTATCATCATCTCTTCAGGTCATGTAACGGCCTATGTCCCCCCACTATGCATAGGATGAAGATGTAATGTATTTGGTTTTCATAATTCTGATGTATTCCCACTTGGTTGGATGGATGATCCTTATTGTGATGGGTGATGGATGTATGTATTTTATAGAGTCATGTTCTTCTTGTAGAACATCTTTTTGCAGACCTTGCTTACAGTCAGGGGGAGCTTGAGCATGAACAGCACTATATAGCAGAGCAGACATCTCAGCTTGTTCTCAGAAAGACCATTATCAGATTGGAGCACCATGTTATATTCAAAGGGGGAGCTCATTCAGAGACTTCAGCAGAAAGGGAGCATGTTCTTAGGGGGAGCATACCCCTTTGCCCTTGATGTCAAAGGGGGAGAGTGATCTGGTGTTGTTGCCATCAAGTCCAAAGGGGGAGATTGTTGGCATTATGATGCATGTGTTGTACTTGATGGCAACCCCCCTCATAGAAGACCATCTCACTTATATACATTCAGAAGGGATATCAGATGTAACATAATACATAGATGCAGGACAGCTCAAAGGAATCAAATGGCAAGTTCTTAGTAAGCTTTGCCATCAAGTCCAAAGGGGGAGATTGTTGGCATTATGGCTAAAGTGTTGTCCTTGATGGCAATCCATTCAGGTGGTAGTTCACTATTCTTCAAGTCAGCAGCAGAAGTTGATGATCAGCTCTCATTTTATTGAAAAATTATGAAGGACGCGGGAAGCCAGTTCAGAGAGTGCGTCCCCGCAGGTATACCATGCAGAACCCGCGTCCAAAGACGCAGGCCAGCCGTTCAGGGGGTGCGTCCACCCAGTGCACACATTTCAAGGCAGAGAAAAGCACGTGGGGGTTTCTTGTGTGGTATCTAGCCGACGGTTTTATATTTCTATGGTGTCGGCTCATGGTATTGTTCCATGTTTTGAGGAGGAGCTTGCCTATATAAAGCAAAGGAGATCATTTGGATTTGGCAAGTCTTGTGTTGAATATCTTATGAGGGCTAGATCTGGTCTAGATCTAAACAAGGCGAATCTACTGATGGACCGAGATCTCTTCGGCGCATGTTCAGATCTGTGGATCTGATTGTCTGGGTTACTTCTGAAGTCTTGAAATCATCTATGCCCGGAGGGACGCAGGTGCAGTAAGGGTTCAGGTGCGTCCGGGACGCAGGAGCGAAGAGTTTCAGGTGCGCCGGACGCAGGCGCAGAAGGGTTCAGGTGCGCCGGGACGCAGGAAGTTCAGTAGACTCAGTGCGACGGACTCAGGCTAGCAGTTGAGCAGAGTGCGTCCGGGACGCAGGCCAGCAGTTGAGCAGGGTGCGTCCAGGGACTCAGGCCAGCAGTTGAGCAGGGTGAGTCCGGGACTCAGGCTAGCAGTTGAGCAGGGTGAGTCCGGACTCAGGCTAGCAGTTGAGCAGGGTGCTTCCTTCTCTTAAAATCTTTGTTTATCATTGTTGTGTTCTGGGTTTGGTCCTATTATTGTTGATCTGGTTACTTCAGTTGATTGGGTGTTTCAGAAGGTTGTTTGAGCTTCAATGTTGTTGTTGGGTCCAGTATGAAAATTGGATGAAATGTGGCCTTTCAGATTATGGGTTGTGCTTCAGTGTATCCAGTATGAAAATAGATGAAACGTGGTACTTGGAGTAGAGAAGATTGTAGGCCAGTGCCTACGTACTAGTATCTAAGCTAGTACAAGAGCTAAAGGAAATCTTTGGAGCATTGTAGCAGGTAGTAGCCTGCGTACTAGTAAATGGATCGGCTAGTACAAGAGCAAAGGGGGTTGTAGCTCCCGTACTGGTATGAGGCTGCACCAGTACAAATATTGTAAAAGGATTTTCTTATTAAGAAGAAGATTGAGATGACTTGCAGCAGGTGGTTTTCTCCCGCATTGGGTTTCCACCTTACATCATTGTGTTCATGTGTGTACCTTATGTGTGATGATCTACTTTATGTTACTGCATCTGTTAACTGATAATATGGTTGATAATGTTCTAATGCACTCATTGAAGATCGATTAACTTAATCATAAGAAGTTGTGGAAGTAGCATATATGAATCTGATTATGGAAATGAAAAAGTTTTATTAATGTGATAATACTGATTCACCCCCCCCCCTCTCAGTATTATTTCCAACATTAACCTCCTCAGAACTTTCATGTATTGTCTATTTTTATACTTTATTTTTGTTATATAAAACCTTTCATGTCTACAAAGAAAGGGTCCCTAAATTTTATAAAGAAAAACTTTGGAATCTTGCACTGTTGTACTTTTGAAGTTTGTCTTAGTAGAACGACCGGATCAGGGTCCTGAAGTTTTGTAGAGAAGGCTTTGGAAGCTTGCACTTTTGTACTTTTGAAACCATCTTAATGAGAAAGACTAGACTAGAACTATTTCTTTCATGAGCAAAGTAATATACATCGGGTACTTTTATCATTGTATTTATGTTTTGTTTATGAATTGATAGTCATTTCTCTTTATATTGTTTATTATATGTATCTTTTCTAATGTAGTTCTGTATTAATTCACTTTTGAACATGCTAGAATTGTCATCCTTAATACATAAATAAGCAATTTCTTAATGTTATTTGATTGCGATATGTGTTTCATCAATTATTTTGATTAACTATTTAATCAAAATAATTATCTTAAAAGATTTTCATTTCTGTAAGTGTTTGATCAATCTTTATTATCATACACTAAAGACAATTATTCTAGATAACTATTAGCCCCCTACTTTTCTCTCTTTTTTCCATTTTCCCCTTCCTAAATCATAACCATTTACCGTTGTTTTACCTCTTTTATACACCCTCAACTTGCACCAGTCCAAGCACAGTGACATATTTCGCATAAACCTTATTTTTCATACTTTTAATTTAACTTAGAATTAATTAATCATTTATTACATGATTTCCTACTTTTAATCACTCTTTGTAACTTATCGATATCTCCAATGTTTATTTGGTAGTTAGAGTACTTACTGTGACTGCTAATCCTAGTGCAGGATCGTATCTTGCACCGTTGCCAATACAACAAATCCTTGCAACAGATCCAAACCTCCTTGATCACCACCTCATTTTGAGCAGCTTCAACCACGACAGCAAGATTGATCCAAAGGCAGTCGAGATCGAATCGCCTCTTTTTTAGTAGCTTCAACCACGACAACAAGATCGATCCAAAAGCAACCGAGATCGAATCTGTGAAGAACAAAAGTTGGAGATTGGCTACGACCAGTTTTGCTAACTGTCTAATTTTGAAGGCAAAAAAGCTAAATTCTGCGTTTGGTTATGTAATCAGTTGAATGATTTATTTTGGCCTTTGGCTAAAGATCTATATAATGTAGAATGTAAATAGGACTAGGGGGAAGTTTATGGTAGAACAGAGACACAGTCAGAGAGGCAGTAACAGGGTGTTGTACTTTGTTATCACCTAAATCTGGGTTGGACGATGTATTAATGTATGTAGTTGCCTCATTGAATTAAAAAATGGGATCTCCGCCTCATGTTTCACAAATCGCGTTTCTATATTTGAGCTGATGAATTGATTAAAGTACTAAGCAATGTTTTTATTTAAAGGGGAAATGCGCTGGTTGGCTAGGGCCTAGCCAACCCGGCACGTTTACCCCATTTCCCGTTTTCCTGTAATTTATGTTTACATTGTCAAGTGTGATTTAGTTTTAAGCACATGCATTCCTGTCTAAGTGAAAGCGGATCTGTTGTGTGAAGTAGATAAATTTCCTTTCCTGCACTTGATTTCAGATTGGTTTTCCCCCGCCTGGTCCAAGCAGGAGAAATACCCCTGAACCAGTGGAAGTTGGCGTGATATCTCCTTTTCTACAATTCTTCTTGATTGGTTTTCCCTGCCTGGTCCAAGCAGGAGAAATGAACCTACACCAGTGCACGTTGGTGTGATGCAGCAAGCCTTCTTAGTCTACTTCCTACAATCTTCTTTCTTTCATTAAATGCTTATGACAAGATAAATTCATATTCATTGTTTCTTTATTCATGCACTCTATTAAAATCAGAAACATTCACTTTTTATTTGTGAAATTTGATTTAACAGCATAATAGCACTTGCAATAATTAAGCACTCATTTTAAGAATTAAATGCTAAATCCAAGAAGCTCTAATATGGTGCAAGAACTAGTTTCTTGCCACAGGATCTGAGTGCTTTGAACCTGGAAAAGTTAAAGCCCTTGTAGGAAGTAAAAATCCTTTAGTAAAGACAACATTTATACCTTCTGCATAAATCTCTGTTCTTGCACTAGTGCAAGCAGATTGCGAGAGTACAGGACAAATTAATGCAAGAAGGAAATCTCTAAAGGAGCAGGTTTACGGGCTGATCTTATGAGACTGCTAAGTGTCTCTGCTAAAGAAAAACACACACTCAGTAGTTAAAAAATAATTAGCTAGAGTGATTTCCCTTTATCTTTAATTACCTCTTGCAAATGCATTCTTTCTTGTTCCAGTCTTAGATTATTTTGATGGTTCAAGTTGCCTTTTTCTCTTTTTAATTTGATTCTGCAATCTTTCCTTTAAATAAAGTAGGGATTTATATTAGAAAGATTCATACCATCTCTGGCATTGCCTATGCTTCGTCTCTAAGTTTACAGATCCCCCAGGTTGACAAATTAAGCGTTGAGGAGTTTTCTTAAGTGTAATTCTTGCACCCAACATTTTGGTGCCGTTGCCGGGGAGGCAATTTGATTTGGTAAGAATTTTCTAATTATACAATAGAGGTATTTTTTCCTTTATTTTTTGTAGTATTGTTTGGAAAAGCGTCTTTGAAGGAATTTTACTGGTGTTAATTGATTTCTGACACCATTTTTTATTAGAATTTGTTTGTTATTTTTCTTTCCTTTTTTAAATGAATGCCTAGAAAAGGTTGGGGTTCAAAGCCCACTAAGGGCCGAAAGAATTCTGAAAACAATTCTCATATTGGGTCTCCTTCTGTAAGCAGGAAGCCCAATCCAATTCAAACCCATCACGCAGGAACAATCCACCTGGATTCTGGTGACAACAACTCAGGTGTGGTTCAGCCTATTGAGAGCAGTTCAAGTAAAATGGAAACAATGGTAGACCATGAAGATCATGTGGAAGGGACTGGTGAAAACCAGGTAAGTGGAGAACAATCCACTTTTGTGTTTCCAATTGTGGATCCTGATACTGTGGTGCAAATGAAGAATATTCCACCATCAGCTCTCCCTCATTTCCATGGTAAAGTTCATGAAGATCCTGACTCTTTTCTATTCGAGTTTGATATTCTGTGTAGAAGTTATGATTATTCAACTGATGCTCAGAAGTTAAGATTATTTCTTGTTACTCTCAAGGACTAAGCTCTATGCTGGTCTATGGGGTTAGGAGGAAACATTATAACCTCTTGGGATCAGATGAAGAAAGTGTTTTTGTCTAAATATAAAGAATATTGCAAAAATTGAGACATGCAGGATGAGATTTTTATAATCATGCAGGATGATGATGAAACTCTTGAAGATTACCTGAAAGATTTCTGTATATTTTACAAAGGTTGAAACTTAAGCTTGATCCTAGTACTATTAGAACCTTTTTTTTAAGAGGACTTACTGTTAATGCTAGAAATAATTTAAATCTGTTAGCACAAGGTGATATTTCTTAGCAAACTTTTGAACAAATTTATGAATTATGCAGGAAATTTTCAAGAAATCAATATAGATCCAGTAGAGGAACTCGAAATAGAAATAGAAAAACTGAATCTATTGATGCTATGATTATTGGACTAGAAAATAAAATGGAAAACATGAAAATTGATATAATGAATATTGTTACCAAATAGTTGGACTCTTTAAAATTTCAGCAAGAACTCATGAAGGAACAAGAGTCATTATGTATTTCTGTCCTAAATGTAGAGACAAGCATCCTCCTAAAGAGTATCCTCTTAATTTGAATTAAACTAATAAGTGTGCTATTTGTGCAGAAGACCATGTCACAGAAAAATGTCCCTCTATACCAGGACTTAAAGCTATATTTATAGGGGACCGCCTGAAGCTGAATACTTGTATGCTATGGGAGCAAGAAGTAACTGACCTCAGGTAGGTGCAGGTATGGATCCTAAATTTTCTCCACACTATTTAGGTTATAATTCACATGCATATTCTTATGCTAACACTAATCAGCAGTGGTAGTATGGGAATCAATATCAGCATGGCAACCTTCTCAACCATGGAAACAAGGTTGGAGAGGGCCAACTTATTCTCCATATTCCTACCCGCCACCTATGCAGTCATATTCATCTACACATACACATTATTCAATGCCTCAACTTCTGAGTCAGTCTACTCCACCATCGCCTTTACCTCCACCTTTTCGACCTCCTCAGTTGCCTACTCAACCTATGCCCAATCCTAACAATAATGAAGCAGTGCAAATGATCTATGTAACAAACCCACCTTTACCATTCGAGTACCAGTCTATTCCAGTTGGGGTTCACGATATTCAATTAAGATTGAGAAGGACTGTAACATTAGAAAATCAGAAGCAACCTACAGTGATTGTTGAAGTGAAAGGACAAGAGGAAACTCTTAACCATTCTCTGAAAGATGTCACTAAGAAGCCCTTACCCTCTGAATCCTTGCCATCTTCTTCCAACTAGCCTCCCTTCCCAGAGAGGCTAGTAATGGAAAGAAGTGAGCTTATTTCTGAGACTAGCTTGGCATCAGAGCTTCTGAATATTTTCATTAAGATACCTTTGCTTCAAGCCATCAAAGAGTTCCCCATTTGTACCATGATTATTAAGGAAATTTGTCTCAAGAAACCCAAGAGGAAGAGATTGGAACACCAAACCATTCAATTTGTTGGTAGGGTAGCAGAGTTGATGACGGGATGTGTATCTATGGAAAAATATACTAATCCCGGAAACCCTGTTGTCTCAATTCAAATCAGTAATGTCCTTGTCTCTAATGTTCTTATAGATCTAGGGGCAGCCACTAATGTCATGACTAAGCAAACCATGGATCAACTTCGCTTATCTCATCTTCGCCCTACTCCCACTATGCTTGAATTAGCAGATAGATCTAAAATTAAGCCAGAAGGAGTATTGGATGATGTGATCATCTCATTATATTATTTGGAATATCCTACTGATTTCATTGTGCTTCAGCCAAATAACTCAGTAGGAGGACATCCCTTGATCTTGGGTCGACCATGGCTTGCTACAGCTGATGCATATATTGGATGTTGTTCCAGTGATATGTATATTTCGTATGGAGATTCTAAGAAGAAAGCTACCTTATAACCCCAGGCCAGATCCATTCAGGACCTTCAAGATACTTTATGGTTAGATCAAAGTAGTGATGAGGAGACTCAGCCCATTTCCCTTATCCATCATTATTGGGTCTTCACAAGAAGATGAGATTCAAGATTTCCTGAATAATCTAGACACTATGCCTAATTTTGAGCCATTGAGCTAGATTTTCAGCCTAGATTTTCAAAATAATAATGATTCTCATTCTTCTCTACTGTTGCATTTAACCACTCCCTTGAGTACTCCTGATCCTGATACTACTCTTGTTGAGATTAACCCTGGTAAATCCTTGCATATTAGTTCAGATTTGGTCTCATCTCAGCAGGAGCAATTTTTGAATCTGTTGCAAAACCATCTTAGTGCATTTTCTTGGGGCTATGAAGATATGAAGGGTATTCCTCCTTAAATTTGTACACATCATATTTATATTCAATAAGGAACCCGACCTGCCTGACAACCCCAGAGGTGAATGAATCTAGCTCTAAGAGATATTGTGAAGGAAGAAGTATAGAAACTCTTGGATGTCGGTTTTATCTATCCTATTTCCAACAGTCAGTGGGTCTCTCCGTTAGTGTTAGTACCTAATAAATATGAAAGATGGTGTATTTGCATTGATTATCGAGAATTAAACAAAGCCACCCTTAAATATTATTTTCCTCTCCCTTTCATTGACCAGGTGCTTGATACCCTTGCAGGAAAGAAATATTTTCCCTTTTTGGATGGCTTCATTGGCTGTAACTAGATATAGATTGCACCCGAAGATCAGGATAAAACTACTTTTACATGTCCATGGGGTACTGTTGTGGTCACCAACAACCCCCCTCTTTGTTTGGTATTAGCAATAACATCAAGCAAAGGGGGACCCTTAACAAAAAATCCCAAAAATATTTTTATCAAAATTTTTGTATTTAACTCCCTAAAAGCTATATCGCATCGCATATTTTGAAAGCACCCTTAAAAGAAAAACCTAAGGAATCGCCGACAGCCGATATGCGACGTCGCATATCGCAACGTCGCATAAGCAGCGCACAGTGATCAAAGGAAAAATGCGATCTTGCGATTTGCGATTTGCGATCTTACAAACTGCGATCTTGCGATTTGCGATCTGCGATGAATGAGACTATAAATTGCTGCGATGACACCTCTCGACATCGCAATCCTCGATGCTGCGATGCGAATCGCAGAAACCACTCATCACAAAGTTTCCTCGGCATGGTCTGTAAACCCAAAATTGAGCGCGCACCTTAAGGGAAATTAATGATTGCACGCCTGAGTATCCAAGGATGATCTTGTTGCGTTTTTCGAAGAGTCAAGTCATTATGAGTGTCATGATTATGCATTCATTAGAACTTAAAGCTTTCATGTCAATATTTTTGTCATTTCTCCTTTCCTTTGCGTAAACTATAAGGCAGCAACTAATATAAATCTATATGCAGGAAACATCTAAGGAAAAGGGGAAAGTGCCAATACTAGAAGAACAAAGAGGAGATGCCTTCGCAAATGGATGCCGCATGCAGCAGGACCACGGATTCTAGAGTATCACTCAACAGACACTGATGAAAATAGACTATCCAAGACTCAGAGTCAAAGGCGCACAAAAGCAGCATGTTTGCAAAAGATCTTGAAGCTCAGACTGGGTAAAGCAAAAAGAAAAACGCTAAAGAGGAAGGACGCTCCAGAAAAGCCTGGAACAAAGAACGGAATCAATTTTCAATACGGAAGATTGTTCAGGCAACGAAATCCCTAACTCATTGAGTCATTCGCAGGGCCGGAAACCGAAATAGCAACAACACAATTAGTTTGAAAGAAATCTGGGTTATACTAAGTATACACACAGCAAATACACCCAGCCAGAGGAAGATTTTCGAAAATATCTTCTAGTTTGTCAGAAAGAGGTGCCAGCTTTTGTTATTTCTACTTTTATCGCTCGAACAAAAGAAAAAGACAACCAGCCGACTCTTTCCAGGCGAACCTTTCATTGCTTACAGTACTAAGGAGCAGATACAGAAACGGTTAGAAATTAGATTCAATTTTTAGAAATAAATTTGTTTTAGTAAAAGGGAGTTCATTTGAAGCCGTTTCCTAAATTTGTGTAATTAAGATTAGTTAGTTAGTAGTATTTAACCCTTCTCATGGCATTTGGAGAAGGGTCTGGAAATTTGTCAAAAAACTTGTCCTTAGAACATGCACTTTTGCACCCTCGGAGGGGGTTTTTGATGAATGGATGGATTGAGATTTATTTATGTTTGCATTTTAATGTCTGCTACTGAGGTTGCACTTCTGTACTCTTAGTAGATGTTAGAAGTAAGTAGAGATAAATCGTTATTGCTTGAATTTTGCGAGTGAAATCAGTCATAAATGGTACTTTTATCTCTTGATTAATTTCTGCTTATATTCTTAGAGTGATATACAGCTGAGTTGTTTATATGTTAATGTATGAATGTGTGGGTTACCATTTGGCACTTTTGTATGGTGGAGTCATTTATTTGTGCTTGACATATGAATGACTTATTATGCGATATGATGTTCACAACTGTTTTGCCTAACTTTTTATGTAGAATGTTTCATCTTAATTGGTTTATATTCTTATGATAGCTTAATGATCTTTATTACCAGTTATTGTATGAAATCTTTTTAGATCGCATGATGAAATAATTCTACCCCAGGTTAGTATAGATTAGATGTGTTGTTTTTGTTAGATTACAGTAGCATAGAGTCAGTTTAGAGTTTAGAATTAAATTAGCTTAAAATTACTTCTAGATTAGCATCATCAAAATCTACACACACACACATCCTTTAGATTGGGAAGTTGGTCCCATTATCCCCAGTCGGACCCGCTACACCAAACGGGCAAGGAGCCGCCAACCAGGTTCCGGACCGGGTGGGTATCCCCCTTGTTGACCCGATTTTAGGGCCCTCAACATATTTGGCGCTAGAAGGAGGGCACGAATTATGAATGGCAACTAAGACAAAATCTAAATACCATTCTGAGAGTAAATCACCCTCATCAACTCCCCCGACTTCTCCAGTACGGTTAAACCCGGAGTTAGAAGTCGCTCGAGTATCCACCGCTGCTACCTACCCTAATATATCAGACCAACTCATCATTGAACCCCCTGAAATTCAAACTTTGATTCGTAAACTCCAGGGATTCTCTATTTTTTCTCAGAGGTCTGATAAATCTCACAGCAGCGTGACTTCGCAGTATAATCCTGCTCATCCCCTAACCAGATTGAAGAGTGAAAAAATTGGTATTCAACCAAGTGAACTCCCTCTCCCTACTAGGAAAAGAGCAAGGAAAACACCACCAGAGTCTGACAGTGAGACTCTTTCATCTACTTCGTCCATTTCAACCCCCTCACCGCGAAGTCAACCACCCACATCCTCATCCCAAATCACTCATCCATCTTCCACAACCCTTCCTCTTCAATCATCAAAGATCATAATATCTTCATCTTCTCAGCATCAGGGACCATCCTCTGCACTTTCATTCACTAGCGGCTCAACGATGGCCCAGTCTCCATGGAACAATCCTGGGGCGGTTTTAATGCCTCCACCCCTGAGCCCAATACCGGCCCATCCTGAGAAATGGCTACCTAAATTCAATCCAGAAACAGGCATGCTAGCTGAAGAGCATATCAATAATTTCATGCTTTCTGTTAATCTCAATGGAGTTACCAACGAGGATGCTGTTGTCCGGCTTTTTCCTTATACAATGCAAGGAACAGCCGGGTCATGGTACTTTTCGTTACCTTCCAGGTCCATCACAAGTTGGGACATTTTTCAAAGTCAATTCCTCACCAAGTTTGGTGATGACAGATCAACAGCGACATTGATTAATGACCTATCTAATCTTAAAGCTGAGGCTAGAGAACCCATTAAAGATTTCAATTTACGGTTCAATAAGATCCTCAAAAAAATTCCCGCTGCTTCTCAACCCAGCGAGGAAGTAAGATGTGAATGGTATATCACAGCCTTACCATCAAACTTGGCTATATTCGTAGATATGGAAAACAAGACGACCTTAGTTGAAAACTTGACAGAGGCGTTAGCAGTAGAAAAGCGCGTAGTTTCCCTAGAAAAGAGATCTGCAATAGAAGAACGCAAATCTAAGAAAATCTCTTTCAAAGAAGACACCAAGAAGAAGCAAACGAGAGATCCTTTCGATATGGAAGGATTACAAAAAGTGTTAAAGGCCATGTCCAATGAGATGATTGACATAAGAAAACAAGTAGCAGAAACTTCTTCAAAAAAGCCCTACAGAGCTTTTAAAAGAAATCCTCCCATGGAGGTGAAACCACCCAATGCTGTCTCAAACGTCAAATCTGAAGAAGAAGAAGAAGAAGAGAATACCACTGAAGGGCAGACCGATGATGAAGAAGTTGTGGAACTACAAGGAATGTGGGATTTCATCCTCCCACAAGAAGAAGATCAAGAAGCATTTCCGGTTAGCACACGAAGCAAAAATCAACTTGATCCTCCCCAAACTAACCCTAAACAGAAGGGCGCAAGCCCTGCAACAAAAGATAAGGTCGCAACAAAGAAAACAACCGCTAGAGCGACCCAATTTAGCCTAGTCCAATCAGATCAAGCACCTCCATCAAGAACACTGATAGTGTCGGATGAAATGGAGTATAACATTATCGATGACATGAAAAAGACTAGGGCTAATATCACTCTTTACGAATTGAGCAAATTGAAACATCAACAGAAAATAATGATGAAAGAATTACATGTCGTGCCTACTACATCTTTACCTACAGTTGTAGCTTCCCACAACATGGGAAGACCTCCAACCAACATGATCAATAAGATTGATCCAAATGACATTGCCTTGATTGGAGGAAGATCAAGATCCCATACTCCTCCTTTTCTTCTCACTTATGAAATTTTCAATAAAAACGTGCACAATTGCTTGGTTGATTCTGGTGCTTCAACGAATATTTTACCCAGATCAATATGTGCCAAATTGAATGTTCAGCCACAAAAATCCGCGGTGCGCATAGTTCAACTTGATCGATCTCAAGTCGAAGTGATTGGTGAACTTAACCAGGTGACCATAAGATTGTCGTCTAACCCGAAAGTATGCCAGGTTATCGACATTCTAGTAGTTGATATCCTTGAATTATATGGTTTAATTCTTAGCAGGGATTGGTCTGAAAAACTCCGCGGATATTTCTCAACCTACTGGTCGTATATGTGGTTACCCTACAACGGTAAACCGAATCAAATAAAGGTTGAACGAGAGTTGCACCAAAAGTACATAGTGACTGAATTGGAAGGAGAGAATGAAGCAATAGCATACAACAGCAGTATCATAGGCAATTACTTGGTAGATTCTTTCCTCGGCAATTTCAATGCTCACACCTCACCTTACTTAGAAAATTCGGTTTTGTCCCAAATTGAAAATTTTTCCCAAACTGATGATTCAAAGTGTTTTAATTTTTTAGATAACTCTGTAAATACATCTTTGTTTTGGAAATTATATTTTGATGGCTCTAAATCTAACGAGGGAGCAGGAGCAGGATGCGTTTTGATTAGCCCAGACGGAAACAAGATCATGCTTACATGCAGACTTGATTTCGATTGCACAAACAATACAATGGAGTACGAAGCCTTGGTGCAAGACCTATACAAAGCAATCGGGTTGAATGTTAAGTATCTTCAAGTCTTTGGAGATTCTGAGATTGTCGTCAAACAGGTACATAACACCATACAGTGCCTGTCAAGTCATTTAAAGCACTATCAATCTTTAGTACAAGATCTGACTTCACATTTCATAGCATTCAATATTTTGTCAATCCCAAGACTCCAAAATGCGAGCACAGACCTGTTAGCTAACGTAGCCTCTAGACTTATTCCCTCCGAAGATTTTAGTCCCGATAGGTTCTCAATAGAATTAATCTTTAGACCATCCATCCCTGACAACATCAGCAACTGGAGAGTATTCAACGACGATCCTGACATTGTAAATTTCCTTACTTCTGAAGGAACCTACTCAAATCAAATAATTGACGAAGACCATCATGATCACCAAATACAGCAAAATAGCACTGATAATGCTATACCTAAATCGGTGGTTAAGTTAGAAGATTTATATGATTTAAAAAGTCGGTTTAAAAGGTCTGCCAATTCTAAACTCTACAGTTCAACTCTGAATTATGAATTAGTGAACCTAGGAACCGATCAGAAGCTGCAAAACGTTAATCTGGGCCACGGCCTAGCCCCTGAAGAAAAATCAGCATATATCCATCTTCTGAGACAATACAAAAACGTTTTTGCATGGAATTATGATGAGCTCAAGACATACAACACTTCTATCATTCAACACACTATCCCTATGATTGACAATGAAAAACCTGTCCAGCAGAAGCTCAGAAAAATCCACCCCAACTTAGAAAATCAGATAAAGACTGAGCTAAATAAGTTGTTGAGAGCCAGAATAATTTTCCCCGTCAGACATTCCAAATGGGTATCCAATATGGTGCCCGTTAGGAAGAAAAACGGAGATATCAGGATCTGTATTGATTTCCGGAATCTCAACAAAGCCTGTCAGGAAGACAATTTTCCCCTCCCACCTATGGAGCAAATACTACAGGCAGTAGCGGGCTCAGAATTAATGTCTTTCCTGGATGGATTTTCGGGATACAATCAAGTGCTGGTACATCCCGATGATCAGTTGAAAACCACATTCCGAACCAAATGGGGCACATATGCATATCGGAAGATGCCATTTGGTCTGATCAATGCCGGCACTACCTTTCAGAGAGCCATGGACATCGCGTTTAAAGGTTTAGTCAATAAATCGGTAGTGATTTACCTGGATGATATAACAGTGTACTCCAAGAAGCAAAGCGACCATCTCAAAGATTTGAAACAAATCTTTCAAAGATGTTTAAGGTATGGGATTTCACTTAACCCAAAGAAATCTTTTTTCGCATTAAGTGAAGGGAAATTGCTAGGATTCATAGTGTCGAAATCTGGTATTCACATTGAACCTGACAGAATCAAAGAAATTTCTGAATATCCATGCCCCATAACAAAAAGGCCATGCAATCTTTCCTTGGACAAATCAATTTTGTAAAAAGGTTTGTCCCAGATTTTTCACGTATTATTTCTCCTTTACAAAATATGATAAAAAAGAATTCAAATTTTAAATGGGGTCAAGATGAGCACGAAGCATTCAACTTGATCAAACAAGCTATCATCAACGCTCCATCTTTAGCTACCCCAAATTTTTCAGAATCTTTTATCTTATACACTTTTGCCTCAGAGAAATCTTATGCCGCGATTTTAACTCAAGCAAATCAAGAGAAGGCGGAAGCTCCAATCACATTCTTTAGCTCGAACTTACAAGGTGCTGAGCTCAATTATTCAAACGTGGAGAAACAGGCATATGTTGTTTTCAAAGCGATCACATATTTCAGACCTTTCTTACTTAAAGCCCATACCAAAGTCGTAGTACCGTTTCCAGCGGTAAGAAACCTGCTGGTACAGAAGGATGTGGGCGAAAAGAGAGCAAATTGGATTACCGCTTTACAAGAATACGATCTTGAGATCAAGCCAGCAAACATCGTAAGAGATCAAGGCTTCTGCAAGATGTTAGCTGGAGCATTGCAAATTCCTGAGAACTCATCTGAAGAGGTACATACATATGAGGTAAGCCTAAACGACGCAGAATCATTATATGCGGACACCATTTATTATCTTAAGAACGGGTATGCTCCATCACACCTGGATCACACCAAGAAAAGAGCTCTGAGATTGAAATCTAAACAATACCAGCTCATAAATGATGTTCTGTTTAAAAGGAATTACGATTCTGTACTTCTTAGGTGTCTTGAGAAAACTGAAGCCGAAAAGGTTTTGCAGGAACTCCACGATGGACCAGCAGGCGGACACTATGCTGGAGAAGCTACTGCACATAACATCTTACGTGCAGGATATTATTGGCCCACACTGTTCAAAGACTCATACAACTACGTAAGGAAATGCCAAATCTGCCAGACTGCTGCAGGGAAACAAAAGAAATCGTCCATGCCACTACAGCCGGTTAACATCGAACAACCATTCAGCCAATGGGGCTTGGACATAATAGGTGAGATCGTTCCTCACTCTTCTAAGCAGCATAGGTATATCCTCACGGCAACAGATTATTTTACTAAATGGGTAGAAGCAGTTCCTCTCAAGAAAGTTAATTCTGAAAACATTATTGAATTCATAGATCAATTTATCATCACTAGGTTTGGATTGCCAACGGCCTTAATGTTTGATAATGCATCATACTTTTATGGAAATACAATGACTGAGTTTGCACTTAAAAGAGGGTTCAAACTGAAGTATTCTGCCAACTACTATCCGCAAGGTAATGGGTTGGCTGAATCAACAAACAAAAACCTAATCAGGATTATTAAAAGAACAGTCGACCAAAACCAAAAGAATTGGCACAAAGCGCTGGTAAATGCTTTATGGGCAGATAGAATTACGAAGAAAGCTTCAATCGGCACTTCTCCCTTTAATTTAGTTTATGGGAAAGAAGTGGTTCTTCCAACTCACTTAGTCATTCCCTCTTTGTCTTTAGTACAACACATCGATGAAGTATCTACTTCCTCCTTACAGTTGAGACAAATGGAGATAATCAAACTAGAAGAACGACGAGAAAAAGCTAAGAAAACCCATGCTCACCACCAAGCGCTAATAAAATCCTCTTTTGACTCAAGCATAATGACCAGAAAAAGCTTTTAGATGGGAGATTTAGTTTTGAAATGGGATAAGGCTCATGAAGAAAAGGGCAAACATACGAAATTTCAGAAGTTGTGGCTTGGTCCTTTTCAGATTGTAGAAGTCATAAGCCCATCGACGTTTGTGTTGCAGGATTTGGCAGGTAGAAGAGATTCTTTGCCTGTGAATGGACAGATTCTTAAAATGTATTTTCCATAGAAGATCATTCTCCTATTTTTGTAGGATAGTTTTAGTTTTTATTTATTTATTTGTTTTTCTCTTTCTTATAAATAAAACCGGTTGTAAATGATCATCAAAAAGGATTCATGAAAGTGCACACCAATTCTCTATCAGATTTTGATTTCGCTTGTACAAATAGCAAAACTTTTCGAAAAATCTGATTTTTATTATTGACAAATAGAGTTAACTTTAGCCTAAATGTGATATTAGTTTCAACCTCTCAAAAAACTTTGATGAAAGCAACCTTTGGTAAAAAATTGTTTTATGTCAGCACAATGAAAGGTATCATCAATAATAAAATAAATATTCTTTGTAAAGCTGTTGTTTTCAAACTCTATTATTGTCGTCCAGAGCTTTCTTAAGGAAAAACAATGACTTCCTCCCTGCTAAAGGAAACCGCAGCATTCAGAGAAACAATCCGGGAAAACACTATATCTAAAAGAATAAGAGGTCTCATCACGAGCCGGCTTATCATGATCACAGATATTATAACTTGCTGAATTTGCCAATACTGTCTATCAAAACAGGGCAACGACTCAAGATTGTTGCAATCAAAAGACAAGGGGTCTCATCATGAGCCAGCTTGCTCAGCAAAAGTGTAAATCAAGTGAATGACTGTGTCATAATTTGGCCACCAAACCAAGACATTGTTCTTTAGAGAATAAAAAAGGAAAAAGTGTCAAAAAGGATTTTTCTCTGAAATTTTGTAAATAACCTCAAGCAGGAAAAAGGATCATTGTTGGATAACATGGTAACCCTGTCGAGGCTATGGACGCTTGCGGGCAGCAGAGGCTCTACCTACGACAAATGAGCATATTTTAAAGCCAGTACGCAGAGAAGACCTTATTTTATCTTTAAAAAGGACCGAGTAATGTCTGGTGTGAATGCAAGAACTAAGCCTAAGGAAGCAGACAATTGGAATAAAAGAAATCTTGAGACAAAGTATCATTGACAGGATAAAGGTTAATCTACTCTATCTGTCCATAACAAAATTTAAACATATGAAAATTTTTCTGTTTCGGAAGTGGAAATGTCAATAGAAAAGTAGAGATAACTGGTTCTTCACAGTGAATCGCCATTGTTGTGGTCACCAACAACCCCCCTCTTTGTTTGGTATTAGCAATAACATCAAGCAAAGGGGGACCCTTAACAAAAAATCCCAAAAATATTTTTATCAAAATTTTTGTATTTAACTCCCTAAAAGCTATATCGCATCGCATATTTTGAAAGCGCCCTTAAAAGAAAAACCTAAGGAATTGCCGACGGCCGATATGCGACGTCGCATATCGCAACGTTGCATAAGCAGCGCACAGTGATCAAATGAAAAATGTGATCTTGCGATTTGCGATTTGCGGTCTTACAAACTGCGATCTTGCGATTTGCGATCTGCGGTCTTACAAACTGCGATCTTGCGATTTGCGATATGCGATGAATGAGACTATCAATTGCTGTGATGACACCTCTCGACATTGCAAGCCTTGATGTTGTGATGCGAATCGCAGAAACCACTCATCGCAAAGTTTCCTCGCAATGATCTGTAAACCCAAAATTGAGTGCGCACCTTAAGGGAAATTAATGATTGCACGCCTGAGTATCCAAGGATGATCTTGTTGCATTTTTCGAAGAGTCAAGTCATTATGAGTGTCATGATTATGCATTCATTAGAACTTAAAGCTTTCTTGTCAATCTTTTCATCATTTCTCCTTTCCTTTGCGTAAACTGTAAGGCAGCAACTAATATAAATCTATATGCAGGAAACATCTAAGGAAAAGGGGAAAGCGCCAATACTAGAAGAACAGAGAGGAGATGCCTTCACAAATGGATGCCGCATGCAGCAGGACCGCGGATTCCAGAGTATCACTCAACAGACACTGATGAAAATAGACTATCCAAGACTCAGAGTCAAAGGCGCACAAAAGCAGCATGTTTGCAAAAGATCCTGAAGCTCAGACTGGGTAAAGCAAAAAGAAAAACGCTAAAGAGGGAGGACGCTCCAGAAAAGCCTGGAACAAAGAACGGAATCAATTTTCAATACGGAAGATTGTTCAGGCAACGAAATCCCTAACTCATTGAGTCATTCGCACGGCCGGAAACCGAAATAGCAACAGCACAATCAGTTTGAAAGAAATCTGGGTTATACTAAGTATACACACAATAAATACACCCAACCAGAGGAAGATTTTCGAAAATATCTTCTAGTTTGTCAGAAAGAGGTGCCAGCTTTTGTTATTTCTACTTTTATCGCTCGAACAAAAGAAAAAGACAACCAGCCGACTCTTTCCAGGCGAACCTTGCATTGCTTACAGCACTAAGGAGCAGATACAGAAACGGTTAGAAATTAGATTCAATTTTTAGAAATAAATTTGTTTTAGTAAAAGGGCGGTCATTTGAAGCTGTTTCCTAAATTTGTGTAATTAAGATTAGTTAGTTAGTAGTATTTAACCCTTCTCATGGCATTTGGAGAAGGGTCCGGAAATTTGTCAAAAAACTTGTCCTCAGAACATGCACTTTTGCACCCTCGGAGGGGGTTTTTGATGAATGGATGGATCGAGATTTATTTATGTTTGCATTTTAATGTCTGCTACTGATGTTGCACTTCTGTACTCTTAGTAGATGTTAGAAGTAAGAAGATATAAATCGTTATTGCTTGAAGTTTGTGAGTGAAATCAGTCATAAATGGTACTTTTATCTCTTGATTAATTTCTGCTTATATTCTTAGAGTGATATACAGCTGAGTTGTTTATATGTTAATATATGAATGTGTGGGTTACCATTTGGCACTTTTGTACGATGGAGTCATTTATTTGTGCTTGACATATGAATGACTTATTATGCGATATGTTGTTCACAACTGTTTTGCCTAGCTTTTTATGCAGAATGGTTCATCTTAATTGGTTTATATTCTTATGATAGCTAAATGATCTTTATTACCAGTTATTGTATGAAATATTTTTAGATCGCATGATGAAAGAATTCTACCCCGGGTTAGTATAGATTAGATGTGTTGTTTTTGTTAGATTACAGTAGCATAGAGTCAGTTTAGAGTTTAGAATTAAATTAGCTTAAAATTACTTCTAGATTAGCATCATCAAAATCTACACACACACACATCCTTTAGATTGGGAAGCTGGTCCCATTATCCCTAGTCGGACCCGCTACACCAAACGGGCAAGGAGCCGCCAACTAGGTTCTGGACCGGGTGGGTATCCCCCTTGTTGTTGACCCGATTTTAGGGCCCTCAACAGGTACATTTTCTTATAAAGTGCTTCCCTTTGGTTTATGTAATGCCCCGGATACCTTTCAAAGGGTAGTCCTGGCCATTTTTACTAATATAGAATTTGTAGAAATTTATATGGATGATTTTTTTTTGTTTGGTGATTCTTTTCAGGAAGCTCTCAAAAATCTGGAGAAAGTACTCCTTCGTTGTCAGGAAGCCCATCTCGCCTTGAGTGACAGGAAATGTAGATCAATGTGCAAAGCGAGAGTGGTACTTGGCCATTTGATCACTGGTAAAGGTATCCAGGTTGATCCAGCAAAGTTTGAAATCATTATGCATCTTCCTGCACCCAAAACTCAAAGGGAAGTAAGAGGTTTTTTAGGATATGCTGGTTACTATAGAAGATTCATTGAAAAAAAATTTAAGATAGCTGCCCCTCTTTTTCGACTTCTAGCTAAGGATAGTAAATTTTCTTGGACCACATCTTGCCAATAGTCTTTTGAAACATTGAAGGAAAAGTTAGTACATGCACTAGTTTTGATAGGTCCTAACTCGTCCCTGCCTTTTCACATTTCCTTTGATGCTTCAGATTTGGCTATTAGCGCAACTTTAGGAAAAGAGGAAAATAAGCAATCATATGCTATTTATTATATTAGTAAGAATTTTTCTTCCACTGAAATAAATTATACAGTTACAGAGAAAGTGTTTTTAGCTGTAATTTTTGCAATTAATAAGTTCAGGCACTATATTATATGATATAAAGTATTTGTACATACTGATCATTCCGAGATTAAATATTTGATGAACAAACCATTGACTAGCAGTGGAGTGACTAGGTGGTTACTATTGTTGCAGGAATTTAATATTACTATTGTTGATAGACCAGGAAAATCTAATGTTGTAGCAAATTTTCTTTCTAGATTAGATAATCCTGGTGAAGCAACTCCTATTAATGATGATTTTCCAAATGAACATCTTTTTTCTATGTCAATAGATTCTCTGTGGTTTGCTGACATTGCTAATTACTTGGTTACTGGGAAAACACCACCCCACTTATCCGCTCGTGAAAAGCGGAATATTATTCAGAAAAATGCTGCATACTCCTAGATTCAAGGAGATCTCTTTTACACTGGTCCAGATCTGATTATCCGTAGGTGTGTAAGAGAGGAGGAAGTGTTTGACATATTGAAATCTGCTCATGATGAACCTTGTGAAGGCCACTTTGTTGATAAGCGGACTGCATATAAAATATTGTGTGCTGGTTACTTTTGGCCTTCCTTGTTTAAGGATGCCAAACAGTAAGTCAGGTGATGTGATAGCTGTCAATGAATGGGCCAGCCTAATCAAACCAATGAAATTCCTTTATGCCCCCAAATTATGATTGAGCCATTTGAAAAACAGGCTATTGATTTTAAAGGGCTAATAAATCCAACGTCATTAAGTAAAATGCATATTTTGGTTTGTACATATTTTATTACAAAATGGGTAGAAGCTAATGCTGTTTCTTTTGCTACAGAAAAATTTGTTGTTGATTTTCTTTTTACTGAAATCTTTACTAGATTTGGTGTGCCTAGATAAATTGTTTCTAACAATGGTCCGCAGTTTATTTCTAATCTGATACAGGGTGTGATGGAGCAATACAAGATCTGGCATAGGAAATCCATGTCGTATCACGAACAAGCAAATGGCCAGGTGGAATCCACAAACAAAGTGATCGAGTCCATTCTTACAAAGACAGTAAATATGCATCGGAAAGACTAGGCTGAAAATTACCAGAAGATTTGTTTGCATACATAACCACTTGGAGAAATAGCACGGGACATACACCATATGAGCTGGTATATGGCAAACAGGTTCTGTTACCAATTGAATTCCAGATCAAAACTTTCATAACTACAGCTTAGTTAGGACTAGATCTCTTTGAGGCATAAAAACCGCGTCTTCTCCAATTAAATGAGTTAGATGAATTTTTTAGGGATGTTTTTTAGCAGAACATACTAATTCAGCAGCAACGCAAAAGGTGGCATGACAAGTCTATTTAGAAAAAGAAATTCCAACCAAGTGATTGGGTGCTCATTTATGATTCTAGATTTAAAAATTTTAAAGGGAAATTCCATACACGTTGGATGGGACTTTATGAAGTGATCTGAGTATTCGAGAATGGAGCAGTAGAAGTTAAAACTATTGATGGACAAAATTTAGTAGTCTTGATAAATGGACACAAATTAAAGAAGTATTTTCAGCCACTTGCTAGGAAACATTTTACACAGCAAGTCCAACAGCTATTCGGGACGGTAGTGGTGAATGGTAATACCAATCTTTTGAAAACATGAATTCTTCTTCTTCTTAAAAAAAATAATAATATACAAAAAAATTTAAAAAAAATAAAGAAAAAAACATTTTCCCTGTAATTATGAAAATCTGTTCGCTGACATGATTGCAGAAGAATCAACCTGAAAACTAGCTTGCTGGCAGGATGATCAAAAATTTCTAATAAAAATAAAATGTTGCTTGATCTTTAGATATGCTAGCGACCACCAAGTAAAATCAAGTTCAACAGAACCAACCTTTATACAATTGCGGTAATTAGCATGGATATTTTTATTCAAGTAACGCTTAATTTTCACTGCAGTTATTTTTTCTTACACCAGTGCAGGCAGACCTTCCAGAATTTTTTTTGTCTTTCTTCATATTCCACTTTCGTAATATTCCTTCATTTTTCTTCCTCAATCCTACAATGATTAACCTTCCCATATTCTTCTGAATTTACCTTGTCCATTTCTTTAAAAACCCCACTTTACCCTTGAATTTTTTTCCTATCCCACTTCTATTTATCCCCTCTTGTGGTACTATTCCTAGAATCCCTGTAACAAAATTCCTTCCCATTCTGAAATTTCCCTTTTCCCACTTCTTTGTTCCCTCATGAATTCATTGCAGGATCTCACGCACAAAGAGCAAAAGGATATGCTCTGAAGCATCAAGAAAGGGCAAAGCAAATTTGCAGTATAAGTTGAGGAAGCCATGCTGGGAGTCCAACCTATATTTTACTTAAATTCCCTGTTCTTTTTTCAGATATTATGCTTGCACTAGTGCAAGCATGTCGTCCTATACAATAATGTAAGCAGAATGGTACCAGCAGAATAGCATACTTTAAGCGGTGCAAGTAGACCGGTGCAAGCATGCACCCTGTTAGAAACATAGTACAATTTGTTCTTTTCATAGCATACATCATAGGAAAGTGGTCATCATGAAAGTTTATAAGAAGTCCTTTCACTTAGTTGATGAGTACTTGTGTTATCATATTAACTAGGAGAAAATTATTTAAAGTACAAGGTGTTTTTAAGTTAAGAATCATGATCATTTTGTAATGAATGCTAAGTTCTTTTTTGGATTATGAAGGAATGCGGAAGTGTTTAACCATTGCTTGGATATAATTGCCCCTTTCCGCCATAATCCTAGATGTGCTCACTCATACTGATTACCTCACCTAGCCGTTAAAACGCCGCCGCAAGTACTAATCTAGCATGATCTCAAAGATGTCGTGCATCCACGGCTATTTCAGTGGAATGAATGGGTGATAAGATGGAAGGTGTTAGAGTCGATCTGGTCAGTCCTCCGTCAGGGATCAAAACTCTTTATGCATTTCATTTTAGGTGTCCCGTTTCATCCGCTCAGCTGCATTCCGCTAGGAGGGCATACCATAGATCTGACGGAGGAAGTCATGACAGTATTTTTCCCTCAAGTCTGGTTCTTGTTGGCACAAGTTTTTTTGGTCATCACTGGAGTCCATGACATTCAAGGTCTAGTCCTTTACGGGACCAAGGTCATTTTTTTAGTTTGAGTCTAGGAATTCACCGATTTGGTCTGGGAAAATAAGTCTATGTAAGGTCATGCAGGCTAGATTGAGGTTCTTGTTTAGCCATGGTTCAAAGAATATCGTCGTCAAGAGAAAAGACTTCAAAGTGCCTCTGCAGAACTCTGTTTCAGAGGAGAGGTTAAAGGGGTCATTTATGATAAAATGTTTTGAAGAATGCATAAGTTCAGTTTCCAGGAGCAGTCATGATTTCCATGACCAGATGAACAGTCACACAGTCCCCGCAAGGAAATTCCAAAAATTTTGTCAGGAGAGCCAAAATTTTAAAGAAAAAGGTGAAAATCAGGGTGCTCAAAATCAATACAAAGGTGCAAAAAACAAACATTTGAAAGAGGGTTTTCAAGTAAAGATAATCAAATTAATTTCTCCTCAAAACCTATATATATTTGTAAAGTCCCTCAACTAAGTCATTATGCCATTAAGAGTGTGAGAGAACCATTTTTGAAGAGGGAAAGTAAGGCTGGAGGGTTTTGAGAGAGTGAAAGCCGATTTCAAGGGCGCGCGATGCCAACAGAGGGCGCGGCGCACTGGCAGTCGGCCCAAAGTGTGAAAACAACACAGGCGCGACGCATAGAGGGTGCGCGGTGCACTGGGCCTGGCGCGCGACGCACACAACCAGGGAACCAAAAAACACTGCAAACTTGCTCTAGATCCTGGTGGAAAGCTAGCAACCAAGAGGTAGGCTCCTAATGAAATATCTTCCTCGTCAATTTGATAAATGTTTAGCCGTTTATAAGATGAGAAGGGTATCCATAGCACGTTTGCCATCCACGAAGAAATAACCCTCAAACAAAATTAATGAATGGGATTGCAAGTTGATGAAATGTCACCAAGGTTTTTCATCCCTCTCCTTATCCCCTCACTCCTCACCATGTGCACCTACATTCCACCCTGTTCCTTGAGAAACACCCCTAAAGAACTCCATTAAAACCCCACCCCGCACCTACCAAGCCAGTTTGGGTCATTTTGCTGAGCGCGGCGCACACACAAGGTGGTGCGGCGCACTCAGGGCAAGCGTCGCACTATGCCAGGCGCGCGGCGCATAGGCCAGTAAGCTTGAAGAATCACCAAAATCATGCAAATTTTGCAAATGACTCCCAAAGTTGTGATGGTGACCATATATACATTTGCCACTGATCCTTAACTCAAAGAGAAAAAATAACTTGGCAACCATGCAATCAAATGCAAATTTTTTTTAGTGAACCCAAAATGACATAAAAAGGGGCCAAAGGGCTAGGGTTTTGCTACAGAGAAAATCATTGGTAAGCATGTTCTGACCATACTCCTGATAAACTAATTCCTTTGTAGCATTATCCTTTAATTATCCTCCTGCCTCCAATGTGATTATATCCATCTAAACCCCTTGTTTCCCATGAACAAACACTCAAACCCTACCTCCAACAAAATCCCAAAACCTATCCCATCAAATCTATTCCCAAAATGTTCCTAAAGTCCCTGACAGCTTTCTCCTCTTAATCCCCATTCCCCTTTCATCATTCCCCTCCTAACATCCCTATTTTATTGTCCCCTTGGTGACAGATTCTCAGGGAAACCAACAAGTTCATTAGATTCAGAGGGCAGCAGAGGTAAACTCAGGGTATATACAGCAATAATGGCATCAGGTATTTCATCGGATTATGAGGGGGATACACACAATGACACATCTTCAGGAGATAGGGCTCATAGGAGACATCACCGAAGCGGCAAACATCTCAGAGACAATCCAAATACCCTCACAAAGCTACAAGCATGCCCACTTGCCATGTCTTCTTTCCAACACTTGGCATGTTATGAATTTTACCAAAGGGTGGCAAATGTCAGGGTGCACCATGAGTTGGCCCGCCTTTTTGCATTACATCTACAGGGAGGTCAATCCACATTGGCTGGGGTCACTTTCACCTTGACATCGGAGGCCATATCAGTAGCAACAGGGATACCAAACATAGGAGAGCAGTGGCATAAGAAAAAGAAAGTGGAGAGGCATTTCTATGAGCCTTACATCAAGAACAGTTGTTTGAGCTAGCTCACTAGAGTCTTTCCATTCAGGTTTTTGAGGGATGTGTATGCCCCACTCATGAGATTGATCATTAAATATTTCAGCTGTGAGGGAAGGTTTTCTCGCCTCTATGCATATCACATCTGGTTACTCATGCACTTCACTAGAGTGCGGATGATGAACCTCCCATTTTTCATATGTAATAATATAGAGAGGATGAAGAAATTTATGCAGCACAAGACCCCGCGACAGCAACTGAATAGTGTATACCACTTTGCTCTCATCAGGATTTTAGTAGATCATCAGTTGGGGTTACAAGGTATTGCTTGGGAGGACTTCATGTCCCGTGATTTCTTCAGCGCCCCACCAATGGTATCTGAGGCAGAACATGAGGCGGGGGGTCCATCACATCAGTTTGAACGCCACGAGGCTGCCACCATGCCAGTATACATAGCGCATCAAAGGGGCAGTAGACTGCTGTTTGCAACAGCAAGGCGAGTGTTATCTCCACCCGGGGTGGAAGGGGCATCGTTTTCGACATCAGTACAGCAGAGCAAGGCAAAGAGCCATTGCATGATGAGGGACCTTTAGGAGTGCCAATGGGTGAAAGAGAGAATGAGTTTGTCCTCCTCCATGATGACGACACCGACAGAGAGCCAACAAAGGAGGAGATTAGAGAGGTAATCCAGGAGCAATAGGCAGAGATAAAGACCTTGTCCCTCGACTTGGAGAGGGCCAAGTGGAACATCAAGTACCTAGAACAAAGGAACAAACAGCTTGAAAACCAGCAGGCGATCATGGAGCTACGAGACATTCGTGAGCATCGCCAAGTGGCACAGAGGGCAAGGATTGAGCTCACTTCCTTGGAGCAAGAGGTAAATGAAGATCGGGAGGCCAACCTTGAGAGAACCAATATGCACTTGGAGAGGTTGCTAGACAAAGCAGACAAGGACCTTGCGCTGCTGAAGCATATGGCATTCCACTACCGCGTAAGAAACATGAGCGCCAAGGGACGAATAAAGAGATTAAAGGCTAAATTGAGGAAGGCAACAAAGAAAGCAAAAGAGGCTAAGGAGCAAGATAGACTTAGAATCTTGGCTGAGGCTTCCTTGGCCCAACATGTCACCCCATAAGCAACCTACAGTCCAAATTTCAGCGAATTTGGAGAAGTTTTGGGCAAATTTTGAATTTTTGGCTAAAAAACACGAAAATCCTCCCTGTGCGTCGTGCCACTGGCGCGACACTAAGAATATAGGGCTCCAATCAACAAACGGTTTGTATTTTTGGATTCATCATCGAAAATTACACCTACTGGTGTTCGGACAAGAAATTTTGAGGAGATCTTGGCCTCCTAAAGGTCAAAAAACACCCAAAAATGGCCTCTTTTCCACTTTTTGAAACACAGAAAGTAGTCTTGGGAGAATGAAGTTTCGGAGGGGCAAATGAGCTTCAAATTCAAAAATTCTAGTTGGGTTGGAAAGTAGATAGGACAGGGTTTCCAACAAGCCCACTTGGGAACATTTTCGACACCTTCAAGTGCCCCAAAACAGGCTCCAAAGTGGCACGACGCATAGAGAATTTGGTGCGGTGCATAGGGGAAAATTTGTCATTTTGCTCCCATTTCGTGAAATTTTGGTTCGCAACTTCTCCAAGTGGGCCCAGTCTTCTATGCTTCGATTTTTTGGCACCCAAGGCGGTATTTAAATATCTTTTTCTCCGGACTATCATCCATCCAAGTGGAAAAGGAAGACAAAGGGTCATCCCATGCCAAATGTCATGTTCGTGAGCAGTGCACCTGTAGCTAATCGTTGGCTCTCCAGCTCCATTTTGTGATCATTCGAGTAACTCCCCAACCCTTGGGCATTCTATCTATTCCTCTCTCATTCTATATATTGTAAGCAAGCTATTTGCAAAGGGTTAGTTGGCTTATAACTTCTGGGAGACTGTGTGAGAGAAACTTTGTTTCTCCACTGTGTAAATTTGACAGAGAATTAATGAAAGGCAGCGGCTCTGTTTCATGAGATTCTTGTGGTTGTGACTGTAGCAAATGTGTTCCTATGTTTCATATGTATTCTGTTATGTTCCATATTTCATTTCATGTTTCATTTCAGTGAAATTTTCTAAGTGAGATTAGGTAGAATTCAATTTTTATTGCTCTGCCTGTGAGAAAATTTCACGTACAGTGTCATTTCCTCTGTTGAAAAGGATTCATCCCCTATGCCCTTTTCACTTTCTTCAGCAATCTATTCATGCCGCGGTGACATTTAACTTAATTTCTACATTTCCCGCCTACCTCGCCTCACAGAATAATCTGTGCCTTTGTATTAAGTTCTTTGTTCATTGTTGAACGCCAGTCCCATACATCCCAGAAGCTCGGCCATTCGTAAAAAAAAAAATTGTTCATAAATCCCTATTCACTTACTAGACTAAGGTAAATATTGCATATCAAGTCACCTCGGATCATTGCCAATCATTTATTCAGTGAACGTGACACGGAGAGAGCCCTCTCCTGTTCTGGTAGGGCTAGCTACCAGACTGAGTGTGGTTTGTGGTTACCCTAATTTTTGCCCTCCTTTAGCCTAGGGGCGGATTTAGGTGATAACATAGTGGCGACTCCACTGGGGAACATATCAAGCTGAAATCAAATCCCCTTGTTTCATCATAATTCTAGGCTTCCGAATGATGAGCTTAGGATTGGATAGGCTGATTAAATTGGCTGTGCCCCGTGATTTTTATCAATAGCACGTTGGCTTAAAGACGATATACCAGAGAAAATCCAGACCTGGATCCTCCTCAAATCTATGAAAATCCCAATTTGATTCTGAAACTCCTTCATCAAGAAAGCGTCATACCTCTCGTGTTCAAATCTCATTCTTGTCCCAACATTTTTGAGTATCTTGAAGGAATCGAGTTTGATGAAAGGTTCGAGATATCTTTGTTTGAGTCTAAGTCTGAAAGGGCTGCCGACTATACTGTTCCCAATCCCCAATTCCTTGTAGACTTGGAAACAAAAAGAGCCAATCGATTGATAGACAATTACATTGCGGAACAACCCCGAACTCCAATCGTTATTCCCTCACAAACTGCACACACTCCCCCAACACCCCCAAGGTTGAATCCACCAAGAGCGATGGCTACCCGTTTTGCACCCCTTGTTTTGCCTCAAGTTTTAGACGATATGCCTTCATATTATCAAAGTAAAATCCCATTTTTCAATGGCACTCCAAATGGTATCACTGCTCAACAACATGTAGACAAAATGGCAGATTTTTATGAACTACACGAAATTGACGAAGAAAATGTGGCAATGAGACTCTTTGTGCATACGTTCGCGGGTGATGTAAGGAAATGGTTCAGAGGATTGGCAACAGCGAGTATCAACACCTTGGCTGAACTGAAGAGACAATTTTTGAATCGGTGGGAAGTGAAGAAGAATCCTCTCCAAATTATAGCCAAATATGAACAAATCAAAAGAAATGTTGGTGAGTCGGTTCAAGATTACTGTGTAAGATTTAATACTGTCTATAATGAAATCACAGATCATTTGAAACCACCTGTGGGACTAGCCATGATGAAATTTCCAGATGGTTTCAATGCTGATATGGCATACCAACTAAGAGAGACAGAACCAACTACCATGGAAGATATGCAGAAAATGGCGGTCAGCGTTGAAACAAATCTGTTGTCAAAAAGAGCTAGAGCAAAAGCAGAGAAGAAAACTACAGTGAAAGAAGAATATTCTTCAATGGACCAGCTGCTCAAAAAGGTAGAACAAATGCTTGAAAGAGTAAAACTCGACAAGCCTGAGCCACAAGTTAGGAATCCTAACTTTCGTGGCCAGCAACAGCCACAGTATAGAATTAGACCGAAAGATCAAAGGAACCAAGAACAAGCTACACAACAGTCGGTATAAACACCATTGCAGTAGAACTTTGTACATGGACCTGAATCAGATGAGGATGGTAATGTAATTGGCGAAGAGAACCACCTTTTCACTCCAGATGAGCTGCCTACTTACATCACCGAAGAAGAAGAATGTGCAGTCAATTCAGCTACTGTTGGGTCCCTATAATACTAGTGATTACCCCATTACTATTGTAGTTATACCCCTTATTTATATTGTTGTGCCCCTATTACCCCCATATTGTTATTTCTGTGCCCCTTAGAATCCCTCTATTGTTATTTTTGTGGCTTTATATTATTATTGTTAGGTCAGCTGGATTATATTGTGACTCCTTAGACTCCTATATATAGAAAGGAGGTTTTCTCATTTGTATCATCCAAGAATTGTTCATTTATGTAATGTAAAGGAGGTTTCCCCCTCGAAGAGGCTGAATTCTAAGGCGTGGATTTATCTTTTCTATCTTTTCTTGAGCTGGTTTCATAACATTTGGTATCAGAGCTTTGGATTCTAGGGTTTCGCTGCTCCAAACAGGTCATCGTGGAATTTTCGCTATAACTTTTTTTCTGTGACGTTTCAGAAGTCTCAAAAAAAACCCATTTGAGAAGAATTGGTGCTGAACCTTGGGTCCGAATTTCAGAGCTTTTTGCGTGATATTTTCGGAGATATGATCTGAGGAAGTTGGCCTTTTTGCAGACTCTTGAATTACATTCAAAACAGGTGACCTGGGGAAAATCGTCATAACTCTCTCTCTGAGGATCGGATTGAAATTTAGTAAAAAGGTGCAGAAAGAGAACGGACTGTAGTTTCTTGTATGTGTGTTTTAGATTCAAAGGTTGAAACAGTGTCTCGTGGCACGTCATACAAGTTTGCTCTACTGAACCAGTCTAAAAGCGAGTCACTGTGGGAGATTTCACGTAACTCTTCCTTGGAGAATCCAATTTGGCTCAGACTTGTGGCATTGGAAAGAGGACGCAGAAGGCTACTACAGGTAGCAATTTCAGAACTGGATGATTCAAAATTACAGAGATACATCAGATTCAATATCAGGCTTCTATAAAGTGAAAAAAGGTGTGTAGTTTTTTTTTAAATTTTTGTGTAAGCTTGGTTTAACGGAATTCAAAGGGCATAGTAAAGCATTATTATCGGTAACTGATGCCCCGAGGAAAGAAAATGCAAACACCTAGTAAGGAACCTGAAAGCTCTAGCATGACTCATGAAGAAGAAGAAGAAATGCTACATGATATATCAAAATTACAAGAACAAGTGCAACAAATGTCACGCTCACAAAAGCTAATTGAAGCTAAGATAAGTGGCGTGGAATCTAAGATAAAGGGCATGGAAGCTAAGATGGATGATTCGAAGACAGATTTGAAGAGAGACATGGCAGATTTGAAGATAGATTTGAAGACAGATATGGAAGAATTGAAGAAGTTGCTATAAGAAAGTGTCACTAATGGTGAAAAGGTAGTAAAGGAAACTCATGATGAGAACAAAAGAAATGTTAATCATGATACCATAGACGCTAATGTTGGATCGAAAACTCACCATGTTCCAAAAATCAATATGAGGAAGTTTGATGGCAAGGATCCCGCCACATGGATATTACAGATGGAGCAATTCTTCGATCTCAATAATGTGCAAAACACACAAAAGGTACGTATGGCAACTTTATATTTGGAACCAAATCAGTTTGTATGGTATCAATGGCTTTGTTCTCGTAAACAATTTATCACTTGGGCAATTTTTACGGAAGAATTGATAGCACATTATGAGGATACAAAAAGCAACACTTTTTTTAGCCAATTGATAAGTCTCAAACAAAAGGGTTCAATAATGGAGCACATTGAGGAGTTCCAAAAATTGAACATAAGGGTAAAAGATATTCCAGAGGAGCATAGGATTGATGTGTTCATAGGGTCTTTAAAGGATAATATCCAACATGATGTGCACCTTTGGGAACCTGATTCATTAGATAAGGCATTCAGGTTAGCAAGAAAAATGGAAAGCAAAATTATGGCAACTAGGAAGCACACCATTCACAACTATAAAGACGGAAGTGTTGTTGCCCATAGTCTTCCACAACCTACAAGGTTGACACCACAACAATTGGAAGAAAAAGGAGCAAAAGGGCTTTGTTACAATTGTGATAGCAAATACACAAAAGGTCATAAGTGTGCTGAGAAGAAATTATTCTACATAGATTGTGAAGAGGAAGAAGAAAAGGAGCAAGAAAGGTCAAAAGAAGAGGATATATTCCAGGAACAAAGCATATATGAAGAACAAATAAATCCGACCATATCTTGTAATGCATTGGCGGGAATTACCACTCCTCAAACCATCAAGATAGAAGGACAAATCAAGAAGAAAAAGGTAATAGTGTTGATTGATTCAGGAAGCACCCACAATTTTATTCATTGTAGGGTAGCAAAAGAATTGAATTGCTTCCTATATCCAGCACCAGAGTGTCAAGTGATGATTGAAAATGGAGGAACAATAAATTGTTCTGGAAAGTGCCATAATATCAAGCTATCCATGGGATAATATGTATTGACTAGCCCAATGCTTTCCATTCCAATGGGAGGTGCTGATGTTGTACTAGGAGTCCAATGGCTACAATCCTTGGGTACAATAGCTTTTAATTTTCAAGAACTTTTCATGAAATTTTCTGTGGAAGGAAAGGAAGTTGAATTAAGGGGTATTGCAGGGAAACCAGGAAAGATAATCAGCTCTAATGGCATGACAAAGCTTCTAAAAAAGGAGCAAAGAGGTGTCATTGCACAATTATGTTCGCTAGATGTTTCCACATTGGAATCATCTATTTCTCCAGATCTCCAAAAAGTCCTGGACAATCATTCCAAGGTATTTGAGACTCCCAAAGGTCTCCCACCTATGCGTGATCATGATCATGCTATTCATCTGATTCCAGGAAGTGTTCCTCCAAACATCAGGCCGTACAGATATCCATATGTCCAAAAAAGTGAAATTGAACGTATGGTTGCAGAAATGCTAGAGGCTGGTATAATTCAACTGAGTCAAAGTTCTTTCTCAGCTCCAGTAGTATTGGTGCACAAGAAGGATGGATCATGGCGCATGTGTCCAGATTATAGGGAGCTCAACAAGCTCACTATTAAAGATAAGTTCCCCATTCCTATCATTGATGAATTACTGGATGAATTGCATGGATCAATTTACTTCACCAAGTTGGATCTTCGTTCGGGATATCATCAAATCAGAATGAAGATTGAAGACATTCCGAAAACGGCATTTAGAACTCATGAGGGTCATTATGAATTTTTGGTCATGCCTTTTGGCCTTACCAATGCACCTTCAACATTTCAAGGTTTGATGAATTCAATTTTCAAACCATTCCTTAGAAAATTTGTGTTAGTATTTTTTGATGATATATTAATCTACAGCAAGTCTTGGAAGGATCATGTTGAACATGTTGACAAGGTGCTACAACTATTGGAGGAGAAACAATTATATGCAAAAAGATCCAAATGTTTCTTTGGAGTCCAGGAGGTGGAATATTTGGGTCATATTGTATCTCATGAAGGAGTTAAGGTAGACCCTAGCAAAATTAAAGCCATTAAGGAATGGAAAATTCCCACATCCATAAAGCATCTGCGAGGATTTCTTGGGTTGACAGGGTATTATCGCAAGTTTGTTAAGAATTATGGGAGAATATCAGCACCTCTAACAACATTATTGAAGAAAGATTCATTTTCATGGACTCCGGAAGCAACAAAGGCCTTTAAACATCTTAAAGAGGAAATGTGCCAAGCACCGGTCTTAGCTACACCGGACTTCACAAAAACCTTTATTGTGGAATGTGATGCTTCAGGAAATGGAATTGGTGCTGTTTTAATGCAAGATGAAAGACCCATTGCTTTTGAAAGTCGTCCAATCAAGGGAAAGTTTTTAAGCAAAGCTATTTATGAGAAGGAAATGTTGGCAATACTCCATGCACTTAAGAAATGGCGACCCTACCTAATGGGAAGACACTTCAAGGTAAAAACGGATCATGATAGCCTTAAATACTTTTTAGAACAAAGATTATCCTCTGAAGAGCAACAAAAGTGGGTCACAAAGATGTTGGGTTATGACTTTGAAATCATCTACAAAAAAGGGAAGCAAAATGTGGTGGCAGATGCACTCTCAAGAAAGGATGAGGATATGGAAGCATTGTTGTGTGCCATCTTTATTATCCAACCAGATTGGATAAACGAAGCAAAGGAGGAATGGAAGAATGACGAAGAAGTGTGGGCACTTATTCAAAAGCTACAACAAGATTCCAGTACTTCTGATACATTTAGCTGGCAAAATGATTCGTTATGGTACAAAGATCGCTTATACCTCTGTAAGAATTCCCAGCTAAAACAAAAGATTCTTATGGAATTGCACACTTCTCCCTTAGGAGGGCACTCAGGATTTTTAAAAACTTACCACAGGGTTAAGAAGGAATTTTTTTGGGATGGCCTTAAATCAGATATTCAAAAGTTTGTGGCGGAATGTTTGGTTTGCCAACAAAATAAAGTTGAAACAATTAAGACACCGGGTCTATTACAACCTTTATCCATTCCAAGCCAACGTTGGGAGGAGGTTTCAATGGATTTTATCACAGGTTTACCCAAGTCTGAGGGAAAGAGTGTCATCATGGTGGTAGTTGACAGACTTACCAAGTATGCACACTTTTGTGCATTATCACATCCATTTAAAGCCAGTACAGTTTCTACTGCATTTATGGAAACAGTTCAAAAGCTACATGGAAACCCAAAGATTATTGTAAGTGACAGAGATCCCATTTTCACTGGAAATTTTTGGACAGAATTATTTTCTTGTCTTGGTACTCAGTTAGCTCATAGCTCATCTTATCATCCTCAATCTGATGGGCAAACTGAGATAGTAAACAAGCATTTGGAAGGATATCTTCGTTGCTTTGTATCTGATAAACAGACACAATGGGTCAAATGGTTGCCTCTGGCTGAATGGTGGTATAACACTTCCTTCCATACAGCAACAAAAATGACCCCATTTATGGCACTTTATGGGTACCAACCACCATCAATCACATCATATTTAAGAGAAAATTCTAAGGTTCAGGCAGTGGAACACCACATCGAACATCAACAACAAGTCCTCCAACTCTTAAAGGATAACCTCATGTTGGCACAAAATAGAATGAAACAACAGGCAGATCAACATCGCAGTGAAAGAAGTTTTGATGTAGGTGATTGGGTATTCCTACGGCTACAACCATATAAGCAAATGTCCCTAAAGCAAGCTAAGAAGGATAATAAATTATCACCAAAGTATTATGGTCCGTACAAGGTGCTGGAAAAGATTGGTACTATGGCATACAAATTGGAGCTTCCTGCAGCTTCTTGATTGCACCCAGTTTTCCATGTTTCATGTTTGAAGAAGGTTATAGGCGACAAGCTCCCAGTTCAAACAATATTGCCAGAACTTGACGAGGAAGGAAAAATTATATTGGAACCAGAAGCAGTCACAGAAACAAGAACTCGACAGCTACGAAATCAATCAATTTCAGATTATCTTATCAAGTGGAAGAACTTATCCGCTGAAGATTCCACATGGGAGGATGAGAATTTTATGCAGAAGTATCCAGAACTGCTCAAGTGTTGAGGACAACACTTTTTTGAAGGAGAGGGGCATGTTGGGTCCCTATAATACTAGTGATTACCCCATTACTATTGTAGTTATACCCCTTATTTATATTGTTGTGCCCCTATTACCCCCATATTGTTATTTCTGTGCCCCTTAGAATCCCTCTATTGTTATTTTTGTGGCTTTATATTATTATTGTTAGGTCGGTTGGATTATATTGTGACTCCTTAGACTCCTATATATAGAAAGGAGGTTTTGTCATTTGTATCATCCAAGAATTGTTCATTTATGTAAAGTAAAGGAGGTTGCCCCCTCGAAGAGGCTGAATTCTAAGGCGTGGATTTATCTTTTCTATCTTTTCTTGAGCTGGTTTCATAACAGCTACACACCGAGACACGGATTTTATTTTAGCTAGCGACACAGTTTTGGAAGAAGAATCAGAAGAATACCAAAAGGGTTATATGAATTCCCTGTCAGCACAACAGCAGAGATAATCACTTAGGAATAGGGATGTGCCAGACAAACCGATTCAGAAAAAGAAGGAGGTTGAAGCAGCGAAAAATGACTCATCAACCACACAGAAAAAGGGAAAGGAAGTAATGGGTCCTGAGAGCAACAAGTCCAAACCAGCAGAACAACCACAGCAGCCGGCCATGTCCAAACAAAAAGAAAGGAAGGAGATCCCAGTCAGAGAGGTAGAAAAGACTCCCACCTTTAGCCTAGAGAATGAGATTTCGAAGTTAAAGGTATCCAGCACATTGACTGAGATAATGAAGAATAATAGCTACAGAGCGCAGATTTCCAAGATGATGAATTTAGATCCAATGTCTGACATGGTGAATGTAGAGGATGATCAACCCGAAATGATTTTTGGACCGGCAACAAATGGTGAGTCTCATGATAGTGACGTGCCTCCATTTTATATCAGTTTGAGATTGCATGATTTTGTGTTGCATAATGCCATGTTCAATTCTGGAGCTTCTCACAATCTCATGCCCAAGGCTATCATGGACAAGCTTGGTATGGATATCACCCGGCAATATCATGATCTCTATTCATTTGATTCCAGCAGAGTAAGATGTATAGGGCTCATCAAAGACTTAGTCGTGAGTTTGGACCAACTTCCTATGAAAAATGTTTTGATGGATGTAGTGGTAGCAGACATTCCTCCCAAGTTTGGCATGCTTCTTTCAAGGTCTTGGGTAGCAAAACTAAAAGGGACACTACAATTTGATTTCTCCTATGCGACAATCCCAGTGTTTGGACAGATGAGAAAGTTATACAGGGAACAAAAGATGAAATATATGATCACAAGCAAGGAGAAACCAGTAAATCATCCTATAAATTATGTACATACAGATTTAGAGTCTTTTGTTTTGTTTTCAGATAGTTTAAATGACATAGATAGCCAGATAGTAGAAGCAGATGACATTCCGGAAATCACAGAAAATTTCAGAGAAATAGTGAAGAAAGAAAGACAAGAAAGGCAGCAAAAGATTGGGCAATCAGCTGAAAATGATGGAAAGCCAGCAAGCAGGGAGCAACAAGTAGATTTCCAGCACTTGCAAGAAGAAGAAGAGGGCTTATGGACCATGGATTTTGATGGAGCTGTAGGCAATGATGGTGCTGGGATTGGAATTTGGGTACGCAGTCCTTTCTCTGTCCCAAACAAAGTGCCCAACAGCATGAGAGTTTGCTCTTACAAGCTGGCCTTTGAATGTTCCAATAATGAAGTAGAGTATGAAGCTCTAATTGATGGTCTCAAAATTCTCAGAAAGCTGAATGCAAAAAGGATTTCAGTGTATGGCGACTCCGAATTGGTGATAAAACAGGTCAGAGGAGAATACCAAGCAAAACATCCTAGGATGTGGGCCTATCGCAATGTGGTTTCGAATATTCTGAAATTATTTTCTGAGTACACCCTGACATGTGTGCCTCATATGCAAAATAGTATTGTTGATGCTCTAATTCAAACTTTGATCTAATTCTATGCTATTGTAATCTAATAAACAGCACATCTAAATCTATACTAACCCGGGATGTAATTTTTGTATTATGCGATCTAAAGAGATTTCAAATAACAACTGGTAATAAAGATCATTCAGCTATTATAAGAAAGGAAATCAATAAAGATGAACCACTTTGCATAAAAAGTTAGTCGAAACAGTTGTGAAAAACATATCGCATAATGAGTTATTCATACATTAAGCATAAATAAATAGCTATCACCGTACAAAAGTTCCAAATGATAACTCAGGCATTCATGCAATAATACATAAAACAACTAAAAATTGTGTATCACTTTAACATATAAGCAGAAATGGTCAAGAGATAAAAGTACCATTTATGACTGGTCCTACTCATAAGCTTCAAGCGACAATGATTTATCTCTCCTTGCTCTAACATGCACTAAGAGTACAGAAGTGCAACATCAGTAGCAGATATCAAATGCAAACATCAACAAATCCTATTCCATTCATTCATCAAAACCTCCTCGGAGGGTGAAAAAGTGCATGTTCTGAGGACAAGTTTTTGATAAATTTCTGGACCTTTCTCTAAATGCATGAGAAGGGTTTAAATACTACTTACTAAATCTAATAATAACTTATTTACAAAAATTCAGGATATGGTTTAAATGACCGCCCCTTTTCTAAGAAAAATTAAAACGAAAATTGAATCCAGAACTAAACTACTTCTGTATTTGGTCTTTAAAACTGCATGTATGCAGCATCGGTTTAAGGAGAGTCGGCTGGCTGACTTCTGCTTTTAACTGAGTTGAGAAAACGGAATCGATGAGAGCTGGTGCCATCTTTTCGGCCGCATTTATGATACATTTAACAGTCATCCACTGGCTATGCGGCTTCACGAAGTATGCCCAGTAATATTCCCAATTTAAACTGTTCAGCCCTTGAATTGCTTTTGCCTTTTCTTGCGCTCTCTATTTCCATTCTGCCTCTAGTTGTAGTTTGTTCGGTAAATATCCTGGGGTGGTTTCTGTGATCAAATTTGCCCTGTGTAAATTCTCATTTACATAATCAATAAGACTGCTTGTTGTCGTGGCTGCTATTTCTGTCGCTTGTTCTACCTCCCTGATTTGATCGTCCCATTTGTTAAAGAGTAGTTCTTTATGGTTCTCATTTATCTTTGGTGCGCCTGCTCTTTTCCCCTCGTCTTCATCCTACCAAGCCAAGTACTCAGTCACCCGTTTATCAATCAGATCATAGTTACTTCGTAAATCAACCATTTGATTAGTGATCTGATCACTAATTTCACAATAATAACTCCACTGTGATATCTTTTGGCCCAACACTTCTTGCTACTGTAGTAATTGTTCATTCAAGGAAATAGATTCTGAAATAAACTCTGTAAGCTTAGGGTCGTCTTTGTGCATCTCTTGTAAATCCTATAACTGCTTTCCTTTCTCATCGAAACTTTTCTGATATCCTATCTGCATTTGCTGGAAGTCATGCTGCAACCTTTCAAGTTGTTTATGTGCTTCATTATTGGTATTAGCTTGTTGCAATTGTTGTTGCAGTACTTGTATCTGATCTTCTCGTTCTTTTAACAACTGTTGTACTTCAGATGCTTTGTCAATAGTCGCAGAGGCGTATGCTCCTACGATCTGAGATAGTTTGGTGAGGTTTTTAGTAGGATTGCTTGTGGGATCTTTCCACAAGACGTCTAATTGTTCTGCGTCTTGAGAGAGTGTATTTTCCAATTTCCTTTTCTTTCTCTGTCTTCTTACCACTGCTTTATGCTGTGGGCTATAAAATATATCCAGAGGGGGAATTTCTTCTATGTTGAGTATAAGCTCAGAAGATGGGGCAACAGGAATATGCTCCGTATCTGAGACATACTATTGTTGTGACTACTTCTTGTGCTACCTGTGTATTGCTCACAGGTGTTTTTAGGGCTTGTCCCTTAAGATTGATCAGTTCGTTGAAGGTTTCCCATTCTTTATCTAATTCGGTTGTGACTGGTGGTGCTTCAATGATGAGAGGAGGAGGATCTCTTTGCGGAGAGGCAATAACCTGCTGTTGTAGAAGTTCCATTGACTGAGCAGTATCTTTAGCTGACTCTTCGCTCCTATCCTGTTCATTTCTAGATATTTTAGAGTGTTCAGGAATTTCTTGTTCAGACTTGGATTTAGATCCGTTAGTGCTTGAACTCCCACTGAGACTAACGCTTGGAGTTGGTTCTCTTGAGGGTAGTCGTAGTTTCTCTAGAGGGATACTGGCTAATCGTTTTTCTCTGTATATCATGAACTTTTGAAAATCTTCTGGAGATAATTGCAATCAAGCCTCGCGCAAAATTTCTTGAAGTGTGCTTTTTTGTTGGAATATATCATCAAATAAATCCTTTTTCCCAACGAACACCTTTATCTTGACTGTAGTTGTGAAATTCTGGGCAACCTCATTCGAGTCAAATGGTCTTCCTGAGAATTTGAATAGTTGTAAACATGTCATATTTTGTACTTCAGTGAGCGCGTGACCTACATCAAATAGCGAAAAGGTCCCACAAGCTACAGGAAACTGTGGCCATATAGCCTTATTTTTGTCCTTTAAGTCTTTAGTTAGGCCACCTTCTCCACAGGTTTGATATGCAATCTCTCAAGCTAGGAGTTTATCAGGGATATACAAGGGTAGGACATGAGGGGATGCGGTACTTCCAAATACCCTGACATAAGTGAACAATTCCTCTCCGAACCATCTTGTGATGGGAATAATGTCTACCTCTGCTTCAGGCGAGCACCTCGGGGGGTCTTTATCATACAACATTCTATACAAGGGCAGCATAATTCCATGACAAATTTGGTAGAAGTATGGAGTGAACTGAGAGTCCCACAATTCCTTATGATAGACATGGATGGGTAAGGAGTCTTGAGTTGTCCACTTCCAACCCATAACAGGAAACTTAGAAACATAACATATTGAATCCATAATATATGCAGATAGGTAAAAAGGAGGATAAATTCTCTGAGACGCAGCTCTCTTGGACCGGTAACTGACAATGGTCGTGACTGGGTTATCAGATAAAATTTTGGCCCAATCTACAATAGTGGCATTTGTAGCAGCGTCCAGTAACGGTAGCCATTCGGATGAAAATTTATTGATATCTGGCATTTCAAATATTCTACAGAGCATGGAAGCAGCAAAGCAATATGGAGAGGTAAGGGAACCAGTACTGTACATACCGTGTTTATCTTTTTTGAGAGGTTCATCTTTCCTAGACCAGTCTTTGGTAGTTTCTGCCAGGTTCTTGTTCTCCTTTACAAATTTCTCCATGAATTGCTTGTTATAAGTTTCCTGTGGCTTGGGCAGATGATACATGAGCTTTAAATCCTGTGCAGCGAATGAACCGATGAGTCCTTGACCATGAACCTTGAACTGTCTATTTCTAATTTCTGCGCTATCAAGTATCCACTTGACCATGTCTGTGTATGGGAGGATTTTGGGCCTTGCTGCTATCCGATGTAGGAATGAGCAAGCTAGCTCTTCTAGGGATGCTTCAGAAGAACTCTGTGAGCCTGCGACAGCAGTAACTTCCATTACTCTAGGATTCTCCTCTTCGAGCAGATTATACATGCCTTCCCACGTAGCTATTCCCGTGTCTCTTTTACAAGCCGTGTCTGTATACAAAGGCGCCATTTCCTTTTCTTCGGAGCTCAGGGTTTTGCTTTTCTTTCCCATTCTAACCTATGTATTGCCTTGTATCGTCCTCTTTTCTCCACTGCTGCAATTCACAAGTAAAATAGAAATGAATGAAAAGGAAGGGTGATGGGAGAGTTTTTAATGCCGCAGACATGCTAAATACACCACCTTACGTGAAATGATTCTTCGAAAAGCATGCACCCATATTCTATTAATAACTGACAACTAACTCGTTTATTAGCATTTAAAGCGCATAACCATGTGTCAACTTATGGAAAATAATATTCTAGAATATCGTTCCTGAAAGATTTGCCATGGAGCGATTTTGCGATTTGCTTGGCAACATCGCAGATCGCACCATCGCAACATCGCAAAATCGTAGATCGCACCATCGCAACATCGCAAAATCGCAGATCGTACCATCGCAACATCGCAAAATCGCAGAATAGCAACATCGCAAAATCGCATAATCGCAGATTATTGATCTAATATGACATCACAACATTGCTTTATCGTGAAATCGCGATATCGCAATATCACAGATCGCAAGAGTTTTATGTATGACAAACTTCGTTAACATGTTTCTTGCGATATGCGATCTTGCAATCGGCGATATCGCATATCGGCAGATTTTGAAATGTTTCATGTAAGTTTTGCTGAATGCGACGCGATAATTATTGTCGCGATCTCACAAATGTTGGGATTGTAGTTGTAAGGTGGGATCTCGCTATCCTTTTAAGATGCGATTTTTAAAGATTTTTACCTTATCATAAACTTAGATTTTAAGAATTTCGAAGGAGCTTCCTAAGCTTATGATGGTAACTTTGTTTGTGGAAAGGAAATTTAAGCACTACTTTGTTTTTCCTAGATTTTATAACTAAGGGTCCCCACACATTTAGTATTACAGATAACACTAAATGGGAAGGGGGGTTGTTGCTAGTCATAACAATAGGAAATTCACTTGGAAGAACCAGTTATCTCTGTTATTTCTATTGAATTTTCTAAACTTCCAAAACAGAAAAAAATTTAGAAAATTAAACTTTATTATGGAAGGATAAAGTACATTATGTTCTAACCTATCAATGATATTTTGTTCCAACTATTTTCAACTTTGATTATTTGTTTCCTTAAGCTAGTCTTGTATTTACATCAATCACTACTTGGTCTTGTAAAGATAAAACAAAGTATTCTCTGCAAACCAGTTTTAAATATGCTCATTTGTCGTAGGTGGAGCCTCTGCTGCCAGCAGGCATTTATAGCCTCGGTAGGGTTACCTGTTACCCAGCAATGATCATGTATCCTACTTAAAGCAGCTTACAACTTCCAAATAAAAAACCATATCCACACTTATTACTTTGATTTTCTTTTTTTATTTTTAAAGAACAATGTCTTGGTTTGGTAGCCAAATTATGACACAGTCATTCACTTGATTTATAACTTTGCTGAAAAGCTGGCTCGTGATGAGACCCCTTGTCTTTTGATTGCACAATCTTGGGTCGTTGCCCTATTGTGGTGTACAGTATTGGCAAAGTCAGTAAGTTATAATATCTGTGATAATGATAAGCCGGCTCGTGATTAGACCTCTTATTCTTTAAGATAAAGTGTATCCTTGGGTTGTTCCTCTGAAATTTATGATCCCTTTAGCAGGGAGGAAGTCATTGTTTCCTTAAGATAGCTCTGGACGACAATAATAGAGTTTTTTGGAAACATCTGTTCTACAGAGATTCTTTATTTTGTTATTGATACCTTTCATTGTACTGAGATAAAACAATTTCTTGACTAAAGGTTGTTTTCATCAAACTTTTTGAAGTTGAAACTAGCATCATCTCTAGGCTAGAGTTTTTAATTGTATCTATCAATAATAAAGATCAGCTTTCCAAAAGATATGCTATTTATACAAGCGAAAAGTTCAAAATCTGAAAGAGAATTGGTATCTTATTTGTAAATGCCAAATGTAGTTAATGACAGCATATTTTATTATGGAAAACATATTTAAGAAAATGAGAGGTAACTATTCCCTTGGGTTATTCATATGATATGAAGAGGGCTAATTACTTCTTTTATTTTGCCTACAAACTGTTAAAAAAAACTATCGACCTAACAACCTAACTAAATTAATTCTACTCCTAATTTAACTATATACGTAAAATTGACTAGGTATAATGATATTTCCAATGTAACCATTTTCTCATTTTTATTCTTGGACATATATACATTTCAACTATGAATACTAGCAATAAAAATTTTCCTGCACTGAAAACGTTAAATGTGAAATTAGAATGCGCAACTATTGTCAGAATTTTTCTCGAAATCTCCTTCTTATGAAATTTTTTTTCCAATTGAATACCTATTGGATCATAAAAATGAGGATGAGTTTCTATTATGGATTGGTTAACGTTCAATAGGAGCAATGACAGGCCAGATTGAGGATATGAATTTTTGGATTTAACAGCCTGTAACATATTATTAATGTTATGTGTGAAAGTTAAGCCTTTGACAATTTTTAATGAAAGAAAAGTTTCCAAATATATCTTCCTAAATGGATCAATAAAGAATGGATGGGAACCTCTCAAAGGGAATTTATCAATTAACTTGAATTGCTGGCAATTTTCTAAAAATACATTCTTTTGTTGATATTGTTTTGGATAAGATAGGAACTTTTCAAAAAACATTGATATTGATTGGTATTGACGTTGAAATAGTTATACATTCTTTCGAAAAACTTCGATTTTCCAAAGGGGTAAACATCACTCAAATGTTTGACAGTAAGGTGCTCAGTATGCCAGAGTAATATGTCAAGAGTCTGAAAATTAAAATCTAAGGCAAAATCCGGTTTTATACAAAATGAGGGCAAACGGAAAAGAATGCAATGATTATCTGTACAAGTAGTTTTATAGCACAATTGGGATCATTTTGAGATTTTTTCTTTTTCACAAGGATTGGCCATAATTATGGAATTTGAGTAATTTCGAACTCCATCTTGAAAGCGAATTATGATTATGAACAGGTGTGAAGGCTTGATCATGATATGAATCATAGACTGGGATACTCTCTTGGATAGTGAAATCATGTAGATGATTTGCTTCTTTAGAATGAGGATCGGTTGAAATGATTTTTGAATTAGAATACCTCTCATTCCCAGATGTCATTTGAAGTTTTTGATGATTCTCTCGAGATAAATCAACATCTTCAATATCAATGTAATTATCATAAATGACTTCACATGATTCCCTAGATTGCTCTTTTTCATCCAGTATATTCAAACAAGGAGGGACAAGCCTTTCATGTTTGTTAATGGCAAAAGGGTGTTCTATAGCTGCTTCTCTATCTTGAAAACCTAATGGTGATTCATTTAGATCAGCCTCTGTATTTTCTAAAATATCGTTAATACTAAGGGGGGGGAATTACCATCATTAAAAATATCAAGATAAAGAGAAAAATGTGACTCTGAAATAATGCATTTAAAAATATCTACCTGTGAGAACTCTTGTGCATTACATTCGTCGTATATTTCAGGTTTTTGATCATACCTTTGTGTGCTCATGTTTTTTGGAAGAAGATTACTTTGTTGTTCTAACCTTGGCATTTGCATTTGTTGAGTTGTGATAATATTTTCTGAATTTGCCTCAAAGTTAATTTCCAATTCCAAGGCAGCCTTTCTTCCAAAATTGCCTCTTTTGTTTTCTTGTATTGGATCAGACATATCCTCCAAGCTTTGGGAAATTTCTTTATCATAATTTATTTGCACATCCAAATTGGATTTCTCATTTATATTAGAAGGAAATTGAACAAAGCTTGGATTAATTTCTACTGGATCGGGAATAGGAGGCTGAGAATAATTATGATCAACACAATCTAGTGATTCTTCACTTATGGGTTCATTTTCAACATCATATTTCAGACAATTAAGATGAAATCAAATATTAAAATCTCTAACAGACTCATCTTCTTTGCGTAGATATTCAATTTCATCATATACCTGATCATCATCATAGCAATCAAATTTACAAACGAAAATTGTGACAAATTGATCCCAGCTGTGAATTGAGGCAACTGGAAGGGTTCTACACCAGTTTCTAGCTTCCGCTACAAATGTGAGAGTAAAAATTCTGCATAAAATGCCTTCCTCAATTCCTTGAAAATTTAAACTTAAAACATTTTGAATAAATTGAAGGGCATGATTAAAAGCAGAAGAATTTCTCTTACCATTGAATTTCACCTGAGACAGGAGTCTTACCACTTCAGGTGGAGTGTTGGAAGAGGCACGAACATGGATACAACTCCAAATTGGAAGTTTAAGAGAAGCCATCCTAATTTGAATGTTACAGTTGAAAACAAACCCCAACAGACAACAGGTTTCAGGCCCTCCTTCTAGCGCCAAATACGTTGAAGCCTCGAAAATCGGGTCGACAACAAGGGGGATACCCACCCAGTCCGGACCTTGGTTGGCAACTCCTTATCTGTATGGTATAGTGGGTCCGACTGGGGATAATGGGACCAGTTTCCCAATCTATGAGTGTGTGTGTGTAGAATTTGATGTTGCTGATCTAACAAGTCCTATTTAAGATATTCTAATTCAAACTTTGATCTAATTCTATGCTATTGTAATCTAATAAACACCGCATATAAATCTATACTAACCCGAGATGTAATTCTTGTATTATGTGATCTAAAGAGATTTCAAATAACAACTGGTAATAAAGATCATTCAGCGATTATAAGAAAGGAAATCAATAAAGATGAACCACTTTGCATAAAAAGTTAGACGAAACAGTTGTGAAAAACATATCGCATAATGAGCTATTCATACATTAAGCATAAATAAATAGCTATCTCTGTACAAAAGTGCCAAATGATAACTCAGGCATTCATGCAATAATACATAAACAACTAAAAACTGTATATCACTTTAACATATAATCAGAAATGGTCAAGAGATAAAAGTACCATTTATGACTAGTCCTACTCATAAGCTTCAAGCGACAATGATCTATCTCTCCTTGCTCTAACATCCACTAAGAGTACAGAAGTGCAACATCAGTAGCAGATATCAAATGAAAACATCAACAAATCCTATTCCATTCATTCATCAAAACCTCCTCGGAGGGTGCAAAAGTGCATATTCTGAGGACAACTTTTTGATAAATTTCTGGACCTTTCTCTAACTGCATGAGAAGGGTTTAAATACTACTTACTAAATCTAATAATAACTTATTTACAAGAATTCAGGATATGGTTTAAATGACCACCCTTTTTCTAAGCAAAATTAAAACAAAAATTGAATCCAGAACTAAACTACTTCTATATTTGGTCTTTAAAATTGCATGTATGCAGCATCGGTTTAAGGAGAGTTGGTTGGCTGACTTCTACTTTTAACTGAGCTGAGAACAGAATCGATGAGAGCTGGTGCCATCTTTTTGGCCGCATTTATGATACATTTAACAGTCATCCACTGGCTATGCGGCATCACCAAGTATGCCCAGTAATATTCCCAATTTAACCTGTTCAGCCCTTGAATTGTTTTTGCCTTTTCTTGCACTCTCTGTTTCCATTCTGCCTCTAGTTGTAGTTTGTTCGGTAAATATCCTGGGTGGTTTCTGCGATCAAATTTTCCCTGTGCAAATTCTCATTTACATAATCAATACGACTGCTTGATGTCGTGGCTGTTGTTTATGCCGCTTGTTCTGCCTCCCTGATTTGATCGTCCCATTTGTTAAAGAGCAGTTCTTTATGGTTCTCATTTATCTTTGGTGCGCCTACTCTTTTCCCCTCGTCTTCATCCTACCAAGCCAAGTACTCAGTCACCCGTTTATCAATCAGATCATAGTTACTTCGTAAATCGACCGCTTGATTAGTGATCTTATCACTAATTTCACAATAATAACTCCACTGTGATATCTTTTGGCCCAACACTTCTTGTTGTTGTAGTAATTGTTCATTCAAGGAAATAGATTCTGAAATAAGCCCTGTAATCTTAGGGTCGTCTTTGTGCATCTTTTGTAAATCCTGTAACTGCTTTCCTTTCTCATCCAAACTTTTCTGATATCCTATCTGCATTTGCTGGAAGTCCTGTTGCAACCTTTCAAGCTGTTTCTGTGCTTCATTATTGGTATTAGCTTATTGCAATTGTTGTTGTAGTACTTGTATCTGATCTTCCCGTTCTTTTAACAATTGTTGTACTTCAGATGCTTTATCAATAGTCGCAGAGGCGTATGCTCCTATGATCTAAGATAGTTTGGTGAGGTTTTTAGTAGGATTGCTAGTGGGATCTTTCCACAAGACGTCTAATTTTTCTGCGTCTTGAGAGAGTGTATTTTCCAATTTCCTTTTCTTTCTCTGTCTTCTTACCACTGCTTTATGCTGTGGGCTATAAAATATATCCAGAGGGGGAATTTCTTCTATGTTGAGTATAAGCTCAGAAGATGGGGCAACAGGAATATGCTCCATATCTGAGACAACGCTGGCTATTGTTGTGACTACTTCTTGTGCTACCTGTGTATTGCTCACAGGTGTTTTTAGGGCTTGTCCTTCAAGATTGATCAGCTCGTTGAAGGTTTCCCATTCTTTATCTAATTCAATTATGACTGGTGGTGCTTCAATGATGAGAGGAGGAGGATCTCTTTGCGGAGAGGCAATAACCTGCTGTTGTAGAAGTTCCATTGACTGAGCAGTATCTTTAGCTGACTCTTCGCTCCTATCCTGTTCATTTCTGGATCTTTTAGAGTGTTCAGGCATTTCTTGTTCAGACTTGGATTTAGATCCGTTAGTGCTTGAACTCCCACTGAGACTAACGCTTGGAGTTGGTTCTCTTGAGGGTAGTCGTAGTTTCTCTAGAGGGATACTGGCTAATCTTTTCTCTCTTTATATCATGAACTTTTGAAAATCTTCTGGAGATAAATGCAATTTGGCCTCGCGAAAAATTTCTTGAAGTGTGCTTTTCTGCTAGAATGTATCATCAAATAAATCCTTTTTCCCAACGAACACCTTTATCTTGACTGTAGTTGTGAAATTCTGGGAAACCTCATTCGGGTCAAATGGTCTTCCCGAGAATTTGAATAGTTGTAAACATGTCATATTCTGTACTTCAGTGAGCGTGTGACCTACATCAAATAGTGAAAAGGCCCCACAAGCTACAGGAAACTGTGGCCATATAGCCTTCTTTTTGTCCTTTAAGTCTTTAGTTAGGCCACCTTCTCCACAGGTTTGATATGCAATCTCTCAAACTAGGAGTTTATCAGGGATATATAAGGTTAGGACATGAGGGTATGCGGTGCTTCCAAATACCCTGACATAAGTGAGCAATTCCTCTCCGAACCATCTTGCGATGGGGAGGATGTCTACCTCTGCTTCAGGCGAGCACCTCGGGGGGTCTTTATCATACAACATTCTATACAAGGGCAGCATAATTCCATGACAAATTTGGTAGAAGTATGGAGTGAACTGAGAGTCCCACAATTCCTTATGATAGACATGGATGGGTAATGGGTCTTGAGTTGTCCACTTCCAACCCATAACAGGAAACTTAGAAACATAACATATTGAATCCATAATATATGTAGATAGGTAAAAAGGAGGATAAATTCTCTGAGACGCATCTCTTTTGGACCAGTAACTGATAATGGTTGTGACTAGGTTATCGGATAAAATTTTGGCCCAATCTACAATAGTGGCATTTGTGGCAGCGTCCAATAACGGTAGCCATTCGGATGAAAATTTATTGATATCTGGTATTCCAAATATTCTACAGAGCATGGCAGCAGCAAAGCAATATGGAGAGGTAAGGGAACCAGTACTGTACATACCGTGTTTATCTTTTTTGAGAGTTTCGTCTTTCCTGGACCAATCTTTGGTGGTTTCTGCTAGGTTCTAGTTCTCCTTTACGAATTTTTCCATGAATTGCTTGTTATAAGTTGCCTGTGGCTCGAACAGATGATACATGAGCTTTAAATCATGTGCAACAAATGAACCGATGAGTCCTTGACCATGAACCTTGAACTGTCTATTTCTGATTTCTGCGCTATCAAGTATCCACTTGACCATGTCTGTGTATGGGAGGATTTTGGGCCTTGCTGCTATCTGATGTAGGAATGAGCAAGCTAGCTCTTCTAGGGATGCTTCAGAAGAACTCTGTGAGCCTGCGACAGCAGTAACTTCCATTACTATAGGATTCTCCTCTTCGAGTAGATTATACATGCCTTCCCACGTAGCTATTCCCGCGTCTATGTTACAAGCCGTGTCTGTATACAAAGGCACCATTTCCTTTTCTTCGGAGCTCGGGGTTTTGCTTTTCTTTCCCATTCTAACCTGCGTATTGCCTTGTATCCTCCTCTTTTCTCCGCTCCTACAATTCACAAGTAAAATAGAAATGAATGACAAGGAAGGGTGATGGGAGAGTTTTTAATGCCATAGACATGCCAAATACACCACCTTACGTGAAATGATTCTTCAAAAAGCACGCACCCATATTCTATTAATCTGACAACTAACTCGTTTATTAGCATTTAAAGTGCATAACCATGTGTCAACTTATGGAAAATAATATTCTAGAATATCGTGCCCGAAAGATTTTCGATGGAGCGATTTTGCGATTTGCTTGGCAACATCACTTATCGCACCATCGCAACATCGCAAAATCGCAGATTGCACCTTCGCAACATCGCAGAATCGCAGATTATTGATCTGATATCACATCGCAACATTGCTTTATCGTGAAATCGCGATATTGCAATATCGTAGATCGCAAGAGTTTTATGTATGACAAACTTCGTTAACCTGTTTCTTGCGATCGGCGATATCACATATTGGCAGATTTAGAAATGTTTCATGTAAGTTTTGCTGAATGTGACGTGATATTTATTGTCGCGATCTCACAAATGTTGGGTTTGTAGTTGTAAGGTGGGATCCTGCTATCCTTTTAAGATGCGATTTTTAAATATTTTTACCTTATCATAAACTTAGATTTTAAGAATTTCGAAGGAGCTTCCTAAGCTTATTATGGTAACTTTATTTGTGGAAAGGAAATCTAAGCACTATTTTGTTTTTCCTGGATTTTATAACTGAGGGTCCCCACACATTTAGTGTTACGGATAACACTAAATGGGAAGGGGGGTTGTTGCTAATCACAACAGGAGGAGGGTAAATTGCTTGGGCATATTATTTCCAAGGACGACATTCGTATCGATCCAGCACATGTACAAGCCATTCAACAAATTGATCTACCCAGAAACAAAAAGGAGATACAATCTTTCAATGGTAAGATGAATTTTCTGCGTCGTTTTGTACCTAACCTTGGAGAACATTTAAAGGAAATGACCAACATGCTCAATAAGGACAGCCAAGTGAAATGGACGGAAGAGGCTGTAAAATCTTTTAACTTGGTTAAACTGGCTCTTTCTTCAGCACCAGTTCTAGTCAGCCCAGACTATACTCATGATTTTATATTGTTCTCATTTTCTTCTGAACATACTATGGCAGCAGTATTATTACAAAAAAGGGATAATCATGAAATACCTATTGCATTCTTCAGTGGGGCTATAAGGGATGCAGCTTTGAAGTACAACATCATTGAAAAACAAGCCCTAGCATTAGTGAAGGCACTGAAAGATTTCCGGGTGTATATCCTACACTCTCACATTCTGGCCTACGTTCCTAACACTGCTGTTAAAGATGTTTTGGTACAGACAGATCCGGAAGGGAGAAGAGGCAAATGGATTGCAGCTTTGTTGGAATATGATGTAGAAATAAAGCCCATGAAGCTGGTCAAAGGACAAGGGTTGGCGAAGCTGATGGCTGAATCAAACTTACACACACTGGATATAAATCTGATTGCTGCCATGTCAGAGGAAAATGAGGAAGGAATGTCAGTTCAGGTATCCGAAATGTTTGTCTTGTCACCTTGGTATGCTGATATAATATATGTGTTGAAAAATTTGTCACCACCGCCCGGCTTGACTAAAAACAAAGCAAGAACTCTCAAGATGAAGGCGGCCAAGTTTTGTATTTTAAATTTTGCATTGTATTGGAAGGATCCTGGTGGCATTTTGTTGAACTGTTTGGTGGAAGAGGAAGCAAAGAAAGTCATGGAGGATTTTCACGGAGGAGAGTGTGGTGGTCACCTCTTTTGGAAATCAACAGCAAACAAAATTTTGAGAGCGGGGTACTATTGGCCTACTTTGTTTGCTGATGTGCATAAAATGGTCAAGTACTGTCATAAATGTCAGATTTTTGAGGGGAAGCGGAAATTACATCCTTTGCCACTTAAGCCTATTGAGGTGAGCGCTCCTTTCCAACAGTGGGGATTAGACTTCATTGGAGAAATTCACCCCCCTTCTTCCGGACAGCACAGATGGATCCTCACGGCGACAGATTACTTCACAAAATGGATTGAGGCAGCTCCTACCAGACAAGCAACAGACACGGTAATTATCTCCTTTCTCGAAAATAACATATTGTCTCGATTCGGTTGTCCAAACAAATTGATCATTGATAATGCAGCAGCGTTTAAGTCAAAGAGGATGGTAGAATTTTGTCATAAGTATCATATTACTTTGGGTCACTCAACCGCCTATCATCCACAAGGAAATGGGTTGGCAGAATCTTCGAATAAATCTCTGGTCAACATCATCAAAAATCTGCTAGAATTGAACAAAAAGAGCTGGAACAAGAAGTTGGTTCATGCACTTTGGGCGAATCGGATCACTCAAAAGAAATATATTGGTATGTCACCGTTTGAGCTGGTTTATGGAATGGACACAGTATTTCCCACTTCTCTTGCTTCCCCGGAGGTCAAACTTCTTCAGGAAGCAGGCAGCGAGGAAGATCTCATGCAGAGAAGGCTGAATCAAATGATCCACTTGCAGCAAACAAGAGAGGAAGTCTTTAGGAACACATCAAAACTGCAGGAAAAGATAAAGAAGATTTACGACAGAAAAGCGAAAGCAGACAAGTTTCAGGTGGATGACGTAGTGCTGAAGTGGAATGCAAAGAATGAAGAGAAATGAAAGCATGGAAAGTTCAAAAACCTTTGGAAAGGACCTTTCAAAATTGCTGCATACAGGGGTCAGAATGCTTTTCTTCTGAAAGAAATGAACGGGGAAGATTCTCTTGGAGGGCCAATCAATGGTCGGCTGCTCAAACGGCACCACTACTGAGAAATCAACACTACTTCCACTGTCATTGTAAATACCATTTTTTATTTCAGTATGGCTTTAGTTTGTACAGTTGGTTTTTAGAGTTATTTCAAGGTCAAGTTTGAGTTAGTGTCTTAGTTATTTCAGTTTTTTTTAAATAAGTCAGAGTCCTGTACTGATTTTCATAACGATGACTCCATAGTCCAATGGACTATAGGCACTTTCTATCTCCTCCAGAGATCTGTTGTTCTTGGCACCTCCAAGGAGCTACCATACCCCATTGTAGCCAATGTTAGAGTCGATCTGGTCAGTCCTCCGTCAGGGATCAAAACTCTTTATGCATTTCATTTTAGGTGTCCCGTTTCATCCGCTCAGCTGCATTCCGCTAGGAGGGAAAACCATAGATCTGACGGAGGAAGTCATGACAGTATTGTTCCCTCAAGTCTGGTTCCTGCTGGCACAAGTTTTGTTGGTCATCACTGGAGTCCATGACATTCAAGGTCTAGTCCTTTACGGGACCAAGGTCATTTTTTTAGTTTGAGTCTAGGAATTCACCGATTTGGTCTGGGAAAATAAGTCTATGTAAGGTCATGCAGGCCAGATTGAGGTTCTTTTTCAGCCATGGTTCAAAGAATATCTCATCAAGAGAAAGACTTCAAAGTGCCTCTGCAGAACTCTGTTTCAAAGGAGAGGTTAAAGGTGTCATTTATGATAAAATGTTTTGAAGAATGCATAAGTTCAGTTTCCAGGAGCAGTCATGATTTCCATGACCAGATGAATAGTCACACAATCCCCGCAAGGAAATGCCAAAAATTTCGTCAGGAGAGTCAAAATTTTAAAGAAAAAGGTGAAAGTCAGGGTGCTCAAAATCGATAAAAAGGTGTAAAAACAAACATTTGAAAGAGGGTTTTTAGTAAATATATTCAAATTAATTTCTCCTCAAAACATATATATATTTGTAAAGGCCCTCAACTAAGTCATTATGCCATTAAGAGTGTGAGATAACCATTGTTGAAGAGGGAAAGTAAGGCTGGAGGGTTTTGAGAGAGTGAAAGCCAATTTCGAGGGTACACGATGCATAAACCAAGGCGCGCGACGCACACAGAGGGCGCAGCGCCCTAGCAGTCGGCCCAGAGTGTGAAAACAACACAGGTGCGACACACAGAGGGTGTGCAGCGCACTGGGCCTAGCACGCAACGCACACAGCCAGGGAACCAAAAAACGCTGCAAATTTGCTCTAGATCCCGGTGGAAAGCTAGCAATCAAGAGGTAGGCTCCTAATGAAATCTCTTCCTCGTCAATTTGATAAATGTTTAGCCGTTTATAAGATGAGAAGGGTATCCATAGCACGGTTTCCATCCACGAAGAAATAACCCTCAGGGCGCGCGGTGCACTGGGCTAGGCATGCGGCGCGTAGGCCAGTAAGCTTGAAAAATCACCAAAATCATGCAAATTTTGCAAATGACTCCCAAATTTGTGATGGTGACCATGTATACATTTGCCACTGATCCTTAACTCAAAGAGAAAACATAACTTGGCAACCATGCAATCAAATGCAAATTTTTTTTAGTGAACCCAAAATGACATAAAAAGGGGCCAAAGGGGTAGGGTTTTGCTACAGTGAAAATCATTGGTAAGCATGCTCTGACCATATTCCTGATAAACTAATTCCTATGTAGCATTATCCTTTAATTAGCCCCCTGCTTCCAATGTGATTATATCCATCTAAACCCCTTGTTTCCCATGAACAAACACCCAAACCCTACCTCCAACAAAATCCCAAAGCCTATCCCATCAAATCTATTCCCAAAATGTTCCTAAAGTCCCTGATAGCTTTCTCCTCTTAATACCCATTCCCCTTTCATCATTCCCCTCCTAACATCCCTGTTTTATTGTCCCCTTGGTGACAGATTCTCAGGGAAACCAACAAGTTCATTAGATTCAGAGGGCAGCAGAGGTAAACTCAGGGTATATACAGCAATAATGGCATCAGGGATTTCATCGGATTATGAGGGGGATACACACAGTGACACATCTTCAAGGGAGAGGGCTCATAGGAGACATCACCGAAGTGGAAAAAATCTCAGAGATGAGCCAAATACCCTCACAGAGCTACAAGCATGCCCACTTGCCGTGTCTTGTTTCCAACACTTGGCATGTTATGAATTTTGCCAAAGGGTGGCAAACGTTAGGGTGCAGCATGAGTTGGCCTGCCTTTTTGCATTACATCTATAGGGAGGTCAATCCACATTGGTTAGGGTTACTTTCACCTTGACACTGGAGGCCATATCAGTAGCAACAGGGATACCAAACATAGGAGAGCAGTGGCATAAGAAAAAGAAAGTGGAGAGGCATTTCTATGAGCCTTACATCAAGAATAGTTGTTTGAGCTAGCTCACTAGAGTCTTTTCGTTCAGGTTTTTGAGGGATGAGTATGCCCCACTCATGAGATTGATCATTAAATATTTCAGCTGTGAGGGAAGGTTTTCCCGCCTCTATGCATATCACATTCGGTTACTCATGCACTTCACCAGAGTGTGGATGATGAACCTCCCATTTTTCATATGCAATAATATAGAGAAGATGAAGAAAATTATGCAGCACAAGACCCCGCGACAGTAGCTGAATAGTGTATACCACTTTGCTCTCATCAGGATTTTAGTAGATCATCAGTTTGGGTTACAAGGTATTGCTTGGGAGGAATTCATATCCCGTGATTTCTTCAGCGCCCCACCAGTGGTATCTGAGGCAGAACATGAGGCGAGGGTTCCACACATCAGTTTGAACGCCACGAGGCTGCCACCATGCTAGTATACATATCGTATCAGAGGGGCAGTAGACTGTTGTTTGCAGCAGCAAAGCGAGTGTTATCTCCACCCGGGGTGGAAGGGGCCTCGTTTCCGACATCAGTACAGCAGAGCAGAGGAAAAGAGCCATTTCACGATGAGGGACCTTCAGGAGTGCCAATGGGTGAAAGAGAGACTGAGTTTGTCCTCCTCCATGATGACGACACTGACAGAGAGCCAACAAAGGAGGAGCTTAGAGAGGTAATCCAGGAGCAGCAGGCAGAGATAGAGACCTTGTCCCTCGACTTGGAGAGGGCCAAGTGGAACATCAAGTACCTAGAACAGAGGAACAAACAGCTTGAAGACCAGCAGGTGATCATGGAGCTATGAGACATTCGTGAGCATCGCCAAGTGGCATAGAGGGCAAGGATTGAGCTCACTTCCTTGGAGCAAGAGGTAAATAAAGATCGGGAGGCCAACCTTGAGAGAACCAATATGCACTTGGAGAGGTTGCTAGACAAAGTAGACAAGGACCTTGCACTGCTGAGGCATATGTCATTCCACTACCGCTCAAGAAACATGAGTTCCAAGGCATGAATAAAGAGCTTAAAGGCTAAATTGAGGAAGGCAACAAAGAAAGAAAAAGAGGCTAAGGAGCAAGATAGAGTTAGAATCTTGGCTGAGGATTCCTTGGCCCAACATGTCACCCCATAAGCAACCTACAGTCCAAATTTCAACGAATTTGGAGAAGTTTTGGGCAAATTTTGAATTTTTGGCTAAAAAACAGGAAAATCCTCCCTTTACGCCACGCCACTGGCACGACACTAAAAATATAGGGCTCCAATCAAAAAATGGTTTGCATTTTTGGATTCAGCATCGAAAATTACACCTACTAGTGTCCGGACAAGAAATTTTGAGGAGATCTTGGCCTCCTAAAGGTCAAGAAACACCCAAAAATGGCCTCTCTACCACTTTTTTGAAACACAGACAGCAGTCTTGGGAGAATGAAGTTTTGGAGGGGAAAATGAGCTTCAAATTCAAAAATTCCAGTTGGGTTGGAAAGTAGACAAAACAGGATTTCCAAAAATCCCACTTAGGCACATTTTGGACACATGCAAGTGCCCCAAAACAGGCTCCAAAGTGGCGTGACGCACAGAGAATTTGGCGCGACGCACAGGGGAAAATTTGTCATTTCGCTCCTGTTTTGCGAAATTTTGGTTCCCGACTTCTCCAAGTGGGCCCGGTCTTCTATGCTTCAGTTGTTTGGCACCCAAGGCGTCATTTAAATAGATTTTTCTCCAGACTATCATCCTTCCAAGTGGCAAAGGAATACAAAGGGTCATCCCATGCCAAATGTCATGTTCGTGAGTAGTGCACCTTTAGCTGATGGTTAGCTCTCCAACTCCATTTTGTGATCATTCGAGTAACTCCCCAACCCTTGGGTGTTCTATCTATTCCCCTCTCATTCTATATATTGTAAGTAAGCTATTTGCAAATGGTTGGTTGGCTTATAACTTCTAGGAGACTGTGGGAGAGAAACTTTGTTTCTCCACTATGTAAATTTGACAGAGAATTAATGAAAGGCAGTGGCTCTGTTTCCTGAGATTCTTGTGGTTGTGAGTGTAGAAATATGTTCCTATGTTTCATATGTATTCTGTTATGTTCCATATTTCATTTCATGCTTCATTTATGTGAAATTTTCTAAGTGAGATTAGGTAGAATTCAATTTTTATTGCTCTGCCTGTGAGAAAATTTCACGTACAGTGCCATTTCCTCTGTTGAAAAGGATTCATCCCCTATGCCCTTTTCACTTTCTTCAGCAATCTATTCATGTCGTAGTTACATTTAACTAAATTGCTACATTTCCCGCCTACCTCGCCTCACGGAATAATCTGTGCCTTTGTATTAAGTTCTCTATTCATTGCTAAACGCCAGTCCCATACATTCCAGAGGCTCGGCCATTCATAAAAAAAAATTGTTCACAAATCCCTATTCACTTACTAACCTAAGGTAAATATTGCATATCAAGTCACCTCGGATCATTCCCAAGCATTTATTCAGTGAGCGTGACCCGGAGAGAGCCCTCTCTTGTTCTGGTAGGGCTAGCTACCAGACTGAGCATGGTTTGTGGTTACCCTAATTTTTGCCCTCCTTCAGCCTAGGGGTGGATTTAGGTGATAACAAAAGGGATGGTTGACGGTTGGATCCCCATCTATAAGAACCAATTTTCCCGATGTTGCATGTAAATTCTCGACTATTCATAATCGTTAAGCAGCGATGCCGCCTGTTCAAAGCGAACTTTCATCTCTCGGTAGGGTAGAATAGACTACTGAGTATTGCAATAGTCTTGCACTATTGCAAGACTTGGGCTTTATTCAATTCTTACAAAAGTTTGACGGGCACAACAGTGAAGTGGCCTTACAGTTTTCCAGAATTCTAAAAAATGGCCAAGTAAAAATTGGGCCTCTAAAATTTGAGGTTACAGAAGAGTTTATAGTAGCAGCAACAGGCTTGGAAAATACTGGTGAGCAGTGGTTTAAAAATCAGAAACTAGAAAGGAAGTAATGGCAGTGTTTCATCATCGACAAGAAGATGAAGGTAGATTGGAAGGAAGGAGTTCCGTGCAGTGCTCTGCTGGGACAGTGGTAGGACCTCCTTTTCATCCTACATAAATTCGTAACCTGTGAGGGAAGGTACTCCCCCACTTTTGTGTACCATTTTAGGATGTTGCAACATTTCGAAGCCGCCCAGCACATCCATTGGAGGATGAATTTCCCCTATTTTTTTCTTAAGAGCTTGGAAAAAATGGCCAAGGGTGTGCAGGACGGACGGGCAGACCAAGCTGACAAGAAGTTATATCACCAAGGCCTGATAAAGATCTTGGTCCAGAAACAATTAAAGTTAAATGCATGACTTGGGAGGCGTTGTTAAAACAGCTACATAAAAAGACAGCTACTAGAAAGGAGACAGAGGACCCCACCAGCACAAGCAAGGGTCCGAGTAAGAATGTAAATGGGAGTCCTTGTTGCACAAGTGCAAAAAGGAAACGACCTGAAAAATCAAAAGAAGAAAGGGCCCCATCACCAAATAAGAAGAGAACTAGTGCACCTGTTGAAAAGACTCCTTCTACGCCACCAGTACAGGCACAGACCCTGAAGAAGACAACTTGTTAGTCCTTGTGGATGTAGTAAAATTTGTAGAGGTCGAAGATGACACTCTGTTGGCCAATTTCATTAAAAGGTCTCGAAAAAAGAATGAAGAATTTGGTGCAGGCAAAGAACCACAGTCCCCATAGGACGTTGAATCCCCTTCTACACCAGTACAAGAGGAAGAACTAGAAGAAGAAGAGTTTCTTAATGTAACCGTGAGGGATATTGAGGTCCCCGAGGAAGACACAGCCCCTGTCGAGACAAAAGAAGAAGAAGATTTGGTAACTCCTACTGCTCGGATAGTTGAACTAGAGCTTCAAGTGCAGAACTTAGAACAACTCATAGCTAAAGCGTAGGAGGATTAAGAACATAATAAAGAAGAATTAACTGCAGAGATCCAGAAAAAGAAAGGAGAAGTTAGATTTTGGAAGTACCGAGTTGCGAAATGTTTCAAGCGACTTAAAAAGATGACAAAGAAACTAAATAACATTAGAAAGAAGAAGTCTGAAACATTGCAGGCTGATGTCAGTATGTCAAAGTAGGATTGAGCTGGAATGCTCAAAGTTTTGAAGCTTTTTTGCAAAGGTAAAGAGTTGTGTTAGGACACACAACAGCTTAGGGATGGGATGATTTTAGCCCCCTAATTTGCTCTCTTTTTTCCATTTTACCCTTCCTAAATCATAACCATTTACCGCCATTTTACCTCTTTTATACACCCTCATCTTGCACCAGTCCAACCATGGTGACGTATTTCGCATAAACTTTATTTTTCATAATTTTAATTTAACTTAGCATTATTTAACCATTTATTACATGATTTCTTACTTTTAATCACTCTTTGTAACTTATCGATATCTCCAATGTTTATTTGGTTGTTAGAGTACTTACCGTGACCGTTGATCCTAGTGCAGGATTAGATCTTGCACCGTTGCCAGCACAGCAGATCCCAACCTCCTTGATCACCGCCTCGTTTTGAGCAGCTTCAACCACGATAGCAAGATCGATCCAAAGGCAACCGAGATCGGTTCTATGAAGAACGAAAGCTGGAGATTGGCTACGGCTAGTTTTGCTAACTGTTTAATTTTGAAGGCCAAAAAGCTAAATTCTGCGTTTGGTTATGTAATCAGTTGAATGATTTATTTTGGCCCTTGGCTAAAGATTTATATAATGTAGAATGTAAATAGGTCTAGGTGGAAGTTTTTGGTAGAATAGAGACACAGTCAGAGAGGCAGTAACAGGGTGCTGTATTTTGTTATCGCCCAAATCTGGGCTGGACGATGTATTAACATATGTACTTTCCTCATTGAATTAATAAAAGGGAGCTCCGCCTCATGTTTCACAAATCACGCTTCTGTATTTAAGCTGATGAATTGATTAAAGTATTGAGCAGTGTTTTTATTTAAAGGGGAAATGTGCTGGTTGGCTAGGGCCTAGCCAATCCAGCACATTTACCCCATTTCTCGTTCTCCTGTAATTTGTGTTTACATTGTTAAGTGTGATTTAATTTTAAGCACATGCATTCCTGTCTGAGTGAAAGTAGGTCTATTGTGTGAAGTAGATAAATTCCCTTTCCTGCACTTGATTTCAGATTGGTTTTCCTCCGCCTGGTCCAAGCAGGAGAAATACCCCTGCACCAGTGCAATTTGGTGTGATATCTCTTTTTCTACAATTATGTTTGATTGGTTTCCCCCCCAAGCAGGAGAAATTAACCTACACCAGTGGTATGATGCATCAAGCCTTCTTAGTCTACTTCCCGCAATCTTATTTCTCTCATTAAATGCTTATGATAGGATAAATGTATATTGACTAATTCTTTATTCCTGCACTCTGTTAAGATCAGAAGCATTCACTTTTTATGTGTGTAATTTTATTTAATAGCATAATAGCACTTGCAATAATTAAGCACTCATTTTAAGAATTAAATGCTAAATGCAGGAGGCTCTGATCCGGTGCAAGAACTAGTTTCTTGCCATGGGATCTGAGTGCTTTGAACTTGGAAAAGTTCAAGCCCTTGCAGGAAGTAAAAAGCCTTTAGTAAAGACAACATTTATACCCTCTGCATAAATCTCAGTTCCTGCACTTGTGCAAGCAGATTGCGAGAGTACAGGACAGAATAGTGCAAGAGGAAATATCTTAAGGAGAAGGTTTGAGGGCCCATCTAATGAGACTGCTAAGTGTCTTTGCTAAAGAAAAACACACACTCAGTAGTTAAACAATAATTAGCTAGAGTGATTGCCCTTTATCTTTAATTCCCTCTTGCAAATGCATTCTTTCTTGTTCCAGTCTTAGATTATTTTGATGGTTCAAGTTGCATTTTTCTCTTTTTAATTTGATTCTGCAATCTTTCCTTTAAAGAAAGTATGTATTTATATTAGAAAGATTCATACCATCTCTAGCATTGACTGTGCTTCGTCTCTAAGTTTACAGATCCCCCGGGTTGACAAATTACGTATTGAGGAGTTTGCTTAAGTGAATTCCTGCACCCAACAATAACATAAACATAAGTAAACCTCATGTAATAGATAGATTAATATACATGTATTCTAGTTTATAAACCATCGCATCTATCACTTAACTTTTGGTTATAAATACTCTACCCATCCCATCACTTTTTTATTGGGAAATTGGTCCCATTATATCCAGTGGGAGCCACTATTCCAAATGGAAAAGGGACGGTATTCAAGTCCCATACCAGGTGGTTTTCCTCCATGTTATTGCAGAAATTTTTGAACTTCAACATTTTGGTGCTAGAAGGAGGGCCACCGACTATGAATGGCAAAAATAAATCAACCTAAATTAAAAAGGCATTCCAAGAGTCACCCCCCCCAAAGATCACCTCTAACTTCTAAATATTCATCCAAAACTCATATTTCTAGATCAGAAGTTGAGCAATCACCTCCTAAATCTCCTAGTACATTTCCTAAAGCACTCTCTTCAAATTATAAGCTGAATCACCTGAGGTCCAGACTTTAATAAATAAATTAGGAGAAATCTCTATTTTAGCAGAAAAGCCTGTGCCATCTGAAGCTCTAAAGGAAGTGTAACTTCTATTTTACAATCAACTCAGATTTGAACTCGTTCTAAAATCGAGAAGCTTGTGGTTCCTCCATTTTGAGTTTCCTCTTCCTTCTTTCCAAAAAAAAACTAATAAATTTGAGTCACAAACATCTACTAGTGAGATTTTGTCAAATTCTCCTCCACAAGCACCTTCATTCCCTCCATTCATTCCTGTTAATACCGCTTTTTCTCAAAGTATCGATGCCAGTTCATACAACACTAATACACAACCTGCCTCTTCTTCCACACAATCACCCTTAATATCCACCTCTTCCCAAACTCCAATAATGGCAGAAGACAACAACAACAACCCTCACCACCAATCAAACCATGGGCTAATCCTAGAGCTATGAAAATGGCAGCAGTTCTCCATGACCTACCTAAGCATCCTGAAAGATGGCTACCAAAATTTAATCCTAATGATGGATTACCTGCTGAAGAGCATCTCCACAATTATATGTTAGCCATTAATCTTAATGGAGTAGTTGAAGAAGACTGTGTAGTAAGATTATTTCCCTACACCCTCCAAGGATCGGCAAGTTCATGGTATTTTTCATTACCACCAGGGTCTATTACTAATTGGGACATGTTTGAAGAACAATTCTTAGCTAAATTCGGTGATGACCGCACAACTGCTTTCCTTATTAATGATCTTTCTAATTTAAAAGCTAAGCCGGGTGAAAAGATTAAATATTTCAATTACAGATTTAATAAATTGTTAAACAAAATCCTAGTCACATCAAGCCCTAGTGTTGATGTTCAGATCGAGTGGTACATTTCTTCTCTTCCTTCCAATATAGCTATTTTTGTGGATAGAGCCAATAAAGATACTTTTGGATAAAACATGAAAGAATCCATGTCTATAGAAAAGAGAATAGTTGCACTGGAAAATAAGACTACCCGGGAAGAAATAAAGACGAAAAAGGTCACATTTAAGGATGAATCAAAGAAGAAAGCCCCTAAGGATCCCTTTGATCTTGAAGGCTTATAAAAAGTCCTTAAAACCATGTCAAATTAGATGGTATAAATTAAGAAATAGGTAGCTGAGTCTTCTTCTAAGAAACCTTTTAGATCCTTCAAAACAAATCAAACATCTAATCCTCAACCTCCAAATACAATATCCAACGCTGAGTCTGATTTAGATGAAGATGATGAAGAAACAACATTATCTGATGATGAAATTGAAGATGAAGAATTGGTTGAAGTACATGGGATGTGGGATTTTATCCTACCTACTTCCGACAATGAAGATGAGCAAGAAGCTTTACCTGTTAGCACTAGGAGTAAAGGCCCAGCTGACTCAACACAATCAACCCAAAAGCAAAAGCATGTAACTTTTGCTACCAAGTATAAAGTAGTCTGTAAAAAGTCTTCTTCTAATACTCCATCTTCATCCAAAACCTTAGTAGTTTCTGATACCATGGAATATAACATAGTGGAGGACATGAAGAAATCCAGATAAAATATCTCTCTTCATGAGCTCAGTAAGCTTAAACATCAGTAAAAGCTATTACTAAAAGAATTGAATGTAGTTCGTGCCTCTCCTCTTCCTATTGCTGTGCTATCCAAAGATTCTAGAGGAATGGGTAAGCCTCCCAATGATTCATCAAATAAGGTTGATGCCATCGATGATATCTTATTTAGCAATAGATCTAACTCACACACTCCCCCTTTCCTCTTGACTTATGAAATATTCAATTAAAATCTACACAATTGCTTAATAGACTCAAGCGCCTCTTCAAACATAATGCCAAGACCAGTCTGCACGAAGTTAAATGTTTCACCCCAAAAGTCTGGAGTCCACATTATCCAACTTGATAGAACAAAAGTTTTTTTTTTTTTTTCTTGTTAAGACTAACCTACGCACCCACGGGGATTTGAACTGGTGACCTATCGCAAGGAGTGCTTTTAACAACGCACCCATTCACCGTCAATCCAAAGCCCCGTGGGCAGAACAAAAGTTGAAGTCTTAGGCAAAATTAATTTAGTCAACATTAGACTATCTTCTAATCCAAAAGTTTGTCAAGTAATTGACATACTAGTTGTTGATATTCCCGAATTTTATGGTTTAATTCTTAGCAAAGATTGGTCAGAGAAAAATTCATGGTTATTTTGCAACAGATTGGTCTCACATTTGTCTCCCTTACAACGGAAAGCCAAATCAAATCAAAATTAATCGAGAAAAACATTTGAAACATACAATAACTGATTTTGAAGATGAAAATGAACCACAAGCTTTTAACAATAATATCATTGGAAACTACTCTACTGATTCATTTTTAGGAAATTTCAACTCACGGAAGTGGCCTTTTTTGGATAACTCTGTTACTTCCCAAATTGAGAACTTTTCTCAAACATATTCTTCCAGATGTATAAATATTGTAGATAAACCATTAGTTAAAACTTTATTTTGGACATTATATTTTGATGGATCTAAATCCAATGATGGTGTAGGAGTCAGTTGTATATTAATTAGTCCAGAAAGAGAAAAAAAATTCTACCATGTAGGTTGGAATTCTAATGCACAAATAATATTGTTGAATATGAAGCATTGAACCAGGGTTTGTAAAAAGCAATAGGTCTTGATATCAAGCATCTTCAAGTATTTGGAGATTCTAAAATTGTTACCAAACAAGTAAGAAACACCATTCATTATCTCTTTGGGCATTTAAAACATTACCAATCATTGGTTGAGGACCTTCTCTCCTATCCCTAGACTTCAAAATGCAAGTGTTGATCTTCTGGCTAATATAGCATCCAAGTTTATACCATCAGAGGACTATAGTCCAGATAGGATTTCCATATAATTAATTTTTCGACCATCCGTTCTCAATAATGTCACCAATTGGCGATTATTTAATGACGATAAAGATATTTTTAAGATTTTTAACATCTAAAGGATCATATGATGATCAGATAATTGATGAAAATGAACATAATAATCAGTTGAAACAAAAATCCAATGAGAATCCCATACCTAAATCTGTGGTAAAACTTGAATATCTTTATGATCTAAAAGACAGATTTAGGAAGGTTATTAATCCTAAACTCCAAATTTCAACCTTAAGGTTTGAACTAGTAAACCTTGGAACTGATATCAAACCACAAAACATCAATCTAGGACTTGGTCTCTCACCTAATGAGTGATTAGCCTTTATTCATTTGTTAAAAAAGTATAAAGGTATCTTTGCCTGGAGCTACGAAGATCTTAAAACATATGATACCTCCATCATACAACACATTATTCCTATGATATCCAATGACAAACCAGTACAACGGAAATTAAGGAAAATTCACCCCAATCTAGAAAGCCAAATCAAGTATGCGCTGAATAAACTCCTTAAATCCAAAATTATCTTTCCTGTTAGGCATTCAAAATGGGTTTCAAACTTAGTACCGACCAGGAAGAAAAATGGTGACAGTCTTATTTGTATAGATTTTAGAAATCTCAATAAAGCTTGTTAGAAAGACAATTTCCCATTACTGACATGGAACAAATACTGCAATTATTAGTTGGTTCCGAACTAATGTATTTTCTTGATGGATTTTCAGGATATAAACCAATCTTGGTCCACCTAGATGATAGGTTAAATACTGCGTTTAGGACTAAATGGGGGACCCATGCCTACCAGAAAATACCTGTTGCTTTAATAAACACAGGGGCAACCTTCCAAAGAGCTATGGATATAGCCTTCAAAGGTCTGATAGAAAAACACTGTTGTTGTTTACTTGGATGACATAATTGTTTATTCCAAGAAGAGAAACAACCATTTACATGACTTGAAGAAGATATTTGAATGCTACAAGAAGTATGGAATCTCAATAATTCCAAAGAAATCTTATTTTTCTCTAAATGAAGGCAAACTTTTAGGGTTTATTGTATCCAAAAAGGACATCTGTATCGATCCTGCAAGAATAAAAGAAACTTCAGAAATTCCTTTGCCCCACAATAAAAAATCTATGCAGTCCTTTCTAGGTCAAATAAATTTTGTTAAGAGATTTTTCATTGACTTTTCCCAAATTGTTTTGCCATTACAAACCATGATTAAGAAAAAATCAATCTTTAAGTGGGGACATAACGAAAGGGAAGCTTTTGATTTAATAAAACAAGCCATTATGAATGCTCCCTCTTTCACAACTCCAAAATTTCCTAATCATTTTATCTTGTACACTTTCACTTCTCAAACATCTTCTAACTCAACTTAATGATCAACAAATTGAAGCACCCATCTCTTTCTTTAGTTCTAATTTTCAAGGTGTTAGACTAAAATATTCGAAGTTGGAGAAGCAAGCTTTTGATGTTTTTAAATCTATAAAGAACTTCAGGCCTTTTCTCCTAAAAACACACGCTAAAATAATAGTCCCATTCTCAACAGTGAGACAATTTCTTATGCAAAGGGAATTATGGGAAAAGAGGGAAAATTGGGTAGCAACATGTTGTGTTGTATAACAACCCCCCATTCATATAATTTTTATACAAAATTATAATATGAAATGGGTCCCTCTTAAAATAAACTTAGTTAGATGTCTAAATAAGTTGGTATTAACCCATCATAGGAAAAACCCTTATCAAAAGGCTTAACATAAACGAATTATTTCAAAATCCTTTTGAATAGAAATAAAATGTGGCTTTAAAATATTATAAAATTCTCCGTTATTGCGATAAAGCAATCGGAAGATCGCATATTGCAATAACAAAGAAAGCATGTGTAAAGACACATCCATTCTCTTCGATCCGAAAAGTCAATCGCAATTGGATATCGGAAAAGTTAAATGCCAAAGCAGTAATGTAATAGAACCTCTCAATTTCTCCGATGCGATAAAGCGTATCACCATCGGCAATCGGCGATAACAAGTCAACACATGATGGAAGGCAGACTCGAATCCTCCGATGCGATAAAGCGTATCACAATCTGCGATCGGCGAAATCGTATTGACATAGTAATAAAAACCGAATCCATTCCCCGATTCCGATGCATTAATGAGGCGCATACCTTGAGGACATATTTAAAAGGTTTGCATGCATTGTATCACCTTTCAGTGATCAGAGATGTTTAAAACAAGCATTAAAGCCTTTCCTTTGACGTTACCGATAGCCGATTTGCGAATTATCATTGATTATCCATCAAAGAAATCTAAGCCACGCTTGAATGAATCATTCGACATATAAATGAGATGATGGACATTTAAAACCTCCTTTACCATGATTGACAGGTTAAACAGCTAATCAATGAAGCAGTTAAGGGTAGATTTTTTTTTAGATTTTATCTGTGGCAATCTTACTATAATCCATTATCACCTATTGATCGATGTAACTCTTTTCCATTATCATATCAGTCTATAGTAGCATTTCTCTGTATCACGGTTTTTCTAATCGCTTGTGCAGAACTCTGCTGAAATCAAAAATTTGAAACCAAATGGGAAAGAAATCAAAGAAATCCGTAGCAGCAGCCCCTACAACAACAGCCCAGCCAGCCAAAAATCCCGAACCAAGCAAAAAAGGGTTAATCTCAGACACTAAGTGCCCTGATCTAGGAAACACTAGCTAGGAGAGCATCTATAATCTAATAGAAGTAGAGGAGGTTGAGGAAATATAAAAAGGAGCCACAGTTGACTCAAGCAACAAATTGGAAGCATCCCTCAAAGATTTAGCTTACTCCTATCTGCACAGAATAGCAACACGAGAAAAAATTCTCCCATATACTAACGTAGTAAGTTGGGTACTAGAGGAAATTCCAGTCTCGAACAGAACATTCTGCACGGCTGACGAGAGGATATTTGGCTCATTTCAGCCTGATGATCTAAGGAAAATGTATCAATTACCTGAGCCTGAAAAGCAGTACAGCAAAGCCTTCCTTGAAAGATTTGCAAATGAAAACGAGTCAGAATCAGCCCCGATTAGGCAGTGGAGAAATTTTCCCGAGAAGCACAAGCATAAATCATCATTTAAGTACTTTGTGGACACATTGGCTTCTCCTTACTGTTATGCCAGAGTTATGATGTGTAGAATGTGGGGGATACATGACTCTACCAAGTTTACTATTGAAATGGTCCCTCTGATGGAGGTAGCTATCAACAGCTATGTGATGGATTGGGAAAATATTTTGTCCGACAAATTAGCCACAACAATTCTCGAATTCAGATCAAATGCACGTAAAACTACCAGGACCATTCCCCCTTTTTATTACAGTGCTTATATTATGGATACTCTTTTCTTTAATTCTGAATATCCAATACTCGAAGGGAGATGGACTCCCGAAGACCCTAAGACAATCCATATTTATCATCAACTGTTATGGAAGGCTCATTACAAAAACCATTTGTATAAAATTTGCAATGGTTTTATGTTGCCTGTGTATTATGCCATTTTTTATAAGCCTGCCCCCAGGATTTCTGAGGAAGCAGGAATCGACTTGACTACAATAGGTAATTGGTTCGAAGAAGACAAGTTTACTTATATAAGGCTTTTTGGTAGCCTTACAAAACCCCACGTCCTTCCCCTGTATGTGCCCAATAAGTTGTTAGCTCGAGAATTAGCCTATCAGATAACAACAGAAAGGACATCAAAAACCCTTAGAAATTCTAAGAAACAAGTATGGCCTACATTTCCTTTAAGATGTGGTGTTTTCACTCTCCATGATTACAAACATGCAGAAAAGGAGGCAAAGAAGATACAAATGCTCAATCTTGCAACAATCCCCAACAAACAATATGATCCAAGAAAAGTCGCCTATAATGTTCTTGAACAAGTCAAACTTACAAAGTTTGATCATGAAAAAGATGACTTTGATGACCTATTTTCCTCAGCAAAATCATTATTTCAAGTAAAAACATTGGCCAGGATAAAGTATCAAGATGAAGGGCTGGAAAAGTTTAATATGCTTAGAGAATAGAGGTTGCAAACTCTGCCTCTAGACTTATTAGCCACCACCCCAGCAATCCAGTCAAGCAAGCCTGAACAACAAACTGTTAACAAACCTCCTCCTGTGGAAAAAATTCTTGAAAAAGAAAAAGCGCCAAAACAAGGAAAAGACAGTGAGAAAATGGATATAGATACTCAGATTGATCCCAAGCTCCTTAAAGAATGGCAACAGTTTGATTCCATTATAAGCAATCTTGAGAATTCACAGGGTTTTACCATGCCCGAAGTGACAATTGGTCACAAGACAACAACAAATACGGTTCCAACTGAAGGAACCAACGGCCTACCCATAAGTAAAGATGTAGAGATAATTCCTAGGGATCCATCGGATGAAATTGCTTTGCATATAGAAGAAATACCACCTTTAGATGTCTTTTACAGCCCTAAGCATAGGGCTATAGTAAAAAGACAAAGGAAAAGGAGAAGGATTGATCAATCTTCCCTTTTACCTGCACAAACAGAGATGGCTAATGTGGTATGGAAAGAAGAATTCAATCCTTCCGAAGGCCTCACAAAATTCTCTCAGTATGCTGGGGCTTACTCAGTAGTCACTATGGATAAAGCATCAGAAGTGAGCAATTTACTCAAGGAAAAAGATCAGAAAATTGTTTCATTGGAAGCACAGGTATCTGAAAGACAGCAGAGAATAGAGCAATTAGAACAGAAATTAGCAGCACAGCAACAGGTAAATAATCAGCTAAATGAGCAATTGCTCAAGGAGAAGCAAAGGATAGACCAAAGTGCAGTACAGAAACAAAAGGAGTTATCCTTAGCATTGGCCAAGTTGAAGACAATGAATGAACAAATGAGCAAAACAAAAGACGAGCAAATTGCTCAACTATCACAACAAATAGAAAAGTTCAAGAGTTTTCCTCAACTAGCAGAGTTCAGGTCCGAAGCTCTCCAGATCAATAAGGCATTGGTTAAATAGTTAAGTTTACTATGTCATAATATTTCTCTTGTTGAGCCCCTCTGTTAAATTTCTTCATCAATGATTGACAAATTAGTTGACGCAAGAAAGAATTTGGAACAGGCCGATGAGACATTAACAAACTTTCTTACCTGGCAAAAACCAGTGAAGGGCAAGCTGCAAATCTGCCTAGAATTTTAGAATCACACAAGGAAATTCTTTTCCTAGAATGGCAGTCACAATTGATGAAATCAGAAAGGGAAACTTCAATATGTAGATCAGCAACCAGTAATTTGATTGAGTTAATTAATGATACTCTTTATCTGTCTAATTTGATTTCATAGTGCACTCCAGGTAAACTACTATCAACTAAAGCACTTGAACAATCATGCAAACATGATTTAGAACAGAAGGAGAGATTAATAGCAGGCATCCAAAGTTTAACTTGGGACACCTTATGGTTCTTCCTAGTTAAACCATATAGTCAAAAGGTAGCACTGAAATTTTTAACCGATGCAATCGGTTGCATGATTCCCAAAATTCATGATGCTACGTATTCAACCCAACTGCATTCACGCTTGAGTCATCCTCCATAATTGCAACCAATGCTTTCTATCTGCCAGCTTAAGCCAAAGGATGATCGGCCAAAACAGTGAATCATTCTACTGACTGCAAGCAAGTCTATTTCAAGGAGATTTTCATGATTTGGTTATACCACCTAATAGCATTTTTATTTCATAATCAGTTAGCTTAAATATTATTTATAGACCCTTTCATGTCTTTAGAAAAGGTCCTCAATTTTTGTATAAAAATTGGATCGGGAGTCACATTATTGTGCTTCTGATGTATATTTTTTTATGAAGATTGGGCCTATATTCTGAATTTTAATGAAGAATTCTTTGATGAGATATGCGCTATTGCTTTTTGTGAGAGTATTTCTAAGTTAAAAGACGAAATCTGAATGTAATTGATATCGAAAGGGATCCAAATTACATATGGTACTATTATCTATGTCTTTGCTCCACTCTGTTATATGAATTAGCATTTATTCAATCTTACTATCATTTGATATGTGTATGTGTTTTAACAACACTCCTTATACTTATCACTATTGAATGTTTAAGGAATGTTATTCTTTCAATCATATTTATGTCAATGATATATGAAAAATAGTGTAATAATGTTTTAATGATTACTTTGTCCAACTACTTGAACAAAGTAATTATCATATAAATGAATGTCTTTGTTTATCAATAAAGTCATCTATATGCCTATTTGTAGATAAGGATCATCAAAAATTGCACTAAAGTGGAAATTTCCTGAGATAGATTAGTTGTTTATAATTTTGCATTGTAGAATAAATCATCCATCATTATCATTAGATAATAGAAAATCAACCACTTATCCATCCTATTTACAAATCATTGGGAAACTGGTCCCATTATATCTTGTCGGAGCCACCACACCAAATGGAAAAGGAGTTGCCTTTAAGGTCTGGACCGGGTGGTTTTCCCCGATGTTGATGCAGCGATTTTCGAGGCATCAACACAACCTTGCAAGAATATGATATTAACATTAAACCATCTAAAATTTTCAAAGGACAAGGTTTATGAAAATTGCTTACATAAGCTTCTAACCTACTAGAAGATGAGGACTTAGGTAGTATTGTATAGATATCTAAGGTAAGCCTAAAAGATTTGGAGTCGCAATATGCTAATCTCATTTTATGTTTAAAAAATGGATATACTCTCCCTGAACTAAATCAAAAAAGGAAAAGGGCTTTGAGATTAAAATAAAATCCATATGATATCATTGATAATGTGTTATTCAAAAGAAATTATGATTGTGTATTATTAAGATGCCTAGAAAAGTCTGAAGCACAGAAGGTTTTGCAGGAACTCCACGCTGGACCATTGGGTGGACATTTGGGAGGGGATACTACTACACATAAGATCATGCATGTTGGGTACTATTGGCCAAATTGTTTCAAGGATACCCATGAATACGTTAAGAAATGCAAAATATGTCAAAATGCTACTAGAAGACAACGAAAACTAGCCTTACCTCTACAACCGGTCAACATTGAACAACCTTTTGAAAAATGGGGACTAGACATCAAAGGTGAGATTGTTCCTCATTATTCAAAGCAGCATAAGTATATCCTTACAACTATAGACTATTTTACTAAGTGGGTGGAAGAAATTCCATTAAAGTAGAAAATTCTGATGTTATCATTGAATTCATTGATCAATTCATTATTACTAGATTTGGCTTACCAACTGCACTTATGTTTGATAATGCATCTTACTTTTTAGGAAATAATATGACTAAATTTTCTCTTAAGAGGGGTTTTAAACTTAAGTACTCTGCTAACTACTACCCCCAAGGAAATGGTCTAGAAAAATCAAACATTAAGAACCTCATAAGAATTATTAAAAGAACTGTTGATCAGAGACAAAAGAATTGGGACAAATCTGTGACATTTTCTCTATGGGCAGATCAAATAACCCAGAAGACCTCAATAGGCACTTCTCCCTTCAATCTAGTATATGGGAAAGAGGTTATCGTCCCTTCGAATCTAGCTCTTCCCTCATTAGCCCTAGTCCAATTTATCAAAGAAATACCTTCTTCTTCTTTACAGCTAAGACAGTCTCAAAATTTTAAATTAGAAGAAGAAAGAGAAAAATCCAAGCTTACACATGCTCACCATTAGCAGCTATTCAAATCTTCTTTTGATGCAAGTTCTGTTTCCACAAAATCTTTTCAAATTGGAGATTTTGTCCTTAAATGGGATAAGGCACATGAGGAAAAAAGGAAAACATACTAAATTCCAGAAAATGTGGCTTGGACCATTTCAAATTGTTGAACAAATATGCCCATCAACATTCATACTGCAAGATTTATCAGGAAAGGGAGATTCTCTTCCTATTAATGGGCTTATTTTGAAAAATTTATTTTCTTAAAAGATGATATCTTCTACTATAACATTATCTCATTTAAATTTTTAGTTATGTTAGAAAATAATGTTAAATAACATTACTTTTCACTTAATAATAAAATCTCTTAAAACATTTTATGATCTTTCGCTTTGAAAATAAGAATTCTTCAAGAAATGATCACAACATTGAAAATTAGATAAGTATCATAAAACTCTGAAATTTTCTTTTTTTCCATTGAAGTTGTAAATTCTTTAAAGCCTCAAACTTTATAAAATCCTTTTATTCTATTATTAGTCAAGAAAGGTTATCTTTAACAAAGTAAAGACTATTTACAACTAAGCATCTCCAATTCTAAAATTGTATTCCAAAACTCTTAAGGAGTTAACGATTCTCCCCATCCATTAACTTTGTTTTTTTAGAGTGTAATTCAAAATTATATTAACCTTAAAAGATAAGGGGTACCATTACGAGCCATGTTTTTCAATTCAATTACAACCAGTGAATGACATTGTCATTTTCTGGTCACCAAACCAGGAGAATGGCTTTTAGGTAATGCAAAAAAATATCAAAAGAAAATAAAATAAAATAAAAAATGAAATACATATATACTTTTGAAATTATATCTAAATATTGAATTCTTAAATAGATGGGATTCTAAATCATTAACCTTGTCGAGGCTATGAATGCTTGCTGACAGCAGTGACTCTACCTATGACAAATGAGTATATTAAAACGGTAAGTTGTAAAAGCCCCCTACTTTATCTTTACAACCAATTAAGGACTGATATAGAAAAAATGTATTTTCATCTATAAGAGGATTTAAAAGGAATTATGATTAAGTGATTTTTTTTCTTTTGTTTTTATATATTCAGAATAATGTTACCTATCTAAATATTTCAAAAATAGTATTCCTTTCCTGAATTATTTTTACTTAGTAAAGTTTTAGAAATTTCATTATTTAAATCAGAGATAACTGGTTCTCCATCAAATCGCCAATTGTTGTGCTATGCAACAAACCCCATTTATTTATATATAAATCTCTTCAGAAATTATTATATAAATAAATGGGGACCCTTTAAAATATATATATATATATGGGAAAATAAAATAGTTTAGGGTTTTAAAAGGACAAATTTGAACTTTTTGAATAGACAAATCCAAATTTCATTAGTCCCAAACAACATGAATAAGCATGCCTTAAATAAATCCCTACATATTGCATTTCACAAGTCTTACTAAACAATTCCCCATTTTATCCTTTCGAAACTTGCGATGTGATAAAGAATAGCCCCCGAGAACAAAACATGCTTAAAACTTAAAAGGCTTAAGAATTGTTTAAAAGCTACAATATATCAGAACTTTCCCACATCGCAAATTTATAACGAACATGATATATAAAAACCCCGAGGACCATTCCGATTGCAATATGCAATAAACCATCTAGACTCAATATAACAATTAATGCAATCTATAAACATGTCTCATCGAGATCAATCACAAATTAGCAAAAGGCTCTTTACTCCCTTCACCTTTGATCTTTCGATTGCGATAAAGCTACTTGTTAAAAGGCATGACTTTAGTAAAATCATAATAATGAATAAAAGGAAAATTCGCGCTTGTTAATCATCAGTCAGGCCCGCTCTGATGCCATATCATTCTTCATGATTTCGCAACCGCAAAAGGCCTTTCACTATATCCATTCCCCTCTACTCCAAAACCTCTGATTGCAATATTGCGATCATCACATCGCACACTTCCCATACCCAAAGAACCGATATAATGATATCGCTATCGCATATCGGCAAAAAACATGGAAACAGGTTCTAAATACCATTTGAAAGGTTTTCGCGATACGATCTATTATTGAGATAATAAATTATCACGCAAAGCCATGATTTCATTTATTAAAGACTTCTAACTGTATTTATGATTTAAAGCCCCAAAGTGATTTGATGGGTTGTGTTAGGTTCCTATACCAATAGGAGCCATAATTTTGAATGGCTAAGGTCAAGCCTTGTAATATGTGTAGGAATTTACAGGGTAAGTTCCTCAGATAGAACACCAAAAGGACACCGCTCACAACCAGATCGCAGATCAATACACCAGTATTTTGACGTGGTTAAAACCCTCAAAGAGGGAAACAGTCCACGGCCTGAGCCAACGCGGCCACTTCAGGCAATTTATTAATAAAAGAATGAAAATTTACATATGTTTCTCTCATGCACGGATTACCCTACAAATGACCCTCCATGCGCTTTAAATAGAATTCATGGACCAATCGGGTGTCAAGCCACGGATCAAGTGTCGGTAATACCGAGGAGAGAATGAACCGTCGGATCACTACATATCGTGACCGTCGGATTGTAAGTTACAAAATGTACAACGGTAAAGAAACACACTTTACCTAACTCTATACCTAACTCTACACTAGACCAAGTTGTACTTAACTATTTCCTATGTGTCGGAATATCCTAACATCCCCCCTTAAGAACAACTTGGGATAGGATTGAAGGATTTACAAATATGACACAATAGGAGAAGGAAGGAGGCACTAGAGCCTATCCCCCCTTAGTGACAACTTCCTGAACTCCAACCATAAATCGAAGTTTAGTGAACTTCGCCTCTGTGAGAGCCTTTGTGAAGATGTCTGCAACTTGATCATCTGTTGAACAATATTGCACTTCAAGAACATGGTCGTGAATGAGCTTTCTGATGAAGTGCATGTGCAGTTCAATGTGTTTGCTGCGTTGATGTTGGACTGGACCTTTGCATAGCTGAATGGCACTTTGATTGTCACACCAAAGTGTAGTCGGATGCTGCTGCTGAAAGCCAAACTCTGACAGGATCTGACGAAGCCACAAGGCTTCCTTACTAGCTTCTACAGCACCACGATACTCTGCTTTTGTTGATGAAAGAGAAATGGCAGCTTGTTTCTTACAAGCCCATGTAATAGGTCCTAAACCAAGAGTGAACACATAACCGGCAGTAGACTTCCGATCATTAGGGTCACCAGCCCAATCGGAATCAGTGAAACCAACCAATAGAGGAGATGCTTCGGCACTGTAATGAATCCCAAACTGAACTGTACCTCGAACATAACGAAGTATTCTTTTAGCTGCTTTCCAATGACTTTCACAGGGGTTTTGCATGAACTGAGCAACAAGGCCAACAGCAAAGGAAAGGTCAGGACGAGTATGAGTTAGATACAAGAGTTTTCCTACAAGTTGACGGTATAATGTAGCATCAACTTCAGGAGAAGTACAAGTGACTGAAAGTTTGACTCCAGACTGAAAGGGAGAAGGGGCTGGCTTACAGTCTTCCATGTGAAAATGACGTAGAATATCACAAGCATACTTGGACTGGGAAAGGGAAATACCCTCCTTGGATTGCAAGACTTGAAGACCGAGAAAATAGTGTAAGTGTCCTAAGTCTGTCATTTCAAATTTCCTTTTAAGGCTAGACTTCACATGGTTTATAAGGTTGGGATCACTACCAGTAAGGATAAGATCATCAACATAAATAACAAGGATGATAAGAGAGTTGCCCACTTTCTTGGTGTAGACAGTATTTTCATAATGACACCTAGAAAAGCCAGATTCTAAAAGAAAGCTATCCATTTTGGCATACCAAGCCCTAGGAGCTTGTTTGAGACCATAAAGGGATTTCTTAAGTCGACATACAAGGCTGGAGTCTGTTTGTATGAAGCCAATGGGTTGTTCCATATAGATTTCTTCATGCAAGTCCCCATGCAAGAAGGCAGATTTAACATCCATCTGATGGACTTCCCATTTGAAAGAGGCAGCAAGGGAAAGAACAAGGCGGATAGAGTTCATTTTGGCAACAGGGGAGAAGGTTTCGGTGTAGTCAATGCCTTCAACCTGTGAAAAACCTTTAGCAACAAGACGAGCTTTATGTTTATCAACTTTCCCATCTGGTCCATACTTGGTTCTGTAAACCCATTTGCATCTGACAAGTTTTCATCCCTTTGGTAGAGGAACAAGATCCCATGTATCATTTGCCAATAATGAATGATATTCTTCATTCATAGCTGCTTCCCAATCTGGATGGCCTGAAGCCTCTGCAAAGGTGTCAGGATCATAATTTACTGGAGCTTGAGCCAGTAAAGAAGAGGCTCTCTCGAACTGAGAACGTGTACATCGCTGATCTGTAGGATCACCGGCAAGATCACCTGCTGCATCTCGAGTAGCACGAACCCATTTTGGAAGCTCAGGAGCTGAAGGAGGATCCTGAGATGGTGGGGGAGGATTGTCATCCTCACTTTCATCATCTGAAGAAGAAATGTTTTCAAAAGTAGAAGAGATAGGGAGAGGTGGCACAACCGTCGGACTAGGCTCGCAGGCCGATATATTTTCATCAAATTTTACATCTCTTCTAATGATAACATTTTTGGACTTAAATGGAATAAGTCTATAGCCTTTGACATCTTCAGAATATCCAACAAAAGTACATTTTTCACTCTTAGGTTCTAAAGCTTTATGCTTTTCATCTGGAATATGGGCCCACGCTTCACTTCCAAAAACACAAAAGTGACTTACATCTGGTTTGATTGAGCTCCATGCTTCTTCTGGAGTGATATTCTTTAAAGCCTTAGTAGGAGTGCGATTTATTATGTAATTTGCACAGTTAATTGCTTCTGCCCAAAAACTAAGACCAAGTCCTTTAGATTGTAGCATACAATTAACCATTTCCTTTAAGGTGCGATTCTTCCTTTCAGCTACACCATTTTGTTGTGGAGTATATGGAACAGTATGTTGCATTTGAATTCCATTCTCAGTGCAATAGTTGATGAATGTGTTTTTAACATATTCTCCGCCATTATCAGATCTTAACTTAAGAATTTGATGTCCAGATTGTTTTTCAACAAAGGCCTTGAAGGCCAAAAAAGTGTTAAATACTTCACTCTTGAGTTTTAAGAAGTATACCCAAGTGCGTCTGGAGAAATCATCAATGAAAGTTAAGAAATACTTGCAGCTAGAGAATGACACAACTAGAAGTGGACCACATAAATCACTACGCACAAGCTGTAAAGGGGCTGAGGCGTGCCAAGAGGCACGTTTTTCAAAACTGTCCCGATGATGTTTTCCGAGTACACATCCGGAACAAACACCATCTCTGCAAGATACCATAGGAAGACCTGTCACCATATTTTCTTTACATAGATGCTGAAGGGAGCGATAGTTTAAGTGACCAAATCGCTCATGCCAAAGTTTTCTCACTTCATCGTTATGAGCAAAAAATACTGAGGGAAGATTTGATGACCCAAAGTTGTGAAACTTATACAACCTTGTGGAATCATCAGCAATGCCAGTAGCCAAAATCTGTTTAGGATCTCTTAAGTCCTTGATTACAACATCATGAGGTGAAAATTCAACGATTTTACCTTCACCTGAATGAGTTATCTGATATACAGATAGAAGGTTGCAGGATAAGGTTGGAACGCATAATACATCATTAAACTGACCATTGTCTAGATGAACAGTTCCAGTCCCTACAACATTAAGAGATCTATCATCACCAACATATATATTTTTGGTGTTACAATCATTTAAAGAAGAAAACATGGCTTTGTTTTTGGCCATGTGATAAGAAGCTCCAGAATCAATGAGCCACTCATGAGAATGAGAAGAAGAAGATACATTTAATGCATAGCCAGACCGAGATGCTTGACAACCACATGCAGAAAGTGCCATTCCTGAAGATGAAGTTGAAGTTGAAGATTGCCCCAAATGGATGTTATGCTTCTTCATTGCTGCTTCCAAGGCTTCCATCTTCTTAAAGCATTTTGCTTCTAAGTGGCCATCTCGATTACAAAAATTGCAATGTCTATCAGTCTTCTTCCCTTTGTTTTTATTTGTCTTATCATTTTGTTGAAATGATTTTTCATTTTGGGGCTGAAATTGCTTAGGACCCTTTTTTGGTTTAGGACCATTCTTTTTAGGATATGACTTCTTGGGATTCTTTGAATTTGGTTGCTGCTGGGCGGCTAACGCTTTCTTGGAAGAGTTTCCAAGATTAAGAAGACCAAGGTGTAAGAGTTTTTCTTGTTCTCTTATTAAAGAATCACAAAAAGAGTCAAAGGAAGGGGACTTGTAGTCTGTTCCTTGAGAAATGAAGGCTTCTCTTGTAGAATGGAAGGTGGAAACAAACACAGAGTAGGCTGGTCCCAACTTTGTAAGAATGTAATAGATAAGATTACTATCTTCTTTCTTAACTTTAACACCTTCCAAAAGATATCTAAGGGTCTTGAACTTGGACAAGAAATCTTCAATGCAAGAAAAATTATTAGGGTCCAATGTAAGCAACTCATTTTCAAGTTGATGGGCTCTAATTTCATTTTTAATGCCAAAAACTTTATTGATTTGTTTCATTGCTTCATCAGGAGAATCAATTTCTGCAATATGGAATCTAAGATCTGGAGAAATAGACATCCCTATCAGTCCACGTGCTTGATCTTGCCTATTTTCCCATTTAGCAGCCTTATCTTCATCCTTCGGTTTCTTTTCTTGGCCTGAGGCTATTCTGAAGAGACCTTTACTTCTAAGTAAATCCTCAATGTAAGCCAACCATTGGAAGTAGTTGGTGCTGTCAACGGTAACTTGATATTGACTTTCCATTTCAATGGAAACTGAAGCTAAAGATGCTGAAAATAAGTGTTCCAATGGATAAATCTCGAAAAATTAGGCTGGTTTAAAAAAAACGGCTCTAAAAACGGCTTCCGGATGAAGAAGTTATGGCTTTTTGAAAAAAAGTTGTTGAAGTTGTCGACGAAGTGCGAGAATGTGCGGAAATGAAAAAGTCTGCCCCCACAAAATGGAGACTTGAACCCAAGACCTCTACTCTCTTAAAATAGCTTTGAACCAATTGATCTAAAATTTGAGAGAGAGAGAGAGAGGGGGGGGTGCTTTGGGTTGTGTGTTTGCCTTGAGAAAGCTCTTTTTCCCTACAAAACACAAAACACAAAACCCAACACGGACATGCAAAGAAAACGAACCTTATGGCTCGAAATTAGCTTTAGCCGAAAAACTAAATATTTTCAAAAATGAACCTTGCGGCTCAAAGTTAGCTTTGGCCGGAAACTAAATATTTTTCTCAATGTTTCTGATTTTCCGAGATCACCCTAAGGCGCAGGGAAAAGAGCATACGCATGAGAAAAATCCTTCCTTTCTGTTTCTGATTTGCCCAGATCGCACAGAGTCGCAGGGCAAAGAGCATACGCAGAAATGAAAGGTATAGATCCGGTAATAAAAAAGGCTAAATAAACCGAAACCGAAATAAACAGAGAGAAAATAACAGTAAACTGCAAATAAACATTGTATACCTCCAGATCTTAAAAATGACGCAGCTAGGGCTACCGGAAACCTTTTCGCGTGAAACGAAAGGGGTTCCTCACTGGAACAGATGCTCCGAACACAACAGAGCAGTCCTCTCGGCCCGAAAGCAGTCAGAAACAGCAGATCTAGGAAACGGCAGTCGGATGCAGTTCTACCGGCTTCAGATTTGGATCACCAACGGACGCGGCCCTCAAATAGCTCTGATACCATGTAGGAATTTACAGGGTAAGTTCCTCAGATAGAACACCAAAAGGACACTGCTCACAACCAGATCGCAGATCAATACACCAGTATTTTGACGTGGTTAAAACCCTCAAAGAGGGAAACAGTCCACGGCTTGAGCCAACGCGGCCACTTCAGGCAATTTATTAATAAAAGAATGAAAATTTACATATGTTTCTCTCATGCACGGATTACCCTACAAATGACCCTCCATGCGCTTTAAATAGAATTCATGGACCAATTGGGTGTCAAGCCACGGATCAAGTGTCGGTAATACCGAGGAGAGAATGAACCGTCGGATCACTACATATCGTGACCGTCGGATTGTAAGTTACAAAATGTACAACGGTAAAGAAACACACTTTACCTAACTCTATACCTAACTCTACACTAGACTAAGTTGTACTTAACTATTTCCTATGTGTCGGAATATCCTAACAATATGTACATACCTTTGCTTTCTAAAAATGTTTTCCATATTAAAAAAATAAAAAAAATAAAAAGAGGGTATGTCCTAAAAGAAAATTAGAGAAAAAGAATAAAGAAAAAGGTCCAAAAAAGTGAAGAATATGAACCCCAAAAAAACAAAAAGAGACCGTGAAAGTGTGCAAGTCTAAATGCCACTACTATTTACTTTATGCAAAATAATGATTGTGTGCAGCTTGTGATTCATGACACATTCTAAGGTAATCAAACTATTTAATCTTGATTGTACCATGCTTTAAATTTCAGGTTGATAGTTAGAGAATAAAATCTGACCAAACTGTTTAATCTTGGCAGATCATTAGATTAGGTAGAGTAAAATAAAAGGAGCTCATCAGTTTAATCTGAGCCCTTGGATGATATAGTGATAGAATTAGATATTTTGTTTTGTGAAAAGAAAAGAAAATGTTTTAATAAGGGTTTGCTAGTCTAAATGCACCTTAATAAAGTTAAGAAAAAAAATGGTAGGACAAGTAGATGGGTAGGTAGAAGAAAGGTTGCAGAAATATGATGATAGGGCAAAAAGCATATTTATCATCTCTCATCATACGTTTCAAATGTAATGTTGGCTTTTTGGCACAGGTGTGGCGCTATGGTACAGGTGTTGTCCTTGATGGCAACTCTCTTTGATGACAGATCTCAGTTCAGACTACAGAATGAAGAGAAATCTCATATACGCAGGTTAATTAAGTCCAAGTTGCGTATACACGCTGGTGCTATATATACTAAGTCGCGTATACGCAGGTGAGCTATATACGAAGTCGCGTATACACGCAGTTTCATGAACAGAAAAGGGCGTGCATGTCGAGAAGCTTACTTTTGGTCCGTGGTAGTTAGTCCTCGGTACTTGAGCCTATGTTTTGGACCAAGGTATCTCGACAGACGTGTTGATCCCTAGTTTTGAGGTTGATGGTTTTGGATTTCTATGGTTTTGGCCCTTGGTATTGAGCAAGGCCTAAGGCTATATAAGGAGAAGAAGATCATTAGGCAAACACAATTTTGAAAAGGCTTGAATATCTGAAAAATAAAGAGATCTGGTATGCAGGTTCTGGGTTGCTTGATCTAAGCTAAGGAGAGATCACATCGGTTGATGGTAGACTAGATCTAAGGACAGATCGGGATCTAATGGTTGAAATACACTATTATGATATTGTTGATTATGCGTATTTTTAGATCTGCATACTGACGCAATGTTATTTTCTGGGTCTAACTGATGTCTGGTACTGCTGCAAGTTGATAGAATTTATTTTTAGATCTGTACGCAGGTTGTCTTCGGTAAAAGCGCGTGTATACGCGGGTTGCTCTCATTGAAGTAGCGTATATCTTTTGAAGCTTGATTTTTGGGTTTGCAGTTGGGTCTGGCTGTTATTGCAGAGTTCTATAGTCTGCTCTGTGTTCTGGTGACTGGTATTGACAGGGTTTCAGTGGTTCAGTGATTCAAAGATTGATGATGCTAGTATTGGTTGTTTTATGCTTCAATGATTTGTGAATGAATCATGGTCTTCAGATTGTAATGGTGTGCTTCAGGAGTATCCAGTCTGAAAATTGATGAAAAGTGGTACCTGAAGGAAAGAAGATTGTAGGCCAGCACCTACGTACTAGTATCTTAGCTAGTACAAGAGCAAAGGGGGTTGGAGCTCCCTTCCAAGGAAGTTTGGAGAACGAGAGAAGGTTGAAACCTTCTGCAGGTTGTGGCCTGCGTACTGGTATAAGGCTGCACCAGTACAAAAGATTGTAAACTGAAGTTCTTATTAAAGAAAGATAGAGACGACTTGCAGCAGGTGGTTTTCACCCACATTGGGTTTCCACCTTATATCATGGTGTTCATGTGTGTGGCTTTTGTGTGATGATCTGTTCTGTTATACTGCATCTGTTTACTCTTAATATGGTGAATAATGTCCTGATGCACTTAAATGAAGATAAACTAACTGAATTATAAGATTTTTGGTTATGCGTTGTTTTCTTTAGACACAGTAGCGTGTACACGTTGGTTCACTTAACTGAAGTAGCGTATATGTTTCTGAGCATTGAAAAATTTTATTGATCTGATAATACTGATTCACCCCCCCTCTTAGTATTATTTCCAACAATTGGTATCAGAGCGGGTCCTTCAGAAAAGCTTGATTGCTTGAAGGTAGATCGTTCATCATGAGCAACTACGAGAAAGAAGCATCAATCAGGCCACCGGTTTTTGATGGGACAAACTTCAATTATTGGAAGGTAAGAGTTACTGCCTATCTTCAATCTCTTGGTACAGAAGTTTGGGACATCGTAGAGACAGGCTACACTTTTCCTTCAGCTACTCCTACAGATGCAGCCGAGAAAAAGAAATATGAAACAAATGCGAAAGCAGTCAATACTCTATTGGGATGTATATCTCAATCGGAATTCATGAAGGTAATGCACTATAAATCTGCAAAAGAAATATGGGACAAAATTGTCACGAGCTATGAAGGAGACGAACAGGTAAAGCGTGCTAAACTTCAAACTCTCAGGATTAAGTATGAGACTCTCAGAATGTATAATGATGAAAGTGTGGCTAACTATTTCCTTAGGGTAGATGAGATTGTCAATTGCATGAAAAACTTGGGTGAAGAAATAAAAGAGGCTATTGTGGTTGAAAAGGTTCTAAGATCTTTGTCCCCCAAGTTTGAATCTAAAGTGTCTGCCATGGAAGAAAAGGAAAATCTGCAAATTCTTACTATGTCTCAGCTTCACGGAATTCTAACCGCTTATGAAATGAGAAAGGGAGGTCCATCAGACAGAAGAGAAGCTGCCTTCAAGGCTTCAGGCAAAGAAGATTATTATGAAGCAAGTCACGTGCCAAAAGATGAAGAAGAGGAATCAAATTTTGTCAGAAATCTTCAAAGGGGTTCTGGAAGGTTCAGAGGTAAGTTACCTTTTAAATGCTTTGCTTGTGGAAGAGTAGGTCATTATGCTGCCAGATGTCCTCACAAAGATAAGAATGACAAGGGAAAGGAACCTGTTAAATGGAACAAGAAACAAAATGAAAAGAAGAAAAGCTATTACACTCATGAAGATAGTGATGGTCTTTCAAATAGTGACGAAGATGAACAAGGTAATAGATATAAACTTTTAATGGCTTTTGAAGATGATGACTACATGGATGCTATATATGTAGAAGGCTTTTGTGAAGAAATGAAAGATCTCAAGGTTTGCTTAGAAGAGAAGAGTGCTATTATTGATTCTCTACAATGTCAACTAGCAGAAAAAGAAAAACATCTTGAAAAATTGGAATGTGAGATTGTTTGTCTTAGAAAGGAGATTGAGAAAACAAAAGCGGTTAATCTTAAATTTGTTAAAGGATCTGAAACCTTGGATGAGATTATCAATGTGCAGCGATCTCCTCTGATCAAGATAGGTCTTGGATATAATGGAGAAACATCTCAAGCCTCTACTTCTAAAAGTTATCTTGATGCAGCAAGGAGAAGCGAGCAAAGGCCAAATAAAAGTCATCAGGTGAATCAGGGACAGTTTACCTCAAGAACAAATAAAGACCATCAAGAAATTCGGGGACAAACTGCCTTAAGGACAAACAGAAGCTACAATCAGCCACAGGTAAAATCTTCCCAATTTGCTCCAAGAATGAATAGAAGCTACAATCGGTTGGATGATAGATCTGATTATCACAGAAGTTTCTTTAATGGCCAATGCTTTTCTTGTCATAACTTCGGTCACAAAGCAACTCAATGTGTTGCCTACAAGACAATCATGACTAGAGAAGCTCAAAAGCAAGGGAGAATGACTGGAACCATGAAAAGGACTTATAACAATTTTTCGGTTCTTGAAAATGAAGTTGAATGCTCTATTTGTAATAACTTTGGTCATGAAGACTCTGAATGCAGGAGCAGGTTCCGGAAGACAATTCAGAAGGAGCAAACCTCAAATGTCAGAACATGGAGAATAAAGGAACCACAACCAGAAAGATGTGGGATAGCCTTTTATGCAGAAGGTCAAGAAAGTCTATGGTACATTGACAGCGGATGTTCGAAGCATATGACAGGGGACAAAGAAAAGCTTGAGTCATATACCGCATTAGAAAAGGGGAAGAAAGTTTCTTTTGGAAACGATATCTCTGCAGCCATAAAAGGAAAAGGTGTTGCTCCATTGAAAGAGAAGGTCAAAGATGGAAATGTTTTGTATGTTGATGGATTGAAGCATAATCTTCTGAGTGTTAGTCAGATGTGCGATCAAGGAACAAAGGTAATATTTAGATCAAATGGATGTTGTGTTCGTGATCTTGATACAGGTAAAACAGTGATCAAAGGAAGAAGGACTCCAAATAATCTATACATATTTGAAGAAAGACCACAAAAATGCTATTTGAGCAAGGATGATGAACACTGGCTATGGCATAGGAGGTTGGGGCATCTAAGCTTTTCACAAATAAGGAAAGCATGCAAATATCAGGCAGTTCGCGGTCTTCCAGATATCAAAATTCCAGACAACACTATATGCAAATCTTGTCAGTTTGGAAAGCAAACCAGAACTAACTTTCCAAAGAAGGAAGGATCAGCCAGCATACCTCTTGAGCTAGTCCATACAGATGTATGTGGTCCATTTAGGAAAAGGACACCTCGAGGAGAAGAATATTTGATATTATTCATTGACGATTTCTCCAGGTTTGTCTAGTTAGGGCTTATGAAGCACAAAGATGAAGCATTCGAAAAATTCAAATCCTTCAAAGCCTTGGCAGAAAATGAATCAGGACACAAAATTAAGTGCCTCACATCTGACAGAGGTGGGGAGTTTACCTCAAATGAATTCTTTGATTTCTGTGAAGAACATGGGATAAGAAGAGAATTCTCTACAGCTAGAACTCCTCAGCAAAATGGAGTTGTGGAAAGAATGAACAGAACAATCCAACAAATGGCTCGTGCTATGCTTGATGAGTCAGGTACTCCTGCAACTTTCTGGGGTGAAGCTGCACATGCTGCAGTTATTATTCTCAACAAAACAAATGTCTGAGTAAATAGCACTCAAACTCCTCATGAGCTCTGGTGTGGTAACACTCCTTCGGTGAACCACTTCAAAATCTTTGGGAGCAAATGTTATATTAAGAATACTGATAAGCAACTTGGCAAACTTGAACCAAGAGCAGATGAAGGCACTCTTCTTGGTTATTCTCCACATAGCAAAGCATACAAGTGCTACAATAAAAGACTTGGCAGAATTGTTGACAGCATTGATGTAGTGGTTGATGAGAAGGGATATATTCCTAGGCAAGTTCATCATGAAGACATTGAAGAAGATGAAGGCTATTCTCAAAGGCAGAATGATGAAGAAGAAGAACCTCACCTCAAGAAGAACCAGAGGAGCAGACAAGAATAGAAGACAAGACTCCATCCAGATATGTTCAAAAGAATCATCCAGAATCTCAGATTGTGGGGCAGAAAGAAGCAGGAATACAAACAAGAAGAAGAATTGCAGAAGCTTCAAGCTATTTGGCATTACTCTCTTCCACTAAACCACAAAGTGTGAAAGAGGCATGCAAAGATGAATGCTGGGTCAAAGCAATGGATGAAGAACTTGAGCAGATCAAAAAGAACAACACTTGGGAATTGGTTCCTAGACCAAAAGATAAAAATGTCATAGGGACAAAATGGGTCTTCAAAAATAAATTGAATGAAAATGGAGAAGTAATTAGAAACAAGGCCAGACTTGTTTGTAAAGGGTATGCGCAGCAAGAAGGAATAGATTTTGAAGAGACCTTTGCTCCTGTTGCAAGACTTGAGGCCATCCGAATGTTCCTTGCTCTCTCAAGCTTTCAAAACTTCAAGGTATTTCAAATGGACGTGAAATCAGCCTTTCTGAATGGAGACTTAGAAGAAGAAGTATATATTGAGCAGCCAGATGGTTTCATTCTTGGGAATGATCCAAACCTTGTATGCAAATTGAAAAAGGCTCTCTATGGTCTCAAACAAGCTCCAAGGGCTTGGTACTATCGATTGGACAAATATCTTCACCAACAAGGCTTTTCAAAAGGATCAGCAGATAGCAATCTCTATATAAAAGTTAAAAATAACAAATTGCTAATACTTTTTGTTTATGTAGATGATATTATCTTTGGCAGCAATGAAGAGACTATGAGTCGAAACTTTGCCTTGGTTATGCAGAAAGAATTCGAAATGTCACTACTTGGAGAATTGACATACTTTCTTGGATTGCAAATCCAACAAAATGAAGGAGGCATCTTCTTGTCTCAAACCAAGTACCTCAAGCAGATCTTGAAGAAGTATGGCATGGAAGATTCAAAGCCAGTGTGTACACCCATGGTTACAGGATGCAGCCTCGGTGCAAATGATGAATCAGCAGCAGTTCATCAACCAACTTATAGATCCATGATTGGGAGTTTGCTTTATTCGACAGGTACCCGACCAGACATCATGCATGCAGTCGGAATAGTTGGGAGATTTCAGGCAAATCCAAAGGAGACTCATCTTCAGGCAGTGAAGAGAATTTTCAAATATCTTCAAGGGACACAAAATTATGGATTATGGTATCCTAGAGATACAGATCTCACACTTCATGCTTATACAGATGCAGATTGGGCCGGAAGCGTGGATGACAGGAAGAGCACAAGTGGTGGTGCATTCTTTATGGGCTCCAGATTAGTATCTTGGTTCAGCAAGAAACAGAGTTCGATTGCCTTATCTACAGCTGAAGCAGAATATGTGGCTGCGGCATCTTGTTGCACACAACTTCTTTGGATGATGCAGACCTTGCAGGATTTTCAAATCACTTGCACTTCACCAGTCTCTATCTTATGTGATAATACAAGTGCAATCACCATTTCAAAGAATCCAGTCATGCACTCAAAGACCAAGCACATACCAATCAAGTACCATTTTCTTCGGGAACAAGTGCTTGAGCAGAAGATCAAGTTGGAGTATGTTCCTTCTAAGGAACAAGTTGCTGATATTCTCACAAAACCACTGCCCAGGGAAACTTTTGAATATCTCAGACAAAAGCTGGGAGTAGTTGATGCTTCATCCTGCTGTTGAAGCTTGTCTGTTCTACAGAAAAGTTGGTATACGCAAGTTACGTAAGGGATATCCGCGTATATACGCCGATTTATGCTGGGAAAGTCGCGTGTATGACGTCCGCGTGTTGTAGAAAGCATATCCGCGTACATACGCTGTTTTATCGAGGAGAAGTCGCGTATATGGAGTTCTGAACAGCAAGGGCAGACTCTGGTTGGAGAAGGTCTGAGATGGGTATGCCAGAATTCTTCAGGCACAGTTTTAGGGGGTGCAGCAGGCACAGGTTCAGGGGGAACAGCTTAAAGTCTCATAAAGCATTGTTGGCATTTAGATGCTTTTGGTTCTAGTACACAACTGTTGTTGAGTTTAGGAGAAGGAGCTTAGAAGGAAATCTTGATCGCTGATCTAAAAGATGTTTATCAGATGTTGCTTGTGACTTTCATAAGTCTTGGTCTAGATTTGTTGTCTCTATGTCATGTATCTCTTTTTATCTCTTTTATGGTGTCAAGGTCATGTAACGGCCTATGTTGGTTTCCCCACTATGCCTGGGATGAATGATGTAATATAATTGGTTGTTATATGTAAATTTCTGATGTATCCCCTCTTGGTTGGGAGTATGGATGTATGTATTGAGTCCTTTGGTGATAGGAAGGTCCCTTATGGTGTATAAGTCTTGGTTCTGTTGAAGAACATCTTTTGCAGATATTGCCTACAGTCAGGGGGAGCATGTTTCAGCACAGCCAAGCAGAGATATCAGCATGTACTCAGGGGGAGCACAGCCCTTTGCCCTTGATGACAAAGGGGGAGAATGATTCTAAGGATCTTGGGGTTGCCATCAAGTCCAAAGGGGGAGATTGTTGGCATTTTGGCACAGGTGTGGCGCTATGGTACAGGTGTTGTCCTTGATGGCAACTCTCTTTGATGACAGATCTCAGTTCAGACTACAGAATGAAGAGAAATCTCATATACGCAGGTTAATTAAGTCCAAGTTGCGTATACACGCTGGTGCTATATATACTAAGTCGCGTATACGCAGGTGAGCTATATACGAAGTCGCGTATACACGCAGTTTCATGAACAGAAAAGGGCGTGCATGTCGAGAAGCTTGCTTTTGGTCCGTGGTAGTTAGTCCTCGGTACTTGAGCCTATGTTTTGGACCAAGGTATCTCGACAGACGTGTTGATCCCTAGTTTTGAGGTTGATGGTTTTGGATTTCTATGGTTTTGGCCCTTGGTATTGAGCAAGGCCTAAGGCTATATAAGGAGAAGAAGATCATTAGGCAAACACAATTTTGAAAAGGCTTGAATATCTGAAAAATAAAGAGATCTGGTATGCAGGTTCTGGGTTGCTTGATCTAAGCTAAGGAGAGATCACATCGGTTGATGGAAGACTAGATCTAAGGACAGATCGGGATCTAATGGTTGATCTATTATGATATGGTTGATTATGCGTATTTTTAGATCTGCATACTGACGCAATGTTATGTTCTGGGTCTAACTGATGTCTGGTACTGCTGCAAGTTGATAGAATTTATTTTTAGATCTGTACGCAGGTTGTCTTCGGTAAAAGCGCGTGTATACGCGGGTTGCTCTCATTGAAGTAGCGTATATCTTTTGAAGCTTGATTTTTGGGTTTGCAGTTGGGTCTGACTGTTATTGCAGAGTTCTGTAGTCTGCTCTGTGTTCTGGTGACTGGTATTGACAGGGTTTCAGTGGTTCAGTGATTCAAAGATTGATGATGCTAGTATTGGTTGTTTTATGCTTCAATGATTTGTGAATGAATCATGGTCTTCAGATTGTAATGGTGTGCTTCAGGAGTATCCAGTCTGAAAATTGATGAAAAGTGGTACCTGAAGGAAAGAAGATTGTAGGCCAGCACCTACGTACTAGTATCTTAGCTAGTACAAGAGCAAAGGGGGTTGGAGCTCCCTTCCAAGGAAGTTTGGAGAACGAGAGAAGGTTGAAACCTTCTGCAGGTTGTAGCCTGCGTACTGGTATAAGGCTGCACCAGTACAAAAGATTGTAAACTGAAGTTCTTATTAAAGAAAGATAGAGACGACTTGCAGCAGGTGGTTTTCACCCACATTGGGTTTCCACCTTATATCATGGTGTTCATGTGTGTGGCTTTTGTGTGATGATCTGTTCTGTTATACTGCATCTGTTTACTCTTAATATGGTGAATAATGTCATGATGCACTTAACTGAAGATAAACTAACTGAATTATAAGATTTTTGGTTATACGTTATTTTCTTTAGACACAGTAGCGTGTACATGCTGGTTCACTTAACTGAAGTAGCGTGAAAAAATTTATTGATCTGATAATACTGATTCACCCCCCCTCTCAGTATTATTTCCAACATGTAAATGGTCAATCGAGCATGAAGATGGATTTCAAGGTTAATTATTTAACTTCCCCCATTCATTTCAACTTTTTCTTAAATAATTTCCAATAAATAATGTTCAAAGTACTTAAAACCTTTAAGTCAAAGAGGCTCAGAGCATTTCTCTAACTTTTGGAGGGATCGGACCCTTGGCTCAATGATTTATGGATATCAAGTACTAAATTCCCCTCATAAAAAATCATCTCCCCCTTCAGTTCATTCATTTTCCTAAATAATGTTCCTTTCTTTAGGATAAAACACTTTTTTCCTAGGAAAAGCATTTTCCCCCCCACATAAAGCATTTTCATATCAAAAATCCACCAAAACACATTACCCTAAGAATTAATGTTAATATGTGAAAAGCATTCAAATCACGAAAAAGCATTTGCTTAGTGTGTTATGTCCCTTTTCCGCCCATTCTTTATTAATTACTAACTTTATTATATTAAATCCCGATGAAAAACCCATTTCCCCATATATATATATATATATATATATATATATATATATATATATATATATATATATCTGTATGTATATATGTATGTATATAGCTCCTATGTGTTAATTAACCCTACACCCTAGTTTAACTATAAACTATTATTCTCACCTAAAACCCTGACCAAATTCTCTAGTTGGTCAATCTGTGATCAAAATTAATAATCCTGCCTTAATCCGCCATTAATCCCGATACCGCCATATTTAAAGTGCTCATCTGGCCCCCATTAACCTCTGCGCGCAATCGTGCCCCGACCACCGTCCGATCTGAAGGCCTGGATCCAACACCCCGAAACCATTTTGGGTGGGACCCTCTACCAAACGATACACACCCAAAAATGTTTTTTTCCATGAGACCGCCCTGGCGATGTGTCAGTTGCTGAGTGGAATCGGGTAGCCCCTCCTAAAAACCACCTGACACCCATAAGCGGTGCGAAATTAACCGCTTACCACCTCCCCACTACGCGACAAATCAATCGCTATTCACTCGTACCCGCCAAAAATCATTTTTCCATATGAAAAAGCCAAAAAGCCCCAAATCATTTGTTTTCACTGGAATTTCAACTGTAAACCTCTATACGCATGCACGCCACGTACAAATGTCAAAGTCGTCTACCCATGTCCAATTTCTCTCCAAAGATATTGCAGACCACCTAAACCACCTTGCAGCCTATACAGAACCCCTTCAACCATTTGCAGTCACCAGCCGCCCTACTCAGAACCATTTCACCCCAGTTCTAGGTATTTAAGCCACAATTCATCAAAAATCATGTCAATTTCAAAGAAACGAGTGATTGAATATTCTTAATTAAGTTTAAAATTAATTAAGGAAACTAAATCCTACTCTATGTTGAACCATCGTTGCCCTAAAAAAAACATTGTAAATTACCTCCCCCATTCTCAAATCCACAAGAATTGAGAATGGTTGCCCCAATTGCCATGGATGTAAGACCTATCACCACTCCCCATCTAGACCTGGCCCACCTTCCCCTAGCCGACAAATATTTTCAGATAAAGGACACCTCTGTCCAAGAATCCACTCTCAATGTATACTGCCAAAGTAGGGATAGGTACTTGAACCATGTAGATGAAATTGGTATGTGGGATTCCAATTTGTCTAAATACCAATTTCCTCAAGTTCACATTTTCCTAGAAATTGTGCATTACTACCATGCCAATTATATTCCAAGTCAGAGAACATTCATGTCCTCTAACCAGACAATACTATTCACTATCACTGCAGAACCTATAAATGAGATGTTACAACTCTGGCCTGGCCAAAACTTGGCTCTTCTTTCAATTGGAGCCTTATAGACCAATTCCCTAAGCTTACTACTACAAAATTGGCAGAAATGTTCCAAACTTTCATAACAAAAGAAAAACACATCCCAAAGGATCCTCCTCCATATGTAGCCACCATTTTCTCCTCATGGGGGAGAAATATTGTGGATATGATATCTAACCAGTGAATACATTGATGAGATTACTTTAGCCTTCATGGCCATATACACTCCAGGGTAGCCACCTGTTGTCATATATGACTATGCTCAGTTCATAGCTGACATGATGCATGAACAATTCCTCAGAATGAGTAATGAGAGAGTCTTCAAATACTCCTCTGTCTTGTATCACATTTTCCTATATTACCAGTTGTTGGGTGCTAATATGTCATTATTATTATTACTTTTTAACACATATTTCATCCATTTCTACCCTTCTTTATCACGTCATTTATCATGATTTATCATATAATTCCATTTTATAATTATTTATGCTCTTACGGATAAATATAATTTCTTTTCCTTTATTTTTAATAAATTGATGATTATTATGCATGATTTTACCAATGATGATTTATTAATAAATTTGTTGCAACATCACTCACCATTTTAGCCTCCAAGATATTTTCCAAATCGCAGATTTGATCTTCAACTCATTGTTAGAGCCTAGATTTGTCTCAGGCTGAAAAGACAAGGTTCTAGGTCCAAATCAACCACGCTCAGCCTCGTAGCTAGCCCCACGAGGATAGGAGAGGGCTCTCTCCGGGTCAATCTTGGAAAAATGTAATCAATGAGGCTCGAGATGACTAAATTTGAAACTGATCTTAGGCTAGGTATTAAGTGCGGGGATTTGATTTGGTTTTTTGAGGGTTTTGTTGAAAAAAAGGGAAAGGCAAATTTGGGCTTGGGGATGAGGCACAGTTTCTGCAGAGTTCCGATTGAGACAAGGAAGGCAGTCGTTTTGATGCTTTAGAGTGAGTGAGATGGATAGATCAGACCAATGAGGAGCTAAGGAGAGCAAGAGAGTCTCATGAATTCTCCTTAAACAAATGAAAACATGAAAATTTAAACAAATTCAAAGGCAGAGCATAACAGTTATGGATTCTACCTTAATCACTCATTTGTTCAAATTCAGAGGAAGAAGCTTGAAAATGATACACATAACACTAGATAAACTTACAATTACTCATAGAAGCACACCATCAAAACATAAAGCCACATGGATCCTAAACAGTGCTGCAAAACCCTGGTCTTTCCTTAGTAAAAAATGCAAAGATAGAATGTACAATAGAGTGCCAAGCTTTTCCCAAGAGTCCAACCCTGAAAATGACTTAGGAATTACATGATATAGACTAGCCCAACCCATTCCCTTGCCTCTAGGGGTCGAGCTCATCATTCTAAGAGTTGTTTCAACCAATTCTAAACAAAGCACTAAAATCTAGGCAATCAAAACAACTTGCCTCTATAAGGTAGGAGACTGATTCATTCATTAAATTTTCACTTTTTGGTGAATGAATCCTCTAGAACAAGTAACTAAGTGCCAAAATTACATCATTTTTAGCCAATTACATCAAGATAGATAAAAAATAGCATCGCAAGGCAAAACTAGTCAACCTGGCCGAATTTCTAAGCTGGAAGGTGAAAAATTGGGCAAAAAACCTCTGTGCGCTGCGCCAATTCCTGTATGTGTCACGCCACTTTGATGCTGATTTTGAGGCACATTATGATGTCCAAATTGAGCCCAAGTGTGCTTGTTGGAAAACCCTACCTGTCTACTTTCCAACCCAAGAGAAATTTCTGAATTTGGTGCACATTTTCCCCTCCAAAACCTCAATCTCCCAAGACTATTTCCTGTGTGTGAAATTAGGGGCAGAAAGGTCGTTTTTAAGGTGTTTTTGACCTCCTGAGGACTCAAAACTTGCCCAAACTTCTTGGCCATGCACCAATAGTCATGATTTTTCATGAAAAATCCAAAACTATAAACTTTTTTGCATTTGGAGCCTCCTATCGTAAGTGCATACCACATGGCGCGGTGCACAAGGAGTAAAACCCTGTTTTTTGCACAAAAATACCAAAAATGCCCCAAATTTCTTGAAATTTGGGTTGGAGCTTCTTCATCAAGTGTTATGTTGGGATAAATAGGCCTCGGCCAATATCTGAAGACAATCGAGCTCCATTTTCCTCTTTTGCTTCTTGATTGCCTTCCTCAGTTTCGCCTTCAAATTCCTTATTCGGACCTTGCACACCTTGTTTCGCGCCATTTAGTGGAAATCCATGTGTCTCAGCAATGCATGGTCTTTTTCAACCTTGTCCAATAGCCTCTCTAAGTGCATGTTAACTCTCTCGAGATTGGCCTCCCGATCCTCATTAATTTCTTGCTCCAATGACGTGAGCTCAACTCTTCACCTTTGTGCATCTTGGCGATGCACACGAATGTTATGTAGCTCCATGATTGCTTGCTGATCCTCATGATGTTTTTTCCTCTACTCCAAGTACTTCATGGTCCACTTAGCCCTTTCCAAGTCAAGGGATAAGGCTTCGATCTCTGTTTGCTACTCCTGGATGATCTCTCTAAGTTTGGCGCTTTGTGGACCCATATCTGTATCATCATCATGAACGAGAATGAAGTCAGTCTCTCGTTCACCTAATGGCTCACCTAAAGGCCCCTCATCCTGCATCGGCCTCTTTCCTTTGTCCTGTACCTATGGTGCTGATGTTAGAAACGAGGCCCCTTCCACCCCGGGTGGAGATAACACTCATTTTCCTGCTGCAAACAAATGGCTGGTGCCTCTCTGATATGTGATGAATATCGGCACACTAGCAGTCTCATGGCGCTCATACTGATGAGAAGGTTCACCTTCATGCTTAACCTCTGCTAATCCCCATGAACCTCTAAAGAAGTCACGAGAGATGAAATCATCCCAAGTGATGCCCTGCAATCCAAGCTAATGAACCACCAAAATCTTAATAAGAGCAAAATGATAGACATTGTTAAGTTGCTGTTGAGGGGTTTTATGTTGTATAAAGGTGGTCACCCTCTCTATGTTCCGACAAATGAAATACGGAATGTTCATCATCTGTACCCTGGTGAAATGCATGAGAAACCTGATGTGATAAGCATAAAGACGAGAGAATCGTCCCTCACAGCTGAAATATTTCATGATCAATCCCATTAGTGGAACATATTCATCTTTCAGATACCAGAACGGGAACACTCCCTTGAGTTGCCTCAAGAAACTGGTTTTAATGTATGGCTCATAACGCTGCCGGTCAATCTTATGTTTCTTGTGCCATGGTTCACCAATGTTCGGTATACCGGTTGCTAATGAGACAAATTATGGTGTAAGTGTGAAGGTGACACCAGCCAAGATAGATTGATCTCCATGCAAGTGCAGCACAAAAAGATGAGCCAACTCATGATGAAATTGGACACTAGCCACCTTTTGACAAAACTCATAGCATGACTAGTGCTGAAAATACTGCATAGCAAGAGGGCATGCCTGCAATTCTGTAAGGGTGGTTGGTTCTTCCCTAACATGTCTGCCACTTTTATGAGGCCTCCGGGGTGCCTCTTCTTCCAAGGGAGAGTCACTTTTGGTTTCTACCTCATAGTCCGATGAATGCTCAGATGCCATGACTACTGTACAAAATAGCTTGAAGAAAAGATGCTACTGTGTATAAACTGTGATTGGACTGCTCTTTAATGATGTATGAAACTGTTGTGTTGTAATGCAATAGTTGGATTCTCCCACCAAGGGGAAAAACAAAGGAAACCAGGGAATGTTAGGAAGGGAAAAACAGTAGGGGATTAGGGAATATTGAAATAAATTTTATTAGGGAAAGGAGGGGGATTTTATGTATAGAAATAGAGTTTAGGGTTTGGGATTGTTGTATAAAGTTGGGAGATTTTTATAAGGTTTATGGTTTTGGGGTTTTGGGATTTGAATGTAATGTAGGATTGATGAGCTTAGTGGGGGGGGGGGGTAGGAAATGAGGAAACAAGAGAGAAATGGGGAAAAAGGGGAATCCTTGGTGACAAATCAAATATTAAAGAACCGACATCAAACTTTCTTTGAAGGCACATTAGAGGGAGGGTTTGGATTTTTGTTTCAACCACTACCACCCATAAACCACCAACACTTATCACAAAATTTGAAGCAATGTCAAAATAGCAACCCTACCTGGAAAATTCACGCAAGGAATGAGCAATTTCGAGAAGTTTTAAACAATTTCGGGCTTTGAACTGTGTGCGTCGCGCCCGTTCAGAATAGCACTGGACGAAAACTCCCAGTGCGTCGCGCCACCTGTTATGTGTGTCGCGCCGGCTAGCTGCAAACAATTTCTCTCCAAAACATGCACTACTCACCCAAATTCGCTTTGAAATGCTTTTCTTCGACCTTGGCATGCAGAATGACATTCATCTTCATAGCAAAAGCTTATAAAGACATTGATTTGATTTTTGGTTCCTCAAAACCCATTTTTGTAATGTTTTGAATTTGGCACTTTTTGACAATTAATAGAACTCTGACGTTTTGTTTCCTCCTTGATTTTTTGGCTGAAATGATGAATTTCTTGGCAAATCTTTGCAGGAATAGTTGACATGGGATTTGGAAAAGGAGACCAAGGTTGCGCCTAAAGAATTCAAAGACTAAAAATTTTGGAAAATTATTACAAAAAACGAAATGTCGACTTGTCTTCAAAACAGAGTTTTGAAGAAAAGTCACAATCCATCCATATGACGATTAAAATCTTTGAAATAATAACTTATCAAGAACCTCCCTCTGGCCTGCTGGATTTATTAGACCTTTTTTGAAGACCAAATTGACTAACCCTAGGCCTAATGACTAAAATGACTTTTATGACCTAGAAACTGAAACAGGACTGCAAATGACTTTTAAGACTTGATTTTGATGAACAGACCTGAGCCAGCAGTGCAAATCATGAGGGGGATGAATGACCAAAAGCCCTTTCGACAAATTTATGGCATGCTCCTAATGGAATGCATTTGATCAAGCGAGATGGGACACCTAAACATGAAATGCAAAAAGATTTTTGATCTCTGACGGAGGGATGACCAGACCGACTTTAACACTCATCATTAAATATGCCAACTCAGAAATTCGTTGGAATAAGAAGTGACAATTTTGTATTGAATGTTTCAGGCAAATGGAGAAGAATCTGGAAAATCCGAAAAATGAGTTTTTTTCAAAACACACCGAATTAGTTTTGTAATGAGCAATTTTCCCAAATTCGGTTCATATTAAGAGAAACAGAAGGTTCTCTGAAGATGTTTTTCTCAGATTCGCTGGTGCGGCCGATTTCCAAATTATCTCAGTTGCAATACCAAATTTGACCTGTTCTTGTTGAATTCTCATGGAAAGATAATTCAGATATGATTTTGCTTATCAATTTGTTGTGAACAATCTAATTTTGTTATGAGAATCATTTTGTAATCATATCTGTTGTAACTTCTCTCTACTCTCTGTGTATTTAAATGAGAACAGAGATCAAGGAGGGATATAGATAATTAGATATAGGATAGGATAGGATAGGATAGGAGGAGAGGGGCTAATGGAGAGATTTAGCTTTTTGCTTGGGACCTCAATTGTAATTTCAATATACATAATGTGATTCTGAAGGAGACTGTATTGTAATGAGGATTGAATTCAATGATTAATACATAATTTACGTTGCGGTTCATTCGTATTCTCTGAAGTAGCTCAACAGTATTCGTTGGTGGCTAAGGGCTCGGCCTCTGGTGGATCAAACTGCTATCCTCTATGTTATATCTTCTAATTCACACGAGTCTAATTGGTTTGATGTTTTTACATTTTCTACTAAGTTTATCGTTTGCTATTTTCCAATTTCCTATATTGCAATTAGTTTACTTTCCTTTATTCTGACCTTGTGTACTTTGCAGCTTTGTCATTTCATTCCATTTACACTTACTGTAGATTAAATTGATTATCAGTTAAGGCATTGAATCTTGTTGATTACGATAAGATTGTGGTTATTATAGAATCAGCTGACAGAGATTGGTTAATGCTACTAAACTCTCGGTTAACATCATTTCCATTTGAATTGCTTAATTGAGATTGAGTATGATTTAGATAGAATCAGCTGAAAGATATTTGTTAATGCTACTATGCTCTCGGTTAGTGCTATTTTCATTTGAATTGCTTGCTTAAGATTGGATTATGTTTTTTCTTGAGATTAAGTCCTGATGCTTAGATGTATTATTTCCTTTAAAAGTTACAGCTTTAGATTTATGATTGCATCCAATTACTCTGGTATTGAATTTAATAGATTATCTTAAAGCATTACGCTTTGGATTTATAGCTTGCACATATTATGTACACTCTTGAAACAAAAAGACTTACCGAGGTTGATAATTAATGTGAGGCAATTAGGATTTTTAAAAGGCACTTTTTCGCACCCAACATTTTGGCATCATTGTCGGGGAGAGTGTTGCCATTTCACAGAGAGTGATGTATGTTTGATATTTGCTGCTGGGAAAGAATTAGATATTAAAAACAGAAGGTAAGAACCTACGTAACGAGAAAGTAAAGTGCTTGCTTCTCCGCCCACTTTTCAGCACAATTGCATAGAAGTTGAATTAGGTGCTTGATGTTTGCCTGTTGTGAAAAAATTGGGTATTAAAAATGGAAGGTAAGAACCTGTGTAACGAGCAAGTAAAGTGCTTTCTCCTCTGCTCACTTTTTAGCAGAATTTCATAGGAATTGAAGTAGGAAATTTAGAGGTAAAATTTTTGAAAAAAATCTTATAATTCCACTCAAGTGGTAACGTAAGCACCACCCATTCCACTAACCAATTGACGGGAACATTTAAAGGAGGAGCCTCGAGAAACACATGAAAAACATCTTCTATTATGGTAAGAAATGGCTCACACTGCAACTTTTTAATTTCCTATCAAAGATCTAGGAGGATTAACACAAATCCACATAATTCCCCCATCTTCTCTACCAAATTTTCATGGTTTGACAAATGAAGATCCAGATACATTCTTATTTGAGTTTGAAATACTTTGTAGAGGATGTGATTATTATACTAATGATCAAAGGTTGAAAGTGTTTCCTCTTACTCTAAAAGGAGCAGCTCTCTGATGGTTCATGAGCCTAGGTAGGAATTGCATCCAAACATGGGAGGACATGAAGAACATATTCTTGAAGAAGTACCAAGACTACCGCAAATCCAATGAAGATATTTTCGATATGATACAAGGGGAAGATGAAAGCTTGGAGGACTATGTAGAGCAATTTCGATACAACCTTAAAAAATCAAAGCATAAGTATTTAGAAAAAGAGATCTTAAAAACACTTCTTCTCAAAGGAATCAAAGATGGATTTTTAGAACTCTTAAATCTGATAGGAAAAGGTGATGTTTTTTAATTACCATATGCTGATGTTTGTGAATTGTGCATAAGGTATTCAAGAGGAATCCCCAAGGTTGGTAAGAATTCTAGAGAATTTTCTTCTTTCATTTCCAAATCTGCTACAAGAATAGGAGACATAAGAATTGAAATCAATGATTTATTTGAACATTTTAAAATTGATTTTATTAGCTCTCTGAATTCAAAATTGGATGTTTTGCAGGTTTAGAAAAATCAAGAAATTGAAGAAGTGTTTTTCCCTCATTACTGAAAAGAGCATCCCATAGATAGTTGTTCTTCCTTATCTAGGATGGAAGTAGCATATCAAAGAGATGAGGAAGATGCAACAAGGTCAAAACCATGGAAATCATGGCCTACATGTATGGTTCAAAACACTTCCTCTCCATTCTCTTACTTGCATAATCCATTATGGAATACTCATGTGTTAGGGCAGCCATGTCCATCTCAATATAACCCCCACAAATCTTGTCTACAAGTTTGGCATGGTTCATCTTATGATTGCATGACTACTCTCCCTCATATTCTAGCACAAACACATCCTCCATGTTCTTCACCAGCTCTTCCACAACATCTTGCTTTCCTATCAAAATCATCCACTCAACCCAATCAACTACATCATCAAAATGCTCCATTCTCACAATTTCCTGCTCGACTCATTCCACACCCTCACCACAATAAACCGGTACAATATGCTTACAGTGTTGAACTGAAAAATTTACCCACCATTCTATCTCACATGCGCCATTGGAGAAAACTTACAATGAGATCCAGAATGTTTCAAATCCAAAAATTGTAGAGGTTATGGAAAAAAATGAGTTTTCTTATAGTTTGCATCAACAAGCAGTTTTAAAAGCTCAAGAACTTCATGATATGATGGCTACAAGAAATCAAGAAAGTAAAGGATATATTGAAGATTGGTTTCACTCCATGATTTGTTTGCAGCATCACTCCATACTTCAAAAAATTTTGACACCATATTTTCAAGGGAAGTTGGCTTCTCATACCCTAATATTTATTAACATTCATTTTTCAAATTTGGGTATGTGCATACTTGAAGCCTTATTTCGAAAATGGCTCCATTGGAAGTACTCTTATACGTAATCATATTCATTTTTAAAATCAGAGTAGGTTAGTGTAAAAAATAAAATAGATAAGGACATAAATAAATACATTTTTATTATTATGTAAAAACAGTGGTTTTTGTTGCAACACGCTGTGGAAATCAACATCATTGATAAATGTTTTAATTTATTTGTGTATGTAGATGTATTATAATGTAAATAACAGTTCTACAAACACTCATATTCATTTTTATCACTGATCTGAAAAAAAAATGCTTGAATATCATATTTTTCGCTTATGGGCTTGATGAAATTTCTTAAAAACACAGTCGGGACAGTCATGTTTTGAGGGACCAAAAGGGAATATTTTTAAAACTTGTTTCTATCCTAAGTAGCCCTTGATGTCTACTTTCCAACCCAACTTGAATCACTCAATTTGGATTTGAAACAAAAACGTTATATGTTGACACCTAATCATCAGGATTGGGTGAATAAATACAATTAAGGTAAATAAATAATAAGAAATATGAACAGTCATCGGGAGATGAAGTGAACAGTCTCCCTCATGTATGTAATAAAGACCAACCTGAAGGAATAACACGAATTGATTTCGTGGAGTCACTGCCTGTCTGACATGGTATCAGAGCAGGTTCTATTTTTAGTATTCCTGTCTTTGTAACTCCATTTTTCTGCCTATTTTCCTGTTCTGCCCATATTTCAGAACTGACACCCCTAACCTGGTATTTTCTCTGGGCTCTCTACCATAATAATTTTATGCACCTAAGTGCTGCGTGAGGGAGTGTTGAGGCTGTGTTTGGCAGGTCGAGGTTCTAATCCTGCTGTTGTGGATGGTAAGGCACCGTGGCTTTGGACTGGTGCGCATCGAGGCATGCTGGAAAGAGGAACGAGGAACGAGGAATGCTGCCATCTATTGGTATACACCCGCATTGCTCCATACATACATTTACACTTGAGCTCTTGCCATCAAAGTCTGTTGAAACGAGGAACAAGGAACGATGAAACCGATGTGTTGTCCATTGAATGTTTGTTATAGTATGCATTATTTTTGTGCTATCCATATGTGTTGTTTAACATTGTGGTGAATGTTTGTGCTATCTTACATTGCAGTCTTACACTCAGAGCGTTATCCATTAACACTCAGAGCATTATCTATATGTGTTGTTTAACATTGCCCATATATTTATATGTGTTCTTTAACGTTGATCAGTTTTGAGTATTACGTTGAATGAAACATTGAATGTGTTTAATGTCTTCGCATTGGGATCAGAGCGAATGGTGTTGGTGAAGGACCACGTGAAGGACCACCATATGCTTGGTATTGCATAGAATTGGCGTTGAAAATGTTGAATACATTCAAAAGGAGTTGCTAGATAACATTTTATGTTTGGATGAAAACATAAGCATGTTAATTCTTGTACAGTTTTGTAGTCTTGGGTATTAACATTCTCTGTCAAGTTGAATTTGTTGTCCAGTCATATCAAAATTATATTTTTTCCCATTAAGAGTAAAATTTTGCAGCAGAAGTTTTTGTTACAGTATGCATTCAATCATATCCATTGTGGGAATTGTTCTCACTAGCACGGAGAACTATCCTGAGTGGTCCCGGATGATAAAACACACCCTCATTTTCATGAGTTGTGGAAAGGAGTGTGCATTGAAGATGGAGACAAACAGCTAGAACATCCTACCTCAGACAAAGATCTTGCCATTTGGGAAAATAAGAATAGCAAAGCCTATGCATTAATTGCAGCATCTATAAGTGAAGAGGTGAGTCGCCATATTACGCCATTTTCAACTGCTTTCGAAGCCTTACAAAAGCTGAAAGAACTCTATGACTCACATTCTGCACTTGAAGTTGTTCAACTCATGATTAAACTCCTCACTCTTGAATTGCAAAATAATGATGCTCTTGCTGTTGCATCTGAAGTAAAGTCTATAATGCATGATATCCAAGCCACTAAAATTGATTTGGATATTCCTCTTATCACTTTTCTCAAGGCACTTTATCCTACTTACTCCAATTATCTTAAGTCATTGCAAGAAAATTGAAATCTTAAAGACATTACCTTTGACTCTCTTGTGAAAAAATTTGTTGAAAGAGAGAAAGCTTTTGGAAAGAAGACAACCCCTGAATATTCTGAAGAGGCTATGTGCCTTGCTCATAAAGAAAAGCATCCTACTCAAGATTCTTTCAAAGGAAGAGGTGGTCGCAGAGGAAGAGGAAGATATTTCAGAGGTGGGGGGGCAGACACTCTCAAGGAGAAAAGGCAGATTTTCACTGCATACGCTACAAAAGATATGGATCACATGATGCCTCTACATGCAAGTTACCTTGGGACAAAATTGAGCAGCAAAGAAATCAACCCAAAGGTAAAAATGATGATACAGACAAAGGTAAAGCACCTGAATCTACTCTCTATGTTGTGGCACAATGTAATATTGGAGTAAATGAAGATTTATTTAATGCTTCACTTGCTTCTTGGAAAAATGATTGGTTGCTTGATTTAGGAGCAACTTGCCACATGACTCATAGAAAATATTTTTTTGAAGAATTTACTGACAATGTTGATGGAGCAGTATACTTTACAGACCAATCAAACATCAAGCCATCAAGGCTTGGCACAATCAGGCTTAAATTTCCTGGTCTTCCTAACTTTCTTCTGCATCATATTCTATATCTCCCACAGCTGAATAGAAACTTGTTGTCCTTGGTCCACATCCGCCAGCAAGGTCACTCCATTCATATGTTTGATGGTAAGCTTGAGGTGAGAAAAGCATCTGACCACTCACTTGTCATGAGGGGAATAGAAGAAGAAAGGCTTCTCAAGCTGCAAGGTACCCCCGCTCGTCCACAACATTTCTCATACAATTCTCATTATGAAGAAGGTATAGTTCCATCAAGTTTATTATGGCATGCTAGATTTGGACATTTAAACTATGACAGTGTCCGCTTGTTGAAGAAAAATGGTGTTGCTGGTTTGCCTACAATTCCTAGGAAATTTAAGCAATGTGATGCTTGCATTCTAGGAAATCATAGCAAACAGTCTTTTCATGATTCACATTCAAGAGAACATAGAAAACTTGAACTCATTCATTCAAATTTATGTGGTCCAATGCATGTTCCTTCTGCAAATGGAAATAAATATATGATGACATTTATTGATGACTACACCAAAATGTGTTGGGTTTATTTATTGAAGAACAAATCTGATGCTTTTCAAACATTCAAGAACTTTCATAAATGGATTGAAAATGATGCACAATCTCATATTGGGTCTATTCACACTGATAATGGAAAATAATACACATCAAGTGAATTTCAAAACTATCTTCGCCAACATGGGATCAAACATCAAACGACTGTACCTTATAATCCCCAACAAAATGGTGTAGCTAAAAGAATGAATAGGACAATCTTAAATATGGTACGCTCCATGCTTTTCTTCAAAAATGTAAAAATAATGTTTTGGGCTGATGTTGTTCTATGTGTTGCATATATAAAGAATAGATGTCCATCTAATGCTATTAGAAACAAGACTCCATATGAAATGTGGTATGGGCATTTTCCTTCGGTAAAGCATCTCAGGGTCTTTAGTTCCACCTGTTATGCCTTGATACCAAAGGTACATAGAAACAAACTTGGTGCAAGAAATCGTAAGTGTATCTTCCTAGGGTATTCAAACAACTCCAAAGCTTACCGTCTCTATGATGAAGTCAATAAAAAGTTTGTTGTATCTAAGATGTAATTTTTCTTGAATCATCCAAAACTGACAATGTTTTTGAGTGGCAACTTGATCGCTTGATAGATTCGCAAATGCAAAATCATTTCAAGAATTTGATAATCAGATTCCACATCTTGAAGGGGGGATTCCTATACTAAATCAACATGTGGAACCTTCTTCTGAAGAACTCTCTCCTCTGCATGAAAATACAACAATGAATGATGCTTTAAGTGATGTGATTGATAGAATTGGGAGACTCAATCTTGATTCAGTCCCAACTCAATCAATGGAGCAGCTTGGACCATCTGAGAAAGGTCCCCCAAAGTGGCTGACAAAGACATTTGAAAGTGTTCATTCTTATGAGGTTGGAAAGATGGGAACTAGAAATCCAAACTAGCAAAATGGAGGTGATGTAGATGACTCTAATGATGTTTCTTATGATTGTGAATTGAACTTGTCTACATATTTTGAACCAACTTCCTTCAAAGAAGCTGCTTCTCATGATGAGTGGAAAGAAGCGATGCAAAAGGAGTATGATGCCCTCATAAAGAATGGCACTTGGAAGCTGGTTGATCCTCCATTAGGAACCAAACCAATTGGCTGCAAGTGGGTCTACAAGAACAAGTATAAATCTGATGACTCACTTGACAAGCACAAAGCCAGGCTTGTGGAAAAAGGTTTTTCACAGAAGGAAGGGGTCGATTATGAGGAGACTTTTGCCCCCACAGTGAAATGGGCTACCATTCGGACACTCTTTGCCTTAGCAGCTCAGAACAGTTGGAAAGTCCATCAAATGGATGTAAAAACTACTTTCTTGAATGGAGATCTAAAAGAGAATGTTTTGATGTCCCAGCCTGAAAGATTTGCTGTCAAAGGACATGAACAAAAAGTATGCAAACTTTTGAAATCCTTGTATGGCCTCAAACAAGCACTTCGAGCCTAGTATGAAAAACTAACTGAGCATCTTTTGAAACTCAATTTCAAACATTATGATCTTGATGATTCAAATTTATTTGTCAAGAAAGTTGGCAAAATAGTTGTATGTTTTGTGGTATATGTAGATGATCTTTTGATGACAGGGAACAATGAAAGCTACATTGCATCCATAAAGAAGGAATTGGGGAAAAGTTTTGAAATGATTGATTTGGGCTATGTCCATTACTATCTTGGTATTGAAGTAACTCAACATCCGAAGTCCATATTTCTTTCTCAAAAAAAATACATTGGATATCTGTTGAACAGGTTTGGCATGACAAAATGCAATCCTCTTACTACTTCAATGGAACAAAACTTAAAGCTCACATCTATTGAAGGAAAATAATTTGAGGATGCAACAAAGTATAGACAGCTTGTAAGAAGTCTCAACTACCTAACTACTACCAAACCAGACATTTAGTTTGTTGTTGGAATCCTCTCCAGGTTTATGCAAAAGCCTTGTGAAGGACATTGCTCTGCTGCAAAAAGAGTTCTAAGGTACTTGAAAGGAACTCAAGAGTTTCGAATCAAGTATATGCAGGTGAACAACTTCAGTTTGATTGGATACTCTGATTCAGACTTTGATGGAGACAAAGAAACTGGGGTATCTACTTCAAGATATGCTATGAGTCTTGGATCAGGAGTTGTCTCATGGAGATCACTCAAACAATCAGTTCCAGCAAATTCCACAACAGAAGTAGAATACGTGGCAGCAGCTGAAGTAACAAAAGAAATTGTGTGGCTCAGGAAAATTCTTGAAGATTTGCAAGTAAAACAAGTACAATCAACTCCACTCATGATTGACAATACCTTTGCAATAAAGTTGGCCAAGAACCCAAAGTTCCATAATCGAACAAAGCACATCAAAATTAAATATCATCTGATTCGACATCATGTTGAGGCCAAGACAATCCATCTTCATCATTGTTCCACTAATTAGAAAATTGCAAACATCTTCACCAAAGCACTTGGAAAAGAAAAGCTTGAATGATTTAGAATGATGCTTGGACTCACCAACATCCCTTCAGATTAAAGGGGGGGAATGTTGACACCTAATCATCGGGATTAGGTGAATAAATATAATTGATGTAAATAAATAATAAGAAATATGAACAATGATTAGGAGATGAAGTGAAATTCTCCCTCATGTATATAATAAAGACCAACCTGAAGGAATAACATGAATTGATTTGGTGGAGTCACTGCCTGTTCGACATTATAACCAAACATTGACACGGTGTCTAGTAGGCAGCTTAGGAACAGAGTTGGGACAGTAAATTTTTGGAGGCCTAAATGACTATATTTTTAAAACCTGTTTCTATCATAAGTATCCCCTGATGTCTACTTTCCAACCCAATTTGAATCACTCAATTTTGATTTGAAACGAAAATGTTATAACGAAAACATTGACTGGGTGTCTAGTAGGCAACTCTGGAATAGAGTTGGGACAGTCAGTTTTTTTAGGCCTAAATGACTATATTTTGAAAACCCGTTTCTATGATATATTCCCCTATGAATATAGTTTACAAAAAAATTTGAATCACTCATTTTCGATATCGTATGAGAAAGTTATGACCAAAATACTGACTGTCTATCGTAAATCAACACTCTTAAAACTCTGTTTTTTCGGCTGTTCATTAGAGTATTTGACCTATCAATTATTCTTTTCTTAAAAACCTGTTTCTATTGTAGATAAATAAATGAATCTACTTTCATTTCCAATTTTAATCATTTGAATCCACCATCAAACGAAAAATCTATGCTTAAAATATCCATTATTGTTCTAAGTGGGGAAATCGAAAATGACTTTGTTATGCAGGTTGTTCTAAGTAAAATTGACATATCATATCATTGAATTTTTAAAACCTATTTATATTGGTGATATATCTTTGAATTAGATCTCATTTGGCTTTTGAATCACTCGAATCAGACCAAAAACAAAGGATTTGTGATTAAAACACTGCTAGTTAGTATGGTCGACCACTGCTCTCCCGCAGGTGACAAATAAATTTTACTTTGTTATTTTTTCCGTGGATTTGTTTTACAGAGTAACTAATTGTTAATTTTTTGCATAATTCTTGGATTATGGGAGCCTGATCACCTCTCTTTCTCCATGATTTAATGTTTTATTGCAGGTAGACACTTGGTTTTTGCAGGTCTTAGGAGAATAAAGAGGGTCAATTTATGAACAAGCGATTCTTGAAAAAAAAATTAATGAAACAAAGGCATTTCATCCAATTTATTACCTAATGGATTCATAACAGAATAAATGAAGAATTGATTTCCATTTGAAGATTCATGTCACTGCTACAATACATTTTTCCAAGAGATTATTTTTTTCCATTGGCAGATTGATATTCCCCTTAGGAAATAACATCATAGCTGTTGTAACTTAATTCATTTATTTATACATTGTTTTTAAATAAAGTGTTGTTTCTTTTCTGATTTCTCTTATGCTTCAGTGTTTCAGGTGTTGCTTCCTTCAAATTGTAGTTTCTGCTCCATTGGCGATCGAACAATGAGAACCCCACCATGCAAGTTCTAGCTGCAGAAGGCAATCCTTCGGCAGTTTCATTTTATTTTTTAAGTTATTTCTTTACTTTTTTGTAAATACAATTGCTTTTCTCTGTTTTTATTTTTGTTTGTAGCCGTAAATATGATTGTTTGTCTGTGTTTTTTCTCTCCTTGTTTTCTTTTATTGTTCCCTAAAGGGAACATCACTTTTTCGTCTGTGTCAATTTGTTATTCCCTACAGGGAACAACACTTTTTCGTGCGTGTCGATTTGTTGTTCCCTACAGGGAACAGTTGTTGTTCCCTAAAGGGAACAACACTTTTTTGCATGTGTTGATTTGTTGTTCCCTACAGGGAACAGTTGCTATTCCCCAAAGGGAACAACACTTTTTCGTGTGTGTTGATTTGTTGTTTCCTACATAGAACAGTTGTTGTTCCCTAAAGGGAACAACACTTTTTGTGTGTGTTGAGCTGTTGTTCCCTATATATCCATTGGATAGCCAAAATATCCTTGGAACGGGAGGTCTCATCACGAGCCGGCCTGATCACTTTTGCTACATCCCAGTGAATGGAAGTGTGGTTATCTGGTTACCACGCCAGCACATTGATCTCTTATGTAGAACAACACTGGAACTCTCCATTTATAAATTGAAGATTCTGGCTCGTATGGGTTAAAAAGCAACCCTGTCGAGGATATGGACACCTGCTGGCAGCAGAGGCTCTGCTTATGTTATTGAAAGTATATCTTATCGTCAATTATTACTATAATACCCTTTCTTATTCTCTCTTTTTATCAGAGAAGTTATTTCCTTAATTTTCCCTGTTTTGAACCTTTACGCATGAGAAATTGTTTTCCGATCAATTGCATCATTTTCAGCGAAAATACCGTCAGCAAAGCATCTTTTTGGCATATTACTGTCCTTTTTCTTTTTCGCATAACTTATCATCGATCTAAAGCGTCCTATCTCTTATTCATAACTATCTTTACACACTGCTCTCATTATAACCATACCTCTTGTCCTCCTATCATTGATATGTGTACTCTACTTGATTTACTGACGTATTATTCATTCCCTTGCCTTGCCATCAGAACAACACTTTTCCTATGCTTTATGGTCATGAACGCCCTTTTCCAATTGGAGGGGGAAGGTTATTCAAAAGTTTTTTTCTGATTGAACTTTTTTCATGCGGCTTATCTATTGCTATTCAGAACTAAAACTATGGATTCAAGAAATTTGCATGTAGCATAGTGATTTGTTTATAGGAGAACAACAAGTATGGGGGGAAACTCTATTCGCAGCAAGTCCACATTATTGCAACTAACAGAAGAGGCTCGAGCAACTCGCAGACAGGATGTGCTTGCATGGCTTCCACCTTTTGCATCACTTTCAGTATCATCTCAGCCAACATCAGCTTCAACTAATATCAGTCCATACATATCATTCCACATTTTTTTGGAGGTACAACTTGAGGTAAAATAGCATACTTTTCTAATTTATTATGAATTTAGGAGAATTTCATGCAAAATCCATTGAGCATTATTCATCATCATTCATTTCACATCTTTACCACTTCCCATTTTTCAAAGACATAGATTCTTTCAATTTGGGGGAGTGTTCCTTTCATTTATTTACCATCCATTGATCTTCTTATTCATTCTCAACACCTCCCTTATTCCATGTTGTTTTACACCAAGCATAGATTTCAACAGATGGTAGCAACCACCTCAATTTGTTTTTTAACATCGTATGAGGCCATGTTAATTCTCCAGTTTGGGGGAGGAATTGCTACACATGATGAATGTTTTCTACTTTCTTTCTCATTTAAGGCATACAATTTCATTTTTATACAGTGCAGAAATTGATTTGCGTATATCTTTAAAACTATGAATTGAATTCTTGTGATTTTTGGATAACAAAGAGGTATCATTAAAATACACAAACCCAAACAATTTCAAGTTAAATTAGTTTGTCAAATTTCCGAAATCATGCACTGTCACCTACAACCATTTTGTTTATATCTCATGATCCATGCATCAAAACGATCTGATTTTTGGATCATAGAAGCATTAATATAGTAGAAATCTACTTGCAAAATTTCAGCAAAATCTGGTTTGTAGTTTTTGAGGAAATGGTTAATGAAGTTTGTTGTTACTTATATCATATTTTGCTGCAACTTCATATACATATAGTTGAACGTCAATGTGAAAATTGTTACGCCTTCATCAACATTGCTAAAATTGAATATTCATTATTTGAGGAAGAATTCATTTGTTCCATCAATTTCATGACTTGGGATGAACATTTTTTTTATATAGCTTGGTTAATATAGAGGCTTCGGGTTGCATGAGGACATGCAATATATTCAGTTTGGGGGTGTGTTGGGCCGCTAATATGTCATTATTATTATCACTTTTTAACACCTATTTCATCCATTTCTACCCTTCTTTATCACGTCATTTATCATGATTTATCATATAATTCCATTTTATAATTATTTATGCTCTTATGGATAAATATTATTTCTTCTCCTTTATTTTTAATAAATTGATGATTATTATGCATGATTTTACCAATGATGGTTTATTAATAAATTTGTTATAACATCACTCACCATTTTAGCCTCCAAGATATTTTCCAGATTGCAAATTTGATCTCTAGCTCATCATTAAATATGTCAACTCAGAAATTCGCTGGAATAAGAAGTGACAGTTTTGTATTGGGTGTTTTGGGCAAATGGATAAGAATATGGAAAATCCAAAACATGGGTTTTGTTCAGAATGGACCGAGTTAGTTTTGTAATGAGTAGTTTTCCCAAATTCGGTCTGTATTAAGAGAAATGGAAGGTTCTCTGAAGACGTTTTTCTCAGATTCGTTGTCGCGACCGGTTTTCAAATTATTTCAGTTGCAATACCAAATTCAACCTGTTCATGTTGAGTGTTGATGGAAAGATATTTCAGATATGATCTTGTTGATCAATTTGTTGTGAACAATCCAATTTTGTTATGGGAATCATTTTTTAATCATATCTGTTGTAACTTCTCTCTACTCTCTGTGTATTTAAATGAGAACAGAGATCAAAGAGGGATATAGATAATTAGAGATAGGATAGGATAGGATAGGAGGAGAGGGGCTAATGGAGAAATTTAGCTTTTTTCTTGGGACCTCAATTGTAATTTCAATATACAAAATGTGATTCTGAAGGAGACTGTATTGTAATGAGGATTGAATTCAATGGTTAAAACATAATTTACGTTGTGGTTCATTCATATTCTCTAACTTGTAGCTCAGTAGTTTTTGCTGGTGGCTAAGGGCCCGGCCTCTGGTGGATCAAACTGATATCCTTTGTGTTATATCTTTTTAATTCACGCGAGTCTAATTGGTTTGATGTTTTTCCATTTTCTACTAAGTTTATCTTGTTTGCTATTTTCAAATTTCCTGTATTGCAGATAGTTTACTTTACTTTATTCTGACCTTATGTACTTTGCAGCTTTGTCGTTTGATTCCATTTATGCTTACTATAGATTAAATTGATTATCAGTTAAGGCATTGAATCTTGTTGATTACGACAAGGGTGTGGTTATTATAGAATCAGCTGAAAGAGATTGGTTAATGTACTGAACTCTCGGTTGACATCATTTCCATTTGAATTGCTTAATTGAGATTGAGCGTGATTTAGATAGAATCAGCTGAAAGAGATTGGTTAATGCTATTATGCTCTCGGTTGATGCTATTTTCATTTGAATTGATTGGTTAAGATTGGATTATGGTTTTGCTTGAGATTAAATCCTGATGCTTAGATGTATTATTTCCTTTAAAAGTTACAGCTCGAGATTTATGATTGCATCTGGTTACTCTGGTATTGAATTTAATAGATTATCTTAAAGCATTACTCTCTGGATTTATAGATTGCACATATTATGTACACTCTTGAAACAAAAAGACTTACCCAGGTTGATAATTAATGTGAGGCAATTAGGAATTTTAAAAGACACCTTTTAGCACCCAACACCAGTCAGACAAATTCCCACTTACCTTGAAAAAGTTGGACACCAAGCGCCAACCAAGATCAGTCATCTTCTGGACCCCATTGATTCATCAATATTCCTCCCCTATTCATACAATGAGTTCATAGATTCCTTTGTCCACCCTGTGATGACCATGCTCAGTGGAACCCCTCCACCAAGAATTAGTGCTGAGATTAGGAGAGTCCTTCATCTAAACATCAATCATCATGTGGGAGATTGGTACTTGTACCAAAACCACACTGAAATCAGGATTTATGGGTGCCATCTAGCCCCATACAAACTACCTAAATACCTCCCAATGAAGTTATTTTCCCTGGAGTACTACAGGAAGATAATAAACTCAGATGAGGTAAACTTTGTTAAAGCCAAAAAGAAAGCCCAACTTAAGATCAAAGACCATTTGGGTCCTTTTATTTGTAATAGTAAAGAAGCTGGAAAGGAGGTAGACTTGATCCTTCAAATATTAAAATTAAAATAGAGCTTCATATGGAGATATGATCCCTTGGATTTCATCTACAAAAGAAGGCAGAAAAACAAGATGGCTCCCCATATCCATCACTACATCCCTGAGATAGAAAAGTATACCAACCAATTGCAATCAGTGGAAAACACTTTAGAGGACCGGGATAATACTGAAGTTGTTGTGGAAGACACATCATTAGATCTGGAAAATCAACTTGATGAAAATTCATTTCTACAGGTACCACCTCAGGAAGGGACAATGAGCACTCCCCCTATCATGCAGACTCCTCGGAATGAGGAGAAAAATCAAAAAAGGAGCAGGGAGTAAGGATCAATTTCAGGGACACATGCCTTCAATGTTCAATATGAAAGAGGCCAAAGCAAAATGCCTAGACTCAATCCTGTGTCTGAACAGGAAGACACCAATGGCTTAGTTGAAATAACTGATTCTGAGCCAAAAAGGAGTAAAGGTACTACTCCTTCAAAGGAAACACAACCCCCATCATCCTCAGGAACCCAGACAATACAAAGACAAATGAGTGTATAGGCCTCGTCTTTTAGTAGGCCAGCAGACCAGGATAAAAGTATCAAAGACAAATTCAAAGAGATAAAAATGAGGAATGAAAGGTTGAAAGCTGAGACATATGCTTAGCTTTTCAAACTTTCTACTCCAGGTCAAAATAGATTGATGTCAGCCTTTGACATCAAAGAGGGGAAGATGCAGGTGTCCTTCATTCAACCAATTGTGAAACAACCAAGGACACCCACTGACTTCAAGAAAGTTGATTTTGAGGTGTTAGCCAGAGATATTCACCCTGTGGACAAAATAGAGTTTCACAAGCAGGCTGGAGAAATGATCTACTCCACCTTGACAAGTCCATAGTTGTTCATCAACTGCAAAATTCCCTAAACAACATCTCAGCTCAATATTAGCTTGAACAGGCTTCATCACAAGCCAAGGACAACCTTTGGAAGACTTGATCATAGAGATGGGACATGATCCCAAAGATATCAAAGCAACAAAGGAGTTAATAAAACAGAAGAACATGGACATTGCTTCACTAAAGAAGCAACCAAAGGTACCCTCCTTGCATCATCCACAAACACAGGAGGTGTTAGAGTCTTAAACTCAGCATGAGGACTTAATAGATTTAGTCCTCAAGCTGAATGATCAGTTGAGGAGCACAGAGAAGGAATTGGATGCCTTAATCCAATTGAAGCAAGGTGAAGTAGGGACCACACCAGCGACTGTAATCCCTACAATGACTATTGCAGTATCATCTACATTGGCAACTACATTGGCTCCAAAAACTCTTATAGGCACTTCTTTGCCCATCACCATTGTAGCATCTACATCAACAGCTTCCACAACATCAGTAGGTATAGTAACAGATGAAGCAACCAAGCTTGTTCATGCCATGGAAGAAATGTCTATTCAAACAAACGAGATAAACAAGCTAAAGGAACATGTGGCAAGCTTAGAAACAGACTGTAAGCTTGCCAAGATTATGCAAAAAGAGGAGGAAGAGAAGGTTGCCAGGATAAAGGAAAAGCTCAAGTCAATGGAAAGAGACTTGACACTAAAGGAGCCTCTTGGAGAAGCCAAGGAAAAACTTTGGGGAAATATTATTGACTCTTTCAATGATATTTGGCCATCCATACAAGTCATATTCGAGTAGATTGATTTCATAGCATTAATAACAAAGGCTATTGAGAAAGTGAAGATAGAATTAGGCAACATACCTAGAGAGGCTACCAAGCTTATACAGTTCTTAAATTCAAAGAACAAGTACCAATACTGGAACTGGAAATTGAAGACAGGACTGCAACTATTCTAGAGCTAAAGAAAGTCCTCACCAAGAGGGACCTTATGCAAAAGTTAGAGGAAAAGAGCAAGGAAATGCAAGTAGTCATTGACAGGTTCATGGCTAAGTTTTATAAGCTAAAAGAAAAGGGATTACCTAATCCCTTAGTTATTCATGATAAACTTATGGAACAAGGAGATTACAACGACAAACTCAGGGATGTAGCAAGACAGCAAGTAGCTACTTCACAAGTTTTAGGAATGCCAACAAGAAAGGTACTGTACAGTGCTTTTGAAAATCTATTTTACCTCTAGCATGAGGTAAAACATATGTTTGTAAATAAGCCTTAATTTTTCAAATAGACTGAAGCAAATGAAACTTACAGGAGAATGTTGAGTATCTCGTTACCGACAGATCAAGAATGGGAAAATTTGACTGACTTACTTTAGCATAACACATTTAAAGGTGAAACACACAGTCAACGAGGTAAAAGAGCATCAGACTCAAGTGGTTATAGGGTCAAAGAGTATCCGTGTCAAAGAGAATCAGTGTAAAAGACAACAACCTTTGGCCAGCACAGAGCATAGCAACCATAAACTTCCAGCTAAACCTCAATAAAAGGGACAGCAAGAAAACGGTTCAAAGTTGTCACTATCTTCCTGTGAGAAGATATTTTGAATTTCCTAGATTAATTCCCAAGTTAGTTTGGGATAATTTGTAAAAACATTTTGTATAAATACTTCAAAAATCGAAGTATGTAGGGTGGATTCTTATGCTTTCAATAGAATTTTGTTCAAAGATTGCAAAAAAATTTGTATCACTGACTAGGCCAGCATGTTGGATTGATGAATAAAGATCATATATTTCAAGGGATTCATGTGTAAAGCAGAGTAGTCAAATGAGTAATTTTCTTGTGTTGTTTTATCTCCCTTAAAGTTGTTTCATAATCTTAAATGTTTCAGAAGCCTGAATGTTTAACTTGAATATTATTTCAGAATTTGCTTAATTGCACTCTGTCTTATTGTTATACATTCTTAATGTTTTCTCTTAAACTATCTTAGCTAGGGAATTCTTAACTGCTCCTTAGCTTCCGTAGTTTCTCCTCTGGTCTATAGTAAAGGATTCTTAAGTGCCCTTTACTCATTATTCACTGTTGTTCCCCCATCTTAGCCTCGGGCTGAGGATTCTTGATTGCCCTCTCACCCCCGTTAAGACTCATTTCACCATTTAGTCCAAGGATTAGTACTTCACTCTGCTATCTTGCCCCTTGAACATTCGCCTTAGTGATTTAACTCCAGCTTTGCTGCCCCTTCTTTGACTCCATTGCCTAATGACCTAAAGGCATCAACCTATCAACCTGTTTTAAGGATTCCACCACCATATCTTCATACAAATTGAAAACCCCTATGAACTCTAGAACTAGCCTAACATCTAAGCAAACATAACTAAATTATATATAGAGAGCCCTCTCTGATCCATAGGTTGGCTAGAGCATATGCTTAAAAGTTGGTTTGTGGTTACCTCGAAGCCTTCCCTTCTTCCAAAACTTCTAGGGAAAAATTTTAGTGATAACATAGTGGCGACCATACTGGGGAACACAAACCTCAATCTCTTAAAACTTTAAGGAAATCTTAATCATCATCTTGAGCCCCTTAAAGTCAATTTTTATAGAAGTTTTAAAATTTACACTAAAAAACATTTAAAAAGTTATAATTCTGGCTACCAGGAAAACTCATTATACCAAGGCCAACCCAGATCCAAACCCTGTAGTTATTGTGGATGATCCAAACATAATTAAGAAAATCCAAAAAAGAAGAGAGTTTAGCTGATAAAACACCAATAATTAAAGCTAATTCTTGTATTGATGAGTGGTTGTTTTTAGAAGATTTACCTTTTGATGTGCAATTTGATCTCTCATTGTTTAGAACAAAATTTGAAAGTGTACTTAATGAAACTGTTCTAGATCCTAATTTTATTGCAAACCTTGAAGTTCAAAGAGCTAATAGATAAATTGACGAAAATATTATGAATACTCCACTATCATCCATTAATATTTCTCTAACTGTTGAACTTTCTGCTCAATCCTCCAACGTTATTAACACCCCTTCCATTTCTACCACCATCCATTATTTCTACTACAGTTCATTCCATTGGCCCATTCATTCCACAGCTCCCTATACAACCTAGAATCTTGTTTCCACCTATAGACACTCCCACTTCACCCATTAGCCCTTCGAGTTCACTTATAGATACTTCAATCTCCCCTTTACCCACAATCATCTATTTTATCCCAATTTTTGTTATAGAAACCCCTTTGTCCACTGTTAATGTTTCAGTTTCATTTGTAGATATTCCAACTTCAACTGTTAATATTCCAAATTCCACCGTTAATACTCCAGTTTCAATTGGCAATCTTTCATTTTCAATTGTAAGCATTTCTAGCCCATCCATCTCCACCTCAACCCAAACTAATCTTCCCTTATCTTCGAGCTAAGCCAAGCCTTTATTCATGGCCAATAAGTATTCCCCTTTGGTGTTTCCTAGTTAGTTACATGACCTGCCTCGAGACTATCAAAGCAAAACTCAATTATTTGATGCTACAGGCCTATACACTGCTCAGCAACATGTTAACAGAATGAACAATTATTTTGAGTTACATGAGATAGATGATGCAGATGTAAGAATAAGTCTTTTTGCCCAAACATTAGCTAGGGAAGTTAGAACCTGGTTTAGAAACTTAGCTACTGGTAGTATTGAAAATATGACAAACTTTCATAGGATGTTCATCGAGAGATGGGAGAGGAAGAAAAACCCATTGCAGATACTTTATGAGTATGAGAACATTAGGAGAGGTCCTAAAGAATCAGTTCAAGACTACTACACCAGGTTTAATAGCACTTACAATGCCATCCCTGCCAACCTTAAGCCTCCTCCTGATCTCGCAATGATGAAGTTCCCTAATGGTTTTGATCTAGATATGGCCTACCAACTTAGGGAAAGAGAGCCTGCAACCCTAGAGCAAAGCCAAACCAATGCAGTAAAAGTAGAGGCTAATCTTTTAGCCAAAAAATCCCGAGCAAAGATAGAAAGGAGAGTAGGATTTTCTGATGAAGCTTCAACGTCTGATGGTAAAGTAGATCTTTTGGCCAAAACTGTAGAAAGAATCATGGATAGACTTGAAAACCTAGATAGAAAAACATGGATAATCAACAAGTACCCCCAGTTAGGAATTCTAATTTCAGAAAAAACCAAAATCAAAACCAAAACACAGGAAAGAATGGACCTGATCAAAACATTAAACTCCTTTTCAAGAAAACTATGCAGAATCATCTGATCCTAATGATCCAGAACAAGATACCCAAATCAATCTAATGGGATTAGATTATCAAAACCCTGTATTCCTCTCCCAGGATGAGGAGGAATTGCATATGTTACAACAGCTTCAAACCCAGTCTGGAGAGTCATTTGATTATAAACAGGGATATGACTCTGCCATATTTGAAGTGCACACACAATATAATTTGAGAAGTCAAACGAATGTCGGTCCTCCTAACCAAACTAAGAAAGCAATGTCAAATAAACCCAAAATAACAAATAAAGTTCCTATTTCGAAAGTACTTCAAATCCTCCCTAAACCAAACCAAAATCCCCCTAGTCCCATCATTGAAGAAATAGATTCCAACCAACCCTTGGTTGAGCAGCCATCCACATCAGTTCCACTTAAATAACCAGAGAAAGACACCTATAATGCATATTTGTAATTCCCCATAAGGAAATCCCAAGTAAACAAAAGGAAGATAATTCCACTCAAAACCCTCTTCCGAAGGTCTACAACCCTTCCTCGTCATTCAATTTGGGAGCAGAGATATCCAAGCTGAAAATTTCAGTCCCTTTGACTGAACTAGTTAAAAACGAAACTTACAAATCATAGGAAATCAGACCCTGAACATTACTGAAAACAAAGACTCATTTAACTTATTTGATGATAAACCAGAATTAATATTTGGACCATATGTTAATGGCAAACCGCAAGAAGGAGGAATTCCACCTTTTTACATTAGCCTTAATATTCATGACAAACTACTACACAATGCCATGTTAGATTAGGGGGCTTCTCACAACCTAATGCCAAAATCAGTAATGGAAAAATTGAAACTAGACATTACTAGACTTTACAAAGATTTGTTCTCCTTTGATTCAAGTCAAGTAGAATGCCTAGGGTTAATCAAAGATTTGTGTATTACTTTAGTCCAATATCCTTCCAAGAGCATCCTCGTGGACATTGCAGTGGCTGATATCCCACCAAAATATGGCATGCTGTTATCCAGATCTTGGGGAGCCAAGCTTCAAGGATCCCTCCAATTGGATATGTCATATGCCACAATTTCTATGTTTGGACAACCCAAGAAACTGTATAGAGAAACATTCATGAAATACATGGTAAGCAGCCAAGATCGACCTCAAAACTATCCTATCTGCTCCATGCATTCAGATGTAGACTCTTTTATCATGTTCAACACTGATCAAACACCAAACGAAACTCCTAACAGTGTTGTTAGAGAACCAAAAGAAATTGCAGTTTCCACTGCTAATGAATCTAAAGAAACTTCATAATTGTGCAATAAAGAAAGTAACCAGGTTGCTAGAAATAAAATAAATCAGATACTGATGATGAGAACTATGTACATGAAATCTTATGGAATTTAGAATTTGATGGCTCTGTAAATAAGTTAGGAGCAGGAGCAGGAGTATGGATTTATAATTTAGAAAAAAATCACTCAGAGGGCCATGCATATAGGTTAAATTTCATATGTACCAATAATATGGTCGAGTATGAGGCTCTTATTCTAGGTCTCAAGGTAGTTATGAATTTAGGTGCTCAAAGAGTTTCAATCATAGGAGACTCAGAGCTATTTGTAAATAAAATTAAGGGTGTATATATGACTAAAGACACTAGATTAGGTTATTATAGAGGAACCATTGTAGAAATACTCAATACTTTTCTAGAAACACAGCTTGCAATAGTTCCTAGGAAGCACAATATGCAAGCCCATAGTTTAGCAATGTTTTCCAGTTCCTGCAGGTTACCCTTCCAACCTAACCATCAGTACACTACTGAGGTCAGGCACAGACCTTCAATCCCAGATAATGTGCAGAACTGGTAAGTATTCTCAAATGATAGACAAATAAACAAATTCTTAACTTTAGAAGAAGAATTTGCACATAGTAACATAGACATTGATACATCCATAGATCTTAACTCTAGGGATGAAGTAATAATATATGAGCTAGAAGGAACTAAAGTAGATAGTTTTAATCCAACTAAATTCACATTGTTAGATATAGACAACCTAGAACAGGTAGAGATTGATGAAACAATTAATGACGAAAACGGAGTAATTAATCTCAAGGATAATTTCTTACCAAAATGTTTAACCCCTCTGGAAAACTTATTCGATTCAAATGATGTTCCTAGGAAGCCTAAAATGGAACCATTAAAATCAGATATTGAAGAGTGTAACATAGGCACTGAAGGCAATCCCAAGTTAATCAAACTGTCAAAGTCACTCCCTTTAATAGAAAAGGTGAAATACATTGAGTTATTGAAAGAATTTCAGGATGTCTTTGCTTGGAGCTATGGTGACCTTAAATCCTATGACACCAGCATCATCCAACACACAATTCCTCTCAAACAGAATCAAAAACCTTTCAAACAAAAGCTTAGGAGAATTAATCATGTCTTATTACCTTCAATAGAAAAAGAAATTAAGAGAATGTATGATGCCAAGATAATTGCACCAATAAGGTTTTTTGAATGGGTCTCAAACTTGGTCCCAACCAGGAAGAAAACTGGTGAGATCAAACTCTGTGTAGATCTCAGAAACCTGAATAAAGCATCACTTAAAGACAACTACCCTCTTCCCAAAATGGACCACATCTTACAAAGGGTAGTTGGGTCAACCAGAATCTCATTACTGGATGGGTTTTCTGGTTACAATCAAATTTTGGTTCACCCTCACGACCAACCCAAGACTGCTTTCACCACTCCTTGGGGCACCTTTATGTATGTCAAAATTCCTTTCGGGCTAATGAATGCAGGAGCCACTTTCCAAAGGGATATGGATATAGTCTTTTCCAAAGAAATCCATGATTTCCTTGTAACATATCTTGATGATATTACTGTTTTCTCGAAATCAGGCAATCAACATCTAGATCATCTAAGGCAGGTCTTTATAAAATGTAGAAAGTATGGCATCTCCTTGAACCCCAAGAAATATTTATTTGGATTGGAAGAAGGGAAATTGTTAGGACATATCGTTTCTAGAGATGGCACAAGAATAGAACGTATTATGCAAGCATTGCTTCCTCCTGACAACCTCTAGGACCCACATCAATTAATAACAACTTCGAATGTCAATCACTGATCAGTATGCAGATAAAGTTTCATGCTAATGTTTAGCAATATGTTTTAGTGTCAATAAAACAATTAATTAAAGGCTTTCATTATAAGATTAAATGTAAACCTTTTCAGCCTTTTTTTGGTTGATTGATTTTGCATTCTTCTCAGCTTTTCTCCTAAGCTAGCGGTAGTATCAGCAATTTTTATTTATTTGATTATTAGTTAGAGATAACTAACGCTACGTATAGAACATTACCAGAACCATGGAATCATTTTTTGTTAATGTTAAGTGATCATGTCTGTACACGATATTTTTGTACCATTATATTTCATACATGTAAAATAATGATCACACTGAACTCGTATTTATTTTATTTCATACATTCCTTCTATTTAGTACACGTTTATTGATAACATTAAAAGCAATAATGGTTATCAAAATTTAAAAAAAAAAAAGGGAAATATTTTTTTTACTTTTGAGATTTATTTTACAACTTATTGTTAACGTTCACTTTGGTATTTTTAATTGTTATTTATTGGAAGTGTTAAACGTATTGATAAATCTATAAATGGAATCTGAATCCGGTAGGGGATAAGAAAAAATGGAAGTAAGAACTATTGGTGTTGGACTATTAAGTCATTATTAATAGCTTTAGTAAACAAAACAAAAATCAGAAACCATGAGAAAATGTGTAGGCAACTAGCTAGAACATGTTACGACAATTAGCTTTGTACCGTGATCTTGAAAAATGTGTATCAAAGTGTTCGTAAATCAAGTTTCCTTCAGTGTTTTCCATACTCCAGTATCAAAATAAAATGAATCGCCAATGATTTAGTGGTGGGGGTCATCTCAATAAGTAAATCAATTCGTGATATAAGTAGTCGAGCACGTATGCACACAATATTTATTACGATTGTTTACAGTTATTGTTGGAAGTTTCAAAGACAATTGTCATAATAACAAATCTTATTTTATGTTGTATAAAATGAGTGTTTTTACTACATGTATGGACTTAGCCATTTCGAAAACTTGTGCGACGATCAAATTGCAAGAAATTCTTTCTAGATTTTGAGCAATTTACACTGAAAAATGCTCTAGAAAACCTTTCAAAATGTGGCACAAGTAAATAACGGCCTTATATTGTATCACAAATTTCTATTTGTAATCACACATTTCAATGATATTAAATCAAGAGAAAAATGTGCAGTAAGTGGACAAGATGGTTTTGCAATATCGATATTTATTTCCATTACTTCCCATAACCATTGGCTTTGATATTTTCAATTGTTATTTATTGAGAGAGTCGTATGCAGTAGTTTCGACGTGAGGAATAGAAAAAGCTATTGATTGGGACTTGAGAGGAAAAATGTGAATTTAGGCAACAATGGAAGCAAAAATAAGTACCAGATAAATGAAATAATAGATTTGCACTTATATAATCAACCAAGAGGTATTTGAATTTGTCCACGGATGGGAAAAAAAAACATTTGCAGTAGCGAATACTTTCTTGGACTCACAAATGGGCATACTCAATGTTATTCAACAATTCATTTTTTCAATTGCTCAAGTTCTTTCGCAATTTTCTCTACAACATATTTATTTTTCTTCATAATTGTTTACGGATTTGTATTTTCTCTTTTCGCATTTAATGAATATAGGAATTCTAGCAAATGTTTGAGCACATGCAATAGTAATTACATCTTATCAAATCTATCACATGCAACACACATTCCATTTTATAAATTTATTATTGCTTCTTATTTTTCCTCTTCTATTTGTAGTTGCATTGCCCTAATAACCTAAATTGCATCAAAACAAAGAACCAATGCATTTTTTATTTCATAATGTGCTAGCAAATAGTGTGTCTAAATCTTTGTCTAATTCAAAACATGTTTACACATCACATAGTTTAAAAAATTTGCACAGAATCAAATATCAAATATCGACAATGGATGCTCAAAGAGTAGCTCAAGGGACCAACATTAATAGGGAAGCAAAACAATGGCAAAAAATACTAAATCTTACACAACAATCTCCAATGTCCACACTAACTACTAGTGTGATCTCATCATCAAGTCTAGGAAAGAGAAAAACTCCTAGTTCTGGAAAATTGGTTATTGGTGAGCTATCAAGTCGTTGAGATAAGGAATATAATCTTCACAAATTATTTTGAGACAAAACACATACAATTCAAATAGGCAAGTCTAAAAATGTCGTAAACAAAGAAAGAATTCAACATGATATAGACAAGGAAAATGATAGTGGTGTACCACCTGACTTGATTACTACTCGTTTAGCAGAGAATCAAAAAATAATGGAGCAAATTGGAGAAGAGGATATTATTTCTTATGAACATCTTGTGACATTGCAAAATACAAAATATGACAAAGCTACTAAAAAATTGAGAGTTGAAAATAGAATGATTATTTGTGGACAACAAGTGGATATTGATATGTTTGACGTTGAAACTAAGGGGCTCACAGTATTGCATCAATATACTAATGACGTAGTTACTCAATCTGTTACCAAAGTGCTTGTAGAAAATCTCAGAATAAAAAGGAGATTAAAAGAAGTAGAAGACATTGTAAATCAAGTCCCTTTGTTAATAATTCCATTGGCAATACAGTCAACTTCATTGTCAAGTTATGTTGTTGCAACACCACAACAACATAACTTATGAATTTGCTTAATGCAGTGAATTCATATACCCTTGACAACATATGTGATAGATTATAAATTATTGGTGATTCATGGGAAGCAATATTTTATTTAACGATTTTGCAACAATAAATGATGACATTTATGAATTTGGTTAACAGTAATCTTGAGGAAGAGAGAAAATTCATCAACAATGATTTAGTTACTTTTAACTAGAGGCTAGCACTACTCTCCGATATCGAAAAGAAAAACCAACAAATCCCAAATGTTAATCGAATAAAGCAATTAGAAGTTGGATGGGAAGAGAGGATCAGTACACTTGAGGATATCAACTCTCACTGTGATAAGTTATGCAATAGAAGAGATGATTCCTATCTCATGGCAATAGATATTATAAAACACTTAAACAATTTGTGCTTCCTGCACAGTTTTGATTTAATTTCAAGAAATAAGTTACAAGCTGAATTGGATTAGAATAAATAGAAAATGGCAATGGATTTTAATAGCATCACTGATTTTACTGCAGAACACATTGAAACATGGCTAATTGCTTTTTCTAAAGTCAATAAGCATAACCTTGTCACAGTAGTTGAGGTGCAAAAAGAAGCTCGAAAAATGAAAAAGAGATTTTCACTAAAAACGTGAAAATGGAAGTTATAGTTGCTCCAGACAGGGATTACATTAAAACTATAGTGAACACAATTGTTCAACGAATCATCGATGCGTAACACATCTAACAAAAGCATAGTCACAGCAAACGGTTTTGCATAGTGTAAGTATTTTCAAATTGTTCAACATTCAATTTTCTATTAGCTAATATAAGATAATTTCTCTTTGTTTATTATGTTATGGTAATATTTGCTAATTATTATATACTAAAAAAAATGGTTGCAGATCATTTTTTAGTGTTACAATTTACAGAAATGCATTCTTAGTTTCCACTAGAATAAATGCATTTACTTTAATCTTTTCTTGCACAATTCCAACTCTATTCAACAATTTTGTCTTTCATGACTATGCTTTGAATATGATCTAGTACATATCGGAATTATGGCTATAGCCATTAACATTTTATTCTGAATACAATTTTTACTGATTCTGACTCTGTATCAATGTTATGCTAATGTTTTCTATAAATTTCTGAAGATATGCTTTCAACTGTTCTATTATATTTAGTGTTTTGTTGTTTCTTTCAACAAAATTGAACATTGGAAAATAGTTTTGAATCTTAGACATATATATCTTAATAATATAATACTAGCACAATGTCTTCACAACTACGCAAATTTCATTCAACGAGATATGAAAAACCTGGGGAAACTTTTCATTGTAGTTGGTCCACATTACCACATTATACACAATTGTGGCACAATCAAACTCCCTCTAATTTTACTTATGTATATTAATTAATTATATTTCTGACACACCCTTTCTGCGCATAGTTAAATAGCTTTTGGTATTACAGTTCTGATCCTATTGAGAAAAATTGTTTTTAATGCCTATGTCTTGAATATAAACATGTTTTGAACTATTCGTTATTCACAAATTGAACTACAATAACTATTTTCCATTTAAAATTATTTGAATATATTGATTTTATGATATTGTGTTTTATTTGTGTTCAAACACATGCTTTGAGACTTTGTTTTATATATGATGTTGCGTTATTGATTAAAAATGAAAATCAACATTTGAAAATAGTTTTGGATCTGAGACATAGATCTCTTAAGAATATAATTACTAACTGCAATTCACCTGAGTTAAAATTTGATTCTTCCATTACAACTTTTAATCAATTAAGGAGCTTCGTTGGCTAATTATGTGTTATTTAAAACTTTTAATAAATTAATTAGCAAAGTATTTACTATGGAGTGTTCATATCCACACCATGAAAGCTTAAAAGCATCATAGATATAAATTAAATTAAATTAGCTTTATAACATAATCAAATTTATTTAATGATAAATTTTATTCACACCTATATATAAATTGCTTAGCGAAATATGCATTATTTATTATTAATTTGTACTTGTGTTTACCTTGTGACATTCTAGAGATTTGATATATTTTCTATAATATGAGCAAAAGTTCATAATTAATAACTTTTTTTAGAGTAATGTGGGCCCCTATCATCTTTATTATTTATATGTACTGCTAATTCTATGCAAACCTTTACAACAGAGGTCAGTTGTCTCTTGTAATGGTTAGTTACAATGTTGCATATATAATGAAAGATAAATTTCAAATTTTATTATATCCGTGGTTGTCTTTAGATAGAGAATGAATATCAACAAGTAGAACAATATTATGGAGAGAAAGGAAAGTCGTGTAAATTAGGCGATAAACATAGCATTATCATTAAATACAAATACTCCATGCGTGATGTGCAAACAAATTGATGTTCATTCACAATACAAAGTTATCTTAGCAATTGTGCCACATCGAAATGTGAAAGTATGTGAGTGCAGAGGTTTATGTTCCTTGTTCCACACACCATCGCTCCGCACATATTTGAAACCGTTATGTTGTCATTTCAAAACAAGAGATCCGACTTCTGACACAATTGTAACATTGATTATTTGATAATGTTGAATCTAATGACTATTATATATAGCATGTGTATGGAACTAGCTGCGCAAAGGCCGCTAAGCGAACTGTTTGTTTGGAAGTGGTTGTGCAAAAGAATTTATTCTAACGTGGTTGTGCATTTGTGGACGTGGTTGTTCGAATGAAGCGATGTAGAGAACAAACCCGGGGTTTCCTGCACCAGTATAAACGAATCAATCCGGGAGGGCGATCTTAGAAGTTCCAACTACTATCTCCTCTCAAGGGTTTACCTTTCTTTCAAGACCTTACCTAAGATGAGGACCAATAAGACCAGGACCTTACCTTCGCCAAGACCTCACTGGGTGGGTTGCTTCTTCGTTGCCATGTAGTTCGTATGCTTATGAGTCAAAGCCTCATGAACCTTGTAAAGTAGGCCATCGGTCGATCAGCAGGTATACTCCGGGGCTTAAGGGTAAATCCCAATTGTTATGTTTGCTTATGGACCCATCGATTTGGTAATGTGCAGGTTGGGTTGGTTATTGGTTTGCAATACATAATTATAGCAATCTATTCTAAATATACCTCTAAGCGCACAAGACAAAGAGGGAAGCTCATTCACAGCAAGAGTAATGGCAAAGCAATCGACAGCATCCTGCCAATCATAGGGAACCTTCAATAAGTGTCAATCTGAAGTAAAAAGAAATCACTTTGTTTTCTTATTATTAAGTATATAATAGATAGTCGGCCTCTAAATCAAATATGTTGATCCATATGTGTAACAAGTGATCAATAATGGTATATCCCTGGTGTTTTGTTGAGCCTCAATCGACGACATGTGGTAATGAAATAAAGATGAAAGTTATAGTATGCACATGGAACTTCTTTTATTAATGCATCAACTAAGTGGGCCCACATTAATTAATATCATTTTGAATTTCAATGAATGAACGAAGGGCGTCAGTGCGTGAAGTAGTTGTGTGGATGAAGTTATACGGATGTGATTGTTTTTGTGCAAAGGTGGTAATGATACCGCAGATTTTTTATCAAAACAAGTGCATGAGTCCCAGCTTTGTTTGAGTGCGCAAAAGGTCAAAGCTAACATAGAATTTCGCACAATCAACTTCTCCACACTCAATATCATGAGTAGCGATATTTTACAATTAAAATATTATCAATAATATAATCATAAACAATGTTATTGCAAACAAAAAATATGGATTATGTTTTAAAACTAAAATATTAACAATGAAAGTCTTCAATGCAGAGTGCAGAGATCCATACAATGAAGGCTTGAAAGCTTCCTCTGCACAATGAACTTTTTCTGCACTTCTGCACATTTGCCTAATTCCATAAACATAACCATAAACATGGTTTATTCTCAAAGAAATGCATAAATGCAGAGATCCACACAATGGACACCCTGCACAGTTCCGCACAATAGCTTAGACAAAGAGATATTCGGAAATACAAACATAAGCATTATTTACAATTAAAATATTACCAATAATATCGTATACGTCAACCACTTACTAAAATATTAGCAATAAAAACCTTTATTGTGAACATATTTATCAATTAATAATAGCATCTAATGTGAATGGCTGACCAAAAAGCATTATTTAGTACGGAAGTGTGGAAAGCTTCATGCAAAGAGAATCAATTAAATAACAATAGTATGCATTAATGACAATTAAAATATTATCAATAACATAAGCATAAACAATGTTATTGTTAACAACAAATATGGATTATGTTATAATATTACAGTATTAGCAATGAAAGTTTTCAATGCGGAGTGTGGAGATCTGCACAATGAACTTTCTCTACTCTTCCGCACATCCCATAAACAAAGCTTATGCTCAATGAAATGTGGTTTTGTACAAAACTTTGTGTGCACTCCGCAAAACGTTTGCTTAATTCACTATTGATATCTATAAAAGACCGAGCTCTCCGAAGGGCTCTTCGAGCAAAAGGGAATACGGATATATGTTTTATTTATAACTAAAATATTACCAATAATATTAGCAATAAAGGCTCTAATGCAAAGTGCGGAGATCCACAAAAGGAAAGTTTTCTCTGCATAATGGAATCGTTATGCACTTCTGCACAAAAGCCTAAACAAAGAGATATTCATAAATACAAAGATAAGCATTATTTACCATTAAAATATTAGCAATAAAAGTCTTTAATGCGAACATATTTATCAATTAATAATAGCTTCCAATGCCAATAGCTAACCAAAAAGCATTATTGAGTACCGAAGTAGCTATCTACAGAAGTGGCCAGAGCATTCACTGTGCAAAAAGATTTATGCAAAGAGAATCAATTAAATAGTAGTAGAGGTAGGGACTTTGCTACATCGCAATTATAAATCTTATTAAAAATGTTTTGCTTTTTAGGGATTGTTTTTAATTTTTTTTTAAATACCTTATATTTTTTAGGCTTGGTTTTGCTTTTAGTTTTATATATATATATATATATATATATATAATTTATTTTAACTTTTTCTTATAAATTATATATTTTTTATTTTTCAAATATTTTTATTGTTTTTTATTTATTTGATTTTTAAATATAAAATTTAAATTATTTATTAGGCCATAGGGCATAAAAAATATGGTGATGGTTATTCTGTTAAGACACACTACGGTGTAAAAGTCATCGGTCCTTAATTTCGTGGGGAAAAATCTAGCCATGCTAAGGGCTAGTGTGACCCAAATCAGGTGTGATCCCCAAATGATTTTGATGCTTCGATACACTTGGGTCACAACTACTCAAGACATAGGTTAGTTGTGGTCATGTCAAGGCTCACATAAACTATGGAGAAAAAAGGGGGGTTATTTATTTATTTCAAGGGCTTATTTAAAAAGGTGTTTTTTTTTTTTTTGACAAAAAGGTGATTTTTAATTGATTTTCATCACCAAAAAAAATGTTTACAAAATTTTCTTCTTTTTTTCTTAATGTTAGTTATATTAAAAAAATCAATTAACACAAACAAAAAAACATATAATACAACTTTTAGATTTAGATTCGGTTTATGATTTTTATTCAGATTCCTTAAGCCCATATTATAAATCAATTTGTAATTTTTACCCAAAAAATAAAATAAAATAAACGTTATAAGAACTTAAAAATGCTCAAGAAATCAAACTTAGAAAAAAATGTAGACAAACTTGAAAAACATTTAAAACAACTAATGTTCGGCAAAAAAAAAAGGAGGTAGACAAACTTGAAAAATGTTTTAAAATCAACACTTGAAAAAGAATGATAAACAAATTTCAAAAACACTTTAAAAATCAACATTTAAAAAAATAAACAAATAAAATATACAAATTTAAATAACGTTTGAAGAAAAAATATCCATACTTCATAGCAAAGTGTCAAGAAAATGTCCCTTCCCCAAAAAAGGGTGATGATACGTCACCACTTTTGAAAATCAACATGAAAATCATGATTTGGTGCGACCCTAAAAGAACGAGAACTCAATAAAGTTCTCATTAAGTTGGTAACATTGTTATAGATAGTCTGACATTTGGTTTTACCTTCCTAGATGTCCAAATGAATTTCATATTTCTTCTAAATTAATATTTACAAGAACATTCACAAAATACCATAATTTAAAAGATGAGTATATTTTTTTATACAAAAACTGAGAATGTATTTTGTATTAAAAAATATATGATTTAAATGCTCAGAGTTATTACATCATATAGAAATATAACAATACAATCCATGAGCCTTGTTTGAACAAACAAAATCTCTTTCATCCACCTATAGAATTTTTTTGTCTATTTCCTTCAGACAAAATAAAGCAATTTCAAGTCTATTCCACTTTAGATACGCCAATGGTCTTACAAAAAGGAAAATTTACTCAACATATTGATTCATTTTATTTAGTCATTTGAAGAGATATTCTCTTTGTTGAACTTGGTTATGGATGAGTCCACATTAATGTTCAAGTGTGACTAAAAGACCCTCCTATTAAGTATATGAATCTTGGAGCTTTTTGTTCTTTGTCATCTTTCCTACCTCTTGTCAAAGGGGGTGAGGAACCTGAAATTTTCTTTAACACTTATGAGAAATATGGAGAGGAGGAAGCATTACCTTCTTCAACCTTATTGGCAAATGCATAATCGTCTTCCTTCTTTCTCTCCTTTTTCCAAAAGTGACTTATTTTTCTGCCCTCAATTCCTTGTCTTGGGTTTGTTTAGGGGTTGTTTGAGAGGCCACTTCCAATGACCTCTGAGAACACAATTCTTTATCCTTCTTTGCATGTGCACTTCTAACTTGTTTATTTGTGTATGTGCTTTTTCATGGATTGTCTCTTCACCCTCTTATATGTTGTCTGTAGATCCAAAAATAAAAAAATTCCTAATAATCCCTAGTGTTTCTAGGTGAATGAAGAACCTATTTTCTCGGACCCTTAACATATGTTTCCACCTCATTTTTAACTTATCCTCTATTGAAACAAAATGTTTTTATGGAATGGTCCCTGCTTTCGAAGACATGAAATTATCCTCTTCTTCAGATCCTTAAGCCTCTTCTGTGGCTTGGATTGCAGGGTTCTCTCCCAAATCTAGGGTCCTTCTTATTCCATTTGATCTACATCTTCTTATCTCCCATGAGCATTTTCCTTTGCTTCTTCCTAAGTTGTATCTCCTTCATCAAGGTTACCCATCAAAGAGACGAATGGGTCTATTGATCTGGGAACTTTGTCAAATTCTACTTCTCTTTCTTGTTGGATCAGATCCATTAGATTATTGCCTGAGGGGACATGAGGCTATGAAGACTCGAGTGCCTGAAATTTCTGAGATACCAACCAATTCACACCCTTTCACTTCCTCTGTGTCTACCATTATCCTCCATCTTTTTGGATATCTACAATTTCTCCTTTTTAGGGAAATCTCTTACAAAGTACCCATGATCATGACAAGGCCTACACTTGAATGGGATTTGAATATAATCTACAGGTTAGATAAATGACTAGTTATCTATAGAGAGTTGGATTTCTTCAAGAATACATTTCTCTAAATCAACTTCAACATAAATCCTAGCACAGGCATACATTGAACCTTTGAATGTTGCCTTATCCATATATTTTCCTAATGCATTTCCAATATTTCTCAAGGTATCTTCGTCCCAACATTGAAGAGGGAGATTGTTCTTTGGGACATTGTTTTCTAGGTTAAAATCCAATGTTGTCCAAACATAACCCTTAAGTTCCCATAAAATACGATCCATTTCGAAAGATCAAATCCCTATCTTCTTTATGCTCAAAAAAGAAGGTGAAGAAGCCTTTCCCACAAAAAACACATTTGATTTGGCCCTTAACCAAGGGCTTCTAGTTCCTATCCACCCATTGCCTGAGGGAGTTGGGGGATGGCCAGATTCCCATAAATTTCCCTACCAAACCCCTTTCAGCAAAGATTGAGAGTTGTAGCTCTATATCTACTAGGATTTACCTAGAGCTTTGAGATACTTTCCAATATCTTCAAAAAAAAATCATTCTTGGATTTAACCCCTTTCAATCCATTCTAAACCAGTGCGTTGAAGGTAGCTACTATTATAGATGATGTGGAGCACGATTGAGGAGATTTGAAGAGGAGGTTAGGAGGACGAATCCCCCCGCGACTGCTACCATCACTCAAAACCCTAGATCTGTTACACATCCATTCTTGAGTGTTCTGCGTCCATTGAGTATAAAAATCATGGCTACATACATTCTTATTGTCGCTATACTGATAGTATTTCCTTCCACTGGCATATTTTTACCTCCATCATAGCATTGAGGAGGCAATATCAAGCGAATCAACTAGTCCCAAGATCGAATCCGCCCAATTGAGAGAGGGGCTCCTACAAATACATAGCGAAAAAAACATCCACAAAATGTGACTTTAGTAAGAAAAGAGGTACTTCTTTTTCCCCACCTATCTGTCTTGTGTATTCCATTGATATCATTTATTGATACAACAGAAACTGATGTGAGCTCTCTTAGGATAACAATGGTGTTTGAAACTACTCTTGTGGACTGATATTGCAAATCCAACACAAATGGCACTTGGAAGTATCTAACAATGTGAGGGACCCTCCCTTAGATGATTACTTAATATTAAATAATATGCTTCACAATTTTTATTTATTTTGGGTGTTTTTAAGCCTTGTATAATCCCATTTATAATCATTACATTTTAATCATGATTGGCTTTTTTATTTTTCTTTTTTAAACCAGAACGGAAAATTTTAGAGAGTCAATTGTTTGAAAGATCAATTGGTCCAAAGGTTATGTGTGGAGGTTTTGTCCCCACAAGTTCTGTGGTCCAATCCCAAGCAGCACTATGTATGCTTGAGAGATACTCCAGGCACGATTTCTTCAATTGAATAAAAAAAAACAAACAAACAAACAAATTATTTCATAAATACCACAAACGAGTCAGTTACAAGATATCTCTAGAGACTTGAACCTATACAGTTGATGAAACAAATTGTTTACCAAACCATTCAAGCTAAAGTTAACTTCATGGTCAATTTTTTGATAAAAAAAAACTTTTAAGCATTTTATAACATTTCACAAATAAAACCTAATGTAAAGTCGTCAAATATTAATTACAACTTCCAACTTAAAAAGGCATCATATAAAACAAACAACAAAAACAACCAACCTAATAAATCATCTTAAAAACCTTTTACATAAAATTCAAAAGAACAATAAAACTAAAAAACTACTTAATTTATCCATTTAAAATTCCATGATATCCTAGCAAATAACTTGCATTGTCTACACAATTATAATTTTTACTAAAACCAACCCAATAAATTATCTTAAAAAACCATTTACATAAAATCAAAAAAAACAATAAAACTTGAAAACTACTTAATTTAAATTAAATGAATATTCTAGAAAATAACTTGCATTCTCTAGACAATTATAACCTTTACTAAAATCCTTTATTTCATAATTTATTTTTCCAAAATATATATATATATATATATAAATTAATTATAACATTTCCCAAAAACTTAATGTAAGCAGTTTCTAACTTAGTAAAGCATCAAATAAAACACATAACAAAACAAACAACCCAATAAATCAGCTTAAAAACCTTTTATATAAAATTCAAAAAACAATAAAACTAAAAACTACTTAATTTATCTATTTAAAATTCCACAATATTCCAACAAATAACTTGCATTCTCTACCTAATTATAATACATTTTTACATAGAATTGAAAAAACAATAAAACTAAAAACTACTTAATTTGTTCATTTAAAATTCCACAATATTCCAACCAATAACTTGCATTCTCTACCTAATTATACCCTTTACTAAAATCATTAAAATTTGTTTTACATTGAAGGTTAATCACTATGACAAATATGACCAATGATGTTGGATGTATAAAACACTTAGGAAGGCGGAGGTCGCCAGACCATGTGATTCCGAAGATGATAGAAGAATAATAGGTTATACCCCATAAATTCAACTTTCCATTAATATTCTCATTGTTATAGGTTATACCCCATAAATTCAACTTTCCATTAATATTCTCATTGTTATCCCAAAAAAAAATGTTAAACCCAGCATAGTTCTGATACAAAACTTTATTAAAAAATCATCATATTCTTTTCAATATTTCTGATACAAAACTTCATTAAAAAATCATCCTATTCAAAAATTTCTGATACATAACTTTATTAGAAAGTCATCATATTCAAAATTTATATCAAAAATTTTCTATGATGTGAATTTTTTTTAATAAAAATTAAGTACTGTTTTTTAAAATTATATAAAATTCATGTTCTTTAAATTCATGTGGTAAATCATATTTTTTTAAATATGATTTTTTTTTTCAGATTATACATTTTTTAATACTTTTTTTTATTTAGTCTGCTTAGGATAGCTTAATTAGCAATAGCACTGGAAATGAAGTCACGGAACTGGAAGACTTAGGTTCAAATCTTGTATCATCCACTGGAAGACTTAGGTTCAAATCTTGTATCATCCCCGATCGAAATGTGAAATTAGACATAAGAAGATGTAATCCTACCAAACTTGCAAAAAAATACTTTTTATCGTTTAGAATATTATATTCATAATAAACCTTAAAATCTCAAAATCTTCTAAACATAAAATCAGTGAACAACAACAACAAAACTTGAAATCATTATAATAATATACACTCCAAAAACTTTTCCATCAATTTATTAATTTACATATTGAAACAAAATTTTTGAAATGGATAATACTTCTTAAAGCACGTGTCTCACCATTGTTATCCATGTGAGATTATTCAAAATACACACACATGGCAAGGCCAAATGTTTAGTAATGTTTCTACCTAGAAACCTGTCGAATTGCTATTATCAACATTACCCTCAACTACAATTTCTCAATGGGGAGAGATCATTGATCTTTTATCTTCAACCTTGGAAGAAAAGTTACTTCAAAGATGTTGGTAATAATATGATATATTTAATCATTAGGGGAATCTTTTAATTGGATCACTTTGCAACCATGCTTGATTCCTGTAATGGAGAAACAAAGAATGACCCAAAAAAAAAAATCATTTATCTTTTACCTCAACATTAGAAGAAAAGTTACTTCAACCATTTGAATCATGTAGAGATGTTGATAATAACATGATACATTTACATCATTAAGAGAATCTTTTAATTAAATCAATTTGCGACCGTGCTTGATTCCCGCAATAGAAAAACAAAGAATGACAAAAAAAACTATCAGAGATTAAACTATCATATTATTTCACTATGTTTATAGTGCATAAGGAAAATATGAAGTAAAGCACAAACCCATAATATGTATTGTTATCTTGAAATGGTGGACTGAAATGAACTTGTGGCCTCTTAATTCTTCTCCAACCTGGGTTTTCATCCTCAAATTAAACAAGTGGATACATGGTTTAAGGCCTTCATGTGGAATGTTAATAATATTCAACCAGCTTCATAAAAAGGGGAGGGCCTCCTTCCAATTCCTCCTCAATATGTGTGTAAAATGATCTCCAAAATGGTTTCTGTGGCCCAATAGCATGAAGAGATGTAAAAAGTCAAATGCGTCATGAACTATGTACCAAGTTACCAACAAAACAACCATTGCATGAAAGAAAAGGACAAGGATGACCTCATCCATATATGCATGAAGCAATGAGGAATTGCAAATGCCGTAGTCTAATTAACCTGCAAATTTACCTTGAAAATCATGGAAATGCCGGTAAGATTTTGATAAAATCCAGCAGGAATTTTGTAAATCCAGGTTACAGCTGTCAAACTTCAAGATTTTGGGTGCCCTAAAGGTTTTTGATGGTGCTGAATCCATTTCCACCATCAAAAACATGATTTTAACATACTGCAAGATATTTTAAAAAAAAAATTGTCGGATTCTGACCACTTTTGACCCTCCGGGCAATTTCTTCTCCTCGATAGAGGATGCCATTGCAAATGCTTCCAAATCTGGTGATACGGTTGAACCTTTCATGAACTATGACGTGACATGGCATGAATGGGTCAAGTGCATGAAAAATAGCCCTCAAGTGCCTAAGACATTGTGAAGATGCTTTGGGGTTGTGAGAAAGCCTTGAGAGTTTAAGACATTGTGAAGATGCTTTGGGGTTGTGAGAAAGCCTTGAGAGTTTAAAGATGTCTGAAATGTTGTCACAATGTCAAATGTCATGATGAAGCTCATGCAATGTCCACTTATGTTATGTACCTTATATTTGAAAACTCTATCATATACCACATATCCAAGAATAAGTTAGAGATTCTCCTGTATTTCATTAATATCATCAAAACCTTTAAAGTAACAAAACACCTTACAATTGATCCTAGAATAAGCTAGAGATTCTCCTTTATTTCATTAATATCATCAAAACTTTAAGATAGAGATTATTTTATTAATATCATCAAAACGTTAAAACTTTAAGGCAGAGTTTCTCCTTTATTTCATTAATATTATCAAAACTTTAATCCTAGGAGGCAGCTCAATTGGTTCATCCAAAAAATGTGAAATCGTTGAAACTCAAAAGACCCAGGTTTAAATCCCCTCAGTTGCCACCTGGTGTTGAAATGTAGCAATAAGAATATTCCAATTTAATTTGTCCTTGAATTAAATTGTGAATTAAAATCGAATTTAGCCTTAACAGCTACTTGGAAATAATTAATTAAGTTATTTTGACTTAATTAGTTGGAGAAATTCAAGTTAGAAGTCTTTCTGAAGTCATGCAAGAGTTATCCCTTAAATTAAGGAGATAAGATTGAGTTATATTTGAGTTGTAATTAGTTAACTCAGTTTACTGAGTTAAGTCCAGTTAAATTAGTTCCAAACTATTTGAAGAACTAATGGTGAGTTAACAATCAGTTGATGCATGCATACATCCAACTAGTGCTACTCCAGTTAACTGAAGATTACCTCATCAAAAACTCATGCATGTCTATTCTAAGAAAGACCCAGTTAAGTTAAATGTCAAGGATAGTGTTAGCGCTTGAATTTGGCCTCAGGCTGAAAAAGACAAAATCCAAAGCAACATCAAACCACTTAGCCTTGTAGCTAGCCCTACGGGGCAGGAGAGGGCTCTCTCCGGGTCTATCTCGGCAAAAGGTCTTCAAAGGGCGGAGATGACCAATAAAGAACACTGATTTTAGGCTAGTAAACTGATTGAGAAGGTTTGTTTTCAGATTTTTAGGGTTTTGGTAGAAAACAGGGGGAAAGCAATTTTGGGTGCGGGGATGGGACACAGCGTTTGCAGAGGTCTTTTTGGGGCAAGGTAGGAGATTGTCTTGATGCCTTTGATTTAAGTGAATGGATAGGAATGACCGGTGAGGAGCTAAAGAGAGCAAGAAACCATCGAGAGTTCTCTTTAGACAGAGGAAAACATAGATATTAAGCAAACTTAAAGGCAGAGCATATAAATTATGAATTCTACCTTAACACTTCATTTACTTAATGTGCAGAAAAGAGAAATAGGAAATTGATACACATAACAAATCTTACAAGTACATGAGAGAAGCATACCATCAACACAAATAACCACAGGAATCCCAAATAGTGCTGCAAAACCCTGGTCTTTCCTTTGCCAAAATTGCAGAGATACAAAGTGTAATACAATAGAAGCTTATCCCTCAAGAGTCCAGCCATGAAAATGACTAAGAAAATACATAATATAGGCAAGCTAACACCTTTCCTTGCCTCTAGGGGTCGAGCTCATCATCCTAGGAGTTGTTCCAACCAATTCTAAACAAAGCACTACAATCTAGGCAGTCAAAACAACTTGTCTCTATAAGCTAGGAAACCAATTCATTCATTAAATGTTTGCTATTTCATGAATGAATCTTCTAGAATAGGTAAATAAGTGTCATGTCAACATGAAAATACATTAATTACATCAAAGAGGGTGAAAAATCCCATCACAAGTCAAAACTGGTCAAGGCTGGGCGAATTCCTGAGCTGTAGATGAAAATTTGAGAAAATGTGTTGATGCGTAGCGCCCCAATCCTGAACGCGTAACGCGCCTTTGAGCCAACTTTTGAGGCACTTCCCGGCATCCAAATGAGGCAAAAGTAGGCTTGTTGGAAAGGTCTGGATGTCTACTTTCCAACCCAAGTGGAATTTCTCAATTTGGTGGTCATTTGCCCCTCCAAAATTGCAATCTCCCAAGACTGCTTCCTGTGTGTCCAAAAAGTGGCAGAAAGTCATTTTTTGCATGTTTTTTGACCTTCTGAGGGCTCAAAACCTGATGAAATGTCTTGTCCATTGCTGAGCAAGTGTAATTTGTCATGACAAATCCAAAAATGCTGAGTTTTTTAGAAATGGACTTGCCCATTTTCAGGATAGCGCGCGGCGCGCTACGCGTTCAGGGCAAAAACCTGTGTTTGGCACAAAAAATTCACAATTGACAAAATTTTCTCCAAATTTCTTGAAATTTGGGCTGGGAGTCCCCAATCAAGTACCATGCTCAGTCAAAGAGACTTTGGCCAAAATTTGGAGTGGATGGGGCCTTTTCCGTCGTTTTAGTGCCTTGGCCAGCCTCCTTGGATCTGGCGATTGTAATTTTGACATTTCTCTAAAACCATGACACCTGTGCAAAAAGTGAAGGAGGTTTTTCTTCCTTGGCATGTTGTGGACAAAAACCTCTCTCAGTTTTCCCAAATTCATTTTTGATTGCTCTGAAACATCTTTTGAGTGAAACCTATCCCGATGTGTGAAACAAGGGATTTTGTCGAAATGAAGCGAAATGAAGGGGATAGGGGGCTTCTAAATTCTTGGGGAAATTTTTGGAAGTAGGGAGGGATGTTAGGAAGCAGGAGAAAGTGGAATCTCAGAGATTGAGTGAGGGGAAGGGGTCCAAAAGGGCAAAACACAGGCCCAACCTAGAAAATTGCCAAGTTGTAGCAAGAAACTAGGGTTTGTGCAAAAATGAGGAATTTGGGGGATCTCAGTGATGGGAAGCATTTGATAAGGTACTTTAAGGATAGGGGAAGGTGTATGAACATCAGGAAACAAGTTTTGCCGATGATTTTACCATCCAAGAGAAATTGCCTTCAAAACCCTCGGAGAGGGAAATGACCTTGCCTGGGCGCAACTGAAGCATGAACAAGGTGTAAAATGACTCATTAGACACTGACATGATAATGACAACCCTATGAATGATGATAGACTCAGCTTAATAGTGACATAGATTGGCATTTGGGCAATTTTAGGAGTGAAAGCAAACCCTAGACCTAATGCCTAGTAACCAAATTTTGCTTGAAGACTCACTGAAATGACAAAATTTGACCTTGACACTTCAAAATCACTTTGTAAGAGCATATTTAATCACTGGAGGAAGGCTGGAAAGACTGACACTAACAGATAGTGTACTATCAGTTGCATGTGTTTTGCTATAAAGAAAACTCATGCATGCAGACGGAATCAATTCCTTGAGGATTGCGCAGTTCACAGTGTGTTAGAGTAGTGTGTGAGATCAATGTTCCACTTGGTAACAGGAGGATCACCTAGGAGAAACTGCACAAGGAAATAGGAGCTTGGAAGGCAAAGGAGAAGGTTTTGTGAGAAGCCAAGTTTGCCTGTGAGCATCTATGAGGATTGTACTGAGCACTGGCTAGCTGTGAGAGCTAAGGCTTTGTATAATTCTTATGTATTTCCACTTTGTATGATAATACAGATAGTGGGGTTTTTAGCTGAAGCTTTCCCCGAAGTTTTTAGCTGAAGCTTTCCCCGAAGTATTCTTACGTGTATTGTGCATTAATTCTTCTTCTTCTGGTTATATTGTTCAGCTCGATCTTTAAGCTTCTGCAAATTGATAGTAGAAGTAGATTATAGTATTTTGCTTTAGTTATATTGCATTATCGGGTTAATCTACAGTGAAAATTTCTACATGGTATCAAAGCCAAGTTTATCGGAGCTGTGAACAGTATACAAAGAAGAGAATTCGAAGTTTGAAGTTCGGAGTTGCAGGTGCAAATCGAATTCATATCATACTTCAATTGAGATGGGACATTATGCGACTAAATGCCCATCGAAGTAGTCCAAGAAGGGATCCTCGGAAGGTGAGGCATTAGCCTCTCAGTTCGAAATGGACTTTACCCTCATCACATGCATGGTGTCATCAATGATGGGTTGTGTCTGGTATATTGACAGTGGAGCCTCATTCCACATGACCGGTGATAAAAGTTTATTCAGTGCCTTGGAGGAGAAAGACCTCAAGATGCGCATAGAGATGGGTGACGACGGAAGGTATAGTGTTTCAGGAGTGGGCACGGTTGCTTTTCAGAGGGAGCATGGAGCTCCTCTCACCTTGACAAATGTGATGTATGTGCCTGGACTGAAGAAGAACTTGGTATCAGTCGCGATGTTGGAGGACAAAGGCTACGATGTTGTCTTCAGTAAAGGAAAGGTGTTCCTAAGACACATAGCCACGGGTCACACCAAGAGGATAGGGATTTGGGTGAAGAATCTCTATAAGCTAGAGGTAGATGATTGTGTAGCATTGAGTACGAAAGCAGAATTGGTGCAAAGCCAAGACATTGGCGAGTTGTGGCACAGGCGGTTGGGCCATTTGCATCATGGGGCTTTGAAGATAATGCAACAGATATCTACAGGACTTCCCATAGGTAAACTTGAGTAAGTTGACACATACAAAGGTTGTACCTTGGGAAAGTACACCAAGTCTTCCTGTCATGATCGAGACAGTCGAGCAAAGGCTATCTTAGCGCGAGTTCATACTGATGTGTGTGGACCATTCTCAACGGCATCCACGGTGAATCAAAGGTATTATGTGATTTTCATTAATGATTTTTCTCGTAAATGTTGGATTTATTTCATGCAGAAGAAGGACCAAACCTTTTCAAAGTTTTGTGAGTTCAAAGCTTTGGTCGAGAAAGAGTCAGGGAAGAAGATCAAGGCCTTGAGAAGCGACAACGGTGGAGAATATGTCTCTCAAGAGTTTAAGGAATCCTGTGCAGCGGAAGGAATTAAATGGGAGTTGACGACACCTCATAACCCACAGCAGAATGGGGTGGCCAAGAGGAAGAACAGAACTATTGTAGGGGCAGCACGAGCGATGCTACATGACCAAGGCCTACCACTTCACTTGTGGGTTGAGGCATGCAACACAACAGTCTATTTGCAGAATAGAAGCCCGTGTTGCATACTTGGGTAAGAGACCAGATGTGGGTCACTTCAGGATCTTTGGCTCATCGACATATTGTTGTGGGACAAAGGATGCACGGAAGAAGCTTGAGCCGATAGCAGAGTTGGGTGTACTTGCCTACCAATCGGAGGACAGTGGTTCGTAGAGATCTCAAGTTTAATGAGCAGAAGGCCATGCGAGTTTCCCTTGAGAGGGAGCTCCAACTACAAGTTGTGGAGGAACTATTGGTTCCTAAGGAGGAGCCTCAGACTGATGCAGAGCAGTGGCATGCAGAGGTTCCAGGATTGGAGACATCCACTCAAGCAGAGTCTTCCAGAGATGGACGGAAGCGCACAAGAGAAGCTGACAGATTGTTGAAGGATGCGAGAGAGAATGTGGGAGCACCATCTTCTCAGTGCAGACAGAGGAAGTCACCGGAGAGGTACACTGGATACATGGCCCTTGCTGGGGAATGTGTTGAGACCAAGCCATCTTCCTTTGAGGAAGCAGTGCAACAGCCGATTTGGGTTGATGCTATGGTGGAGGAGTTCGACTCCATAGTTCGTAACAGTTTTTGGGACGTGGTTTCAAGACCGGAGAACAAGTCAGTTGTGAGTTCCCGTTGGCTTTACAAGGTAAAGCAAGTTGCTGATGGTAGTGTGGAGAATCATAAGGCAAGATTTGTTACCTGTGGCTTTTCACAGGTCGAGGGGATTGACTATGATGAGACTTTTGCACCTGTCGCAAGGTACTCATCTATCAGATCTATGTTGGCACTATCAACACAGATGGGTTGGAAGATCCATCAGATGGATGTGAAGATTGCATTCCTCAATGGCAAGATTGAGGAAGAGGTGTACATAGAGCAGCCGAAAGGTTTTGAGACCTTCGATCGTGAGTCGCATGTGTGCCGACTCAAGAGAGCGTTGTACAGGCTGAAGCAAGCACCTCGTGCTTGGTACACCAGGATAGACAACTACTTCACCAGATTGAGCTTCACAAAAAGTGAAGCGGATGCAAACCTGTACATCATCATGGTGAACGATAAGTTGTTGATCATCGTACTTTATGTTGATGATCTCATATTGACTGGTGATGATCAGTTGATCGTGTCTTGCAAGGAGGACCTTGCAAGAGAATTCGAGATGAAAGACATGGGTGTCATGCATTACTTCCTTGGCATGGAAGTGTGGCAGAAGGATGGGGAGTTGTTTGTGTCTCATGGCAAATATGCCAACGAGATACTCAGGAGATTCCACATGGAGAAGTGCAAGCCCATGCAAACTCCTCTAGCTGGTAACTGGAGGAAGGAGGATGTTACTTCAGGAGAAGTGGAGGCTACTGTGTACAGGAAGCTTGTGGGTTCACTGATGTACTTAGTGAACACACGACCAGATTTGTGCTATGCGGTGAACCAGTTGATTCAAGCGATGGTTCAGCCTACCAAGATGTTTTGGAAGGCGACAAAGCATGTATTGAGATACCTCAAAGGCACATCTCAGTATGGATTATGGTACAGACAAACAGAGAGAGTGAAGCTATAGGGCTTCACGAATGCAGATTGGGCAAGGAGTCCATCAAATCGGAAGAGCACATCAGGAGGGATTTTCAACCTTGGGTGAGCAACAGTTTCTTGGTACAGTAGGAAACAGAGGTCGGTTGCACTCAGCCCGGCAGAGGCTGAATACATGGCTGCAAGTCAAGCAGCATGTGAGGCCATCTAGATGCGGAAAATCCTAGTTGGTTTGTTTGATCAGAGGATGGATCCAACTGTGATCTATTGTGATAATCAGAGTTGCATCAAACTCTCTGAGAATCCAGTATTTCATGATAGGTCCAAGCACATCGGCATCCGGTATCATCATCTCAGAGACTGTGTAGCGAAGAGGATCATGTTGCTGCAGTATATTTCAATAGAGGGGCAAGATGTTGACATTTTGACAAAGGCATTGTCAAAGTGTAAATTCGAGTTCCATAGAGACAGGATCGGGGTGGCAGATAATCCCTTTCTTGTTGAGAGGGAGCGTTGAAATGTGGCAACAAGAATATTCCAATTTAATTTGTCTTTGAATTAAATTGTGAATTAAAATCGAATTTAGTCTTAACAACTACTTGGAAATAATTAATTAAGTTATTTTGACTTAATTAGTTGGAGAAATTCAAGTTAGAAGTCTTTATGAAGTCATGCAAGAGTTATCCCTTAAATTAAAGAGATAAGATTGAGTTTTTTTTAGTTGTAATTAGTTAACTCAGTTTACTGAGTTAAGTCCAGTTAAATTAGTTCCAAACTATTTGAGGAACTAATGGTGAGTTAACAATCAGTTGATGCATGCATGCATCCAACTAGTGCTACTCCAGTTAACTGAAGATTCCCTCATCAGAAACTCATGCATGTCTATTTAAGACCCAGTTAAGTTAAATGTCAAGGACAGTGTACTATCAGTTGCATGTGTTTTCCTATAAAGAAAACTCATGCATGCAGAAAGAATCAATTCCTTGAGATTGCGCAGTTCTGACAGTGTGTTAGAGCAGTGTGTGAGATCAGTGTTCCACCTAGTAACAGGAGGATCACCCAGGAGAAACTGAGAAAGAAATAGGAGCTTGGAGGGAAGAGGAGAAGGTTTTGTGAGAAGCCAAGTTTGCCTGTGAGCATCTATGAGAATTGTACTGAGAGTTGGCTAGTTGTGAGAGCTAAGGCTTTGTATAATTCTTATGTATTTCCACTTTGTATGATATACAGATAGTGGGGTTTTAGCTAAGGCTTTCCCCAAAGTATTCTTCTGTGTATTGTGCATTGATTCTTCTTCTTCTGGTTATATTGTTCAGCTCGATCTTTAAGCTTCCACAAATTGATAGTAGAAGTAGATTATAGTATTTTACTTTGGTTATATTGCATTATCGAGTTAATCTACAATCAGAATTTCTACACCTAGCTACAAGGAGGAGAGGAGGACATATCGTTGCCCCCCAGACATTTAGTGATAGTTACATGGCAAGCTGTTAGGTTCCTTTGGGTCATATAATCAAAACTCTAAGGTAAAGAGACACCTTACAATTGATCCTGAAATGACATATTGGCACATCGTGCAATGGGTGAAAATAGATCAACGCGATGGAATGGTCATGCTCTAAACCGACAATATGACAACGAGAGGATTCAGTGAAAGGCACAGAATGCATGCCTTGTTCGCCTAATTGAATGAGAAGACAGTTGGAGTGGACGTATACACCATGTATATATTGTGGAGGAGCAATAGGAAAAAACCAAAATGGACCAACTGTAGAGTAAACAGAGGTGTGACCGCAAGGTGAGTTGTGTTGCACGACATGGAATGGACGAGTTGTGTCGCATGATGCAGAATGAAGGATGAGTGGCATAAAGTTTGTGAAGGTGGCAACCTACCCAATGGGGGCAAGACACGAGGGCCTATTATTCTTGGGATACCGCAAGTTAACCCAACTGTGTTGCATGATCGTTTTGCGAGCGAAATTTGGAGACAAATTTCAGGGATTGGATCGAGACAAAATTCAAGGATTCAAGAAAGACAAATTTCAAGGATTGGCCAGAGACAAACTTCGGGGATTCGACAGAACCAAAATTTGGAGATTTTTGTCCACTGAAATTTGGGGATTGTTGGATTGTCCTATTGACCAAATTTTACGGTTTCCAATTGTGGGAAATTTGGGGATTAACAAACGAACCAAAATTAAGTAACAAAATTATTCTGCAAACACTTAACTAAGAGACTGAGAGGCCTAGGGACTGTTCACTGTAAAATTTGTAACTACTATATATATTTGATTTGGGTATTACACCAGTAAGCCGCCTAACTTATATGTTGTCTCTTGCATATGTTTTGGATTTGCAATTGTACATGTACGGTAAAATTGGAAGATTGGTTTAGTGACAAAATTATTCTGCAAACACTTAGCTAAGAAGATTGAGAGGCCCAGGGGCTGTTCACTGTAAAATTTGTAAATACTATATATATTTGATTTGGGTATTATGCTAGTGAGTCGCCTATCTTATATGTTTTCTCTTGCATATGTTTTGGATTTGCAATTGTACATGTATTCCTAAAATTGAAAAATTGGTTAAGCAACAAAATTATTTTGATAACACTTAACTAAGAAGACTAAGAGTTGTAGTTCAGGCCGTGTACGATCAGGTTAGTCTTGCCAATGCTTGGAGGGACGTTAATGCCATATGTCTATAGATCCTCACCATCATGACAGGTGGAATACTAGAATAGGGTTTGCCAACAGTAACTACAATCATGATGGGGGTAGGTTCAAAGCCAAGATTACAAATAGTATTTCGGGGGTTAATGAGGTGATAGGTAGTTTATCTATGATAGATACTATTGGGAGAGTGTAGTGATGCTCTTCACTATTACATCATGACATGTTGAAAATGGTTGTTATTAGTGTCAAACTCTGTCCAAATGAAAGACAAAGTTACATAGTCAAATAACATATTTCGAGCCTCTCAGAAAAATTGTTTTAGGATTTTTGATGCTCCATTTGGATACCTTATCTTTGAATGCGTTTTTACTCCAATTATCTAGCTCAAATGAGAGCATAATATTGTTAGACTGTGAGTCCCTAGACAATCACAAACTTTGAGAATACAAAGTCATTCCTAACTTGATGAGTTTTTGTGACGATCCATTGATGAGTTGTCAGTGTGATCTAGATCTAGATCTAGAAGGTCAATTGATGTATTATAAATTCACATGATGAGATCAATACAATACAACAAAAGGGCTTGAGGTCTTTTCCGCCAATTCACTTGTCTTCCTAATATGATATCAGAGAGATTATTGGAGCATAATGGGGTTATGAGAGCAAAGTCACATTATGAAAGGTGAAGTCTAAGTTGAGGAAGTGTTATGAAGTTTCTCCATAGTAGTGATCCATGGTAGAAGCTACATTGCCTATGTCAATGGAATGAATATCTACATGGCAATAAAGAGGTCATAGTTCTTACTCGTGTTATTCTTCAATTCTTGATCATAGATGGTATCATAAATCTGGTTTAGATCTAATTTATAAAAGAGCAGATCAAGCAAGATGTGATTACCTGAGTTGACCATTTTACCCTCTATCTCGGAACCCAAAAGAAAACCATGGACATTTCCAATGTTGAATGTCTCTTCCGTATATTTTTTTTTTAATTTGAGCAAGATTACAGTTCAGTTGAGTCATCCTCTTGGTAGCGTGAAAGTTCAAGTCAACTTAGATCCTTCAAATCAGAGTGAGTGAAATTGTTATCATCATTGTCTGTTTTGATGTGCAATATGAACAGTCATGCAATATTGCATGCAATGATTCGTATGTATTATTCCATCATGTAGGTCTTAATTATATACATGAGAGAGAGACTATTCATATTGCATGCAATGTTCTGCTTGTAAATTTGCAAAACAAACACACAAAACGAGCATGCAATATTTCCTTCAACCAACAATTTAGTGGCCAAAGAGGTTATCAAATAATTTATGGAAAAAGTGGTGAAATTGTCTCCAGTATTAGCTTTAAATGGTGAAAGAAAACATAGGAAAGAAAGCACTTCAAATGGTAGATTTAGTTACAAAGCAGAGGAAAGCCAAAAATGGCGCCGGCTCTGATACCATGTCAATCCAGGCAGTAACTCCTCAAGGCAAAAATGATTCGTATGTATTATTCCATTAGGTAGGTCTTCATTATATACATGAGGGAGAGACTGTTCATATTACAGCCCCTGAATCTTTTGAAAAAGTTGTGTGCCTTGCTCATAAAGAAAAGCATCCTACTCAAGATTATTCAAGAGGAAGAGGTGGTCGAAGAGGAAGAGGAAGATATTTCAGAGGTGGGGGGGCAAACATTCTCAAGGAGAAAAGGTAGATTTGCACTGCATTCGCTGCAAAAGAAATGGATCACATGATGCCTCTGCATGCAAAAGCTACCATGGGACAAAATTGAGCAGCAAAGAAACCAACAGAAAGGTAAAACTGATGATACAGACAAAGGTAAAGCACCTGAATCCGCTCACTATGTTGTGGCACAATGTAACATTGGAGTAAATGAAGATTTATTTAATGCTTCACTTGCTTCTTGGAAAAATGATTGGTTTCTTGATTCAGGAGCAACCTGCCACATGACTCATAGAAAAGATTTTTTTGAAGAATTTACTGACAATGTTGATGGAGCAGTATACTTTGCAAACCAATCAAAAATCAAGCCATCAGGGCTTGGCACAATCAGGCTTAAATTGCCTGGTCTTCCAGACTTTCTTCCGCACCATGTTCTATATCTCCCACAACTGAAGAGAAACTTGTGGTCCTTGGTTCACATCCGCCAGAAAGGTCACTCCATTCATATGTTTGATGGCAAGCTTGAGGTGAGAAAAGCATCTGACCACTCACTTGTCATGAGGGGAATAGAAGAAGAAAGGCTTCTCAAGCTGCAAGGAACCTCTGCTCGTGCACAACATTTCTCATACAATTCTCATCATGAAGAAGGTACTCTTCCATCAAGTTTATTATGGCATGTTAGATTTGGACATTTGAACTATGACAGCCTCCACTTGTTGAAGTAAAATGGTGTTGTTGGTTTGCCTACAATTCCTAGGAAACTTGAGCAATGTGATGCTTGCATTCTAGGAAAGCATAGCAAACAGTCTTTTCATGATTCACATTCAAGAGCACATAGAAAACTTGAACTCACTCATTCAGATTTATGTGGTCCAATGCATGTTCCTTCTGCAAATGGAAATAAATATATGATGACATTTATTGATGACTACACCAGAATGTGTTGGGTTTATTTATTGAAGAACAAATCTGATGCTTTTCAAACATTCAAGAATTTTCATAAATGGATTGAAAATGATGCACAATCTCATATTGGGTCTATTTGCACTGATAATGGAAAAGAATACACATCAAATGAATTTGAAAACTATCTTTGCGAACATGGGATCGAACATCAAACAATTGTACCTTATAATCCTCAACAGAATGGTGTAGCTGAAAAAATGAATAGGACAATCTTAAATATGGTACGATCCATGCTCTTCTTCAAAAATGTAAAGATAATGTTTTGGGCTTATGTTGTTCTATGTGCTGCATATATAAAGAATAAATGTCCATCTAATGCTATTAGAAACAAGACTCCATATGAAATGTGGTATGGACATGTTCCTTCGATAAAGCATCTCAGGGTCTTTGGTTCCACCTGTTATGCTTTGATACCAAAGGTACATAGAAACAAACTTGGTGCTAGAAGTCGTAAGTGTATCTTCCTGGGGTATTCAAACACCTCCAAGGCATACCATCTCTATGATGAAGTAAATAAAAAGTTTGTTGTATCTAGAGATGTAATTTTTCTTTAATCATCCAAAACTGACAATGTTGTTGAGCGGCAACTTGATCGCTTGGATAGATTCGCAAAAGCAAAATCATTTCAAGAATTTGATAATCAGATTCCACATCTTGAAGGGGGAATTCCTATACTAGATCAACATGTGGAATCTTTTTCTGAGGAACACTCTCCCCCGCATGAAACTCCAACAACAAATGATGCTTTAAGTGGTGTGATTGATAGAATTGGGAGACTCAATCTTGATCAGTCCCAACTCAATCAGCGGAGCAGCCTGGGCCATCTGAAAAAGGTCCCCCAAAGTGGCTGACAAAGACACTTGAAAGTGTTCATCCTGATGAGTTGGAAAGACAGGAACTAGAAATTCAAACCAACAGAATGGAGGTGATGTAGATGACTCTAATTCACCTGTTGATATGGATGTTTCTTATGATTGTGAATTGAACTTGTCTACAGATTTTGAACCAACTTCCTTCAAAGAAGTTGCTTCTCATGATGAATGGAAAGAAGCGATGCCAAAGGAGTATGATGCCCTCATAAAGAACGGCACTTGGAAGTTGGTTGATCCTCCATTAGGAATCAAACCAATTGGCTACAAGTGGGTCTACAAGAACAAGTATAAAGTTGATGGCTCACTTGACAAGCACAAAGCTAGGCTTGTGGCAAAAGGTTTTGCACAGAAGGAAGGGGTTGATTATGAAGAGACTTTTGCCCCCATAGCAAAATGGGCTACCATCCGGACACTCTTTGCCCTAGCAGCTCAGAACGGTTGGAAAGTCCATCAAATGGATGTAAAAACTGCTTTCTTGAATGGAGATCTAAAAGAGAATATGTTTTTATGTCCCAGCCTGAAGGATTTGCTGTGAAAGGACATGAACATAAAGTATGCAAACTGGTGAAGCCCTTGTATGGCCTCAAAGAAGCACCGCGAGCCTGGTATGAAAAACTAACTGAACATCTTCTGAAACTCAATTTCAAACATTATGTTCTTGATGATGCAACTTTATTTGTCAAGAAAGTTGGCAAAACAGTTGTATATCTTGTGATATATGTAGATGATCTTTTAATGACAGGGAACAATGAAAGCTACATTGCATCCATAAAGAAGGAATTGGGGAAAAGTTTTGAAATGACTGATTTGGGCTATGTTCATTACTATCTTGGTATTGAAGTAACCCAACATTGAAGTCCATCTTTCTTTCTCAAAAGAAATACATTGGAGATTTATTGAACAGGTTTGGCATGACAGAATGCAATCCTCTTACTACTCCAATGGAACAAAACTTAAAGCTCACATCTATTGAAGGAAAAGAATTTGAGGATGCAACAAAATATAGACAGCTTGTAGGAAGTCCCAACTACCTAATTACTACCAGACCAGACATTTTGTTTGCTGTTGGAATCCTCTCTAGGTTTATGCAAAAGCCTTGTGAGGGACATTGGTCTACTGCAAAAAGAGTTCTAAGGTACTTGAAGGGAACTCAAGACTTTGGAATCAAGTATACACAGGTGGATGACTTCAGCTTGATTGGATACTCTGATTCAGACTTCGATGGAGACAAAGAAACTGGGGTATCTACTTCAGGATATGCTATGAGTCTTGGATCAGGAGTTGTCTCCTGGAGATCACGCAAACAATCAGTTCTAGCAAATTCCACAACAAAAGCAGAATATGTGGCAGTAGCTGAAGCAACAAAAGAAATTGTGTGGCTCAGGAAAATTCTTGAAAATTTGCAGGCAAAATAAGTACAATCAACTCCACTCATGATTGACAATACCTCTGCAATAAATTTGGCCAAGAACCCAAAGTTCCATGATCAAACGAAACACATCAATACTAAATATCATCTGATTCGACATCATGTTGAGGCCAAAACAATCCATATCCGTCATTGTTCCACTAATGAGCAAATTGCAGACATCTTCACCAAAGCGCTTGGGGAGAAAAGCTTGAACGATTCAAAATGATGCTTGGACTCACCAACATCCCTTCAGATTAAGGGGGGAAATGTTGACACCTAATCCTCAGGATTGGGTGAATATAATGTAAATAGATAAATAAGTAATATGAACAGTCATCAGGAGATGAAGTGAACAGTCTCTCCCTCATGTATATAATGAAGACCTACTTGATGGAATAATACATACGAATCATTTTTGCCTTGAGGAGTTACTGCCTGGCCCGACAGATTTGCTACCACAAAAAATGCTTAAGAAACTTCTAAAATATTCCACAAGAAATCATCAAAATATCGACAAACTCAAAGAACCAAATAAGAGAAAAAACCAAGCTTTTTTTTGCAAAAATTAGGAGGTTGGTTGCGCAACGAAGACAATCATAGAACCAATATAGTGATGTTCTTGCACAAGAAAGTAAAAGCAAGAGAGAAAGGAGAAAAATCAAAAAAAAAAAAGAAGAGAATAATATGTTGCTGCCAAAGAAGATCCAACCTTGAGCTAATAGCCAACATATATAGTTAATCATCCTTTCCTCCTATGCATATTGGGGAAAAAGAGAGGTTGAACTAGGCATGCAAATCTCCCTCAAGCACATTGATTAGTTCGGTTAGGTGGACTCGCCTTTCAGCTAAAGTTGCCTCTAGTCCAAGTCAAGGTGAACTTCGTTAGCCTAGAAAAGAGTAGAGAAAAGTGTCAAGCATTTTGAGCTAAACTGGGGAGTAGTTGAGTCAACGTAAGCTGAAGTGTCCTAGAGTATAAACACAAGTTGAGTCAAGGTAGGGAAGGAGTGCTCATGTGCTTTAGTCTAATTAAGAGTCTTATTAAGTTGCAACAAAGTAGAGAAGTAACCATGCACTTGAGTGATGGATATAAGAAAGAGAGATCAATGTGCTTGGCTAAGTAGAGATGTGCATTAGTCAACTAAAGAGATAGGTGATTGAAGTGGAATACATAAGAGCTAAGGTGGAAAATGACTAAAATGAGGCGAAGTGAACTAAGGGCAAAGACCAGAATAGGAAAAGGTCATGTGGATGGTTGAAGAGGGGGTGAACTTGGTCCATCTAAGGTTGAATGAGAGAGAGAGACTAAAGCAAAATGGAGAAAAGAGAGCACATGTGTCATGTCCCCAACAAATAATTTTGCTAAGGAGAATTCACAATTTTGCAATTTTGGTAATTTACAAATGTTTTGACTTAGGATAAAGGGATTGGAGGCATAAATTAAATTTTGAGGAAAAGGTAACCAATTAGGAAAAATTAAAAATTAAAAGGTTAGTGGGTTGTGGGGCCATCCAAAGAGGGAAATCAAACCCCTTGGATAAATTCAAACCACAAGAGGAGGAAGGCAAAAGGGGAGTTCGAACTATTGGGCCCACAAGGAAGAGAAGGGGCAGCAATCTTAAATAGAAGCAAACTCATTTTAGGGGTTCCTTGATTGTGCATTTCAGACTTAGAATTAGCTTGAACTATTTAGCCCAAGTCAACTGGTGCTGCTTAGCACAGGGATTTCCAAGTGGAAAATCCCAACTCTCTTTTGGTGAACTAAGAGTGTCACCCTAGGAGAGAAAAGGAGTTAATTAGAAGTTTGATTTCCAGCTGGTGTGATCCATTCCTTCACTTGTTTCAGCCAGTGTGTGTTTCCTGGAGGACGCAGTGGCAGAAATTTGTTGAGATGAGTATAAGTGCTTCTGAGAAAGCAACAACTAAAGAATTTGCAGAAGTTTTCCTTCAGGGAGAACGAGTTACTTGGGTGATTTGCAGAGTGGGGAATTGCAGCTTTTGTGAGAACCAAATTTGTCCGTTCTAGGGCCTGCGCAGGGGCTTTCTGGGTATAATTTGCAGCACAGAAATTGAGCAGGATTTGAGTTGGTTTCAGGCAAGAATTTTCCCTTACATTTCCAGAGAAAATTTTGCAGTGAATTTCCAGCCAATTTGGGGAAGGATTTGGAGCAGAACCACAACAGATTTCTGGGTTGGACGTTGGACCAACACTTGGAGAAATTCGCACCAAATTTGAATATTTCCGGGTAGTAAGAATTAGGCCAAAAGCTTTTTGGGTTTTGTTGGTTGGAGGTTGAGGAGCTTAACTCTAATTTCGCAGAATTTTTGGAGCATATTTGAGATCCTAAATCACAGATCGCCTGTAGCAGCAGTTGCAGAACAGCTGGTTTAACTATACCCAGCAAGGAGATTCACTCATATTCACCTGGGCGTTGCATGCTTGTTGTAACAATCCCAAGTGCACTCATTCCACTACATCTAGTACTCAGATTGCCATTATAAACATAATAAAATGGCTCAAAACTGTTATTTCTACTCAACAGTGTTCTAATTTTACTTGTGCGTGTGGAGTTTCAGATTTGCATGCTTTATTTGATGTTGTAGACTTAGTTCATGTTTCGATGTTCATTGTGTTTCTCTAGTTAGAATATTGCAATGGTATCAGAGCAAGTGATGACAGGGTCGTTTGGTGGAGCAATTTATTGTCCCAAAGGCAATGGAAGAGGTCGTGGTAGAGAGGATGAGCTTGAGCATTTTTCAGATACAGAGTTTGAGAACGCCAGAGATTTCATGGGGGACAATGGTGATAATGAGAAACCAAGATAGGGTGGGTGTGACCCACTATTGGAGGAGCTAGTAAGATCGAACCAGCAGATGATGTGGATGATGAGGTAGATGATGGAACTGCAATTGCAGAATATGCATGGAGGGCCGCAAGGAGGAACTGATGAGGGAGAAGGGGGTTCCCAAACAGGAGAGGGGAGCCATATACATCAACGCACAAATCAACAGCCCACTCACACATATGGCTAGACTAATAGACTCACCATGCCTCACTTCACTAAGGAGTCAGAGCATGAGAGGGGTCGATGCATTCACTGAGCTGATTAGGTCCTTCATTGATGGAGTTGATGAGTACGAGGCGTTGGATCCCAAGGTCAGGAGAATTCTTACTTTTGCATATTATTACCATTTGAAGGAGAAGTACATGCCGAGGGTTGGAACTTCATCCAGAGGAGGGCAGCAGTACTAGAGTTGGGATAATCAGAGGTTGGCAGGGATTAAAATTGGCAACTAGGGCCAAACTCCATGTGGGTCATCTTATTTATGGCAGCTGATATTTTTCTTGGATCTCTCTCATCGAGAGGTGTAGGATTGATCTAAAGATCATCCGATTCCGATAAGTATTCATGGAGTTATGAATTTATTTCTGTTCTAAGACAATTCATCAAGGTTGGCGAGCAACTAAATAACCCCCACATGTGCTCAACGTTTTTGTATAAAAGGAGATGACTTGAGAGTTATTTCACACACACTTCTCTCTTGATTTCTCTCCATTTTCTTTGGGTTTTAGTGGAAGAGAAATCTAGGAGAGGAAGCCCTAATGGAGATCAGATCTCAGCCATGGAAGGAACCTCTAACGCTGCCCTAACGCTGTCCTAAGGAAGCCCAAGCCGCAGTCCTAAGGAAGCCCGAGCAGCAGGCCTAAGGATGCCCTAGTCGGAGTCCTAAGGATGCACTAGACACAATCCAATCAAGTGCAACGCATACCTTGGGGAGCAGCTCGTTGGAAAGGAGAAGAAGTTTGTTTTGGGCTGCAGTAAGGGAGGCAAGACCAACGAAGAATTCAGGGACTGTTTGGAGTGTTTTTCAGGGGTCCGAAGTGCTGAAGAAAGGATCGAGTTCCCTTGTTGTCATGCCACAACCATTAGGATCGTTTTAGGGTCGTTTGGGAAGAGCGCTGACTCTTGGAAGGGCTGCCGCAGTTAAGAGGAGGCTAGATGTAGCAAGCCGCAGTTAAGAGGAGGCTAGGAGTCACCTGGGAGCAGTGTTGTTAAAATCGCGATATTATCGTATAATCGCGATATTTTCAACAAAAAGATAAAATCGCACTTAGTACTCGGAATTTTTTTTGCCCGATTTTTTCGAAAAAAAATCGCGATTTTTGGGGAAAAAATCGTGGAAAAAATATATATATATATATATTGAGGAGGAGGAGGTGACCCAAGCTACCCCTGTCACATGTAGAGGACATGGTCTACCTCCTGTAGCTCCTAATTCTTTAGCTTCTAGACCACAGCAGACTCCATAGTCTACTACGGCCTGCCAACTCCACCGACATCTACATCTAGAGGGGCAAAGGAAATCAGTAGTATTAGACTTTAGTTATTTGGTTCATTTCATTGTATATGACATTATGACTCATGATATGAGATACATTATTATATTTTTTGTTGATATTTTGAGGTTGAGTTGGGACTCAGGAGTCGGGACTTACTATTCAGGACATGATTCACTGTTATGTGTGATTTTAGCACTAGAAATGATATTAAACATCTTATATATTAGTTCTTTTATCATATTTATGTGTCAATGTATTTATTTTATGTTGTAGATGGTTTAGATATTAAAAAATTGAAAAAAAATGAATATTTTTGTACCAAACGATTTTTTCCCAATTATTACCGATTTTTTCCTCGCACCGATATTATCCCGATAACGATTAGTGCAACATTGCCTGAAGCAACATGTCTTCAACTAAGTTCAGCTACCTCATGCATCATCTTCTTAGAGATGATCTATGCTCTTATTTAGATAAGTCAAAGTGTTGACTTCTGTTGTAAATGTACTCTCTCTCTCTCTGCTAAACTATTGAAGAAAATATAAGAAGAATTGATCAAGGGTTTCCCCACATTGGAGTTTGTCCCTAGCTAGCACCACATCTTGTGTCCTCTCGTCTTGGCTTGTCTTCTGCGATCTATCTTTATGTTCTATCTACAATTTACTTTAATGCTGATGTTATTGCTAATCTGGAAAAGATATTGAGCTAACTGTGAAAATTGAAATAAATTGCTCTAAGCATAGAACATACCTAAAATTAACAGCAGGGAAGGTGACACTACCCAGTTTTGATGATTCAGCTAGGAGTTCAACGAGGGCATGGGTTCAAAAATTAGATACCTGACTTAATTTGAACCCTATGAGGGAGACGGATGCTATCAGATTTGCCACGCTACATCTAGAGGGGGATGCACAGGAGTGGTGGTATCATGGGTTGATCACACTCGGGCATGCCTCCATCACATCTTATACCGAGTTTAGTCGTAGACTAGTGGAGAGGTTTAACGGGAAGTACCCAGAGCTGCACTTCAAGGAGTTGGCTAACATGAAGCAGACGGGCAGCGCAGAGGCTTATATAGTCGAGTTTTAGAGACTTGCAGTGATGGTCTCAAACATTTTTTAGGCAAGGTTGATTATGTTGTTTATAGAGGGGTTAGAAGAGCCACTACGTGGTTGGGCACGAGCATATAGGCTAGTATCATTACAGGATGCCATTAGTCGGGCACGAGACATGCTCGATGCAGTCCTAAAGATGAGAACTGCAATGCCTGCTAGACCCACTTTCTCTGAAAGGGGAAAGACATTAGACCTCCTCACAAGGTGTGGTCAAGGAGAGGACAGCTAGATGATGAGACCAGAAGGGATCTCTGTAGTTGTGATTCACTTATCAGGAGCCATGGGTACCAGGGCATCAGTGCACCAAGGGCAAGGCCCACTACATAGAGGTATTTTCAAACAATGAGTCGAAGGAGGAGGAGACAGAACAGGAGGCAAATATAGGAGATTGTGGACCTCAAGGCACGAGAAGAGGTGGCTCACCACCCCCACCTAGTGGAGGAGCGTTCCTACCCACTGGAGGGATTATTGCTTCACTTTAGGGAGTTCTGAAGTATCTGACACTATGAATTAGGGGCACGATACAGAGGCAGCACGTGTCATTGTTGGTGGACAGTGAGGCTACCCACAATTTATTGATGCTCAGTTGGTTTAGTGGAGAGGCATCCAGACAGAGGTTTTCAAGGGATTCTCAATATTGATGCCATGAGATAGGACCATGCAGTGCACGAGATAGGTCCCCAGTATGACTATGACCATGGGGAATTGTTGGGTTGTGTTATATTCTTTCCACGACTAGCACACGTAGTTAACCAGGGGGATAGGGGGTGGAGCCCCCCTTCATTGCGCCGATTGTGTAGCGGGGGGGGTCACAAGGGGTTTGAGGCGTACACGTAACCCCACTTTATGGGGTCCGAGGCGGCCCCCCGGAAAATTTTGGTTTTGGACCCTATGTTAGGATGGGCAGACCCACCTATGGTTTTGTGCATGATTTTCGCACATGTTTTTGCACGCGATGGTTTTCGGTCCATGACTCCATGGTATTGGATGCTTCGGCATGTATAAATATGTATTGTAACATTGAAAGGAACATAATGAAAAATCAAGCTGGTAGTCTCGGTTTTGGGATCCAGGGGAAAATCTCTGTGTATATGTGTTTTATGTGTTATGCTCTCGCATTGTTTATTTTCTGTGTTTTAGAATTCGTATGCAGGTAATTTCTGTACGGGGTTAAAACCTACAAGAACTACTTAGTGACAGATCACATCTTTATGGTGGACGTTCCAGACACCAATGTGGTGGCGGGAATTCAGTGGTTGTATAATCTTGGACGTGTCACCACAGATTGGAGGAAGTTAGAGACAGAGTTCATTGGCCCAAATGGAAAGTTGGTGGTGCTGAGAGGCATGCACTCATATCCACCTTCGACATTGTCAACGCATAGGATGGAGGTTGATTTGAGACATGGTGATATAGCATGGGTCGTGGAGCTGCAGATTTCAGAGACAGGCTCCAACATAGCCAAACATTTAGATATATTGGCTCTCTTGGAGAAGCATCAAGCAGTATTTGGAGAGATCACTCTAGGTCGTCCACCAGATAGGGGGGTTGAGCACACCATAGAGTTGGAGGAGGGGGTGCATGCAGTCATTACCACTCCCTATAGACATCCCAAGGCATATCGGGATGAGATTGAGAGGGCGATACAGGAGCTGCTGAGGTTGGGGCACATTAGGCCCAATTCTAGTCCCTTCACTTCTTCAATTGTATTGGTGAAGAAGAAGGATGGGACCCTTCGCATGTGAATAGACTACAGGGCCCTAAACAAGAAGACAATGAAGAACATGTACTTGATTTCATGCCTCGATGAGCTGATGGATGAGCTTAGAGAAGCTAAGTACTTCTCTAAGATAGATTTGCGCTCGGAATACCACCAGATTCGGCTGAGGGAGTAGGATATCTCGAAGACTACCTTCCGTTGTCACTACGAACACTTCAAGTTCTTGGTGATGCTTTTTGGGCTAACAAATGCACCAGCCACATTCTAGTATTGCATGAACCATGTGTTCGAAAAGCATCGCGCAAGATGCGTTTTGGTTTTTTTCGATGATATCTTGATATACAATAGGACATGGGAAGAGCACCTCCAACACTTGGAGGAGGTACTGCGCATTTTGGAGGAGCAATAGTTGTATGCTAAGATGTTCGAGTGTGAGATTGGATTAATGGAGATGTTGTATCTTGGACATGTGATCGGGGAGGATGGAGTACGAGTGCACCATGAGAAGATTAGGGCCATCATGGATCGGCCTACACCCAGGAACATGATAGAGTTATGGGTATTCTTGGGCATCTACACATATTACAAGAGATTTGTGAAGGGGTTTTCCCAGATAGCAGCACCCCTCACTGATCTAACAAAGAAGGGAGCATTCGAGTGGACAGATGTTGCACGGGAAGCCTTTGAGCGCCTCAAGGGGGCGATGAGTAGCTGTCATGTTTTGGCCTACTTTATTTTTCACGGCCATTTGTTGTAGAGTGTGATGCATCTAGAAAGGGCATTGGAGCACTTCTAACACATGGAGGGCACCCTATAGCATTTGAGAGTTGAAAACTGCAGCCGCATGAGAGGTTGTACTCCATTTATGATAAGGAGATGTTGGCAATTATGCATGCGTTAGCCAAGTTCCGGCAATACTTGGTGGTAAACAGGTTCAAGGTGAAGACTGACCACAATAGTCTTCGATTTTTCTTGGAGCAACAAAACCCTCAGGAGAGGTAGAAAAAATGGGTCAACAAGATCCAAGCATACGATTTTGAGATTATGTCAAGGGCAAGTAAAACATAGTGGTTGATGCACTATCATGGAGGCTCGAGACACTCTCATTGATGGATATCAAACAGGATTGGAAAGCACAGCTATTGGTGCAGTACTCCAAGGATCGACAAGCATGCGAGATCTTGGATGGTACTCATGGAGATGACAGGTATCAGGTGATGGATAAGGTTATCTACTATAAGGACAGAATTTACCTAGTGTCAGGCTCACAGTTGAGAGAGAAGATCCTGCGCACAGCTCATGACTCACCATTGGCGGGGCACCAAGGGTTCTACAAGACATACAAGACCCTTAGGGAGCGTTTCACTTGGCGGGGTCTTAAGGAGGATGTCCTGAGGCATGTTAGGGAGTGTGATGTCTGCCAAAGGAACAAGGGAGAGTACACTCATCTGGCTAGCCTACTACAACCTCTTCCTATTTCCCGAGAGGAAATGGGAGAGCATATCGATGGACTTCATTACAAGGTTGCCAGCAGTTCAGGGGCTAGATTGCATCTATGTGGTGGTTGACAGATTGACAAAATTCGCCCACTTTTTCGCCATTCCAGCCAAATACTCAGCTTCACAGGTGGCCGAGTTATTTTTTCGAGAGGTGTTCAGGCTGCATGGGTTGCCTAAGACAATTGTGAGTGATCGAGATAGCAGATTCATGGGAGGATTCTGACAAGAGCTATTTCGCCTTATGGGCACACAGCTTACCCCCAGCATGAGCTACCATCCCTAGACAGATGGACAGACAGAGATAGTAAATAAGTGGTTGGAGGGCTACCTGCGCAACTATGTGACCGGGCAGCAGAGAGCGTGCGTGAAGTGGCTACACCTTGGAGAGTAGTGCTACAACAACACTTATCATTTGTCCATAGGTATGTCACTCTTTCGTGCTTTAAATGGTTATGATGCACTAATTTTTGCTGATACGGTCTTTGGAGACAGCATGGCCCCAGGGTCCAAGGACTGGATACAGGAAGGTCAAGATATGCTTAGAAATTTCGGGGATAATTTGTAGACTGCTCAAAACTAGCAAAAGTTGTATGTAGATAAGGGTTGAGTTGAGCGACATTTTGTGGTGGGGGACTTGGTTCTTCTGAGACTTCAACTATACAAGCAGTCCACGTTGAAGCAAAAGGGAGTTGAAAAGCTCAAGCCACGCTTCTATGACGATAGATGCTGATCCAGCAGGTAGGAGAGGTAGCGTATGAGATGGAGCTCCCGCTAAGGAGCAAGGTGCACAATGTATTTCATGTGTCCTGCCTGAAAAAGGCCTTGGGACAACAGGTGATAGCTACTACAGAGTTACCACCCATGGATGATGAGGGGCACTTAGTTTTGGTGTCGAAGGCTATCTTACAGGAGAGGGAAAGGAAGCTCAGGAGCAGGACAATCAGGGAGTTTCTTGTCAGATGGAAGGACTTACCTGAGGAGGATGCCACCTGGGAGGGAGAGCAAATTTTGCAGCACCCAACATTACAGTTGCTTGAGGACAAGCAACATTTGGGAGGGGAGGACTGTCATGTCCCCAACAAATAATTTTGCTAAGGAGAATTCACAATTTTGCAATTATGTTAATTTGCAAATGTTTTGAATTAGGAGAAATGGATTGGAAGCATAAATTAAATTTTGAGGAAAAAATGACCAACTTAGGAAAAATGAAAAATTATAAGGTTAGTGTGTTATGGGGCCATCCAAAGAGGGAATCGAACCCCTTGGAGAAATTCGAATCACAAGAGGAGGAAGGCAAAAGGGGATTCCGAACTAGTTGGGCCCACAAGGAAGAGAAGGGGAAGAAATTATAAATAGGAGAAGCAAACTCATTTTAGGGGTTCTTTGATTGTGCATTTTCATACTTAGAGATTGCTTGAGTTGTTTAGCCAAGTCAACTGGTGCTACTTAGCACAAGGATTTCCAAGCGAAAAATCCCAACTCTCTTTTGATGAACAAAGAGTGTCACCCTAGGAGAGAAAATGGAGCTAATTAGAAGATCGATTTCCAGCAGGTGTGAGCCATTCCTTCACTTGTTTCAGCCAGTGCATGTTCACTGGAGGACACAATGGCAGAAATTCGTTGAGCTGAGTAGAGGTGCTTCCGGGGAGCAACAACTAAAGAATTTGCAGAGGTTTTCCTTGAAGGAGAACAAGTTACTTGGGTGATTTGCAGAGTGGGGAACTGCAGCTTCTGTGAGAACAGAATTTTTCCTTTCTAGGGCTTGCGCAGGGGCTTTCTATGTACAAATTGCAGCAGAGGAATTGAGCAGGATTTGAGTTGGTTTTGGGCAGGAATTTTCCCTTACATTTCCGGAGAAAATTTTTCATTGCATTTCCAGCCAATTTAGTGAAGGATTTGGAGCGGAACTACAGCAGATTTCTGGTCTGGACACTAGGCCAACACTCGGAGAAATTCGCACCAAATGTGGGTATTTCTGGGCAGTCAGAATTAGGCCAAAAGCTTTCTGGGTTTTGTTGGTTGGGAGCTGAGGAGATTAACTCTAATTTCACAAAAAAATTGGAGAAGATTTGAGGCCCCAAATCATAGATTGCCTCCAGCAGCAGCTGCAAAAAAATTCTAAGCAAAGCATACAGCCAGTTTAGCCATACCAAACGAGGAGATTCACTCATATTCACCTAGGTATTGCATGCTTGTTGTAGCAAGCCTAGGTGCACTCATTCGACTACATCTTGTATTCAGATTGGCATTATAAACATAATAAAATGGCTCAGAACTGTTGTTTCTGCTCAATGGTGTTCTAATTTTACTTTCATGTGTGGAGTTTCAGATTTGCATGCTTTATTTGATGTTGTAGCTTAGTTCATGTTTTGATATTTACTGTGTTTCTCTAGTTAGAATATTACAACATAAATTTAGATAACTCGAAAGAAGACCTTGTAGACTCCTCCATGCATGCATGTGATTTGGTTAACTCCAAAATATGCCAAGTCACTCCTAGATCCATGCATACGTCACAACAGTCCGTAGTTGACTCGCTCAAGCGACCTAGTTAACTCATTGACACACCTAGTCCAACTCAGGTGACTCGTCACCTCACTCCAACTCATGCATGCATCTAGATCGTACCACATATCACTCTCACAAGCTGTCACGTGTCACAATCAGATGCTGCCTGATGTCATCACCAAAGACTACCACGTGTCATCACCAAAGATTGTCACATGTTACCCCTACATGGCCATTGCTAAAAACAGGTAGTTGTCTGCATGTCCACAAGATTAAATTAATCGGACTCAATTTTCAATTAGGAGTTTGAATATGCCATCAAAATCAACATGCAACACTCGCTAAAAATAGAAATGTCTCACATGTCTATGAAACTATACTCTCATTGGAATCAATTTTCAGTGAAGAATTCGAATATGTGATCAGGTGTGACATGCAACCCTTGCTAAAAATAGCCTTGTCACATGTCACTCAAAAATAGCTCATCAAAATCATGTGCTCGCAAGGATCTCAAAAATATCATCATCACTCATATGTGAGTGCCCGAATCTCATCTCCTAAAAAGTAGGGGCACTACAAAAAATAACAACTCTCTCCAAATCAATGAAACTTTGTGCAAAATCTATATCCGAACAACCATAACATCATTGAACCAACATTGTAGTTGAACTCCCTGGGAACCAATCCCTAACTCAATCAAAGTTGTCTCTAAATATATCTTTTAACCTCTAGCCTAATGAAATGTATCAATCCTTAACCCTCCATATTTGCAAGGGGGCAACTCTAGGGGTTAAAACTTAACAATGTCCCATATTATCCCCATAGGTATAATACAACTTGACCATAAAATGTTAGGGCACTCCATAAACGGATCCAAACATCCTCATGTCCAATTGTCTAGCAATGAGTTGAGACTAGAACACCACATGATCAAGTGTGGTGCTAGTAGCTACCTCTTTTGATGATAAAGCATACCAAAACAAAACACCATCAAAACCTCTAGCACATCATCATCCATGTCATAATCCAAGGAACCAAGTGAACACCCTAACCATCCAAAGCTCTTTTTGATGAAAATCATAAAAGTGAAAAAATTCACTAGTATAATCCTCATGCAAAATGAGGGGTAACTACTAACAACATGTAACATTTTACTCACAACTAAAATACACAAGCAACGGAAAGCCATTCTAACCTTCAAAGTTTAAGTCCATGATTTGTTGGTGTCTAAGAAAAACTAGGAATTAAATTTTTACCCCATAAAATGAATAGCTACATACACATCAAATACCATATGTCCCTTAGAAAATAGTGATCATATGATCATGGTATTAATTGAGGAAACAGCAGTGGAAACAAAATAGCTTACCCTATCATAATGTAGCCCTCTCCAGTACTTATTGTATTGCTATTTTCCATAGGTTTATCAAAATCCATTAATTGCCCATTTCCTGCATTTTCAAAATTTTATTTTTATTATGACAAGAATACAATAAAACAGACAATGAATTAACTTGATTTGCAATAAATTAGCATTCAGAAGAACATCTCTAGGGTTATTCATCTGACGAGCACTTTACATGGTAAACATGACAGACATTCGTGCTGAAGTCATTTGACAATTTTTTTATTATGTTATATGTACACAAAGCAGGCTTATGTGAACTTAGAGAATTTAATATTAAGAAATGGGGACGAAGGTTGAGCATACTTGTTTCAGGGAAGCCTTGCTCAAAAGAGGCATTTTTGGCAAAATCAATCAAAGCATTTGAACTAGCTTGCGAACTAAAAGAAACTGCTGATCTGCACTGTTGAGTATCATCTTTTTGCTGTTTAGGAACATTTTCATGACCCTGAAAAGCAACACTACTCTGTCTCAATAACTGACTTTCCTGAACAATAGTTTCATCCATTTTAACTTGCTTTCCCTTTGAAGAGTCAAGGCTATTATCCATTTCAGATTCCCCGCTGTTGGAGGTAACAATTTGCTGTTTCCTTTTGGTTCGAGCTCTCCGATTTTGAAACCAGTTATAAACATTTGTCTCAGAAATATGACCATGTTGACTAAGCTCAGCTGTAATCTCTTTTATCTTTTGCTTACTTGGGGTTCCTTTATCCTGATCAAATATCTTCTCAAGAATCTGAAGTTGCACCTGGCTTGGTGTCCAACGCTGTCGAGCAGTTACCCTCTGGCCTGCCATACCCATCAGTGAATCAAAGGCAATTGCTTGCCCTAGTGGCATCCCTGCAAGCAATAAAAGTCAGTGGATAACCTGCTCTAAATGATATGTATTTGCAAATGGAAACAATGTTTGTCATCCTTGAATAGTGTGGTGAATAAAGAAAACTTAAAATGCCTGCCAGATGTGCAATAATATAGGGGAGCATACTGACTGATAGAATTCACATTTGTGTTTGTTTAATTTGTTTAGATAAAGAGAGGATTAATTGTTGGGAAAGTTCCCTCTTTTTGCACAGTGATGACAGTACCTGCAGAGTTAAAGCTGAATTGAGAAGAATATGAACATGGAAACTATTTTGCTAGCAATAAAAACCTCCACTTTTGTTTTATATAGTAAACACAGAATTGGCTTTGACGAGGCAAATGTTTCACTGAGGACAAAACTTTGCCCTCAAAGTGTAAGTTCCTCTGAAAGAACTTCGTTTCAGCCCATAAAATCCCAATGCATAAACTTGAGGAAATATCATTTTTTCCGTTGGTTCTTGTAAGATTTTCTTCTTCAGCTCTAAAGTTCGAATTAGGTTTTCTACTTGCCATTTGTCTTCAGTAAATAGATTATAAAGAAATGAATATTTTAAAACATATAACAAATTTCAACCTAGTTACAGTCAAGTCGGAATAAATATACAATCTTGCAGGATAAACATAGCTTAATATTCAAGACCTGCAAGATCGGATTGCTTATAGTGAAGAGCCTCTCTGTATAAATTTTGTCCACTTGTTTCTTACGAGCCTGTGGTTAGAACTTTACATTGCTCAACATCAATCTCTAACTGTCAAATCTTCTCTCAAAATTCAAGGTTTCATAAGGGGATCATAGATTCCAGCCTCCACCTAAGCATTCTAAAAAAAAAATCATCCTATTAAATGAAAATGTAAAAAGGCAATTCCATATTGGAGTATCTAACTTTCCAGATCTAAAGTGCGAGATAAGTGACTCTCGATGTACCATTAAAAATCATCTTGTCGATTTCAAGATACAAGTGCATATGATGCAAAAGGAATGAGAAGTTGGCATGTGATATTCATAGTTTTGTTAGGTTAATATCTGTTAGCATAGTGGAGTTGAAAGCTTTCTTGGAAACACTGAAAAACAATCCTAAGTTCTAACCATTAAGCTGTGACTTCCCGGTGGCATGTGAGCATAGTGGAGTTGGAAGATTCCTGGGAATCATTAAAAAACAATTCTAACTATATTGATGATAACTGAAACCATAACCACTGGAATACAAACATAACATTCCAACTACATTTAAAAGACCTGGTCTTGTGATTATGGCTGACTGTACTAAAATCAACCAGTGCAAATGAAACAAGGAAAACAAAAAGTGTTGCCAGTGAGACATCAGTTCATTGGTGAGATCAACAGAGTGTTAAGCCATATACCATGGTTTCACTCTTGCTGTGGTCTAATCCACCTGCATAGTATGAGTTCAAAGGGGATGAAGCTGGGCGCAAACCCTGGGAAGGAAGTCTATACAAAATCAAGCCACATACAGAAGGATCATAACGGGCTTAACCTCCACACAGGAAACAGACCTCGTAATATTAATATTAACAGAGACTTAGAAGCAAATTGAAGGAATAATAGAATCACCGCATCTATTAGATTGCAGTAGTCTAACAAGGTGACTTTTTGGCCCTTTTCCAGGCAGATTTTACCTGAAATCCGGACAGAAACTGAGAAAATTGTAACTTTAAGTTGTTGAGTCCACACATTCTGACTACCACAAAAGTTTTCCAGAATGCCGAATCCGTTTCCACATTCAAAAATGCAATTGAAATGATGAAACATTGTGATCTCACCAAGAATCATGTCACCAGATTCCAGTGAAAAAAGCCAAAAAGTTGCCTCATTAGACTACACCTATTAGATTTGCTGTGTGTCTGAAATACAAAAGGAGGCCCACTATTTATAGTGGACTGGGAGGAATCCAGAATTTAAAAGGGTAGTTAGCAGGTATACCAACTGAGCATTTAATTATTTACCTAAGTTGACTTACAACCATAGTTTTAAAAACCGGAACCAGTGACCAGACCAGTCCACCTAATAAACCAGGTTTCAAACCGGGACTGGTTAGATTTCAATGAACCGTTTTTAAAAAAACACATGAAATAATTAATTTTTAATGAAAAAAAATATTTTAAGATTTAAAACCATGATTCCAAACCAATAGACACAAAATATGCGAAGTTTGCTCATATATATACCATGTAAAGGTGAATATATCAAAATTGCACCTAGTGCAATACATGTCAGCAACAAAATGTTGATTTGAAGTAGCATCGGACGTGCTCTAGGCCTCAAATTTTGCAAGGAGGCTTGGGCACATGTATGCCAAAGAACCCAACAACCGTTTTGGGAAATTCCACCCAGAGACGATTTTATTAAAATAATTAATATTTTGAATGGAGTTCCTAAATCTAAACTTAGGAAAATTAAAATATTAATGGGTATTAATCTAATTGTGGGTGTAACTTCTAGAAAAAGACGGAGATCAAGTCAAATCGATATAAGCCTTTGATTAGGAGTTAATCTAGGCCATTGGTTGTCTAACAAGAAGATATAAGAAGTGGTTTGAGGGTCATTTGGAAATCACACCAAGAGAGATCAAGAAACCGATTTTATGAAGTGAGAAGTTCTCAAGTGGAAAATTCGATTGAGAAGATTTCTTGCAGTTGAGGGACATGGATAGTTGGGTTGGAGGATCTTCTCCGAAACCCTGAATACTCAGCAAAGAGGAAAAGAAGCACCAGTGGAGGCAGTGCAAACCCAGGAAGGACTGACAAAGGGTCAGAAGGGCCCACGCAGTGCTTGACACAAAGGCAGAAGGGCCAGTGCAGAGGCAAAGCTGCCTTCCAGCAGAAGTCTGAAATTGCCAGGGAGCTGCCAAATCAGTCGGGAGGGTTGACGTCAGAGCTCCACGAGGTAAGGAGACCCAGCGCAGAGTTGACGCAAAGCCTCAGAGAGCTCCATGCAGTCCCACGCAGTTTCTGCGAAGGGGCAGTGTATTTGTAGTTGAGGATAGTCAATTCAGTTGTCGGATCAAAGGGATTTGCCGAGCGAAGTGAGGTAATCTCACTAAGTTTTCTGCTAGTGTCCTATTCTCTGTAACTGGATTGCTGAAAGGGCATCCAGAATTGTATTCAGAACTACTACTTAATAATAATAAACCCTCAAAGCTACTGCACCGGTTTTCCCGCATTGGGTTTTTCCGAGGACTTTTGTCCAAAAATAACGGTGTCTATTGTGTTGTATTTTCTTTTTTGCTTAGTATCTTGTTTCCGCTTATAGAATTAAGTGAAGGCTGCAGTAGTGTTTACTTCAATATTTGTCGTAGCACACAGTAAATAACTTGTATGGATTAACAAGTAGGATAAGTAACATCAGTTTATTGTAGTAGGGGTTCCTCTTGTGGAATTTTCACATGGTATCAACACTGCAGGTGAAGCAAGAAGAGCAGAGCCGGTAGATCCAGCGCTAAGCAGAGCGGGAGTTCGAAAAAGCTTCAGGAGGTAGTAGTTCGAAACCCCCAAAGGGTTGATGCAGTTCCAAGCCAGGAGGGCAAATTTTCAAGGCAGTCTCTCTTTGAGTGAGTCAACAGAGAGAAGGACTTCTACTTCGAATTTTTGCAGGGGTAGAGGGTGCAGTGCTAAAGCCTCAGCGTGAGAGAGCTAGTGTGACACAAATTTTCAGCAGGCAAATTACTGGGTTGGAAGACGTCAAAAGAGAGAAGAGAAGCACGGTGAGGGAATTTTTCCTCAAGCAAACTTCCCACCAAAAAGTCTGTTTTCTCATTGGCTGAGCAGCAGTAGTGAGAAGCAAAGGGGATTTTCAACATTTTTGGCAGATATGGCAACCAGTGGCTTGAGGGATCGGGACAGGTTGGACGGAGCATCCAACTACGTCATCTGGAAGGGTAGAATGTCTTTCCTTCTAGATGAGCATGCCCTCAAGAAGTACGTTGACAGTGTGGTGGTTGAACAGATGCAGATCCGCTGAAAAAGTACAAGCCTGAGATGGCAAAGGCCAAGAGGATGATCCTAGATGGAGTCAAGGATCATGTAGTGTGTCACGTTGCTAGCAGAGCAACTGCTAAGGAGATGTGGGATGCCTTGGCCACATTATATTAGGGATCTTCCAAGCAGCGGAAGATGTACTTGGAACAGAAGCTGAGATCTGCTCAGATGCAGAAGGGAGAGCGTGTGGATCCATTCCTCACAAAGCTGAAAGAAACTCGTGATGAGTTGTCTGTTGCGGGGAATACACCTCAGGATTCAGAGTTGGTTAGACTTGCCCTCAATTCTGTCTCATATGAGTGGCAAGTCTTTGTCCACAGTATCCTCAGCAAAGCAGCATTGCCGAATTGGGATGAGATGTGGGCAGCTCTAAAACAAGAGGAGCTGAGGAGAGACTTAGGCAAGGTCAAACTTGACGAAAGCAGCAGCAACAGTGGATCAAAGCCCAAGGAGGACGAGGATAATGCGGCCCTTGCGTTGAAAGGGCATCAGAGGCAAGCGAGACGAAAGAAGGACGTCTCCAAGGTGAAGTGTTTCAGATGTGGCGAGATGGGCCACTACGCATCCCAATGTCCTTTGAAGAAAAGGACAAGGATGATAAGCACGATCCTAAGGTTGCAGCCGCAACGATTGAACAAGAGGAGTTCGCCATGATAGTCAAGATACCTCTAGGAGGGAGGTGGGTTAATTTGGAGTTGTAGTTCGAAAGAGCTACAGATGGGCAGGATCCTCGAGAAGTCCACCTCTTGGATCAATACCTTGCTACGGGAGCCCAGTTTTGCAATAGCGGAATGGACTAGTGTCGGATGATGCCAAGGAGTGTTGGGGAGACAGTTGCAGTGGCTAGGAGCACTATGGTTTGAGCAGCGCAAAGCAGAGTTGGCAGCAGTGCAGATGGCACAAAGCAGAGGTCAACATCAGTGCAGTAGATTCAGAGGGTCAACGTAGAGACTAGCAGCAGTTAGTTCTAGCATTCGTGTGGTATCATATTGAACACAGTTAGTTCAGTAATTTTGGATGTTTTTTAGTTCCTTCTCTCAGCGACTGAGTTGCAGTACGGATGCAGTGTTAGCAGTGGTAGTGCTAACAGCATAGCAAATGCAGCATTTGAGAGGAAGCTATAGTACAGATGTAGCATTGGCATTGGCAGTGGCAGTGGCAGTCTCAAAGGCAGCAGTACAGTTGCAGCAGCAGCGCAGTAGTTGGTGGACAGCATGTCAAACATCGGCAGCGCAGAGGACGATGCTACATCTGATTCTAAAGCATCGTCCTCTGCAGGGGTAGCATCGGATGTGCTCTAGGCCTCAAATTTTGCAGGGAGGCTTGGGCACATGTATGCCAAAGAACCCAACAACCGTTTTGGGAAATTCCACCCAGCGACGATTTTATTAAAATAATTAATATTTTTAATGGAGTTCCTAAATCTAAACTTAGGAAAATTAAAATATTAATGGGTATTAATCTAATTGTGGGTGTAACTTCTACAAAAAGACGGAGATCAAATCAAATCGATATAAGCCTTTGATTAGGAGTTAATCTAGGCCATTGGTTGTCTAACAGGAAGATATAAGAAGTGGTTTGAGGGTCATTTGGAAATCACACCAAGAGAGATCAAGAAATCGATTTTCTAAAGTGAGAAGTTATCAAGAGGAAAATTCGACTGAGATATTTCTTGCAGTTGAGGGGCAGGGATAGTTGAGTTGGAGGATCTTCTCCGAAATCCTGAATACCCAACAGAGAGGCAGAGAAGCACCAGTGGAGGCAACGCAGACCCAGGAAGGACTGGCGCTAGGTCAGGAGGGCCCACGCGGTGCTTAACACAAAGCCAGAAAGGTCGGATCAGCCAGGAGGGTTGACGTCAGAGCTCCAGGAGGCAGGGAGACCAAGCGTAGCACTGACGCAGAGCCTCAAAGAGCTCCACGCAGTTACTGCGAAGGGGCAGTGCAGTTGTAGCTAGGGATAGTCAGTTCAATTGCCGGATCAGAGGGATTTGTCGGGTGAAGTGAGGTAATCTCACTAAGTTTTCTACCAGTGTCCTTTTCTCTATAACTGGATTGTCAGAAGGGCATCCAGAGTTGTATTCAGAACTACTGCTTAATAATAATAAACCATCAGAGTTGTTGCATCAGTTTTCCAGCATTGGGTTTTTCCGAGGACTTTTGTCTAATAATAACAGTGTTTATTGTGTTGTATTTTCTTTCTTGCTCAGTATCTTGTTTCCGCTTATAATTTAATTAAGTGAAGGTTGCAGTAGTATTTACTTCAATATTTGTCGTAGCACACAGTAAATAACTTGTATGGATTAACAAGTAGGAGAAGTAACATCAGTTTGCTGCAGTAGGGGTTCCTCTTGTGGAATTTTCAAATAAAATATATAATCAATGAGGCTCCATATGGCCTCTAGAGTCCAAAAACAAATCCTACAAGCTATGTGTTAGAAAATCAAAAAGGCAGAAAGATTTTCTTTATGTTGATAATTACTTGTGATAATCTTATGTTTTCTTATGTTCATCTTTTATCTTTAGTTCATCAAGCAATTACCAAAACAATGACACAAAGATCACAGACACCAGATGTAGGCGGACAGCCAGAGCAAACCCCTATCTAGGGGAAAACTCAATCAACAACTCTTCCTTAATAGTTTCACAAGATAATCCAAGACTTTTGACCTAGACACAAACTTCCTCCACACCAAGTCAATCATTTCTTCCTTCTGTGGATGATAACCCTTTCAGCAACAACTTTGACCTAGCAGCAACAGAACTTCGACCTAGCAGTAGCCCAGCAAAATCTTTGACCCAACAGTTAGCCCAGCAAAATCTTCAACCCAGTAGTTAGCCCAGCAAAATCTTCGACCCAGCAGTTAGCTCAGCGAAATCTTTGACCCAGCAAAAACTTCGATCTTCCAGAAGTAACCCAGCAAATTCACATGTGTGAGAGAGATGTTCCAGAAATTCGACCATCCAGTGATTCTTCTCCTTCTTCTGCAACTACGAACTTTTTATGCTCCTCTTAGATATCGAACTTGTGAGTGAGAATGTCTCCAAATGAATTCGAACTACTTGTATATATACCCTTTTGGTGAGGTCAAATTACCCTGTTTGAGGCCGACTTGATCTCCTTGAGGCCGACTTGATGTGGAGGTGACAAATAACTAATTTGACTCAATAATAAATCTTTTTACATGATTAAAAAGCCCAAGAATGGTCTCTTTAAATGGAAAATGACTCTAATGGCTCAAGACAAAACCTAGAAGTCTTCAATGGGGATTTTGACCTAAAACATGATACCCCAAGCATGAAACCCATGCTTTAATAAGTCATATTAATAATAATAAAAAATTATTTTTCTTTCTTTGATAAATACATTTCATTATGACTCAAATACAATTACGAAGGTCGAACCTAGTTACATTCTTCAACACTCCCTCTTAACTAGGGAGGTATTCATACATTCATATACAAGTACATGGAAGATCTCAAAACACATGAACCATGAAGAGTTTAGGCACTTACGGTGTCACAAACTAGATTCCTAACCAGCAAAATCTATCCGAGTGAGACTAAGATGGACTAAAGCTTTCAGCCTCTCTAGGTAGCATTAGGCTTACTTGCTAACCATCAACCAAGGGAACTAGGTGCATAATGCAAGGTCAAAGCTCTATGACCAACACCACCCTCCCTACTACTTCGGGAACTAGACATCAATACATACGTCGGGCAGATATCCTCTCAGGGATTTTACACACACAATGCCAGAACACATCAAATCTCTCTAACCTCAAGCATGCTTTTCAAAAATTTCGAGAGATTTACCTAAACAGACACAACCCCAATCAGTAACAACCTTTCAAATACTCATGAGTAAACACAAACCTTCAAGGTCTTCAGACATCTTGATGAAGCCTTACAATTCATCACAGTAGGACTTCGTGACTTCCCAAACAAATCTTGACAAAGGTTTCCTCAATCATTCAACTTCCTTTCCTACTTCACATGCAGAAATCAAATCCTGCTTTCCTTCTTTCAACAGCACCTCAATATTCATTCTCCAATTTTCTTTTTCAAGGTATGCATCATGACTATAATATGCCCTCCCTCTCAACTCGAGAGATATACTCTTTCTTTATCCAGGCTCCCTCTTAACTTAGGGAGATCAACTTCTTTTCTATGACATCGGAGAATCTTTCATGGCTTCCATCCTTCTTGATCATCATCATTCATATAACTTCCTTCATCATGCTTATCAAATCAACTTTACTTACGAACATCTTCATCATCTTGAAGATTATGTACATGCACAACTTAGACAACAAGTACAACCAAATACATACATATAGAAGCATGAAGTTAACCATATCAAAATCATATAATAATGGAAGCATTAGACTTTAGACAACAAATACCTAAACTTAGTTAGGTTCACAAACAATAAGAGACACATACTTTTATACTTCAACTTCTTTTGCTCAGGTTAGGTTATAACCCCTAGATCACATCAGTAACTTAATCAGTCTCATTATATCTAGGGTCTCAATATTCTTCCAGAGATATGGCATACTCTACTATAATATATTGAAAACCCTAGAAGCAATTCACACAAGAACACTTACAATGTATCTAACAACTTTAGATTTCATATGTTAGACTTCTACTAGGATTTAAAGAAAACCCTAGATTCCATTTTTGAGATACTAAGCCTTAGATGTCAACAATCAAAATCAATCACACATAATCTAACGTTTCAACTAAATGACCAACTTCTACTAAGGCTTAGTTACAAACCCTAGAACTTATCAACAATTAAGTTAGCACATATACATATCTAGGATAATCATGCACAAGCATATCATAACATATATAGGACATAAATATCAATACATTTAAAGTCAGACATATAACGATCTTGATTAGACTAGGGTTTTGATCAGACAAACTAACGTACACCTAGGGTTTCATTCCTAGGAGCTTACTCTCGATATATAAGGGTTTTGCTCATAAACCCTAATTTACCAAAACCTCAAGGTCTAGGAGCACATTACCATCCAACCCTAAAGGACTAGGGTTTCCATAACAATACTAAGACTCCAAATATGACATTACTATCAAAACCCCAAACATCAAACGAATAGTATTTTCTAGATTTCATCAGTAACCCTAAGTAGACTAGTGTTTTTCACATTTGACATACCCTTAGGTTAGGATTTTATAGGGAACCTATTAGGGTTCCACAAACATAATGATTTTAATGAGGGTAGATTCAATCTAATGATTAATCTCCCAAACAAGAATCTCTATGATTCAAAGGTCCTAGACATAACACTTGTTAGTAATGTAAAGCAGATTTCTTAGAATGAATGAATATACCTTTATCATGAAGAGAAACAAAACTTATAGTCTAAGACATACCTTTGAGTTTAGACAAACCTTATAGGACATCAATTTCAATAGAACTTCTTCATATCCCTTTGAGCATATCAGCAAGCTTTTCCTAAACAAGGAAAATATAAAGAAATTCCATTAGCATCTAGTGTAAACACATCTATATAGAAAAGGAAAACCGAATCTAAAATAATACAAGGAGTAAGATACTTATCTTTGGAAAATGGTGAGGGCTCCCTCTTAATCCAATCTCGAGGGATACCTATAACTTTAACAAAACAATTCAACAATGCTTTTCCAAAGCATGTTAAACCTATAGGTGCTAGGAGCACACAAATAGAGGCTATTTTTGAGTTTCTGGCTCGAGGTCCAAATACAAAAGCTTGTTAGCAGCAAAATATATTCAACGGCCACCACCAAGTGGAATAATTGGACTTTCAATCCTAAAACACCATTTTGAGCTTGCAAATCAACTCCACAATTCAAAAAAAAAAAAAAAAAATCCAGGATGATCTGGGATGGAAAGCGTGTCCATCATTTCTCAACACCTGGAAAGCCTTCTTAGTTACCAACTCTTCTAAATAATGCACATTGTCGAATAGCATGCAACAACTTGATCATGGGTAGGTGGAACTCCTCGATGAAAACCCTAATAATGGTGATAGGGTTCAAAAATGTGCAAGAGAATGGTAGTGGTGGGGAGGCCATATGCTACGGTGACCGCGACGCTTGGAGGTAGGTGTCAAGAGACGGCGGGCAACTGGACAGTACCTGTCACCAGGTCTGGCTGCATCGGGAATGAGGACGGTGGTAAACATGGGTATAGGGAGAAAGGAAGATGAATGTTTTTATTTTACTATTTAGTTGTTATCTCGTTGTCGACAGTAAACGACTACACGCGCCCGCAGAAGGAGTTTACACATATTGTTTTCTGGGGAGATCCCAAACAGCGGACATGGGGAGAAACCATGGTCAACCAATGGGACTCTATTGATCTAGATCCCGAACCTAGAGACATTCTGTCGGTGTGGGGATTGGATGTCACAGAGCAGAATATTGAGAAATATATTCATCCAGCTAAGCTACTAGGTGGGAAGAGGCGAGGCCTGAGGGAGGGTTGGAGGCAAGGAAGAGATTTAGGGCTTCTGGAGGAAAGTTTATGCATGACAAAACAAGAACGCTGGGGAACAGTCAGGGAACTAGAGGAGAGGCAGGAACAGTTATTTCCTTTGACAATCTGCATAGCAGAAGAAGCGGGTGGAAAACAAGTAAGTAATCTTTCATCCAATTTTTACAAAGACCAAGTTTTCTTCTCAGGTGGGTTAGAAGATATTGTCATTAGTTGTGGGATCAAGGGACAGGAGGGTTTGAAATCTTTTTTGGTGGAGGATTTGGGGTCGTCGAAAGCAATAAGGAGGAAACGGTTGGACAGTACAACTGCATGTAGGAGTCCTTTTCATTTGCGGAGTGGGGAGTCCATTCGTCAAGAAGGAAATCCTGATTTGGAGGTTTTAGGGGAAATCGGTCGAACGGAAAGTTTGAGGAGTTTTCAGAAGTATTATGAGGCCGGGTCGAGGGTTAGCAGTGAGCAGCTTGGAGGAGAAGTTTTTTCGTTCCTCTCGGTCAATCGGGAAGGCTTCAATCAGATAGCACGACATCCGAAGGCAGGGGAGATACCTCGCTCTGTGGGAGAGGAGTGCTAAACAAGGGAAGGTCTTTTTTCCATCCATAGAAGCAATTTGGGTGGAGGGACATTTAGAGCCGCTCCATATAGCAGGTACCAATGCAGAGGAGACCTCACCAAGGACTGGGTAAGGGGGGAGGAAAAGGAATAGAGGGGAGAAGCGAAAGAAAAATAGGTTGATTAAGAAAAAGGAGATTAGCCTGAATCTGGTGCTGGGAGTAGACTTACAGATAGACGAAGCAATGGAGGCCGCAGAAATCACGTTGGTCAGGAGGGTCAAAGGTAAAAAATACTCAGCAAATTACATCAAAGAATGGACTGCAAAGACTTGGAAGGAGGCACCCGACCAATTTTTTGAGGTATCCACCCTTGCTAGGGGATGGTTCATGATTAAATTCAATAAGGGTGAAACCCTTGAATGGGTTCTAGAATGTAATTGGTGTTTTGGGAAAAACCCAATTTTATTTAAAAGATGGAATCCTTTGTTTGATGCCCAAAGAGAGAAGGTGGATGAGACTCCGGTTTGGGTGAGGCTTCCGAGTTTACCCCCACACTTCTGGACAGAGTCGGTCTTCAGAGCAATTGGGAATACGTTGGGTCAGTTTCTGGAAGCTGACATGTCTTTCCTGCATACCAGGGATAAAGGATTAGCAAGAATTCTGGTAAGTTTAAACCCAAGGGAAGGGTTGGCAGAGGAAATTCACCTCAAATATAAGGATTTAGCCTTTACCTAGATGATTGATTACGAATAGTTGCACTTCAGTTTTCATCGATGCCATAAATATGGTCATCTTGCCAAAGAGTGCCCTTTGGGTTTTAAAAGAAGAAGAAGGCAGAGAAGTGAAGTGGGAGTGACAGAGAGACATTAGGAGGAGGAGAAGGGAAAGGGCTATCCAAAGGAGAAGGGGAATAGGAAGGAAGGGGACAAGACGCAGATGGAAGTTGATGAATCACAGGACATGCCGATAGAGGAGAGACTTGTTCATGAGCATGAGCATCTGGGGGAGCCAGCCCGGGCAGAGACAGTGGAAGGTGAAGAAGTTGTTTCTGCGCCTCAATAGGAGGGTACAGTTTTGGAACCTATCCTTTCTTTTAATTCATCCTTGTTGTCTATGCTCAATTCATTTTCGAGGCCTGGTCCTTCCAAGCTTGTGAACTCGGATAATCTACATGTTGATTTTGTAAATGAAGCGCTTGACAGCATCATAACTTCTATACCTGAGATTCATCTAAACCATCCTTTAGTTTCGAGCCTTGAGACCCCTAGCCTGTCTTGTGCTCCTTTAGAGAAGCCTCACTATAATCTCAGGCCTCGAGAGAAGAAAATTATTCCCTGGGAAGCTGTGGGTGGGTTGGGTACCCATCCGATTTCGGTTGGCCCTCGAAAATCTAGAGGAAGGAAGTCAAATTTATCAAAGGCTCAGCTAAGAGCAAAAATCGACATTGCAGACGGGAAACAGTTATCACTTTCAGGGGTGCTTAGAGCAGCACAGAACCCCTCCCATGGTTTTAAATGATTATAATGTCCTTTAATTGTCAAGGGTTTGTTAGTGCCACAAAAAAACTAGCTCTAAAGGCATTATTAAAAACCTATGAACCTGATGTGATAATGCTACAAGAAACCCTTGGAGCTAGAGAGGAGATTAGTCGGGCGTTGAACAAAATGTTTCCACACTGGACTTTTCAGTTTATGGATGCTAAAGGAAGATCTGGAGGTTTGGCAATGGGAGTCAAAGAAGGATGATTGAAGGTTTTAAACAATTGGGGATTGGAACAAGCTTTGGGAGTAGAGGTATACTCGCTGGAGTTATGCTCGAATTTATTACTTCTAAACATATATGGGCCTTGTCAAGACAAGATCTCTTTCTGGAATAACCTTTTTTCAAAATCATTTATGGAGAGTTCGAACTTGGTGATAGGTGGGGACCTGAATTTCTCTTTGGGCCTTTTGGAAACCTAGGGACCCTCAGCTCATGCTGACCCTCTGGTAGATTTTTTCATGAACAAGATTAGCTCCAGGAAGCTTATAGACATCAATCTGATTAAGTCCAGGCCAATATGGAGGAAAAGGAGAATAGAGGAAGATAGGGTGGCAAAGAGACTGGATCGCTTTCTACTTAAAGAAGAATTGGTGTCTAGACTTCCGGTCTTTAGACATTGGGTGGGGAAAGGAGGAGATTCGAACCATCTCCCTATCCTACAAGAGATGAAAGGCCAAAATAAAAAAACTAGCTCTCCTTTCAAGTTCAATCCGTTATGGCTCAAGGATGAATCTTTTAATATCCTATTCAAATCCACATGGAGGCCAAGGGCTAATGATCAGGGCATGGACAAAGCTTATTTTTTCATGGAGAACCTGAAATGTATGAAAAAGGAAACCATTGAATGGAAAAAATCAAGAAAGTCTCAAAAAAAGCTGACCTGAAAAAGATAGGAGAAGAATTAGACTTTCTAGAGAGCCCGAAAGAGGATGGATATGAGTAAGCAGAGAAGAGGGATAGGATTAAACTACTGGAAACTAATCGAAGAAAAATTCTCACTAATAGGGAAGAGCAATGGAAACTAAAAAGCAAAGCAATTTGGTTGACAGTGTAGGTTTTAACCCCGTATAGAAATTACTTGCATACGAATTGTAAAACACAGAAAATAACAATGCGAGAGCATAACACATAAAACACATATACACAGAGATTTTCCTCTGGATCCCAAAACCAAGACTACCAGCTTGATTTTTCATTATTTTCCTTTTAATGTTATAATACATATTTATACAAGCCAAAGCATCCAATACCATGGACCGAAAACCATCGCGTCCAAAAAACATGTGCGAAAATCATGCACAAAACCATAGGTGGGTCCGCCCATCCTAACATAGGGTCCATATAGTGGGGTTACGGGTATGCCTCAAACCCCTTGTGACCCCCCCCCCCAACTACAAAATCAACGCAATGAAGGGGGCCTCTGCCCCCCCTCTAACCCCCCGGTTAACTATGTGGACTAGTCGTGAAAAGAATATAACACAACCCAACATTCTCCCACTTGTTGTTTTCTTTCCACAGGGGGCCACAAGAGAGCTTAGTCATTTTTCTAGCCCCGAAATGCCCATTGTCTCTCTACACCAAGAGAACTTCTCAGAGCTCACAGATTTTGTCAATGCATCTGCAGTATTCTTCAAAGTGTCCACCTTTACCAGCGACACCTTTTTGTCTTCTATCATATCCCTCACAAAGTGATACTGAACATCAATGTGCTTTGTCTTTGAATGATATGCGGGGTTCTTTGCCAAGAAAACTGCACTTTGGCTGTCACAGTCTATCCTTATAGCTCCCTGTACTAACCCCATACTTGAACACAATCTCTGCAACCAAATTGCTTCCTTACTTGCATGAGTGGCTGCGACGTATTATGCCTCTCTAATTGATAGTGCCACTACAGATTGTTTCTTACTCATCCAACTGGCTACACCTCCAAATAGGTTAAACACATACCCACTTGTAGATCTTCTCTGATCCAGATCTACGGCCCAGTCTACATCAACAAAGCCACAAATATCCAACATTCTGTCCAATCCTGATTTTCCTTGGTAGCACAAACCATAATCACTAGTGCCATGCAAATACCTGAAAACCCACTTCACTGATGTCTAGTGCTCCTTCCTTGGTTTTGACGTAAACCTGCTCAATACTCCCACTGCATGTGCAATGTCTGGTCTGGTACAGACCATTGCATACATCAGGCTACCCACTGCACTTGCATATGGAACACGGGACATGTCCTCTTCCTCTTCTTGTGTCTTGGGACACTGTTCAGCAGATATCCTCACACCTACAGGAATAGGAACCTTCACTGGTTTACTATCCTGCATATTAAACCTCTACAGTATTGTCTCGACATACTTCCTCTGGTTTAACCAGAGCTTCCTCTTTGCCCGATCTCTTTTAATTTCCATGCCCAAAATATAGTTTGCAGCACCAAGATCTTTCATGTCGAATTTGGAGGACAATTGGGTCTTCAAATCCTGGATAATTTCTTTGTCATTTCCAACCAGCAACATATCATTCACATACAAGACCAGATAAATAACACGGTCACCAATTAATTTAAAATACACACAGTGATTTGCTTTGCTTCTGGTGAAGCGAAGTCCCCGTATAAATGTATCAAATTTCTAATACCACATCCTTGGTGACTGTTTTAACCCATACGTAGACTTCTTTAACTTGCATACCAGTTCTTTCTTACCCTTCACCGCAAAGCCTTCAGGTTGCTTCATGTATATTTCCTCTTCCAGATCCCCGTGAACAAAAGTTGTCCTCACATCCATCTATTCTACCTCAAAATCAAAAGCAGCAGCAACAGATAAAAGTAATCTAATAGAAGTTACCTTGGGAACAGGATAAAAAATATCACCAAAATCAATTCTCGGCACCTGGAAATAACCTTTTGCTACCAACCGAGCTTTGTATTTCTCCACCTTTCCTTCTGCATTTGTCTTCTTCTTGAACACCCATTTGCTGCCAATGGGTTTCCTTCCAGCCAGCAACTCCACCAGATCCCAAGCCTCATTTTTGTGCAAAGATGCCATTTCATCAACCATGGCCTCTTTTCAGAGTTTTCCATCCTCTGAATCTACTGCTTCCTTCACAGTTCTGGGATCATCGTCAGTAATAGATAAAGCAAAATTTGAACAGAAAGCAGATGGACTATACCTTTCTGGCTGCCTTCTTTTTCGAACTGATCTTCTCACACCCAAAATTTGTGGCTCTTCATCTTCCGATTCCTCCTCTACTGGAGAGTCTGATTCTTCCTCCTTAACCTCAAACTCTATCTTCTCAGGTTCCTTTGGTTTGACTTCATGTAAAATAACATCTTTTACCTCTCTGAACACCACATCTCAGTTGTACACAACCTTCCGTGTGACTGGGTTCCAAAGCTTATACCCCTTTAAACCATCCTTATACCTAATAAAGATGCACTTTTCAGATTTACTATCCAACTTGGTTCGTTTCTCCTTTGGAACATGTATATATGCATCACATCCAAATACCCTCAGATGTGAAAGAGAGGGTTTCTTACCAGTCCATACCTCTTGTGGAGTTTTATCCTCCAACACTGATGAAGGTGACCTGTTGACCAGGTAACATGCAGTATCCACCGCCTTTGCCCAGAATTCTTGTCCTAACTCGGCACCACTGAACATGCTTCTTGCCCTTTCCATCAACGTCTTATTCATTCTTTCTGCAACTCCATTTTACTGAGGTGTATATGGAGTAGTCTTCTATCGTGCTATACCACACTTTTTACAGAATTCTTCAAATTCCTTGCTGCAAAACTCTCCACCATTATCTGTCCTCAGCACCTTTATCTTCTTCTCTTTCTGATTTTCCACGAGAGCATTAAATTCTTTAAACCTGTCAAAGGCTTCAGATTTCTTCCTAAGGAAATATATCCATGTATTCCTTGAGAAGTCATCTATAAATGATACATAGTACACAGAGTTACCCAGTGATAGAACCTTCACAGATCCAAACATATCACTGTGCACAAGTTCTAATATCTGTTTTGCCCTCTTACTACCAGAGAGGAAACTCACCCGATTCTGCTTCCCATATACACAATTTTCACAAAAATCAAAATCCAGAGAGCTATTACCCATACCTTCTACCATACATTTACCATGAAGTATTCGAAGGCCCTTCTCTCCAATATGTCCAAGCCTTTGATGCCACAACATGGTCATCTCTCCAGAGACCACTAGATTTTCTGCTCCACTTTCAAGAACCATAGAACTGTTGCGCCCATCAATAACAGTGCTACCTTGCAGCTTGTACAGAGTTCCAATTCGAACTCCCCGCATCAATATCAGTGCTCCCCGAACCATTTTGCAGGTATCCTTCTTGAACACTGTTTTTACACCTACATCATCCAGCGTGCTTACAGAAATTAGATTTCTGGCTAATGCAGGAATATGCAGAACACCCGGAAGTGTTCTAACCCTTCCACCTTGCAACTTCAACTTTAATTTTCCGCGACCAATGATTCTAGCCTTCTTGTCATCCCCTAAGAAGACATCACCACCATCGTATTTCTCATACTCGCAGAACCACTCTCTATGGGGAGTGAAGTGAAAGGATGCACCTAAGTCAATCAACTATGTCTCATGATCTACATGTGTACTTGAAGAAACCAAGTACACATCCCCACCTTCATCTGAGGTGGTTTTCGCCTCCGCAGAAGAAGCATTATCAAATCCCTTTCCTTTATCAGGAGCTTTAGATTTACAGTCCCTTTTGTAGTGCCCTTCCTTTCTGCATTTCTAACACACCACCTTTATAGGTTTCCTTGGAGATTTAGATCTCCCTCTAGATTTAGATCTCCCACTCGATGACTTATTTTTGTTTCTGTTATGGGACTGTCATCGTACAGACAATGCATCACCATTCTGGCTCCATATTTTTGCGTCGCATCTCCTCTGTCAGCAAGGATGAGACTATTTCATCAAACTGCAAGGCAGTTGCATTGCTACCTATTGCAATAACCAGACTATCCCACGAATCTGGTTGAGAACACAACAAACTGATGCACTTATCTTCATCTGAAATTTTAATATCAACAAATGCTAACTGACTTGCCACAGTATTAAATGCGTTCAGATGCTCTGTCACCGAGTCTCCATCTTTCATCCTCAAGTTATATAGCATTTTCTGTAGGAACATTTTATTTACCAGAGACTTAGATTGGTACAAAGTCCCTAACTTGTCCCACAAAGCCTTCGTCGTAGCTTCCCCTGATACATTCAACAATACTGAATCTGAGACACACAATCGTACTGTGCTCTTTGCCTTCCGATCCAACTTCTTCCATTCTTCATCGGACACTCTCGTTGGTTTAGTACTCGGATCTACCGCGATCCACTGATCTTTATCCACCAACAGATCCTCCATCTTGAGTTTCCGCAACTCAAAACTCTAACCATTAAATTTCTCGATCTCTATCTTTCCACTGCTCACCATCTTTTTTCACCACCAGAATCGATCTCGCAGATCTCCCACTAAACAGGGTCTACCAGAGGCCCGAGCGAAACCCCTCGGCAACAAAGGCGTCCCCTTGAAGCCAAAACTGCTCCGATACCAAATGTAGGTTTTAACCCCGTACAGAAATTACCTGCATACGAATTCTAAAACATAGAAAATAAACAATGCGAGCATAACACATAAAACACATATACGCAGAGATTTTCCCCTGGATCCCAAAACCGGGACTACCAACTTGATTTTTCATTATTTTCCTTTCAATGTTATAATACATATTTATACATGCCGAAGCATCCAATACCATGGACCGAAAACCATCGCGTCCAATACCATGGACCGAAAACCATCACATCCAAAAAACATGTGCGAAAATCATGCACAAAACCATAGGTGGGTCTGCCCATCCTAACATAGGGTCCAAAACCAAAATTTTCCGGAGCGCTACCCCAGACCCCATAAAGTGGGGTTACAGGTACGCCTCAAACCCCCTGTGACCCCCTCCCCCCCCCCCCCCGCTACACAATCGACGCAACGAAGGGGAGCTCCGCCCCCCCTCTAACCCCCCGGTTAACTACGTGGGCTAGTCGTGGAAAGAATATAACACAACCCAACAAACAGCAGGGAATGAAAACTTAAAATTCTTCCAGAATTATGCCAAAGGAAGGAAAAATATAAACACTATCTGGGGCCTAAAATTGGAGGAAGGCAACACTGCAAATCCTTTCGAGGATCTGTCCCTTCTGGTAAGGAACCATTTCTAAAATCTCTTTAAAGCCCCAACAGAGATGTCTATCATTGAGATGATTAGGGTTGCACAAAAAATCCCAAGGTATATAGAGGAGGAGAATGATATTATCATGGGGCCAGTGACTAAAGGGGAGGTAGAAGGGATTTTAAGGTCAATGCAAAAGGATAAGAGCCCAGACCCAGATGGGTGGACTGTGGAGTTTTTCCAACATTTTTTTGGGACCATCGAGGATGAACTTACAGGGGTGGTCGAGGAATCTTGGGTCAAAGGATCGATATATGAACCTTTTAATTCCACCTTTTTGGCCTTAATCCCTAAGACGGAGGATCCTTCGTCTTTTGAGGATTTCAGACCTATCTCTCTATGTAATTGTATTTACAAAATTATTGCAAAAGTAATAGCAGTCAGATTGAAACCCATACTCTCAAGGAACATTTCAAAAGAGAAATTTGGGTTTTTGGATGGTAGACAGATCCATGAAGCAGTGGGGGTAGCACAGGAGACCTTACATAGCATAAAAAGGAGCCGGAAAAAAGGAGCAATTGTTAAAATCGATCTCTCAAAAGCATACGACTGTATCAGTTGGCTTTACATTAGAATGCTCCTGACTCACTTGGGGTTTAACATTGGATTCATAAACTGGGTGATGGGATGTATCACAAACATCAGTTTTGCAGTCCTGATCAATGGGGTGGCTACTTCTTTCTTCCAGAGCCAGAGAGGTCTTCGTCAGGGATGCCCTCTCTCCCCTCTTCTCTTTCTCCTAGCAGCAGAGGGCCTTAGTCAAATGATTTTAGAAGCAAGGAGAAGAGGCGATATAAAAGGCATTGAAGTGGTTGTCAACCTACATATATCTCACTTGTTGTTTGTCGATGACATACTTCTTTTCAGTGATGGAAGTAGGAGTGATACCCGCTAGATAAAATCAATACTTGATATGTTTCTTATAGCCACTAGAATGTGCATTAATGCACAAAAATCTTCTTTGATCCTTGAAGGATTCACAAGGGCAGAGACTAGAAGGATATCAGAGGACCTCCCCTTCGAAACAAAGAGGATGATAGACAATTTTAAATATCTAGGTTTCCATCTGAAGCCAGATACATACAGGATTCAAGACTGGTTCTAGTTGGTGGCGAAAATTGAGAACAGGGTAAAGCATTGGAGCTATAAATGGCTATCGAGAGCGGGAAGGATGGTATTGATTAAGTCAATGCTCATGGCGATCCCGGTCTACTGGACTGCATTAACATGGGTACCCAAAGGAATACTCTCGCGAGTAAGGAAAGTTTGCAGCAGATTCCTGTGGACCAGATCAAAAGAGGACTCAATTCTCCCATGGGTGGCCTGGGAGAAAGTGGCTAGACCTAAGGAATGGGGGCGTGGGGTATAAAATACCTTTTAGCATTTTCTCCATCCTTAGCAACAAAATTGGGATGGCGGCTTATATCTATGGATGATGGTGGTCAAAAGAAAATATATTAATCTGATCCCAATGGATGAGTGGCTCAGAAATCCAGATAAGAGATACCCTCAAACCTCTGTCGTGTGGAAAGCTACTCTGGGCTCGATCAAGATTATTAAACAAAGGCTTTCTTGGCACGTTGGGAATGGAGAGCAAATTAGACTGGGTCAGGATCCTTGGGTTGGATGCAACAAAGGATATGCCCTTTCCCCGGAGATCATTGATCATTTAAACTAAATAGGGGTGTATAAACTCTGCCAGATCAAGAAGGTAGGTTAGTCGACAATCTGGCACCAAGCTTGGAAAACAGGGGGGGATCTGCAACTGGAGCCCCAATGGTTAGAGGAATGGCAGAATTTTATTAAGGAACTTCAGAGATCCAACGTACGCCTCAGAAATCATCCAGATTTACTAAGATGGGTTCACGCCCCCTCAAGAATATATTCACCAAAGTATGGATATAATTATTTAATGTCAAAGAAGGGATGGGATGAGCCGGAGTGGTGGTGTAAATCCATCTAGAAATTAAAATGCCCGACAAAATCTAGATTGTTCTTTTGGTGTATCTTAAGGAATAAAGTTCCAACTTGGGACAATCTCCAAAAAAGGAATAAGATGGGACCACGTTGGTGCTCTTTGTGTAAGGAAAAAGAGGAATCGGTGCAACATCTTTTTCTCAAGTGTCATTTTTAACAAACAAAGAAATCGCAGGGATGGGGTGGAGATAATATTAGAGAAGAGTGGCAAAAATGGTGGAATGATTCTCAAGGAGGAAATTTTGAAAAACCTTCCATTGATAATCTCGTGGGCACTTGGTTGGCTTGGAATAGGAGTATTTTCAAGGATCTAGTTCCTTCCCATGAGCACATTGCAATTGAATGTGCTTCAATCTATGAGAGTATCCCTTTACCAAATCCAAAAAAGAAAGAGAGGGGAATAAGGGAAGAACAGATCAGGGGAGACATCCCTTGGGCATATTTTGATGGTGCCTCTGATCAACAGAATATATGCGGGGTAGGATTAGTTATCAATACAAATGCACAAAAAAATTTCAAAGCCTCGACGGGCCTTCGAGCAGGATCAAACAATTATGCTGAATTACAATCCTTAAAACTGTTATTATGTTGGCTTATACATCTAGGCTTGAGATGGTTCAGATTTTTGGAGACTCGCAAAATGTTATCAAATGGTTTAATGGAGATTTTAGATGTCAAAACTATATGTCGATTCCGTTGTTAGAAGAAGTCTTACTTTTGAACCATCATTTTAATTCTATTATTGTGTGCCATATTTACAGGGAACGAAATACTACGCAGACCAATGTTTTAAAACTCTGACTCTGACTCGATATCGGCTCGACCAATTTGATTTCAATGACTCTGTCGTTGTAAAAAATACATTAAATATTTATTTTTTATAAAAAAAAATAATTTT